>JAUIMM010000957.1:1252500-2452500 GCA_031769625.1 Taudactylus pleione
GGGTGGGTTCTGGAATAAGCAAGGTGCTCCGGCCTGGAGACCTTTTTAGTGACCCCATGGCATTGCCCCTTTGAAGGAACCGATATCATGGTCTGAGAGACTATTTCAGCTTTATAAAAGCAAACACTTCTCTCATGTAGCCAGAACTGAGGGGAGGCCCACTCCCCCAAAGGCTATTTCCTGTGGCAGGCTCCTGAGGTTATTGTTCTTGCCTCTGTGTAAGAATCCTGGTTCATCTCCACTGCTGGACATGGGCTTCAATCCTATTGGGTATGCAAGATGCTGTGTTGGTGCTGCAAAGTCGATTAGTCTTAAAGGGGGCGATTCAGTTCAGTGCAATGTTAATAGTGCCGGAAAGGAGTTCCCAAAGCTATTCAATTGTCCCAATCCCCATCGCACCCTGCACGTAGTCGGCGGTTACCGTGCCTTTAGCCAGGTGTTAAATCACGGTAACTGGCAATAGCTCCTTCCCGGCGCTATTCACTTTGCGCTGAATTGAATCTCCCCCAAGGTTACAATTCACGGGCCTTAAACTGAGCAATTGTTGTAGGGTGGACACATCAATACCCTTGCACATCTTCACAAAATGTTACTATGTTGTTTTTTTTGTTTTGTTTTTTACTCTGAAGCGGTTTTGTATATACCAGTGTTGGGTAACCTTGACACTCCAGCTGTTGTGGAACTATATATCCCAGCATACCCTGCCACAGTTTTAGCATGCCCTAATAGCAAAACTGTAGCAGTGCATGCTGGGTTATGTAGTTCCATAACAGCTGGAGTGTCAAGGTTAGCCAACACTGGTATATACAGTATTACAGGTGATGGACACATATTGACCATCCTTTTCCCACTCAAAATAACCTATTTTGAGAAGTTTCTAGGGTAGCCTTTCTATCCCACCTATAGCTGAAAGAAAATTGCATTTATTTATTTATTATTAATTGCAGACTAATTAGTTTCCATCCATAGTGAAACAGACTGTCCACCCTGCTTTTTTTTTTTTTTTTGTAGTTTACAGTTTTTTTTTTTTTTATGCCTTTTGTATTATTAGGTAGGTTACTAAATGTATTTAGTCAGAATGCTTTTGACGAGTATACCCTGTTGGATTATTACTATGTCACCTTTTATCAGATTGTAAAGGAGCCTATCCATTAGCAGATAAAATGAACGATATATCGTTCAATCGTTCATTATATCTGCTAATGCATAGGCCCTGAACGATGACAGATGCGCACTCCCGAGGCCGATAGATGCGATTTATCATCTCTCCAACATGTTGGCCAATTTTTGCATATAGCTGTACGATATTAGCAATATCCTGCAGTTTATATGCGGTATACGACCAAAAGATATTAGCAGCAGCTACAGAGAGCTGCAGAGAAAAAAATCCACTCCCTGAATGGTGTCATGCGATACCATTCGTCGTTTGCCAATATCTGTCATGTACATGACAGATATCATTCAGCACAGCCACCAGAGTTTTCAAGGGATATCTTTTGTCTTTCATCGCTCAGCAATACATCTGCTAATGGATAGGCACACTTCGTTATTCTATGTGGTCCATTAATGCTGAGTTGCAGGGAAAATAGGATAAGTGTTCTGCAACCCTCTCCCCCTGGTGACATCAAGCAGATTCTCCTGCTTCCCCTATTTCTAGTGAAGGTCATGGCCACGTGCCTGGAACTGAATGGTTCCCAGGAACTCTTCTGGAAACATAACGTTTATCCTTTCTTACTAGCAGACATGTTCAGAGATGACACATTCTAAAAAAGATAGTACAGACTCATCATCTTGTATTTTGATACATTACTTCACTTTTGGAGAAGTGCAAATCTTTGCATAAAACTCACATTTGTTGTGTAAAAGGAGATTATTATAGCTGCTCTCTTAAGCTGTCTTCAGAACAGGTTTGCCATCGCAATGAAAACAGATGGTAGCTCATGATAAAGATAAACAAGTATTACTAGTTAGGTACTGGAGTTCATTTGTACAACTTGGAATCAAACCACTGACTTGTCAACAGCTCACATTTGCTTGTCAGACATGACTGTAGAAGTCACTGTATAGGTTTCTCCAGTTAATTGTCCTCTGGTAAAGTACTTCTACATAAATTGTTAGTTAACTCATTCTATTCCTGCAGGTATGACCGCTTACTGGAGTCCTGTAGCATCGCTTTGGTTGGCAAATACACCAAATTCTCTGATTCATACGCATCTGTTATCAAAGCTCTGGAACATTCTGCATTGGCTATAAACCATCGATTGGAGATTAAGGTAAATACCATGGCCTGTGCAGCATTTTAGTCTGTGTACTGTTCTAATTTGTCTAAGGACCTCAAACTTGAGCAATGCTTGAGCTCTCCGTGTATAGACATTATGGCTAAAAAGCAGATTCAGATTCTTCCAATTCCAGTTTTTTCTTATATTGTTGCTCCCATGACTAAAAGCAAAGAAATGTTTTATTCTTGTCCCATATCTTCTACTGACTTTTATAAGTTTGAATATTGTAATATTTAAACCATGTTAATGTAATAAACTTTTTAAACCTGTTATCAATTCTGTTGCTAGTATATAGACTCTGCTGATTTGGAGCCCAACACTCTGCAGGAAGAGCCTGTGCGGTACCATGAAGCCTGGCAGAAACTCTGCAGCTCAAAGTAAGGAAAATCCAGATATGTTCTGCAGTGAGTTGCTCACAATAGGGCTACAGGATAATGGGGGTTGGGGGCTATTTTTTGTTGTCTATTTATTTTTCTGTTGGTGCTGCTTGTCAGATCAGGATGGCATCTGTGTTACTGCTTTACACTTTAAGTTTTCAGATCCTTCTTTCTGTTACCAGACATTAATTCGCTTTCATCCTATCCTAGGGGACTGTGCCATCCCTTTTGTACTGTAGAGGGTGCCAATCCAAGACAAGCACACAATTCAAACTGGTTTGTAAGGCTTGCTTCTCCCCCTTTACATCTCATCAGGCCACAGGACTTCAGTTTTCCATTTGTGCCTAGGGAGTAGGCACCATGTATTTCCGGTTGCTGGAGCAGCTGATATTAAATTAACTTTGTTTTTATTAGGGCAGTGATGTGTTCTTACGATGTACAGAGTTCCCTATAAAAAGCTTGCCACGGGTTGGGGGGTGTAGACAGGAGTGCTCATCAGCGCCCCTGAGTTTCTGAGACTACCAAGGGGTGAGGACGGGAGAGTGGTTATATACCCCCTTATCCTTGGTTTTGGGGAACAGGCTTCTCCGGGTGGTAGCCAACTCTTTTTCCAGATAGCAGTCGTGGACTAGATGCTCCTGTCTGGTTCATTTAACTATGAACAACGACTACACCCTGGTCAAGTTAATAAGAGTTCCAATGGGTGAAGCAACTGTAGGTTTCATACCCTGTCTCAATCTGTTACAGAGTTAACTAGAGGTTTCTATGCCTTTTTCCATCTGCTGGTTTGTGTTGTAATGCTAGACACACTGTCCTTGAGCAGGGGATGACCTCGTAGCAGTCACAGTTGTATCTTGATGGTCAGCGTTATTCCTGTGACATAACTGATCCATCTCGAGGCACCTTTGTCATGGACTGTGGTAGGTGGTGCCACTAATTGAAACCAGAGTGGAACATTGACAAACTGGAGCGTTGATTTCTGAGCATCTAGGACATTCATTTTTGAGCATAGTCTAGGACTGCTGACCTTCCTGTCACTTGGAATGTTAGATCAACATGTGGACTCTCTGTCACAGTCTGTGGTTGTTCAATATCCCGCATGCCTCCCAGGGTTCAGATGGCATTCCAAGAGGATGTCATGACCACTTGGTAATCTTTCTGACACTGGTCTCCTTTTCTGTCAGTCATGTTTTCTCAAGATGGCTTCTGTCCTGAATGTATAAGTTTCTTGGGGGAGAAACTTTGACTGGGCATGCATCTGGCCCGGAACATGGATTGACCTTTGTTACTTTTGGTTTTGCAGCTTTACCCCAGTCTGTGCTCTTTAGCAAGCCTTGCCTGCTTTTCACGAGGAATTATTTTTTTCCTCCATGGCGTCTGCATTCAACCATCCATGTGGAAATGGTGAAAATGAACCCTCCACCAAATTTTGGGAAATATCCTCCCTGTAGTTGTCTCAGATATCTAAATTGGTGATGCTATCCAATAGCTCATAACACTGTAAAATACCCCCCCCCCCCCCCCCCCCCAAAAAAAGAGAAAAACAGGAAGCTATTTGTACTGTACACACGATCGTATGACATTTTGAACAGGGGTATAATTCTACCTGTGCTCATGTACTACTTTTATTCAGAGCTGTTAGTATGTAATATGAAGTATGACCCTTGCGCTCTGTGTCAGAGCAGTATTAACCCATTAGTATGCTGTATATGGGCTGCCATCATAATATTAATGCAGTCATGTGCAACTATAACATATACCCTGCTGGTGATTCTTATTATGAGTTATGTCACGGTGTTCTCCGATATTTAAGAGACACGTACCCCCCTCTGATTCTTGATTGAATAGTGAAAGTTTAGAACTCCCGGTTTCTTGAGGCACGGCTTCCCAAGCCTTGATAAAGCAGCTAAGTGAAAAAACATGTGTCGGCTGCTGCCTTGTCCTCGTGTCCAATTAATGTTATGTATAATATTGTGTGTGTGAACTGCAATAGCCATATTACCTAAGCTCTGAATCGGAGCTCAATTGTTACTAAAGGCTCTGATACAGAGTCTGCAGAGACCACACATGTCACTAATGGCTCTGATGCAGAGACTGCACATGTCATATTAACTCATGCTGCATACACACGGGACAATTTTTCTGAACGATATCGTTCAATGATAAATCGTTCATATCGTTAATTTTTATGCAGTGAACGATCGGCCAACGATGCGCATTCCCGCATGAGTGATAACGATATCTATGGTCGACTGTACATGCAGGCCAACTTGGACGATTTTGTCAAGATTTCCTGTAAAGACATAACTTCACTGAAATATCTACCTTGAGGTGCGTACACACGTAGCTTTTTAAAAGAACGATTTGAATGATCACGATATCGTTAGTTATCTTTCAAATCGTTCTTTTAAATGCTCCCTACCAACTTACTGTCGACCAGCGATGCGCAGCCACGTATGGACGATAGCGATCTTGTCCATCGGCCGTGCATGCCGGTCAACTTGCTCGATTTTGCGAAAGTTACTATAGGGATCCATGCAGCGATCACGATGAGCGAAAAAATTTGTGGGTCCCGGGGACCCCTCACTTTAAAAATCGGGGTCCTACTTCCCTGTTTCTGGGTCCCATCACATATTATTGTGGACGAGGGCAGGCAGCAGTTGGGACAGTTCTGGGGGCAGGTAGCAGTTGGGGTAGAGGGGATTAAGGGCAAGCAGCAGTTGGGTTAGAGCTGGAGATAAAGGCAGGTAGAAGATGGAGTAGAACTGAGGGTAGAGCGGAGTAACGTGAGCAGTGCTGGGGGTGGGTAGGGAGGGGATAAGTGCACAGTGGTTGCAACAGTACTGCAGGGCAAGAGGGGGCTAGGGGCAGGCAGGGCTGGGAGGGGACAAGGGTAGATAGCAGCTGGCACATTACTGGGGGGCAAGGAGGGGTTTAGGGGGTTTTGAAACAAGGAGGGTTTTGGCCGAGGCAAGGTGCGGGAGCAGCACCCTTGTTGGAAAAAGTCAATGGCTGATGGTGCACAGCCTCAGTGTCTGAATAATCCTGGATGACTGTGTGGCATACGCTCCTGGTGAGGTAAGTAATCTAGCGGCCGCTGACTTATGGATGAATAGGCTCAGTGTAAAATCAGTACCCAGATACCAGCACTGTTACACAAGCGCAGAGGCTGCAGCGGGAGTGCTGTATCATGCAGCACCCTGACTCCCTTCCCCCTATATGTGCTTAATGCAAATTATATGAGTGGCAGCCTATTACATGTTATAGTGTCAGCATGAACCCTGAGTCATGTGTCTGGTGTCCACAGCAGCTATATGATATGATACACACACATCATCATACTCATCACTACACCCTGCAGGTCAGTGAAGAAGACTGGTTCAGTATGTTATGTCGACAATAATCATGTTGACAGTGTGTCAACATGAGAATGTTGATAATCCATCTTGCAGTATTCTAACCCTAATGTCAACACTGCCAAGTGTATGTCACAGTAATCCTATGGTGTGGGAATGATAAAGTTGGCTATGGAGCAGGCTTTATTATTGTTTATTGATCAGGGCTGATCCTTTCATTATGCCATAAGGCTGATCCTACTCTAGTGTGCTGTAAGCTTCAGTGAGCAGAGCCTGCAGCGGGAGTACTATTACCCATCGGTACTTACCACCTCCGGACGGGCTGTTAGTTTCCATGTACCGGGGTGTGCAGTGTTATCAGAGTTGCAGCTTCCGATCCTCCCAAAACTCTGTGTCCTGGCTGGTGGAATTAGGTCCAAGGTTATCAGCAGACCTGAGCATTGATGCTGGAGCACAGCCTGCCTGTGTGGCGCAGTGAACGGGCAGCAGTTGAAATCAAATTGCTTCAGAGATCAGTGAGGGGAGAGAGCCCGGCGGTGTCACGTAACCGGGAGGCGGTGGTCTCAGCCAATTGGCTGATGAAAAGCTCCTGCCCGCGGTAATTGGTAGGGAGACACAGAGGGGAAGTCACTGGGTCCGCTGCTGCGGCACACAAACCGCGTCCTACAGGACTTGGGGACTTTTAAAAACTGGGTCCTTTAGTAAATATAGCGCGTATTTTGCAAACCCTGCCCACGATCGCGGATCACTATAGTCGTCGGCAAGTTGGTGGTGTGCTGAATGATTGATATTGATCATCCAGCATACCAGGGAGGGTGCATAACAATATGCCAGCGATATCGTATCGCTGGCAGATCGCTACGTGTGTACGAACCAATCGATATCTATTACAGATGTCTACCCAAAATTGTTGCCCATCACTACAGAAAGTTGGAGGGAAATCTATCAGTGATAACTTTGGTTGTGCAGGTTGTACCGTGTGTATGCAGCATAAGATCTGAATCGGAGGGCTATTGTTACTAATGGCTCTGATACAGAGCAAGCAATGTCTACTTTGAAGGTGCATTGATCTTTAATATGAGATCTAATTCTGATACAGAGCATGTGTTATTTGTATCTATGAGTAAAATCTGTAGAGAGCCTATTGTTCGCCACATATTAGATTTGTGTTATAATGAAACTTTGATATGGAGCATGAAATTGGAACCTACAGTATATAACCTAGATATATGAAGCATACTACATGCTGTGGAACTATTGACACAAAGCAATGTACCTGGTTACATCACACTAGTGTAGTTGTAAACTTTTTAATGTGCACTGATCAAATGTAGGAAACGTGCTGCTGGACGATATAAAGGAAGGTTTAATAGAAAGCATTGTCCCCCATTATATCATAGTAGGTATTTGAACAAATGTGGACTGTCTCTGATATATGTTTGAGATCTGTTTCAAAGTTTTATATCTGACAACCTACAACCATATCCTGCTATAGAGGGGTATAGGATTTCAGCTCTGATACAGAGCAATATTAGCAATTTATATATCAGCTCTCTTATTATTCTGCATCCGAGCTGTGTCTATATCCTATTTTTCTATCAGAGCTGTGATCATGTAGCGCTCATCGCTGCAATGTCAGTTTAAATAATGTGATCCAATGATCATGTAATGTTCTGTTTCAAAGTTTTATATTAACAATATTATATTTTACGAGATCACTTAGTGCTCTCTATCTATGCTGTTTTAATCTAGTTTAGCACTGATACAGAGCATTGAATGATCACCCCACTATACCTTGATATTGGGCGCAGGAGGACTGCAACTCTGATACATAGTAATATAATACACATACTGTAATAATGCAGAGCATTAAGAGATCTTATGTATCAAAGATCTAAAACTTAGCTCTGATACAGAGTATGAGGTAATCATCGGACCATACATGATTAAAACTTAATATTGTACGTGATATAAGTGTAGCTCTGATACAGAGCAACATGATCTAAATAAACCTCTGATACAGAGCACGAAGTAAAGCATATGAATAAAAGATATTTAAGAAGATTCAACCATTTACACAAGGTTTTGATACAAAAAATAAGTATTATCTGGGGCCTGAAGGGAGCAGTCATGAAAGCCTGAAGTTCGCATGCAAAGCTTCTTAGTTATTTGGTAATTAGTACTCAGTCAACGCATAGAACAGTGTTCTGAACAATACTAACTATGTAAGCAGACATATATGTAGTATGCTACCGTTGTAGATGGATCATATTACGCACTCATGTCCGACTCCGGCATGTTCGACCAGTGCAGTCGAAGAGGGGCCCACCCCTCCCAGCCATTCCATTTCAGCGGGACAGTCCCGTTTTTCAGGCACTGCCCCGCTGTTCCACGGGCAGTCGGGAGGTTGGGCACCTCCACCGCCGCAGCGGTCCTGTCCCCGGAGAAGAGGAATGGTGCGCGACATCCGTTCAGTGCAGGAAGAGGGCTGGGGGGCAGCCCAGCTACTGAGGTAGTGCTGGGCTCGCCCCCAGCCTGACGTTAACGGGAAGCATGCCATACTGGCACGTCCCCAATTAACATCATTTAGGGGATGTGGCCTATGGTAAGTAGGCCACACACACCCATTTTCGGTCGCATGTGGTGACAATTACCCATCCTGCACAGGGTGCGGCTCCCCCTGGAGCCAGCCCTGTTCTCACTATTAGCTGTGTACAAGAGTAGAGCATGAGCACAGGTGGAAATGTCTTCCTGAAATGCTACATGATGGCATTAATATTATGATCGCAGCCCAAATACAGCATACTATTGGGTTAATACTGCTCTGACACAGCGCAAGGGTCATATTACATGCTAAAAACTCTGAATTAGAGCAGTGCATGAGCATAGGTGGGATTATACCAGTGGTCAAAATGTCATATGTTCGCCTGAATATAATATATATATGGGAGACTCAACCTGTAGTATCTATTCTACAATATTGTATGGCTACAGTGTATTAGACACTTGAAAGTAACAGTTTGGTAACATTATGTTACAAATAACACCACATAGCCACTATCATACCATTGACAGTGAACTTTCTGTTGAGGACAAGAAGCAGTAATTTTCATGCACATTTCTACTTTTTTCACTTTCTATTATCTTTATTTTATTTTTCGATTTTGTTTGGTTAGAATTTACCTATCCTATACTATGTAGAGAGCATTATTCATTAAACTTATGTGGGTTCTATTTGATATGACATTTTAATGCATACCATATACATTTTTATGTTTTTAAATTAGGATACATTGCACCCAAATAATAGCTTCCAGTGTTTCTTTTTTTTTTTTGGTGTTGTTCAACCATCCATATACCAGCAGTTGTTCTTGGAGGTCTTTGCTTGGTCCTTTCTGGCTTTGCTGTTTCCTCCTGTGACTTCCTTGTCTGTGGATTTTCACTTGTTCTACTTGGTTGTCTTCTTGTTAGCTTTTGTCTTGGCCAAATGGGACCTATATTGGCTGCTTCTATTCAAGTACTGGTGTTTAGTTGTTTTAAGGCAGAATTGTTCTACAATCAAACCTTCGTTCCTATGGCCGTTGTTTTTTTTTCCTTCCTATTTTAACCAGACTGGCATTGTGGCCCTAGCTCTATTTATCTGTGTCAATGGCTCTGCTTCTTCCAGTAGATTAGTATTCCTCTGGCTCTCGTCTACTTGTGGGGGATGGCTGGTGACCTATACAGGAACTTTTGGTTCCTAGTTTTCTGCTGTTTCAATATTTTTTTTATTAAAAGTAGCCAGTTGTAAAAGGGACACTTTTACCCTCACCTAGGGGTGGCTTTGGACCGTCCCCAAAGTATGGCAGTGCCCCCAAATAGGATTATAGAGAGAAGAGGATTTTTGACGCTAGTCTTTTACTCCATTTATCTGAATCCATATGTGGGACTTGTGAAGTTTTAATTGAAGTCCCTGATAGGATTTTGAGGTGAAGGTGTAAGCCTTACAAACAAGTTTTGTTTGAATTTTGTGCCTGCTCCTGGTTTGACGCGCTCTACACAACTAGCCCTCCCAGGATTCTGACTTGGCTAGTGTAGTGAACTTCGAGCTTATAACGAGAAGGAGATGCTTCAGACTTTTATTGTTGTAAGCAGTGGTTTAATCATGTGCTCTTGTGAGCTTTAAGTGCAGTTGTAATTACTTCAGCAACTTCCTCCATTTCCACTGCATTGGCTCAATACTTCCAGCCATTGCAGTATTTAGATGGTGTTTGGGGTATGAGTACAGTGTTCCTTACACTCACAAGATCTCCCTTCTCCTAGCATGCATTGGTGCACAGTAGCAGAATAATTTCAATGTCTGTGCAATGGTGGCTGTTTAAGGAAAGTAAGCACTACAATTAGTGGTAGATGTATTACCCAGCGGTTATTTGTGTGTACCTGCTTCACCACTGGGTCGCAAATTTTGTGACTATCTTGGAACTGGTATACAGAAAAAATAGGAATTCCATTTGAGTAGTGACTGTATGCTGCATTTTTCCAGCTGTGAATTATTGTCATAGTGACGATATAGGGTGGAGGAGATATGTCATACAAGAGTGCTTCATTTCATTAGTAATTAAATAAAATGCTGTTTGCAGCCCTGCATCCTATGCCAAATATACCTCGCGTTAAAAAAGGAGAGAGTTCAGTACAGAACTGTTTCTCTTACTATCTTTAAAAAAACAAAATCCTCCCTCCCCTAGCTTGACGAAACAGCTGTTAATAACAGAATGGAGGCCAGTGACCATGCAACCTGGACAGCTACCAGCATGGTTTTGACAGATGCTAGGAAGTGGTGGTCTTTGGGTAACCCATAGGGAATTCGTTAAGGAGGCAGAGGACAGCTGGTGGAGATTGGGACAGTGGTTGACATTGTTTTCTCAATACTGAAATAAAAAATATTCTGAATCACAGGCTCTGCAAAGGGCTGTGTCCCATTGCAGCTGTGCATACTTAGACTCCCTTCCGAAAGTGCTACACTGCAACTGACATTAATATATGGAGATCAGAAAACTACTGTAGTATGTCATTCTATGCTGCTATATTTGTTATGTGAATAAACCACTTAGCTGGCGCATTTTTCGAAATACCAGTCAGAAATTGTTATATACAATTAAAAAAAATATGTATACCTAGGGAGTATTTGGAATTCCCCCTCTGGCTCTCATTATTAAATCCTTTCCCACCCACCAGTGGAAATAGCCAATACCCTCACCATCCCTTGTCAAAAGATCCCCAGCCGTATCACCCCCTACCCCCCTAATAGTAATAGAACTCAGTGGCAGAGGCCCCATCTGTATTGGTACCCCCTTCCCATGTGTCACTTTATATGCAGCTGTATATTTTTAATATATCCGCTCCATACACTCAGAGATCAGCATTTTTGTGCTCAGGGGGGGGAAGGGAGGGGGCTATGTTCCCCTCATTGCACTTTTGGTTTACGGCAAGCCACAGAATGCTGTTTGCATGGCATTCTAGCGTGATTTTGGGATTCATGCCGGTGGTCACGGGGTCCGGGTCAGTGGGATGTCAGAGCAAAACAGCATGGTTGCTTGGGATGTGACAGTGTTAGCTAAAGTCCAGCTGGCTGCATGCCATGTGACCATGACAGGTAAGTGGTTAAATTACTTTTCTTCTTCAGGGTCCACAGGAACTACTTTGGGGTTTGTAGTTGGAGTTAACCAATGCACCAAACAGCTACAGCTTTGAAGTTCCCAGAATGCATAGGGCCTCCTCCCTATATACCCCAGCCACAGGCATTCAGTATTTTTGTTTGGTGCGTGGCCAGTATCCAGACGCACCGGTTATAACAGCGGGACTGCTTCGTCAGTCCCAGGCTTTCTTTTTGATTTACCTTAGTTTTGGAAACTTGAGTTTAGCGGTACTAGGCGCCGAATAGGACTTCTGCCGATGCCGATACGTCAGCACGCTATATGCTCTGGGGATTTCGGCAGACCACAGAGAGGCTTAGCTAGCGGCATTGCTGGGGTCCGGACTGCGATCGGATTCATGGAGATGGTAAGGTAAGGCGATCCCTCGTTGCGGGGAATCGTGTGCTGCAGTCCGGGCCTCCGGTGTAGGGTGCGCATTGTAGGTTGCTGCGGGTGAAGGACTCGTCAGGTGTCCTCACTAAAGCGGCCGGGGCCATATTGTCTGGGGATGGGTAGTAGACTCGCTTGTAAGCATCTGCTACTGTGAGGCCACAATACCTGTGCCATCAAAATCGCAGTTTAGGGGAGATGGGCGCTCCCCTGGCCACTTATCCCCCAACCCAGACACAACTTCCGGTTGAGAATTCCCGTGTCTGGTTTGCTATTTCTGAGAACCTCGTGTTTGAGATGCTCGCAGACCCCCTTGGGTGCACTACTGAATGCTATTGATCTCAGGGTTTGGTTTGTCTCCCTATATACATCTCCCCTGGGTCAGGTATATAGCACTCTATATCCTGCCAATACCCTGGAGGGCTGGTCAGTTGATTCAGAGTCCATTTGCATTTGAATGTATTTATGCATTGTGTGTGACTTTAATGCTAGTTGCTGTATTAGCTTTTGTTTTCCAAACTGTCAAATATAGATCACTGTGTTTCACCTCATCCTTCTGTAAAGGTGTGTGTGTGGAGGGGGGGGGGGTTTATTGGCTTTTCACAGATGTGAAGAGGGGTCACATTGCATTTATACCTTATACCTGTTATACATTGCTATGTATAAAAGTAAAGGGGAGAAGGATGAGCCTCTGGAGCTGAGGTGATGTAAATCCTGTTTGGCAGGCCTGTCTCAGCAGGACTTTGTGCAAGATGCTTTGTGTAGTCTGTTGTAAACAGTCACCTTTTCTATAAGGTACAGGAACCACCTTGGGTGGCCTCTTGGTCTCAGGTTTTGTTAAATTTAGTGGACAGAGCTGCAGCGTCACAAGCTCCTGCTACGGTACTGCCTTCTGCTATGGGGTACCCACAGCATTTGCATCCTTCTATGTATATGTCCCCCATGAATCCCTTTTGGTTTGATTCTTTGCTCACTCTAATCAGAGTATGCTGCCGTCTATAGCCCCGCAGCAGGTAATGCAGGCAAATCGCAGGGGCATAAGAGAGGTTCCCTTCAGACGTTGCCTCAGGGTCCTGACTCTGCATTCTCAACGCACTCTGATACTCAGAGTTCTGGTTCTTACTCAGTGGAAGAAGACCATCAATCAACTGTGGATGTTCCCTCTCTGGTGAGAGAGCGGTTAGATCTGTACTCCGTGTAGAGGAAGAGGAGGTTCCGCCGAAATCTAAGACTCCGGTCTTTAGGTGTCAGAAGGTGGCTAAAAATTATTTCCCTCAGTCTGAGCAACTGACGACTTTCATGTCTGAAGCTTGGTGTACTCCAAATAAGCATTTCCATGCTACAAGTAATTTAACCTCTCGGTACCCATTTTCACTTGGTGATTATGACAAATGGGAAATTCCTCCAATGGTTGATGGTCATGTTACTAGATTGATCAGGAGCTCTACATTACCCCATTCCTTCTGCATCCTCACTAAAGAAGGTTACAGACAGAAATCTTGAAAACATTGATTTAAAATAATTTTAATTATCTGGAGCTATTACCAGACCAACTATGGCTGTGGCCTGGGTAGCCAAAGCTATGGAAGAATGGACGACATCTCTGGAGGATAGCATGCCTAATGCTATCAGAGAACAGCTGTCTTGTCTCTGTCAGATGCGAGTGGCAGCTGTGTATGTTGGGGAAGCTGTTATTGATGCGTGTATCTTGCCTTCTAGGGTGTAGGCAACTGCAGTTGCAGCCCGGAAAACCCTTTGGCTAAGAACCTGGAAGGCAGATACAGGGTCCAAGAAGGCTCTGGAATCTTTGCCTTTTGTTGGGAAAGTACTGTTTGGGCCAGAACTGGATGACATAATGGCTTATCTGGCAACATCTAAATCTGCTGTGTTGCCATCTACAACTACCCCTAGGTATAGGCAGCCGTCAGTTTGGTCCTTTCGTCAATAGAGTGGGGCAAAAGGAGCAGTCTTCAGACAGGGTAATTCCCACAAGAAACCGCAGACCAAGAAATCTTGGTCGACCAGCTTCTAAGCCAGATGGTAAGCCACTGCCTGATGGGGCAGGCCTCCCCCTGGAGGGTCTCCGGGTTGGAGGCCGGCTTTTACAGTTTTCTCAGGCCTGGCATCCGACAACTACTGGCTATCTGTATTTAAGAGGTGGTCTCTCAGGGTTACGCCCTCACGTTCCTGAGGAAACCCCCATCAGAGGTTCATTGGTACAACCCTTCCGTCAGACACAGTAAGGGCCTTGGCCTTCCAAGAGGCTATTGGGGCCCTCCTGAGGTCAGGAGTTATAAACCCCGCTCCTGTGACGCAACAGGGAAGGGGTTATTATTCAAATTTTGTTTTTGATTCAGAAACCAAATGAGTCAAATCACCTTATTCTGAATCTGTGGTCTCAACAAGTTCATCCATGTGCCCAAGTTCCGTATGGAAACCCTACTGTCAATTATGCTGGTGACGGAGCTAGGAGATTTTATGGTTTCCCTGGACATACAGGATGCGTATCTGCATGTTCCTATTGTGCGATCCCACCAAGGGGTTTCTGAGGTTTGCTGTACGCCAACAACATTACCAATTTCAGGCTCTAACTTTCGGTCTGTACACAGCCCCTTGGGTATTTACCAAGATAATGGCGGTCATAATGGCTCATCTCAGACGACAAGGAATCAGGATATTGCCATATTTGAATGACCTCCTGATATTGGCACAATCTCAGGAGGTGTTACAACGTCATCTCCAAATGACTATTTCCTGCTTACAAGAGCACGGCTGGATAATCAATTGAGAAAAAATTCTCCTCTTTCTCCAACTCAGCAGATAATGCACTTGGGGGCGCTGCTGGATTCTTGGGGCAAAGGATTCTTCTACCAACGAACAAGATTGCGGCACTACAATCTTGTGTGCACAGTCTACTCTGCATGCAGAAAATGGCAGTTCACGTGGCAATGCAGGCACTGGGCTCCATGGTATCCACCTTCGACATAGTGGCTTATGCCCAGTTCCACTCCAGGTCCCTGCAAAATGGATTCTGTCTCATTGGGATGGTCAGTATCATCGAATAAAGTCTCAGATGATTCGCATCTCACCAGAGGTTCGGCTCTCCCTCGCATGGTGGCTGCAGACAACTAATTTAGACAAGGGTTGCCTGTTATGGGTCCTAGATTGGGTACTCCTCACCACAGATGCAAGTCTTCGAGGATGGGAAGTGGTGACAGGTCGTCACACCTTTCAGGAAGGTGGACGGCTCAGGGAGGTCACTTGCCAATAAATATTTTGGAGCTTCCTGCAGTGCAGAGCGCTCTTTCTGGCACAGGACCTCCTTCAGGGCAGACCTGTCCTGCTGCAGTCCAACAACGGGGCCGCAGTGACCTACATCAACCATCAGGGAGGCACACGAAGTCCGGCAGCCATGAAGGAAGTAGCGAATATTCTGCTGTGATCAGAATGCCATCTTCCAGCAATCTCTGCAATATTCATCTCGGGAGTCCTCAACTGGAAAGCGGACTTCCTAAGTCGTCAGGACTTACACGCCGGAGAATGGGCTCTTCATCTGGAGATCTTTCAGCTCCTGGTGGACAAGTGGGGACTACCGGACATAGACCTTATGGCGTCACAATCACAAGGTCCCCAGGTACGGGTCCAGAACAAGGGACCCCTCAGCCGCCTTCGTGGACATGCTGGCGGTAAGGTGGGATTTCACGTTGGCATACCGGTTTCCTCCAATCTCCCTCCTCCCAAGGGTCATCAGAAAGTTCAAACAGGAAGGCGGCAGGATGATACTGATCGCTCCTGCCTGGCCCAGGAGACATTGGTTCACCAATTTGACATGTCTATCCATAGACAGTCCACTTCCTCTACGACCGGATTTGCTAGTGCAGGGTCCCTGCCTATATCTGGGTCTACCACGGTTGGCTTTGACGGCATGGCTCTTGAGGCTTCCGTCAAGGCCAAAGGTTCCTCTACTTCTGTGATCCAGACTATACTGAGGGCGAGGAAGCCTACTTCAGTCCGCATCTATCACAGGATTTGGCATTCATTTTTTCGTTGGTGTTCCCACAGAAAACATGACCCTAGGGTTTTCAGGGTCTCCCAAGTTCTTGCTTTTTTTTCAAGCTGGACTAGACTTAAGTCTTCATCTGGCTACCTTAAGAGTTCAGGTTTCTGCATTGTCAGTTTGGCTCCAGTGCAGAATTGCCACTATGCGAGATGTTAGAACATTTTTTCAGGGTGTTTTGCATCTGCAAACGCCGTTTGTCCCTCCAGTGGCACCATGGGATTTATCCTTGGTTCTCGGGGTGCTACAGGCTCGCCCCTTTGAACCCTCATATGGTTGACAGGGAAGACCCTTTTTCTCCTCGCGATCTCCTCAGCTCGCAGAGTTCCTGATTTGGCAGCACTTTCATGTCGCTCTCCATTTTTGATTTTCCATAATAATAGTGCTGTCCTCCGTACAAGGGCGGGTTACCTTCCAACGGTGGTATCCCTTTTCATATAAATGAAGAAATTGTAGTCCCAGCCGTTCAGTCTTCTGGCCTTTCTGTAGGTGAAGCTTCACTGGATGTGGTTCGAGCTATTCGTGTTTACGTGGATCGTACCAGCTTAATCAGGAAATCTGATGCATTTTTTTGTGTTATATGGCTTCCATAAACGAGGCTGGCCAGCTAGCAAGCAAGCAGACTCTTTGGCTCGGTGGCTGTGTATCCCATGGGTATACTCGGGGTGATCTCCCTGTTCCGAACATGGTGACAGCACATTCTACTCTGTGGGTCCTTCGTGGGTGTTTAGACATGGCGCCTCTGCAGAACAATTATGCAAGGCGGCAACTTGGTCTTCCGTCCACACTTTTCTCAAATTCTATGCATTTGGTTCTTTTACCTCCCAGGATGCTTCCTTTAGGTGGCGGATTCCCTTATGTGCTCAGGAGCGTCCCCACCCTTAAGAGAACTGCTTTAGGACGTCCCCAAGGTAGTTCCTGTGGACCCTATGGGCTCTGAAGAAGAAAATAAGAGTTATGGAATAACATACCTTAGTTAACTTTTTCTTCAAGGTCCATAGGGTCCACAGGGTACCCACCCTGACGCACCTGGCCTCAGTTGGGATTTGTTCTTTTCTTTTTGTATCACTGATTCCCTGTTCGTTTTTTGAGTGTTTCTTGTGTACATTGTATTTTCTTCACCACTTTCCGTCTCTTGCCATTAGGCTTGTTTACAAACTGAATGCTGGGGGCGGGGTATATAGGGAGGAGGCCCTATGTATTGCTGGGAGCTTCAAAGCTGTAGCTGTTTGGTGCATTGGATCACTCCAACTACATACTCCAAGGTAGTTCCTGTGGACCCTATGGACCTCGAAGAAACAGTTAACTAAGGTATAACTTTTTTTTTTTTTTTTTTTTTTTTTTTTTTTTTACAAATTGGAGTTTAAATTTAGTGCTAATGCTCTTTCTGTATCTGTTTTAGTGGTGTATTGGTTCCTGGAGGGTTTGGTGTACGTGGAACAGAGGGTAAGATCCATGCCATAACTTGGGCACGCAAGCAGAAGAAGCCATTTTTAGGTGAGCTATATGTGAATATTAATGCTGTTTTTGCTTGGCTTGTAAAAGTTCTATAGAAGTGAAGTGAGCAGTCAGCTATATCATGGTTCAATCTCCTCTTGCCTGTAGGAGTGTGTCTCGGGATGCAGATGGCTGTTGTGGAGTTTGCCAGGGAAGTTCTGGACTGGAAAGGTAAATATGCCCTGAGCATTAAGTTGTTGTTATTGGGAGTGATGGGAGATTTTGTTTGTCTTTTTGGGTCTTATTTGGTGACCTTTGAAAACTAGAGGCATTGTAATAGTGTAAGAAAACTCATCCAAAACCCTGGGGCAGAGTCATTCTCTTTCCCTGAAAGACCAGAACTGTGGGGATTGGTGTTAGTATGGTTGGTGTGTTGGGAAATTATAGAATATATACATAGCTGCACCCAGTATTTCCCTAATTTACATACAGATTCTTTACTTTTTCTTACTGCACAGATGCCAACTCTACAGAATTTAACCCCAAAACCAGTCATCCAGTGGTAAGAATACAGTCTGTAATGCTTCAGTCCCTGGGATACATTTTGTATGCTAGTGCTTCCATGTAAATTGGTTAGGCTTGTGTCATGCAGAAATAATGAATGTTTACCCTTTTAAAGGGAATCGGTATGAAATCCCGGCACTCGGGATGCTTGCTGTCAATATACCAACAGCGGCATCCCGATGCTCAAGATCCTGACAAGGGTCCAGTAAGTATGTTAACCACCCCCCCTCTCCCCCTAGCCCTCCTTTTCTGTATCCTAACACTAACCCTCCCTGTTAGTTCCTAACCTTCCCCCCTTGGTGCCTAATACTAACCCACCCCCGGGGGTACCTAACCATAAATTCAGCTATCCTAACCGCCCTCCCCCCCATGGCACCTGAAAGCAGCTAAGACCTAACAAGCCCCGCTATACTTACGATCGGCATCCTTGCTGTTGAGAATCCGGCGTTGGGAAGTCCACTACTGTCTGTATTCCGGCGCCGGTCTTCTGGCCAGGTAGTGGCATTCTGGTGCCTGGATTTCGTCAGCTACAACTCATTTTTAACTATGTTCCCCTTTTTAAAGCCTTGTCTGTATGTACTAGCACTGTATGGGACTTGCTTTATGTGAAGTGCAAATTATTACTAGACCCTCCAACATCACTCCTTCTACTTAGTACAAAATGTTCTTTTCCAAATTTACCCTTGCAGTTGTCTGGGCTGATATAAATTTATGACAAAGGGCAGAGGGAACTGCAATAGTGAATTATGTGGGAAGTTATTTTTTTTTTGCACACTGGTAGAAGTCTTGTTGGAGATTCTATATTATTGGTTACTGCTGCATTTCAAATAAAAAGTATGGTGGTCGCTCACATCAGCTAATGATATAGCACAGGTGCTTGTAAAGGGCAGGGTTTACACTGAAAAAAATATTCCCTCCAGCACACTGCAGCAATATCAACAAAAATCCTACATGATAATAGAAATTCAGAGTTATTAGTAGCATACATTTGCAAATATGATTAAGCGCCGGGCCAACATCAAGGCTCCTCTATACCGGCATCTCTAACATTAAGGGGTTCACGTCCGAGGCGTAAGGCACCCCAAAATAATCCAGCCAAGGACCATCCCCAGGGCATCACACGAAAATGGAAAAAAGATGATAGATTATCTTTACACATCTATACTTTACACTTCACTATGTGTTAATATAATGACCGAGAATTAAAATTACAGAAATAATGAACAAACAAATAGAAAGGTGATGAAAAAGTATCTAAGTGAATTAAGTGTCTATTCACATAGATACTTTTTCATCACCTTTCTATTTGTTTGTTCATTATTTATGTAATTTTAATTCTTATTAGATTAACACTTATTGATTATCTTTACACATCTATACTTTACACTTCACTATCACCTTTTTTCCCTTTTATGGGACACAGGGACTACGCTGGGGTATAGGCTGGCAGGTAGAGTCTGGGCACCAAACAGTCTTCACACTCCAGCAGCCCAGGCTCCTCCTCCACTATACCCCATGCCCCAGACAGGCCAGTCAAAATTTGGTGCCGCAGGAGTGGGCACTGTTACAGAGGGGCTGCTGAAGCAGCCTCATACTTTAATTTCTATTTTATACTTTAATGAGTAGGCAGCGCCGGGCGTCCTACAACACACCTGCGCTGCCCCCCCACGGTGCCGGTGGCCGGTTTGGCAACCTTGGCCGGGTCATCGCAGCACACACCCCTCGCAGCACACACCCCATCAGCGGCCTGCCGCCAGGGAAAGCAAAGTTAAGACATTGGCGCGACTTTTACCGCTGGTGCAGACAGCGGGTGGCTGGGTTGTCCAAACCCCCGCTATGCTACCATAGCACACAGGCAGCATGGGGTTTACGGTGCAGGCGGTCATTGCCCTGGGGCTCTTTGTCAGCAGGGGGAGGTAGGCTCTCCCCGTTGGCTCCTCCCCCGCCCATGGTGTGATCCCTCACAGAGGCTTCCTGCCATTGGGTTTCTCCTCTGCCTTCTCTCTCCTCCCTACCACAGATGCTGAGCGGCCATTTCAGAGCTGTGCTACTTACAGTTAGTCTCCAGAGAGGTTGACTCCTGTCTCCCTGTATACCTTCCCTCAGGTCAGGCTATACAGTCTAGCTCCATCCAGCCGACTAGGGTTTGATTTTTGTGCATTATCTGCCTGCTAATTCTTTATGTATTGAATGTGACTGTGTGCTTGTTCTCATTTCTAAACTCATTCCTGTCAGTTCTGTTTTTCTATTTTCTTAATGTAGCTGTGTAAGGGGTTCATCCCCCCCTCTGTTGAGCCCCACTCATTGTTAAATTAGTGCGGCCTTTGCTTTCTTTGCACTGTTCCTTATTGCGCACCTCTGTTTATATAACTTGGTGTGTGAAACTTGCCTTGACATTCAGTTCCATGTCTTCAAAGAACAAAGCGTCCAAGGAGGTGGAGGCTCCTTTGCTGCGTACATGTAGAACTTTTTCTGCTGGTCTCCCCCCACAGGACGTGGTCCAGGATGGTCTCTGTATCTGGTGCTGCATTGGCACTCAACGTGAGGTCCCATCTACAGCTTCCAGCCAGGAACTGGCAGCCAACCTGTCGCATGTAAAGTCGCAGTTGGTTGATGGCCTTACAGCTCCCGCAGCTGTCTTCCCTGCTTTGGGGGTTCAACCTGCCTCTTATGCAGTCTCATCTGCCGCTTCCTGCGCTGGAACCCCCATGGATGAGCACCTTCTCCCAGTCAGTGCAGGGTTTAGCACAGGTGTCAGCCTCCTTTCAGCAGATGCTGGATAAGGACAGTACTGCTGGTTGCAGACCTTCCAGATGCGAAAGTTCTGCCCCCCAAGTGGGTGATGTTTCAGATTTGGAGATCCGGGAAAATCAAAAGCACTGCGGGAGTCCAATCACTCGCTTGTAGCCTCCAAGGTAATTGTTCCTTTCCCACTGGCTCAGAGGGGCTCCGGCTTCTACGCCTACCTCTTCTTGGTTCAGAAGTTGAATGGTTCCTTCGGTCCAATCCTCAACCTCAAGTTCCTCAACAATTATTTATGGGTTCCCAGGTTCTGCATGGAGTCTTTGCGCTCCATCATTCTGGCGCTGGAACCAGGGGATTTCATGGCCTCCTTGGACATCCAGGATGCCTATTTACATGTTACTATCCGGCTCAGTCACCAGCGCTTCTCCGGTTTGCGGTCCTTTTGGTCTTTCCTCATGTTTTCACGAAAGTCATGGCAGCTCACTTATGGCGCAAAGCTATCAGGATTCCCCCTTACCTGGACAATCTTCTTATTGTGGCCAGCTCTCCGGACATGCTTAGGGAGCACCTCCGTCTGACAATAGCTCTTCTCCAATCTCATGGATGGATCACACCATCTCCCTTTTTTGCTTTCTGAGGAAACCGCTATTTCCAACAGCGGAGAAACTCGTTAAGGAACAGGGATACTCAGTTTCAGAGCAGCTGCCTTTAACCGCTATACCGCTGGACCACCCAAGTTCTTTCTCTGACCAACAGCCGATCAGCGTGAGCTCTCACCACATTGCCTCTCGTGAAGTGTGCCATTCTCTCCACCGCTAGCCTGCTGGCAAGGACAGTGAAGCTGTGTAAGCAGAATTCTTACTGCGTATAAAAACAGCAACCTGCATTGCATGGCCCCATGGAGACCGATTAAGCAGAACCCTTATTGCTTTCAACAACCGGCAGTGGTAAGAAAGTAATCAGGAGATTGTGACATTTTCTCCTCAAAAGACTCATGATTTTAACATTTCTTGTTACATATGGGCTGCTAATCTGGACTGATTTAAAGGTCCCCTAATACGGAAAAGTGGAGTTGTATTATAGTTGGTGAGATTAATTCTCTTCTTTGAAAAAAAGAAAAAGAACTATCTGTCCTAAAGGCTATAGACCATTATTTTGGTCCTAAAAGGATACTAACTAGCTGCTTATCAACTATTTTTGAATTATTGTATTATTCCTTTAATTATTGTGCAGTAATGTTTCTGTGCAATTTAATCTAATCTGTGTATTTAATATGTTGATGGATATATTCTATATTAAAAATTGCTTGATACTTTTTTGAGATCTATCTGTGCTCCTTGTTATTTGGTTAACAGTGGTTTTTGTCTATCTAGAGTACTACAGATTTACTCTGTAGGAGCAGCAGAGAAGTAATTAGTAAATTGCTGAATAATTCTAATAATTTTATTCTTATAAAACATACTATATATGCGCCCGAATTCTATGTTATTGTATTCTTAATGTGGCCTGCTCTCCGGACATGTTTAGGGAGCACCTCCGTCTGACAATAGCTCTTCTCCAATCTCATGGATGGATCATTAATTGAAAGAAGTCCTCCTTGACTCAGTCCTAGGAAATGCTCCGTCTGAGGTCCCTGTTAGATTCCAGGTTTCAGAGTCTCAGACAAAATTTGGGAACTGCAGGACAGGATTCGAAGGGTCTTACTTTACCGCCGGATGTCAATACATGTGTGCATGCGGATCCTGAGTTCAATGGTCTCCACCTTCGACATGGTGTAGTACGCTCAGTTTCACTCCTGGCCTCTCCAGGCAGAGATCCTGGCTTGCGTGAACGGATCTCATCACCAGATCAAACTGCAGACAAGCATTCTATCTCGGGAGGTTTGTCTCTCCCTCGCATGATGGCTCCAGGACTCCCATTTAGACGGGTTACCCATTCTGGATTCAGGAATGGGTCCTTCTGACCAGGGATGGAAGTTATCGCAGGTGGATTGGCTGGAGTGACACATGAGGGGCCTCTGCAGTGGCATGGGGGATCTGCAATGTGGGCTGGAATTGCAAGGGAGGGGGCTGGAGTGTGTATTATGTGAAGCTTGCTGTATTTTATGTGGTTCTGGATTTCAAAGTGTATTTTATATAGATGTGTTTTTTTAAATGTATTTGATGTGGATCTGGCTTGTTTCTGTGTATTATATGTGAATGTGGCTTTTTCAATGTTTTCTGTATTGCTGTGGCTTTTTCTTTCACTTCAATAGTGAAAAAATTATATTGGTTAGTTTATGTAAATTGTGTATTTTCAATGTGCTGGACTCGTCCCCATTGTGACTAAAAACGGGGGTGTGACACAAGGTCATGTTCCTGAAGATGCAATATCAAAGGCATGGTTACAAAGGTGGGGCATGGCCTTGTGACGGCGCATGCTATTAACTCTTTAACTTGACTACAGATATTTTTTTGCTCTTTGCCTCCGACTGGTTGGCCGCCCCTGACTTAGCGGTTTGGTGGACCTTTAATCTCGTGTAGATATTCTACCCCCACCCCCCCCCCTCCCCCCGATCTCTCTTCTGCTGAGGGTTTCCCGCAAGTTGAAGCTAAAAGACTGCACCGTGATTCTGGCAGCTCCTGATTGGCCATGGAGGGCTTGGTATGCAGATCTTTTGAGCCTCTCCATCGACTCTCCACTGCGTCTTCCTCCATGGCAGGATCTTTTGTCTCGGGGGCCCGTGCTTCCACCCGGACCTGACTCTCCTGGCTTTGACAGGGTGGCTCTTGCGACATCTGTCTGGAGAGCTTAAAGGGTTTTCACGGTCAGTCATTCGTCATTTATCTTCCGGTTTGGCGTACAGGTGTTCTACCAGGGGCCTTAATCCAGATCCTTCTGGCTTTCCCAAGTCCTCTCGTTTTTACTGGAGGGTCTGGATTTGGGTCTTCGCCTTTCATTCTTTAAAAGTGCAGGTTTCGGCCCTTTTGGTTCTCTTCAGAGACAGATTGCCTTGATGCCTGAAGTCCGTACTTTCTTTCAGGGAGTGCTCCCTGTGCAGCCCCCGTTTGTTCCTCCGGTGGCTCCATGGGATTTGTTCTTGGTGCATTGGGCTCGTCAGCCTTCTCCCTTTGAGCCTTTGGACATGGTGGACCATCTTTAGCTCACGTGGAAGACTATCTTTCTCCTCCTATCTTTCTCATCAACTAGGGGACACTGGAGTTACAACACTGAGGTATAGACGTGGGTCGAGAGAGCCTAGCACTTTAAAAAATTCTAAAGATGTGACTGGCTCCTCCCCCTTTATGCCCCATCAGCCCCAGTTTTAAAAATGTGCCCGAGACAAGCCGGAGCATTGTGGGCTGTCTCCAGCCCTTTTGATCTATTTTTTTATTTAATTTTTATTATTTTAAACAGTCCTCAAACCCAGACGTGTTTCTGTCCACCTTTTGCATCAGACTCCTCCGGAAGATGGTGGTGTCATTCGAGGCCATCCAGTTGGGCAGGTTTCACTCCAGGACATTCCAGTTGGATCTTTTGTCCCAATTGTCCGGATATCATCTGCAGATGCATCATCTGGTTACCGTATCTCTGCAATCTCGGATCTCCCTACTTTGGTGGTTCCAGACGGATCACCTACTAGCAGGACGTCGATTCGCATTTGGAACTGGGTCCTGCTGACCACGGATGTCAGTCTCCGTGGTT
Organism: Taudactylus pleione; assembly: GCA_031769625.1. Classification (NCBI taxonomy): domain Eukaryota; kingdom Metazoa; phylum Chordata; class Amphibia; order Anura; family Myobatrachidae; genus Taudactylus; species Taudactylus pleione. Next base: position 1,277,062 of record JAUIMM010000957.1, read on the forward strand.
GGGGGGCAGTGACCTTGAACCAAAAAGTTCCAGGGCTGCTGGACACGCCAGGAGTCTCTCCTGACAATCAACGTCCTGGAACTTCGAGCCGTCTATTACGCTCTCATTGCAGCGGCTCATTGCAACGGGGGAACCGGTTTTTTATCCAGTCACACAATGCAACAACCGTGGCATACATCAATTGCCAGGGAGGGAGACTCAGCCGCAGGGCCATGCGAGAGGCGAGACACATTCTCAGATAGGCAGAAAGACCCGTCCCGGCCATCTCGTCAATCTTCATTCCTGTAGTAGACAATTGGGAAGCAGATTACCTCAGTCGGCAAGATCTTCATCCGGGGGAATGGGCTTTCTATCCCGAAGTCTTTCGGCGCCTGGTCTTCCGTTGGGGCGTTCCTCAGATAGATCTCATGGCCTAGAGGAACAATCACCAATTACCTCTATATTTCTCCAGAACAAGGGATCCCAAGGCAGTAGGAGTGGATGCTCTGTCTCTACCCTGTCCATACGACCTGGTGTATCTGTTTCCTCCTTTCCCTCTAATTCCACGGGTGCTCAAGCGCATCAAACGCGAATCAGTGACAGCCATTTTGGCGGCTCCAGATTGGCCTCGCCGAGCTTGGTATTCTGATCTTCTCTTCGTCCTGGCGGACGATCCTTGGCATCTTTCCCTTCGCTCAGACCTTCTGCAGCAGGGCTCTTTGGTTCACCTCGATTTACATAGTCTTCGTTTCACGGCGTAGTTGTTGAAACCACCATTTTAAGTCTGGACATTCCGAGGAAGGCGATTCCGACCATGCTTTGGGCTCGTAAGCCATTCACTTCAGTGCTTTACCATAGAATTTGGAAATCTTATGTCCTGGTGTGAGTTGCGTGGTTCCTCCAGCTCCTCTTTCCATTTACCTAGTCCTTTCTTCATGGATGCGGGGCTTCGGTTGGGTTCCCTTAAGGTGCAGGTTTCTGCATTATCTGTTTTCTTTCAGCATTGGCTGGTGCTGCTTCACGAGGTTCAGACTTTTCTCCAGGGAATTCTTCATGTACAACCTCCCTTTGTTCCACCTACGTCCCCATGGGATCTTAACCTTGTTCTTTCTATTCTTCAGTCCAAGTTCTTTGAACCTTTGGCTGACATTGAATTGATGTACCTTAACTGGAAACTGATTTTGTTGTTGGCGCTTGCTTCTGCTAGGAGAGTTTCGAAATTGGGCGCCCTTTTTTTGCAGGTCCCCCTACTTTGGTTTTTCATGAAGACCGAGCAGTACTACGTACCTGCCTGTCCTTCTTACCTAAAGTGGTGTCGGCTTGTCACGTAAATCAACCTTTTGTGGTTCCGGCATTGAAGGATTCACCGGGAGCCTCGGACCCTCTGGGTGTGATGCAGGTTCTACGAATTTATGTATCTTACAGATCCGTAAGACTGATGCTCTTTTTGTCCTTTATGATGCTGCCAAGCAGGGTTGGCCGGCATCCAAGCAGACTTTAGCGAGATGGATCTGACTGGCTATCGGTCAGGCTTATTTGGCTAATTCTTTTCCCCCCACCTGTTTCCATTTCTGCGCATTCTACACGCTCAGTAGGTACTTCTTGGGCAGCGCATCGGGGGGGCCTCCGCTTCTCAACTTTGTAGAGGGGCTACTTGGTCCCCTCTTCATACCTTTGTCAGGTTCTATAGGTTTGATACCTTTGCGGCCTCTGATGCTAGTTTTGGCCGTAGGGTGTTACAAGTCACCAGTGCTCTCCCTCCCTTGAGGGGGCTTTGGGACATCCCCAGTGTTATAGCTCCAGTGTCCCCTAGTGGATGAAGGAGAAAACAGGATTTTGGTACTTGCCTGTAAATCTGTTTCTCTGATTCCACAGGGGACACTGGACGCCCTCCCAGAGCTGTTTTCCTGTTGTTGTTGTTTTCTTCTGCATTCCTTGCTAAAGTGTGTTGGGGTTTCTGGTGTGGCTGTATACCACGCAGTTTGTTTGGTTTGCGGTTGTGCTCATTTCCTTTTTAGCTGTCCTTCTCCTTTGTGTTTCCTCCGTCTCTTCTCGTGCTCAGTTTTTTAACTGAAGCATAGAGAGGGAGGAGCCAGTTACATCTTTTTTTTAAAGTGCCAGGCTCTCTCAACCCACGTTTATACCCCAGTGTTGTAACTCCAGTGTCCCCTGTGGAATCGGAGAAACAGATTTACCGTTAAGTACCCAGATACGGTTTTCTTCTGGTTATTGCGTCAGCCCGGAGAGGGTCAGACTTAAGCGCGCCGTTGTGTCGCTGTCCTTTTCTGGTCTTTCACTCTGACTGGACAGTTCTTCAGACTTGGCAAGGCTACCTTCCGAAGGTAGTTTCCAGATTTCACCTCAATTGGGAGATTGTGGTCACAGCTTTTTGGCTAAGGGTACTCATTGCAGCTCAGGAGCATCACCTCCCTTAGGGGACTTGCTTTGGGACGTCCCAGCATAGCTCCTGTGTCCCCTATGGAGAATGCAGAAGAAAAGGAGACTTATGTCTTACTTGGTTAAGTCCTTTTCTTTGAATTCCATAGGGGACACAGGACGTCCACCCTTATGCACCTAGCTTGCAGGGTTTTCCTTGTTTTTTCGTTCCCCTGTCTCTTCAGGCGTGTTTGTTTCTGTGTGTGTTGGTCTTCCTTCTCCTTCTTCCCACTCCTGCCTTGGGCTTGCTAACTTGACTGTCCTGCCTGGGGTTGGGGCGGGGTATAGTGGAGGAGGAGCCTTGGCTGCCGGAGTGTGAAGACTGACAGTTTGGTGCCCAGACTCTACCTGCCAGCCCATACCCCAGTGTAGTCCCTGTGTCCCCTATGGAAATCGATGAAAAGGACTTAACCTGGTAAGACATAAGTCTCCTTTTTTGTTTTACAGATTTCTGTGGTCACAATTTAAACTTATCATACACACAAAACCTTGTAAACATTATAATTTAATCTTTTATTGTAGTAATGCAAGTTATGTAGGAAACCGTGATCTGTTCTAAAAGGAGATTTTGGACATCCTATCCTTTTGTAATACTTTTAAAATTCTTCTCTTACAAAAAAGTTTTTGGTCTCTTCTAGGTAATTGACATGCCTGAACACAATCCAGGCCAGATGGGGGGAACTATGAGATTGGGAAAGAGAAGAACTATCTTTCATTCCAAGAATTCGGTCTTGAGTGAGTGTCTTTGTGTGTGATCTGCTGTAAACAGACAGCCAAACCATTCTTAAGTCCTGTCGTCTTTATTTTTCAGACTTTGTCTAGACCGTTTAAGATTAAGCACACACAGATCTGTTACAGGACTGCTGTAAGAGAATTTCAGTAGGCTCATTATGTAGGCTGGTGCAGCGCAGACACAAATAGTGTTTTCCACATATTTGGCTCTTTATACATTTACCAAAAGAATCATTGATACATTATCCTGCTATTACAGGCATGAAAACAGAATGTGTTAGTTTGTGTAAGAACTTATAAGAGCAATTTTGAGGGATACTCTGCTATTGGGCATGTTCCTCGTGTCACTTTCATATTTCAGTGGAATTAGATTAGCCACGAGAGCAATCATCTGTGCTTATGCTCACAGCTTCTTAGAAGAGTATATATAGATAGGTTGTAGTGACATTTTTCCATGTACTCTCTACAGGAAAACTGTATGGTGGGCAGGAGTATGTGGAAGAACGACATCGACACAGATATGAGGTAATAAGTTATCAAATTCATATTGTGGTTTTGGACTTCTCATTTGTTCTTCATCTTTCCACCACATGTAAAGTTAATCTCCCTGTTTCTACTTCAGGGTCCATAGGGGGTCCACAGGGTTGACCTTGGGGATATAGCTGGATCAGGATCCATGGGCACCACACAGTTAAGCTTTTAGCTCCCAGGATGCACTTGGGTCCTCCTCTATACCCCGCCCCCGAACCACAGGCACCTCAGTGTAAGTTGGTGCCCGGCCGGAGTCGGTCACCACGCAGAGGGGCTGCAGGAGCAGACCCCCAAAGCTTTTTATTTTAGATAATGTTATTTATTTTATCTCTCTTTTTTACTACAGACGGCAGCGAAGGGCTGTCTATACAGACGCCCACGCTGCCGCTCTGATCTCCGACTGGCGCCGCGACGCCAGTACTGATCTGGGGATCGCGGCGGGAGGACAGAGTCCGTACTAGCCGGACTCTGTCTACCTCCCAGGACTGCTGCCGGAGTCGCCGGGGATTCAGGTAAGCCGCGCGTCGCTGGCTAGCGGCGGCGCGCGGAATGCCTTCAGATGCAGTCCTTTAGCCTCCGGTCCTGGGGACAGACCGTAGGCTGCTGGCAGTGGCGGCGGGCCCCCCCCATAACCCGTGGGACCACTAGGCCACCAGGGATAACAGGCAAGCAAGAAGCCAGCATCCCCGGGGTTATGGCCAGCCAGGGGAGGAAGCCTTCCCTGTTCAGCGGCTCCTCCCCTTAGCTCAGCGCGCCTTTCAGCACGCAGTCTGGCGTCGCTGAGCTGCAGTCTCTTTGGCCACTCCTCCTCTGAGGTCTCTGGGGGCCATTTTCTCTGTGGCAGCGCAGATCTCAGGGAGCACGCGGACCGGTCCCCCCTTGTATCTCTCCCCTGATTTAAGGACAGTGTACACAGCACTATAGCCCTCCCAGACACTGAATCTGGGAGGTTGATTGTAGTGGAAAGGTGCAGTGAGTATATCTTCTCTGCATGGTATGTGACTTTTGCTAGTGCTGCCTGTCTGTGCTTATTTTCCGCTTACTGTCGGCTTATACCTGTCCCTTTACTTCTCCTACAAGCCCTACAGGTGTGTGGGAGAAGGGTGTTTCTACTGACCTCACTTATATAGATCACGTATTTGTGAGGTTCGTCACATACAGTTGTGTGCGACACCGTGCCATATTGTGGGCTGTTGTTCAACACACCGGTGAGTGCGTTTACTTCTGCCCTGTTGCCAGATATATAATATATTCTGTCATGTCAAACGAGGAGGTTGAGCGCTCAGTGGCTCCGGCGTTGGCCTCCTGCGGACGCTGTTCTGCAGGAGTGGATGGGGAGGATTTGTCACAGGATGGCCTGTGTAGTCGGTGCCAGGTGGCTCCTGGCCCATCCAGACCTTCTCTGACGCAGGAACCACCATGGGTGATGTTTTCTCAAGTGCTGGTGTCTATTGCGGACCGTCTGTTGGTCCCGACTGCTCTCCCTACTAGGGCGTTACCCCAGCCGACCATCCCCCATTCCCCGGGTGTCCCGCAGTTATTGCGGAGTCCTCCTGGGTCTCAGTCTGTGGGTCCATATGCGGGGTTGCCTATGTATATACAGGCTTCCCCTGTGCCGCAGCAGCCTGTGGTACCTTTTCAGGCCCCTATGGCGACTCCTCCACCCTGGGTGGATGTGCTCTCCAACTCAGTGCAAAATTTGGCGGCCGCATCCTCGGCTTTTCAGTCAATGTTGCAGACTGACATGCCTTCCAGGGTTTCAAAACGCCCACTCATGGCGCGGGCGGCTCAGGTACCGGACTCAGAGGGTTCCTCAGATGATGGGGAGGTCCCTGATGACACTGACTCGGACGCCTCGGGCCAGGAAATGGATACCAAGTCGTCCATTAATGTGCGAGCACTGGTTAGGGCGGTGCGAGCTATTCTTCTTATAGAGGATGAGGCACCGGTTCCTAAGTCGAAGTTTCCTAGTTTCAAAAAAACTAAGGTGGCTTCTGCGGTGTTTCCCCTGTCGGATCAGTTGACGGATCATATGGCGGTAGCTTGGCAGGCGCCCAGTAAGAGATTCCTTCCTCAGAAGCGGTTGGCTTCTAATTATCCCTTCCCTGAGGCACATTGTAAAAAATGGGAAACTCCACCGGCGGTGGATTCCCATGTCACCCGTTTAACCTTACCATTACCGTCGATATCCTCGCTGAATGATCCCACGGACAGGAAAGTTGAGACTTGCTTAAAGTCTATTTACTCCCTCTCCGGGGCGGTGGCCCGACCGTCCATGGCCATTTCCTGGGTGGCCAAGGCCATTGAGGGGTGGGCCAATGCATTGGAAGATACCTTCCCGGACGACGCTCCGGATGTCCAGCGGGCGTTGTTGGGACAAATGAGGGACGCTGCTTCTTACATTGGAGAAGCTTCTTTAGATGCTAGTCTGCTGACCTCGCGGGTATCGGCTGCAGCGGTGTCTGCCCGCCGATCCTTATGGTTGCGGTCCTGGAGAGCGGACTCTGATTCAAAGAAGGGCCTGGAGGCCTTACCTTTCAATGGGGAATTACTATTTGGTCCGGACTTGGACAAAATAGTGGATACCCTGGCTAAATCCAAGTCGGCTTTCCTCCCTTCGGCGGCACTGCCTGCTAAGGTTCGGAGTTCGGCTTTTCGTTCCTTTCGGGTTCAGGGTAAGGCAAAAGGTCAGTCCTTCCCGAGACAGTCTGCGAGTAAGACTGCCTCTAAACCCAAGAAGCAAGCCTGGAGTGCTCGGCGCCCTTCTTCCAAGCAGGAAGATAAACCTGCAGCCTGATGGGACGGGCCTCCCTCTGGGGGACCTCAGAGTGGGAGGCCGACTTCTTCTATTTGCCTAGTGCTGGCACAATACCACCACGGATGCCTGGGTTCGAGAAGTGGTCTCCCAGGGGTACGCCCTGTCTTTTCAGCACAGACCACCCCACCAGTTTTTCTGCACCAGTCCTTCTCAGGACAAGACCAAGGCGTTACAGATTCGGGAGGCTATAGAGTCCTTGCTGAAAGCAGGGGTCGTTGTTCCCGTTCCTCAATCACAACGAGGGACGGGGTATTATTCGTCTCTGTTTCTGGTGCAGAAACCCAATGGTTCTCATCGCCCTATCCTCAACTTGAAGTCTCTGAACAAATTCCTCAGAGTTCCCAAGTTCAGGGTGGAAACGTTACGTTCCATCATTCTGGCGATGGAACCGGGGGATTACATGGTGTCCCTGGATATCCAGGACGCCTACCTCCATGTTCCGATAGCACCTTCGCACCAGTGGTATCTGAGGTTCGCTATCCTTCAACACCACTATCAGTTCCGAGCGCTATCCTTTGGTCTCTCCACTGCACCAAGGGTGTTCACGAAGATTATGGCGGTCATGGCCGCACATCTTTGGAACCAGAATGTACGGCTGCTGCCGTATCTGGACGACCTCCTGTTGCTGGCGAGCTCCCCAGAGGTACTGCTTCAACATCTCCACCTGACGATCGCTTGCCTGCAAGCACACGGGTGGTTGATAAATTGGAAAAAGTCCTCCCTGATTCCATCACAGCGAATGGTTCATTTGGGAGCCCTGCTGGATTCGCGTCAGCAAAGGATTTTTCTGACTCCGGAGAAGGTCGCCTCCCTACAGCTGCGGATACGCAGTTGCCTGAGCAGTCGCCGCCTGTCGGTCCATTCGGCTATGAGAGTTCTGGGGTCCATGGTGTCGACATTCGACATGGTGGAATTTGCCCAGTTCCATTCCCGGCCCCTGCAGGGGCTGATTCTATCGGAATGGAACGGGTTACCTCACCGGATCCGCTCTCAGGTGCTGGTGTTGTCTCCGGAGGTTCGGCAATCTTTGGCATGGTGGCTTCAGACAGCTCATCTGGTCGAGGGGCGCCCCTTTTGGATCCCGGACTGGGTCCTGCTCACGACGGATGCCAGTCTCCGGGGTTAGGGGGCAGTGACCGGTTCATTGTCTCTCCAGGGTCGTTGGTCTGCGGAAGAAGCACTTCTCCCCATCAACATCCTGGAACTGCTGGCAGTATACAGGGCCCTGCAGTCGTCCGGTCCCGCTCTTCACGGAAGGGCGGTACAGGTGCAGTCCGACAACGCCACCACGGTGGCGTATATCAACCACCAAGGAGGAACTCGCAGTCGGGCAGCGATGTCGGAGGTGTCTCGCATCCTGACTTGGGCGGAGTGTCACATTCCAGCGATCTCGGCGGTCTTCATCCCCGGAGTCCTCAATTGGGAAGCGGACTTCCTCAGCCGTCACGACGTGCATCCCGGGGAATGGTCGCTTCACCCAGAGGTTTTTCAGCTACTCGTGGACAGGTGGGGACTGCCGGAGCTGGACTTGATGGCCTCTCGTCACAATCACAAGTTGCCCGTTTATGGGCCAAGGACAAGAGACGCAGGCGCAAGTCTGGTGGACGCGCTGTCGGTGAAATGGACGTTTCACCTGGCGTATCGGTTTCCTCCGATATCCCTACTTCCTCGGGTTCTGCGGAAATTCAAGCAGGACGGCGGCACGCTCATGCTGATGGCTCCGGCGTGGCCCAGACGGCCTTGGTTCTCCGATCTCAGGAGCCTCTCCATCGACGCGCCGTACCTTCTTCCTCAGTGTCGGGACCTGTTGTCTCAAGGGCCCTGCCTTTACCCGGATCTGGGTCGGCTGTCTTTGACGGCGTGGCTCTTGAGACAGCCGTCTTGAGGTCTCGGGGCTTCTCCAGTTCGGTTATTGGTACCATGCTCAGGGCACGCAGGCCTGCTTCAGCACAGATTTATCACAGGGTGTGGCACACTTACTTTCAGTGGTGTGAGTCCAGACATTATGATCCTCAGGTGTTCCGAGTTTCTAGGATCTTGGAATTTCTTCAATCAGGATTGGACCTCGGCTTACGCCTTGCATCTCTGAAGGTTCATGTGTCCACCTTGTCCGTGTGGTTTCAACAGCGGATTGCAATACTGCCGGATGTTCACACCTTTTTCCAAGGTGTTCTCAGGATCCAGCCTCCCTTTGTGCCTCCTGTGGCTCCTTGGGACTTGGCGGTGGTTCTACGGGTCCTGCAGGGTCCTCCATTTGAGCCTCTTGAGTCGGTGGAGCTCAAGTGGCTGACATTTAAGACTGTTTTTCTCCTGGCAATTGCTTCGGCCAGGAGGGTGTCTGAATTGGGGGCGCTTTCCTGTCGCCCTCCTTTCCTGATTTTTCACCAGGACAGAGCGGTGCTCCGCACTCGTCCTGAGTTTTTGCCCAAAGTGGTCTCGAAGTTCCACATTAATCAGGAACTTGTTGTGCCAGCTTTTCAGTCCCCTGATCTTTCAGCTGGTGAGACTTCCTTAGATGTGGTCCGGGCGCTTAGAATCTATGTGGACCGGACGGCTTCGGTTAGGATAAACAAGGAATCAGACTTCCTATTTGGTTTTCACAAGAGGGGTTGGCCTGCCAACAAACAAATGTTAGCCTGTTGGCTTTGTTCCGTTATTTGTGAGGCTTATGCACAGGAGGGTTTACCTGTGCCAGCCTCTGTTAAGGCTCATTCCACTCGTTCTGTGGGTCCTTCTTGGGCTGCTAGACATGGCGCTTCTGCTGTTCAGCTGTGTAAGACGGCCACTTGGTCTTCAATTCAAACGTTTTTGAGGTTCTATGCGTTTGACACCTTCGCCTCTCAGGATGCATCCTTTGGACGCCGGGTGCTGCTTTCAGCACAGGAGCGTCCCCGCCCTTAGTTGAACTGCTTTGGGACATCCCCAAGGTCAACCCTGTGGACCCTGAAGTAGAAAACAAGAGATATGGTAAGAACTTACCTTTGTTATCTCTTTCTACGAAGTCCATAGGGTCCACAGGGCGCCCGCCCTGACGCACCTGGCTTCAAATGGGCTGTGTGGCTGGTCACCGGTTTTCCGTCTCCCATTTCTGTGAGTATGGTTTCTTGTGTGTTCCAGTCTTCCTTCTCTCTGTTCCATATTCTCCTCCGGCCTAGGCTGCTTACCAACTGAGGTGCCTGTGGCTCGGGGGCGGGGTATAGAGGAGGACCCAACTGCATCCTGTGAGCTAAAAGCTTAACTGTGTGGTGCCCATGGATCCTGATCCAGCTATATCCCCAAGGTCAACCCTGTGGACCCTATGGACTTCGTAGAAACAGAGATAACAAAGGTAAGTTCTTACCATATCTCTTGTTTTTTGTCTTCCACACTATTGCTTTATACTAGAACATATCACTCTCCCTGGTTTTAGCAGAGAATCTTTAACGTCTGTTCAATATCTTCATCTGTTTTGTTCACTGTTTATATGTTGAAAGTCCTGACTTTACTTTTGTCATTTAAGGTCAATCCAGAACTCAGACAAGAGCTGGAGGCCAAGGGTATGATATTTGTGGGGCAGGATACAGTGGGAGAAAGAATGGAGGTGGTGGAATTAGAAGGTATGTACATAAATCTCTATTGTAATGTTATTCTTCTAAAAGAAATTCTATTTTATGGGTAAATAGCATGATTTGGGGGCTTAACACACATTAACTTTCAAATAATTGTACATTATTCTCCTATTTCAGATCACCCATATTTTGTTGGTGTTCAGTATCATCCAGAATTCACATCTCGTCCAATCAAACCCTCTCCTCCATATTTTGGCCTACTTCTGGCTTCAGTAGGGAGACTAGCCCAGTACATTGACAGAGGATGTCGGCTCTCCCCCAGGTAAGATCCAGGAGACATTAGTAGTAATCATGCGCTGGATCTCTACCTATATTTTAATGAAACAACTGTTAATGTAATTTTGAATTTCATAACTTTATTTGCAAAGTTTTGGCTTTCACATAACACATATATAAACTAAATATACTGTACCACTTTCTTCTTCAGTACTCCATGACTTCCAATACAATGGGTTATGTCCCTTTCAAGTTAGATAGAAATAAGTATACAAAACAATACGCCCCTGGATGCTATATAATGCAGCCTTGTGTATTTTCCAGTCTCTGAGCTTGGTAGGTCAGCTAGCAGTGTATTCGTCTTTTCTGTAGTGTAAGCACATGTCTCTCTCATGCATCTCGGCGAAGCTTTATACTAACCAAGGTACATTAGTCTGCTACCTCAAGTAGCAGATCTGACAGAAAACATTTTCAAATAGAGCTGGTGCTCTGCACTTGTCAGGTACCACCTGAGCACTCTTTAGTGTTCGGCTGCTGTAAGCGTGGATTAAATAGCATCTGGAAGAAGGATGGAGCCTGATCCCAAACAGTTGAAGACACCTGATCGAAGTAAGGCCCTTAGTTTGGGGTGTTTTTCATATTGTCTATATCCAGATAGATTAGATAGTGATTAATGTTTTTCTTCAGTGTCTTTGCAAAACCTTTGGGGAGAAAGAAGGCGATAACTCACAATGTAATAAGATCTGCGATGAGCGTTTTTCTGCACAAAATGACAGAACGTTTTGTAAGGAAAAAAAAAAAAAATGCCAAGGGAGTGTCTCGCTCTACCCTATGTCCATAGGCCCCCATTATAAAATAATGTCCCACCCCCCATTGGCAGTATACTACCCCCCTAGTGGTCATAAATCCTAATAACCACACCCCACCACACCACCTTAGGCCCGTATTCAATTAGTTTCTCATATGCAATAAAGTTTCACCTGCCGGACTTTTTTTTTTTTTTTTGCCTACATCGCATATTTTAGGTGTGGAAACTTATCGCGCGCGTACCCGCTCTATTCAGTTCCAAAAGACGCGAAAACGGAGACAAGTCAGAACAGGCGAAAAGTGGTGTCAGAATCGGGGTAATCAGCCTGAGCCTCCCAAAAAAACATGCGGAAACATTGGGAATGTAGTAGTGCCCGATTATCCCTAATTAAACTGTTTGGTACTTAAGTTGGTACAATTGCCTCATCGTCTTTGCTTAATGCTATTCTTAACCACTTGTGCAGTTTTTTTAGGAGAAAATAAGTTTTCATATCAAATTTGGGGTACTTTAAAATGGGTGCAAGCATATTTAAAGTCGCTAAAGAGAAGTTATAAAAAAACGCACCTTAAGCAAACACCTGCAATCAAAAAAAAAAATAACACCTCACCCTTACTTGCAGCCCCCCCCCCCCCCCCTCCCAAAAAAAAAGTCTTTCGCTAGTTTTTAAGTCTGCACCCCCACATTGCACTTTTTTGTCCCCATTTTCAAAGTGCATTTTTTGGGGTGTTCCTCACTTTTTTTTTTTTTTTTTTACGCAGTTATCCTTTGGGGGGCTGTCCCAAGGGTGCTGAGTGGTTTCCCCACCTTACCTTTGCACCCCAAAATAGCGATTTTGCACATTTTGTTTTTTCTCCACCTATTCAGAGGTGAATCTTTTTTGCCTATTAAATTGTACGCGAAAAGTGTTTGCAATTGAATACGAAGATAACTTTCCGACTGACGAAAAGTCACAATCGGCAATCAGACTCTCATTGGCTGCTGCTGTGGAAAGCCGTGCTGGGATCAAGTGTCTGATCCCAGCATCGGCACAGCATCCGTGCCCGGCGCTGGGACGGTGTGTTTGTTTCCGGCGCCGGGTAAGCCGCTGCGGAAGGTACCTGGTGAAGGGACCGCCTGGTCCCTTCCACCAGTGGCGGCGGGAGTAGCTTGGCTCCAGGTGCGAGCTAAGCGGAGCTCGCAGCCCGGAAGCCAAGTAGCAGCGGTTGTCTGGCACTGGCCGCGAGCCAAACACTGCTCGCAGTCCAGTAGCCAATAGGAGGCAGACGCGACGAGCCAATCTCGGCTCGCGGGAAACTTCTGTACCGATGGCGGAGAGGAGGAGAGAAGACCTCCTGAAGAGCAGAGCGGCGCGGCAACAGTTCCGGCGGCCTCGCAAAGGCCAGAAGACGGCGTGATCAAGAGGGAAGAAAGGAAGAGGTGGCGCCGCTGGCTGCGTCGGGCCAGCGGCAGAAGTATGAAGCTGAGGACCGAAGAGGACTGTGGGGGTGGGAAAAGAAAGAGCTATCGAAGATTCCCCAGGCCCAGGTCACTAAAGGTCAAAAAGATTAGGCAATGCATAGGGGGTCAACTATTGGGGGCAATGCATAGGGGGTCAACTATTGGGGGCAATGCATAGGGAGGGATTACTATTGGGGGCACTGCAGAGGGGGGACTACTACTGGGGGCACTGCAGAGGGGGGACTACTACTGGGGGCACTGCAGAGGGGGGTTTACTACTACGGGGGCACTGTAGAGGAGGGATGACTACTGGGGCAATTCATAGGGGGGGATTACTACTAGGGGTAATGCATAGGGGGATTAATACTGGGGGTAATGCATAGGGGTGATGACTACTAGGGGTAATGCATAGGGGTGATGGACAAAGAACAAATCAGGCGTGCTAGTCTAACTGGTGACCGTATAAACCTAGTCGGACTTCTGCTTTCTTGAAGGTATCGCTCCCTTCTATACAATAAAATTATTTTTGCCTGATGAAGTACACAACTTCCTAAGAGACAGCTGTTCGACTAGTAGGAATTGAATAATTACATTTTTAGTAAAATAATGTTTCTTCTTCAGGGTCCATACGGCTCCACATGGAGACTTTGGGGTGCAAGTGGTGGTTCAGGACCGGGCATCACGCATTTAAAGCTTTCAGCTCCCAGGATGCATTGGTCCAACCCCTTATACCCTGAGCCAGAGGCACCTCAGTTTAGTCAGTGCCTGGCCGGAGCCAGGTCACATTATGCAGTGGGCTGCTTAGACAGCCCAAATAGCTTTTATTTATGTTTGTTAGTACTTCTTACTGAGCGTGCAGCAGCAGACCGTTCACAGGACGTCTGCGCTGCTGCTCTGTCACCCTTCCAGGTGCCGCAACGCCAGCTACGGCTGGGGATTTCAGCGGGTATCCTGGGGTCCTCGCTATCCGGCCCCACAGACGGACCCAGACTGCAGCCCGGACACAAGGGGACAGGTAAGGCGGGTCATCACTCGCGGTGACCGATGGAGTGGCAGTCTTACCTCAGGTCTCCGGGGACAGACCAGAGGCGCTGAGAGTGAACACAGGCTTTGTCCACAGTGATATACTAAACCACCAAGGTACATATGGAGCGGGAATCCAGTGTCCCGGTGGTTAATAATCAGCATGGGCAGGTCAGCTTTCCCCATTAAAGCGGGTATCCTCCTCCAACCATGGCCCCTCAGAGGTCTCCGGCGGCCATTTTCTCCAGACTCAGCCACAGCTCTCAGGGAAATGCTGGGTCTGATCCCCCTACATACCTCTCCCTGGAGTCAGGATATGTTGCGCTATAGCCTACCAGATGTTGAGTCTCTGACCACAGAATCTGTGTAGTTGATTGTATTGCCATTCTGCAGTTATGTTGGATTTCTACATTGTATGTGACTTATGCTAGCGCTGCCTGTCTGTTTATTTCTCTATACTGTCAGTATCTATCTTTCCCTTTTTTCCTTACTTTGCCCTAACATACAGGTGTATTCAGGGTTTTCCTGCATCTCGCATCTCTGAAAACAAATGTATTGGTGAGGGTTGTCACATACAGTTGGTTACTGTACTGTGCGCTCCTGCAGCTTCCCCAAGCATAAGACTGGATCAGTATATTGCATTCCTACTTGTATTCTACATACCTATTGATTGCATTATACCCAGTGCCATATTGTGTGCTATACTACTCTACGGCTATTTCTAGCAAGGGCAAGAGTAACAAGCTAGCATCTGCACCCATACTGTTGTCATGCAAATTATGTGCTGCAGGATTAACTGAGGAGGATTCAATACAAGATGGGTTATGTGCTAAGTGTTTTACTCCACCAGGCCCATCAGACCCCCCAGGTGCTGCACAATGGCAGACGCCTGGTAAGAGGTTTCAGCCCCAAAAACGTCTGACCTCCTGTTATCCATTTACTGCGGCTCATTGTTCAAAACTGGTGACTCCCCCCTGCGGTGGATTCACATGTTACGCATTTAATTAAGAGCACTAGGTTACTTATCCCTTCAGTATTTTCTTTGAAGGACCCTACGGATGGGAAAGTTGAAACTTGCTTTAAATCAATGTACACTCTTTCAGGTGCTGTTGCCCGTCCGACCATGGCTATTGCATGAGTGGCTAAAGCTATAGAGAGCTGGGCTGACACATTTGAAGACTCTTTTTTTTTTTTTTTTTTTTTTTTTTTCCCTCAGATGCTACTAGGGATCAGATGTCTTTCATAGCTCTTTTACGAGATGCAGCTTCCTATATTGGAGAAGCGACATCGGATGCCAGTCTCCTAACCTCTGGACTCTCGGCCACGGCGGTGTCTGCCTGCCATACCCTGTGGCTACGCTCATGGAAGGCAGATGCGGATTCCAAGAAGGGCCTAGAAGTATTGCCCTACAACGGGAAGATCATTTGGCCCAGACCTTGACAAGATGGTAACCACATTGGCGGCCTCAAAAACAGCATTTCTACCTTCAGCGACTACTACTACAAAGCCTCGGACTACATCTTTTAGGTCCTACATCCTCTGGGAAAGCCTAAAGGTCAGTCCTTTGCTAGGCAGTCTGCTTCCACTAGGGCCGCCAAGCAGGCCTGGACCACCAGACATTCTGCTTCAAAAGGACAAGCTCTCTGCCTGACGGGACGGGCCTCTCCCTGGGGGGTCCCAGAGTAGGAGACCGACTTCTTCAGTTTGCCCAGTGCTGGTGTCAACCACCACGGATGCTTGGGTAAGAGAAGTGGTCTCTCACGGTAAGCCCGCTCATTTCTACGACTGCCGCCCCACCAGTTTTTCTACACAGGCCCTCCTTCAGACCCAAGCAAGGCCCTACAAATCCAGAAAGCCATTCAGTCCTTTCTGCAGGCAGGGGTAATTGTGCCAGTCCCTCTATCTCAGCAAGGGACTGGTTATTATTCTACTCTTTCTGGTTCAGAAGCCGAATGGGTCTCATCAGCCGATCCTCAACGTCATATCCCTGAACAAATTCCTCAGTACCCAAGTTCAGGATGGAAACCCTACGCTCTATCATCCTAGCTATGGAGCCTTGGGACTTTATGCTATCTCTGGATATTCAGGACGCTTACCTACATGTATCTATAGCGCCCTCTCATCAGCAATATCTCCAATTTGCTATTCTACAGCAACACTTCCAATTTCAGGCTCTGCCTTTTGAACTATCCACAGCTCCATGGGTATTTACCACAATTATGGCTATCATGGCGGCCCACCTGCGTGTCCTGGTGTCCGACTGCTACCATATCTGGACGACCTTCTGCTCTTAGCAAGATCCCCAGAGGTGTTTCATCGCCATCTGCTTTCCTTCACAAGCACGGATGGTTAAACAATTTGAAAAAGTCCTCCCTGACTCCTTCACAAAGAATGATTCATCTGGGAGCCCTGCTAGTTTCCCAGGATCAGAGAATTTTTCTGACATCAGACAAGATCTCCACACTTCAACTACGAGTGCGCAGATTCCTCCACAGTCGCTGAGTGTCAATCCACTCAGCAATGTAGGTTCTGCGATACATGGTGGAGTATGCTCAGTTCCACTCCAGGCTTTTTCAACAGTTGATGCTCTCCAGGTGGAACGGGTTACCCCATCGGATCAAAGCTCAGACAATGGTGCTGTCTCCAGTGGTGTCTGTCCCTATTTTGGTGGCTACAGACATCGTAATCTAACCAAGGGTCGCCCCTTTTGGGTCCCGGTCTGGGTACTCCTAACAACGGACGCCAGTTTCCGGGACTGGGGCGCAGTGACCGGTCAACCCTGCCAATCAACATATTGGAACTTCGAGCTGTCTACAGGGCCCTCATACTGGCCATGGACATACTTCAGGGAAAACCTGTACAGGTACAGTCCGACAATGTCACAACAGTGACTTACATCAACCATCAAGGAGGCACTCGAAGTCAGGCAGCAATGACAGAAGTGTCACGCATTTTGACATGGGCCGAGGGTCACCTCCCGGCCATCTCTGTGGTGTTCATTCGGGAGTTCTCAATTGGGAAGCAGACTTCCTCAGCCGTCACGACATGCATACCGGGGAATGCTCTCTTCACCCAGAGGTTTTTCAACTCCTAGTGAGCAGATGGGGCATTAGAGGTGGACCTCATGGCCTCCCGACACCATCATGCCGGTGTACAGATCCAGAACAAGGGATGCCGAGGCAACCTTCGTAGACGCATTGTCAGTGAAGTGGACCTTCCAGTTTGCGTACCTATTCCCTCCAGTCTCCCTTCTTCCTTGAGTTCTTCAGAAGTTCAAACAAGACGGAGGCACTGTCCTGCTGGTGGCTTCAGCTTGGCCCAGACGTCATTGGTACTCTCGGATCTTCGGAGACTCTCCATCGACACTCCGTTCCTGCTATCTCAACGTCCGGACCTGTTGTCTCAGGGTCCTTGCCTTTACCCAAACCTGGGTCATCTGTCTTTGACGTCGTGGCTCTCGACGCATCCATCCAAAGGTCCAAAGGATTCTCTAGCTCTGTGGTCAAAATATGCTCAGAGAGCGTAAGCCAGCCTCTGCTCGGATCTACCATAGAGTGTGCCATACATATTTCCAAATGTGTTGTACCAGAAGCTATGACCCTCAAGTGTTTAGGATTTCCAGAGTCCTGGCCTTCCTTCAAGCTGGATTGGACCTTGGACTTCGCCTTGCCTCACTCAAAGTGCATGTCTCTGCTCTATCCATTTGGTTCCAGCGTAGACTTGCTCCACTACCGGATGTCCACATTTTCCTCCAGGGTGTCCTCTGTATACAACCTCCCTTTGTCCCTCCAGTGGCTCCATGGGATTTGTCAGTAGCTCTTAGTTCCCTCCAGGGTTTTCCGTTTTGAACCCCTGGAGTCTGTGGAACTCAAGTGGCTCACGGCAAAGACACTTTTTTTTTTTTTTTTTCTCTTCTGGCTATGGTGTCAGATTTAAGGGCGCTCTCCAGTCACTCCCCATTTCTGATATTCCATCAGGACAGGACTGTGCTTCGGACTCGCCCTGGTTTCCTTCCAAAAGTTTCCTACTCGTTTCCACATTAATGAGGACATTGTAGTCCTGGCCCTTCAATCACCAGACCTATCAGCAGGTGAGGCCTCCTTGGTTGTGGTCTGTGCCCTCAGAATCTACATGGACCGTACCAGTTCTCTTCGGAAATCGGACTCCTTATTCGTGCTCTATGGATTTCACAAGAAGGGATGGCCATCCAACAAACACACATTGGCTAAATGGCTTCACATGACTATCTTTCAGGCTTACACGCAGGCAGGCCTTCCTGTACCGGCTACTGTTACTGCTCATTCTACTCGCTCTGTGGGTCCTTTGTGGGCAGCTTGCTGTCTGCCTCAGCTGATCAGCTTTGTAAAGCGGCCACGTGGTTCTATGACTTCGATACATTTACATCTCAGGATGCTTCATTTGGGAGCGCTGGCTTCTACCGTCAGCGCAGGAGCATCCCCACCCTTGAATAACTGCTTTGGGACATCCCCAAGGTCTCTCTGTGGAGCCCTATGGACCCTGAAGAAGAAAATGAGTTATTGTAAAACTTACCTTTGTTAACTCTTTCTTCGAAGTTCACAGGGCACTCGCCCTGACTCACCTGACTTCACATGGGTATGTTTCTGGTCACCGGTTTCCCGTCTCCTTCTACGTGAGATTGTGATTCTTGTGTGTGTACCAGTCTTCGTTCTGTCTTCTCCTCCTCCGGCCTTTGGCTTGTCATGAACTGATGTGGCTTGGGGGCGGGGTATAGGGGGTTGGACCAATGCATCCTTGGAGCTGAAAGCTTTAACTGTGTGGTGCCCAGTCCTCAACCACCACCTACACCCCAAGGTGTCCCTGTGGACCCTATGCACTTCGAAGAAAGAGAGTTAACAAAGGTAAGTTTTACCATATCTCTCATTAAGAAAACACACATATAATAAACTGTACACACAGCCTAAATTATGTTAATAGACAACAGCTAAATTGGCCATGTAGTTTTCCTATAATCATGAGAGCATGCTTGGTTAGTAATAACTTTTTAATAGTCTTTTGTTAATTGAAAAATTGTAAACAGTTGCTTCTGTAACTGAAAGTACATGCCGGTTAGTAGGATCCTTTTCACAACTTCTTATTCATGCATTCACTAATTAACAACTACATGTCCTCCAGATGGAATCTGAGAAATGGATTTAACAGTAAGTACGTACAGAAATCCAGTTTTTGGGAAGTTACTCAAAAACACGGGAAGAGGAGGAGCCACATTTTGTACCAGTGGGGAGGATTTATTACATACATGTCTCTACCTAGCAAAGAAGAGACTTAACCCATTGTAATATCTGCAATTGAGTACTTAGCAAATTATGCTACCAATTCTTTTTGATCTGTTTTTTGTGCTGTACTTTGACTCTCAGAATTTTTTTTTTCTGATACAATACACATCTCTGCCATTAGAATAACTTATTGCTAACAATCCACATTGTTTGTTAAATATATTTGATTTTGCTGTTTGCTCCTTGCTCACACAGGGATACATACAGCGACAGAAGTGAGAACAGTTCTCCAGACACAGAAATTGCAGAACTCAAATTACCGCTAATAAATCATGATTGATTCTAGGTAATGACCACTAATCTGCATATTAGTTTTCCTATTACTCTTCAATATGAGACAAGGTGATTGGACAATTAAACAAATTTCCAGACTGAAAAAATGCTACTGATGCAGCATGATTCATGTGCATTAGTTATTACATATTAACCCAGTATAATGCATTATGCTTTATTTGAGAATATAACACACACACACAGCAGATGGACGGCACTCCGAGTCTGAGCAACCCAAATAATAATCAGTAGACAGTCTTATTGTAGGTCGATGTTTCAGAGCTGTTATCGCTTTTATCAAGACATATCAAATAACAGACAATAGAAAAAACATTTAAATACCTGTGCACTACACCACTGAGTGTCCCTGCTCCACGCAATCCCGTTCGAGAGCCAATGACGTCATGGGCGTGCTAAACGCCGAAAGAAAAATTTACCAGAGGCAGGTAATTTTCCATCCTCAACTGGACAGTGGACACTACAAGTGCAAGTCTTCAGCAGTGTCAGTGGGGCTTAAAGTTGAGTTTTGGCTCCCCATATCTATGTGTTAGAACTCTGGGAAATTTTGAATGGCCTGAGAGGAGCTCAATCCCTGATTGTCAGACAATGCTATAGCTTATAAATATATATATAAAAATCACGTGTGCACAAGGAATTCCCTGGCAAGGATTTTAGTATTATGGACAGATCAGTGTGTCCCAATTATTCCATCTGGATTCATTCCAGGAGTAGAGAATTGGGAGGCAGACTTTAAGTTGTGAATACCTCCTGATGAAGAGACCAGTCTCCTGGTGGCATGTTGATGGCCTGCAGGTGATCAGAATTTGTTCCAGGTCTAGTGTCCGTTTGCCTTCCTAGTGGATGCAATGTCCATTTAAATACTTTTCAGCCATAGTAAATCTTTACCCCTCTTTCAGTGGTTGTTCATGTTCTAAAGAAGGTGAAATGAGAGCGAGTTCCAGACAGTTCTCATTGTCCCAGATTAAATGAGCCTGGTCCTCTGGCCTAATCACCGTGGTGGAAAGTCTTGGGTGATGTCTTCAGTGAGAGAATCTGCTGACCCAGTAAACAAGTGTGCAGTGATTATAATGACGAGGTCTATGAAACAAAGAGAGCGGATAGGGTTGACACAGCCGCAGAGATGCTTACAACTGTGCTTACGTGCAAAATTACACATTTATGTAAAACGGAGAAAAATTTATATTTATTATTATTTAAAAATAAATAGGGGGTGTGATCTATGGCAAATTAACAATTGCAGTTCAGAGTTCTGTTAAAATGGAACAGGATCTTTAAGATTATAGAAAAACATCAAATAAAAACTCTTCATTGACTTCCCTGTCAACCTAAGCATGCAAAGTAAAATTGGTTTACAAAATTGTCAACTTAGTGGAACTGTAGTTTAAGAAGGTATGAGTTACTATTTCAAATATTACAGATGTTAAAATGACTGAATAAATATGGTTAGGAAAAGTTACACACTAAATATATTCATTCATATCATGCAATATATATTGGAACAGATGCACATGGACATTTGTAACACTGACCGATCTAGATTTGGAGTCAACCATCTTGGTTCCTCTGTCTCAAGATAGCTACAATGACAGCCACTCTTACCCTATCCAAATTTTGATACAAAGACTATTTAAATTAATCATGGGACTTTTTACTCTTTGTAAATGGCCTGTGCGCTGAGAGACTGTATGACAAATATTAACAAGTAACTTATAAAAAAAAAAATTATTTATAAATCTTCCCCATTTTGTTTACTCCCAGTCAACAGTCGCAGGCAGGACTTTTAGGAGATCTTGCTACTGAATTGAATGTAAGCTATCTTCTCTATTTTAAATTTAAATATTTTAAATGCATGTTTCCATAATAATGTGTTAATCAAGAATGTTTTCTTTGCTTCTCCAGGTGACAATCCCTCTGACACCGGACATGCCGACGTGAAGAGGAAACCTCAGTATTCAAATAACTTTTTGCCATTTGAAATGAATGATATTGAACCATTTTGTTTATTTTTTAATACTTTCTTTTAAGCCAGTCAGTCCTCATCATGGTGCTCTGATACCAGAGCGGATTGAGGTGTTGTAGCGCGTACACTTGCCACTGAGGGCAGAGCATGCCAACGTCTGTACTATGAAGCAATAATGAATTTATTTAAGTGTCTCTTTATGTTAAGTGATGGTAAAGGCCTCTTGGTTCAGGTACAGGCAGCATTATGTAATACCAGTGATCAGGTTAAGCAGATAGATCACGCTCACTGGGCAGCAAACATCAGTAGATGTAAAGACCAGGATCAGTATTCCTTACGGGACACTGTGTCAATGTCTGATACTAGAAGTCATGCTCTCTGCTCCAAAACACCAATGCTGCATATATATTGGTCTAAAGCACTATGGGGAGATTTATCAAACATTCTAAAAAGATGTCAGAAGTTGTCCATAGCAACCAATTAGCAGCTTGCTATAATTTTACTAGATAAATGATAGCATGAAGCAGATTGGTTGCTATGGGTAACTTCTGCACTTGTCCCCTTTAGAAGGTTTGATACTTCTCCTATGAATATAATGAGAATAAGCAACAGATCTCAATAAAGTGTAATGTCCATGCTAGGCTAGCAGTATATTCTTCTTAATGCCATTGGCTGCACTGCCATTCATGTCGGAATAAAAACTTTTTGATGCAGGTTTGCTTGCAGTGTGTTTTCTTAAAGACATTGTCATGATAATGGTTTCATTGACCTCAGTTGTACAGTATGTTGCTGGAGGATGGGATACCAGCAACTTCACTCATTCAATTGCACTGTCGCAGTGTGCAGCTTTCACGCAGTGGAGATGACGCTACTGTTGAAATTCTATTAACAGCTACTTATATAGCTCCAGCATATTCCCTTACACTTTACAATTGGAAACAAACAGAAATAAAACCAGACTTGGTAATGATGAATAGAGGTAAGAGGGCCCTGCTCGCAAGCTTACACGCTATGGAGTCCATGGAAAATTAAATTGTCTGGCAAATTGCTTCGGTTAAAATGCAATTTGAAGCTAACTTTCTTTGTTTTCTTGCACAAAACACGCATTTTCATACTGCCCATATGCACTAAGAATCCGTAAGAATAGTTTCACTTCAATATTGTGGCTTGTACATTACATGACGTCTCTGCCATCTATTTGCATTACTTAACTGATATTTCCATTTAGACTGCCAACTGGAAAAAATGTTTCAATTTGATTTTTAAAGAGAAAAAGAGCAGATGTTTGACAGTTGAACTGAATGAGCCCAGCTGCTAAACTGAGATGGCATTTAGTAGATTTTCTACACCACGGGTGGCCACTCTCTGCCCCGAAGGACCCCTAACAGTTCATCTTTTCCAGGCCAACTAGCCGGTGCACAGGTGTATTCATTGCTAACTGATACACTTTAGAAGATGTGGTGCATTCCTTCCTGACACTACTTTTTTTTTACGCATTGTTTTTATTGAAAACCATGACAAAATACAAACATTAAATCTCTCACAAAGAAAAATTCCAATTAAAAGCATAGCAAAAGAATCAACATTTGGTATATCAATTTTGCTAAAGATAATACAAAATATGGTCACATTTTACAACAAAACCTTTATCATAAACAATTACATCAGAATGAAAAGAAAATAAAAACGAAGAAAATTAAGGAAAGGTGAAGAAAACAGAAAAGCCTCAGGCCAGATAGTAAAACCGATACATCCGACCATCTACTTTTAGTGAACTATGGGATATTTGCCAAGGTCTGTTTGTTATCTTCCTTAATCACGACTGAGCATCTTATAGTGGTCCGACTCCTTATAATGCAACCATGGATGCCAAGTCAGTGAAATTTTGGCCCTTGTCTGTGTGGGGTAAATTTAAATCATCCATAGCCATATAATTATTAAGACGTGTACACCACTCAGACATAAAGGAAGCCGACCTAGACTTCCAGTGAACAGGGATCACGGCTTTGGAAGCACTCAATATATGACGTAAAAACGACTTTTTGAAGTGAGCACAGGGTTTCCGAATGAGGCTCAGTAGCCAGAAGCTAGGGCAAGTAGCCAAATCCTCATGAAGAATAAGGCTTGCCGTTTCAATTACTTTGTCCCAAAAAGTTCTAAGAGAAGAGAATTCCCACCAGATATGTAAAAGGGTTTCCAGTTCTATCCCACATCTCCAACAAGTGCTAGGGACTCCTGGATACATTTTAGAAAGCTGGCTAGGACAGCGGTACCAACGTGAGAGGACTTTATAATGTGACTCCATTGTTAATGCGGAGAAAGTATTTCTGAAGACTTCCGGACAATCATCTTCTCCTATTATTCCCCGTAGATCTGATTCCCAATCAGTAATAAATTTGGGTCTACCAGAAAAAAGGCGTTCAATCAATAATGTGTAAATAGAGGACAGTGGGTGTGTCGGAGACCCCCAAGCTACACACATTCTCAAATGGCGTAATCCCCCCTCCCATATGCTTTAGGGGGGCCCAATGTTGAGAGAAAATGCTTTATTGGCAGGTATTTCCAAATCTCACTCTTAGGCAAGACCCTTTTAGCTTGAACAGAGGGAAAACTCATTTCCGAACCTTCAAATAGCTGGATAATCTTGAGAATCCCCTGTGCACACCACAATCCAAATGAGTTTGCTGGGATCCCGGGAGGAAATGCCGGATTACCAAATAAAGGGGTAGGGGAAAGAAGGGGGTGTGAGCGGAGATGTCCCCAACAGGAGATGATTGGGCCCAGTAAAAGGTGGGTAGTTCTGGGAAAGTTCGCAGGCCAAGGAAAACCTGAATCGGCAGAAGGAAGGGAAGCTGCCTCAATAGCAGACCACTGCTTTCTATCAGTTAACAACTCCATTCCATCGCCCTCAAAAGTAGAACTGCGTGATGATAGGTGAGAAAATGTGGCAATTGTAGACCTCCCTGATGCTTTCTCCTACAAAGTATATCATGTTTGAAGCGGGGTTTTCAGGCCGCCCAAACAGTCCCGAACAATTCGGTGAAGTGTAGTAAACCAGGAATGGGGTATCGTTATTGGGAGAGTTTGTAAAAGATAAAGGACCCTAGGAAGTACATTCATCTTAAATAACTCCTATCCTTCCTGTCCACAAGATCTATTTGAGACTCCAAGTAAAAAGATCTGTTCATAGTTTAGAAAGTAGAGGAAGAGAATACTTCAGAGTGATCTTTATGGAGAAAAACTCTAAGATATTTTATATACATGGGGTGCCAGAAGAATTGGCAGAAAGATTGTATATCATTCATGCATTTCTGATCTACTGTGAGGTTAAGCGCACTAGATTTGGACAAATTTACTTTAAAATTGGAAAGAGCTCCAAATCGGTCAAGTTCCTGTAGGTTGTTAGGAATTGAAGTCCGTGGGTTTGTAATTACCGCCATAAGATCGTCTGCAAAAAGGGTTAACTTGTATTCCCTCTTTCCCACAGTCAGCCCTGTTACATTACTATTAAGACGAATGGCCCTCGCCACGGACTCCGTACATAAAATAAATACTAGTGGTGATAGCCGGCAGCCCTGCAGAGTGCCATTAGTGATCAAAACCAGCTCAGACAGGTCTCCATTAATCCTCACACGCGCAGTAGGAGTGGAGTAAAGCGCTCCAATTCTCTGAATGCCGTCGAATCCAAGCCCATATGCTCCAGGACTCCCATCAAAAAATCCCAATCAACCCTGTCAAACGCCTTTTCAGTGTCTGTAGACAGAAGTATAGTTGGGATCTTCCGAGAAACGGCCTCATGGATCAGGTCTAGGACCTTTGTAGTATTGTGCCTGGCCTCACGACCAAGGACAAATCCCACCTGGTCTGAATGGATCAAATTGGGGAAAAACAATTTGAGACGGTTAGACATTAGCTTAGCAGAAAGCTTTAGGTTGATGCTTAACAGGGAGATGGCTCTGTAACTGGAGCAATGGGCCGGGTCTTTCCCCTCTTTAGGTATCACTGAAATATGGGCAAGCAAAGATTGGGAAGAAAAACAGGAAAGATCTGAGACCTCATTGAAAGCACGGAGCACCTCTCCGAACATTTTGTAATAGGCTATAGTAAACCCATCTGGGCCTGGACTCTTGCCGTTAGGTGTTGATTTGATCACGGCTTCTAACTCCTCTGAAGTAAATGGCCCTTCGAATGACTCTGTCTATATCTGATAAAGTAGGTAAAACGATTTCCTCCAAGTAGGCCTTAATGGAAGCCTTCCACGAGGACATGTCATGCCCCAACCTGCAATCTTTTAAATTGTAAAATTGGTAATAATAACATTGAAATGCTTCTGCAATATCCTTTGTGGAGCTACATAGGGAGCCAGAATGTGATTTTTACCTGGGCAATAAATGTGGCTGCACGTTGTTCCCGAAGTGCCCTAGCCAAGAGTCTTCCCGGTTTATTTCCCCATAGAAAGTATCGACTGACATTTACGGATATATAATTTAATTTTATCGGACATAAGCATATTAAGGTCTTCACGAGCATCACAGAGCGCTTGGAAGAGAGGGAGGATTTATGTTAGTTCTAAAGCTTGAATGTTTTGTACTAGTGCATCTCTTACCCCTAAGCGTTGCTTCTTTAAATAAGACCCCAGCTGAATTAGCTTCCCCCTTAAAACACATTTATGTGGGGCGTGGCTTGACTGCTGATGGGAGCAGCTGTGTTTCTTTACAGCTCCCCAGGCTACCCATTTACTTACCCGATTTGGGCTGGACCCTGCTACCTTTATGGGTCCTACTCACTTGACCGCCTGCAGCCCCGCTGGCCTTCTGTTTTGCGGCCCCGGAGATACTGAGGCATATACCTCCTCCAGAAGCCCTAATCTCAATTTCTGAGCTCAGCGGACCGGAGCGATCGTGGTCACTGCTGGACGTTGCCGCGATCCCCAGGCACCCTCCGGCCCTTCACTGGTTAGCCAAGACCCCAGGTGAGACCACACATACCCCAGGGGGCCCCCGAAGACTCCCGTGGTCAGGCCCAAAAATCACGGGGAGCCGCAATCTTCCCAGAAATTCTCCAGCCCAGTGACCCCCACTGCAGCTGCCGTCCTTCCCAATGCTGACTCTCACTTCGCCCGTTAGCTGTCACCGGGATCCCGGTAATCATTCGTCTATCTGTGCAGCCGGGCGTCCTGCAGTTAACCCCCTCCTGACCTGTGCTGCTGATCGTATCTCTACCCTGGAAGATGATTTACATGAGGCCAAAACACAACTGCAATTTCAGGACTCAAACCTAGCCGCTTTAAATGACACAATCGAAGATTTGTAAAATCGCAACAGAAGAAACTATCTTCGCCTCATTGGTCTCCCGGAAACAGTGCGACCCAAAGATATTTCCTTGCTCTCTAACTGGCTACCTGAGACCCTGAGAGTCACATCAGCACCGTCATTATGCATGGTGGAACAGGCACATCGTATCGGACCAGAACGTCAGTCCTCCCAACGACCCAGACCAGTCATCTTTAAGCTACTAAATTACCTTGACAAGGTGAAAATTCTGGAAGCATACAGGAAACAAGCTAATCTCGGCTATGATGTCAATAAATTACTTCTTTTTCAAGACTTTTCAAGTATCCTTAAGAAGATGAGAATTCTCTCCAATCAAATGCTCCTCTAACTGTATCGGTTTTGCCCTACTGTATCCAGCAAAGCTGCCGGTTATAAATGCGGGCAAGCCGTATTACTTTGACTCCCCCCGCCACGGCGAAGAGCTTCCTTACCTGTTTGAATTCCGCTTCCCCTGGTTTACAGATGGATGCCAATGACTGAACACATAAAAGATTGATAAGTATCGTTTATATATTTGTCCTTTCTAATTATGTTCATGTCTATAATATCGCTATTACTATTATGGCGCAATATGGTATTGCTCATATTAATGATATTGTTGAGAAACAATGTTTTATATCCACCCTGGATAATTGAGCGGGGTGGGTATGTTCTCTCACTCCTGTTCTCTTTTCTTTGTTTAGTAATTTTCTCTAAACAAATAATTTGTCGTCTTTTGAAATGACGATTTTTGAAATCAGTGTCTTTTTTTGGTTAAAAAAAATGTAAAAGTTTTGGCAGGTTACAATTTGTTTGGGTTTCTGATAGATTTGCACACACCAAGGTACACAATTCTATTTCACAAAATGTAATGTTCAACTTTTTTATAGTTTTAAATGACCTTACGCTCGCTAGCTGGGACGGTGTTTATAATGTAGCTTCGGCCTTCTTTCCATAGACTGGGTATTGGTTGATGTCGGTGACACCTGATAGTGCTGTCTCTGACACTGTTGCCAAAAACACTCATAAATTAGTCTCTTGGAATGTGTAAGGGTTGAGTACCCCAATTAAGAGAAAGATATTAAAACATTTAAAGAAATTCCGCCCTGATGTAGTGTTCTTGCAAGAGACACATTGGAAGGCGGATGATCCTAACACATTAAAAGACACCTGGATTAGTGAATACAATTGTGCATCTTTTGTCACGAAATCTCGCGGTGTACTTATTTTATTTGGCAAATCTGTACATTATGAAATTAAAGATGAGGGGATAGACTCCGAGGGAAGATTTATATTCTTAAAAGTTGATATTGAACACAAAATGTTCACTTTGGCCTGTGTTTACGCCCCTACAGGCCCAAATGCCACTTTTTTTCAGATATATTTGTTTATTTACAGGGTTGGACAGAGGGCTCTTTAATTTTTGGTGGGGATCTAAATGCCATTCTCGATCGCTCCTTAGATACCTCAGGTGGTCCCAGACAAAATAGGACACTCGTAATACCCCACCCACATTATCTTTAATGAACGAGTCACTACAATTATTAGACCCATGGCGATTTTTACACCTCCTTTTTAGAGAATTTTCCTTTTTCTCACACCCATACAAATCTTTCTCTAGACTAGACTACTGGCTCATATCAGACTTTGTTACACAGGGTCGAAGATTCAAAGATTGCTTAAATCCTCCTCTTTGACCACGCACCCATTAGTCTTACAATCTATTTAACTACACCACACTATAGCTCTATTAACTGGAGGTTTCCCGACTACCTAGCCTCTGACTATTTTAAAAATCTACTTCAATCCCTTCATAATTACACACAAGATAACCAAGCTCACACTGAGAACAGTAACCTGTTTTGGCAAGCTTCAAAGCCAGTGTTGAGAGGTCATTTGTTGTCCTATGTGTTGGAATTGCTTCTTTTCTGAAGCCAGAGACTTTCCCAGGCTACTCGTGAAGTAACAACGGCATACTCAATTTTATTGGCTAATCCCTCAGAGGCTCATAGATTGCTGTATAAAGACGCAAAATCTGTCTATGACACACTATGCACTGAACAAGCACAACTTCGTTTATCATACCAGAAAAACAATTTTTTTCAGATGGGGTAATCGCCCAGGGAAGTTGTTAGCTGGTTTGGCAAGATCCTCTAATGTTTATAAACACATATCTTCCCTCCGGACAGCTCAAGGTGTAACCATAACTGACCCAGAACACATTAACAAATTATTTTTGGAATCTTTGTATACTGCTCCTCCTGACGACCCTACTCAAGGTTTAACATTTCTGGAACAAGCAGAACTCACAACACTTTCCATGGCACAAAGAGAATTAGTCATATCTCCAATTATGGAAATACACACAATTATTAAGTCCCTACCCACCGGGAAAACACCAGGTCCTGATGGCCTTTCGGCCGATTATTATAAAATTCTTTTCAGATTCAGCCTTATCTCTCTACGCTATTCAACTCTATTCTCACCGGCAATCCTACTCCCCCAGATTTTAACACTGCCAGAGTAATATTGATCCCCATACAGGCCAATTTATCTGTTAAACCAGGATTTCAAAATCTTTACAAAAATTATGGCTTCTCGCCTCCAGTTGATATTACCTAAACTATTACACCCAGCACAAACAGGTTTTCTTAAAAATAGACACTCTGTACATAATGTCCGCACCTTGCTGGCGGCTATGCTTCACACACATAACTCACTAGAACAAGAAAATATAGTTGTCAGCTGTGACGCTGATAAAGTGTTTGACAGTCTCCTGGTCCCATTTAACCAGAATTCTCCAACTTCAGGAATTTGGCCCTGAATTCTTACACGTATTTTACACAATATATCAGACACCAAGAGCTTTCCTGACCATAAACGCTCAGAATACTAGTTACTTTAATTTATCCCGAGGTACAAGACAGGGATGCCCACTCTCCCCACTATTATTTAATGTGGCACTTGATTCCCTATTTCGGCACTTTTTAAAGGAGGATAGATGGCAGGGTTTCAAATTGAATCATTTAGAAATTAAATTTTCGGCATTTGCCGATGATATACTGCTTTACTTCAGAAATCCACGAGCCGCTATTCCTCATCTATTAAAGATGTTAGACATTTTCAATTTGGTATCTGGATTTAAAACTAATTCTAATAAGAGAAGCCTTAGCTTTTTTTCCGTCTACAAAATTGAGATGGGTGCCTCTTTTTCATTCCATTGGGCCACTGCCAACTGTCTTACTTGGGCATGAAAGTTCCTAAACACCCTTCTAAGCTATATACTTCAAACTACTTAACTCTCTTTACTAGAAGTTATTCTGATTTCATAAAACGGGCCCATCTCCCTCTGACATACAAAGGCCGATGTCACTTATACAAAATGATCTGTTTCCCGAGGTTTTTATATGTACTACAAATGCTCCCTATAATTCCACCCTAATCTGCTATTGATCAACTTAATAAAACATTATCTAAATTTATTTGGGCAGGGAAACGTCCAAGAGTTTCTCTATTTAAGCTGCAACAATCAAAAGATATGGGAGGCCTTAACATACCTTGCATATGCACTTATGCGCTGGCAGCTAATTACAGAATAGCTCTAGACTGGATAGGAGGTTATAATACATATACAACACTAGGCCTGGAACAAACCTTTTCACCACATTGGGATTTAGTATCACTTCTACACACACCCCCACAGGCCATCCCAGAACATGTTAAAAACAATATGTTGGATGGCGTGAAGAGCGATTCATCTAAAACTAAAGGCATAAAGATATTCCTCTATTTTTTTGTCCTTATGGGGTAATCCTAAATTTGCCCCTTTATAAATCTCCGATTTTTAGGACATGGTATAATGGGGGTCTTCGTTATGCTTACCAATTTTTACAAGACCAGACCTTGACTCTCCTCACCCACTCCCAGATACAGGAGAAATATACTTCACCAACTATCCCACTATTTCAATTCTACAAGCTAACAGTTATATTTCAACTATTCTTTCATCCCTAACTGATAAAGACAGGGATTGTTGGTTGGATGGGATGGTGTGACGTAAAACGAGGACTTCCTTTTCCACTTCTCTCATCTAAACTCACTCCCGACCATTGCTTAATTTAGAGTCTGGTAATGTGGGACTGTTGAAATGGCAGTCAGACTTCCCTGAACTTACAATAAATAAGATTTTGGAGGCCAACACCAAACTAGCCAAGCAATTAGTTTCTATTTCATACACTGAAATGCATCAAAAAATTCTACATAGATCCTATTTTACGCCCAAGTTAAAATTTCTTATTGGAGATGCTCCCAATTCTAACTGCTACAAATGTGGATCACCAGAGGCGGATATTGTACATTGTTTGTGGACTTGTCCACAGGTGCAGACAATGTGGGAATCACTTCAAACCTATATCAGTAGCGAATTAAAAATCCAGTTCAATATTGTCAAAACTTGGGCTTTTTGGTCAATCTACCCAAGTACTCACTCGACTATTTTGACAAAAGGTAACCGCATCTTGCTTAATAAGCTAGCTGCAGCCACAAAGAAAACCATACTTTCCCAGTGGATTACCCCCTGAGCCATTCCTATTTTCAGTGGATTGGACAAACACCACTTTATAAAAAGAGAAACTAGCAGGGAAATTCTTCGACACCTGGCTTCCTTATATACACACCCTATCCGCTACATTAAGAGAGAGGCCCTAAGGAAATGTTTTGCTCTCACATCCTGGTATAATAAATAAACTCTGGGAACCCTTTTTGAACTTCAAAAATAGTTTTTGTTTTTTTTAGATTTTTTTATTACTTTTGTGTAATTTGTTTAACACTGATTTGGCAAATTTTTGGATCAATATATGTATTATCTGTTTACATTTGTTTTGAATGTTTTCCATACCCACTATGTGAAAATTTTATGTAAGAATTGTTCTTCTTTCTGCTATGTTGTAACATGATTGTTATATTGAAACACTTTGGTTGTGTACTATGTACCTTGTGCTAGAAACCTGTCAATAAAAAAAAAAAAAAAAAAAAAAAAAACACATTTATGTGCTTCCCAAAGTGGCTATATAGTCTTCCAAAGTCAACCGAATCTGTTGACAGTAAGAATCTTGAAGCTGTAATTCGTTCAGCTTCCAAGTAAAACCTGTCGGGTGAAGTGTAGGACTCAATGAAATGGGAGCATGATCTGACCAGGAGATGTGGCCAATCTTTGTTTCTTTTATCAAATGAAGAAATCTATGTGAAATAAAAAGATTAATCTAGGGTACAGCTTGTGTGGGCGAGAGAAAAAAATAATAGTCTCGTGTATTAGGATGTTGTTTGTGCCAGATATCTACTAATTGATGTGCATGGAGAATTTTCTTCACCTTACAATGGAACTTGTCAGAGTACCTAGATGATTGGTTAGAGGAGTCTAGATGTGGGTCTAAAGACCAATTAAGGTCTCCACCGAAAACCAGTATACCTTCAACGTGGGCCTGGACAAGGTTCAATGCCCTTTCAAAGAAGGCCGGTTGGGCTTTGTTAGGTGCATATATATTCGCAAAAGTAAATACTTGGGTATACACTTTACATTTTATTACTAAGACTCTGCCTGCAATCAGTGGTATACAAGTGATATCAGTAATGGGAATATGCTTAGCAAATAAAATTGCAACGCCCAGAGAATTACCCTCAGGATTATTGGAAAAGAATCCACAAGGAAAGTCTCTATTCTTGAGATGCAGTGCAGCACCTTCTTTGAAGTGTGTTTCTTGGAGAAACGCTACCTCAGCGTGTTCAGCTTTCAATTCTCTTAATACTCGTGATCTTTCAGGGACATTAGGACCTCTCGCGTTGATAGAAACAATATTTTAATTAGCCATAGTGAGTGGTAGAAATATGCATTAAAACAGTAGTAAAGTTAAGACGATCATAGGCATTGGCCTGTGTAGGAAATATGGAGACAATAGGACATATTAATCTAGTATTACTACATATCTCTGGCATAAAAGGCACAGAAAAAAAGAAAACGACAGAAAAAACAGATTGTAGATTAGAGAGCAAAAATCACTTAACACAGTGAAAAGGAAAACGTACGTATAACACCGCACCTGGACAACATAATGGCAAAAAACAGTTTCGCCACTAGGACCAGGATCCGCCTATGTGGTGTAGGATGCAACAGAGGATGAACAGGTAGGAGAACCGCCTCACTCCATTGAAAAATATCAATATATAGATAAATCTATCAAAATGGTTACACTTAAAATTGCATTTAGAATCAATCGCAGAGAACGAAGGCACACCCTCAAATAACAGAGGTACCCAACTATATTCCCATTAAATATTCAAAAGAGGTATATAGGAGAACATACTAACATAATAACATTTTGAAATGGCATCTTAGAAGGCGCTGGAGGTGGAAGGAGATTATCACGAGAAGAACTCCAATCTGGGACTCGAACTTTATCGATGTCCAGAGCAGAAAGGACCAATGTCATCAGAGAGGCATAGAATCACCGTCTTCCCTCCATTAGTACCTGTGAGACTAAAAGGGATCCCCCATCTATATCTAATATTGCGGGAATGTAGAGCATCCATTAAGGGTTTGAATTGATGTCTCACGTGCAGGGTTTGCCAAGAAAGGTCTTGGAAAACCTGAATTGGATGATCATCAAACTTTAAGTTGTCTAAGTCTCGTATTTTCCGCAAGATGTCTGTCTGCGTGAAATAATGTAAATGGCAAATCACATCCCTCGGCCGCTCACACTGTAGACCTCTAGGACGAAAGGCTCTATGTGCCGTATCAAATACAATGGAATCATTAGGGGCACGTCCTAAGATTTCATTAAATAGTTTTGTTAATACATCTTGCAGACCATGGTGGGAAATTAACTCCGGAATACCTCGGACTCTCAGATTATTATGATGCCCTCTGTTGTCAAAGTCATCTAGATGGGCTATCAAGCTTTGTATTTACACCGCTTGCGATTTAAGAAGTGTCAACAAGAGCATGTTGGAAATCATCAATAGTCTCTCCACGTTCCTCCATCATCACTATTCGTGATCCCAGATGTGACAACTCAGACTTAAGCGAGGCAACTTCAGAATCTACCACTTCCCGCAATTTATTTTCCAAAGAGGCAAAGTCAGCTTTAGAGGGAATATCCGTTTTAGTGGGCAGGGTTTTAAGGAGTTGCAGGACCTTCTGGAAATCCTGACGCTCTCCTTGGCCAGACATACTTCAGATACCCTTTCTGAGACTGAGGATATCTTAAGTCGCAGAGTTGGCTGGTGAAGAGGGGCACAGGGAGGCACACATTGTGGAGTCTCTTTGAGAGTGGAGAAAGTGACTGAGATCGGCTCTAGAGGAGTCCTTGGAAGACTTGAGAAGTTTTTTCATGAGTCGACGAAGAGGTCGGGGGTCGAAAAGTACGCCCGAGTGTCAAAAGATGGGTGCGTAGAGTATTAACAGCAGCTTGGACCTTAGCAAAGGAGGTCTAGAAGGCAAGACAGTCAGCGTAGCAGGTCAATTGCATCTGGGGAGAGGATCATAAATTTCCGAAGACACGGGAGTGTTTAGAGTAGATGCGGTATCTTCATTCTCCGCGACCAGTGATATGTAAAATTTGATTCATCGAATAAATTGCTGTAACATCAAGGAGCAGGAGCAGTGGCTAACCCCACCCGTCAGACCCCATGGAGGTATCAGGCAGCCAGAGAGACCAACAGTCTTGGCAAGAACTTATATAGCACAGTTAAGTCTGAATACTTGCATTAGCAGCATCTGACCACAAGATGGAGACACTCACTCACTTATGGATTCACATAGAGCTCAAAAACAGATTTTTGGCAGAGATGTAACTTTGAATTGAGATAGTAATGTGATAGTCAAAATAATCTGTTTGTGGCATCCAAGGAGGTATCAGGGCAAGTATCAACTCTGCTCTCCAGTTGGGGTAGGAGGTGTAGGCAGTATATATATGTACTGCATTAGGTGTAAGGGGGCATAATGGAAAGGTCTCACAAAATACACACCCACCTCACAGGGCAAGAGAGGGTTTAACTGCAGGGACCCCACTTTAATTTTAGGAGCACCCACAGAGCAGATTCCCACTCTCTTGCCAGTACCTTCAGGCGATATGAGAATCCAAGATGGCGGGCGTCTCCGGAGGTCAGCCTCTGGGTGTAGTCAGACGCAGCAGAGTGTGGGGAGAAAGTCCCGAATGGAGGGTGTACGGAGCTCCGGCAACCGCACACCTCCCGGCAGCAGGTGAAGGGAGAGGTACTTCCACCTCGATAGCTAGCACGGTCACGTGTAGCGGCGCTCACTAGCGTGCGTCACCGCTTGGAAATTTAGTCGGCGGCCACAGGCCTCGGTCCGCGGAGAGGCAGGGGGCCACTCCGAGAAGTGCCGACTCCTCTAATCGGGACACCGCAGGTGAGTGAGGTGTGGTGGGGACATCCGGAGTGACCACAGTCAAGAATTAAGAGGTGGGGAAGCAGATGTTTGGCGCTTAAAGTGCGGAGCCCCAACTCGGTACGTCTGAAATGGTTGCCAGGCCACACCCCCTTCCTGACACATTTTAAAGATCCACATGTGGTCTGTCAAACATGAACTGGTAGTGGTCCTTGAGGACTGAGTTTGGGCATCCTTGTTCTACACAATCCTGATCTTGGTGTGGTGACAATTGTAACACTAAAATATTGTTTCCCACTGTCTTCACACATTTTTGATTATTTTATGTGTGAGATCGCTGATGTATATTGTTGTAATACACATACTAGTCACATGCCCACATATCAATTCGTAAGCCTGTGTCTGCACATCTTGTTCCGAACAAAATACACTGTACCTATACATGTGCTATTTTGTTGTGCACCCATAATATACTAGCCATGTGCCCATAGATTACTGTCAACTTTGTTCCCATACAGATACCAACCAATGCCATCACCATATTCTAGTCATGTGCACAACGCAGTAAGACTGTATGCGGTGTATGGACACAGGGCTTTAATAAAATGGGTAGCCATGTGCACCCACAGCATATGCATTAACACCTTGCTGCATGATGGTGGCAGTGGGAAAGTAGTCGCTGATCATTTAAAAATTGATTATAATGCATACATTTGGGACTGGGGTACTCAGGAAAACAGGATTTTGATACTTACTGTTAAATCCCTTTCTCCGATTCCACAGGGGACACTGGAGCTAAAGACAGTGGGGTATAGACTGTGGTAGAGTAGAGCCTGGCACTTTAAATAATTTAGATGTCTGACTGGCTCCTCCCCATCAGTCTCAGTTTAAGAAACTAATCTCAACAGGAGATGGAGGACAATAGGAAAACAAGGAGAAGTCCACAGAATGGAACAAGACAGACTAAAGGAGAACAGAGGAATCCACTGCAGGGAACACATGCCATATAAGGAACCCAACCATATAAGGAACCAAACAAAATGGCAGGTACGTAGCGCTGGGCAGGCGTCCAGTGTCCCTTATGGAATCGGACAAAGGGATTTATCGGTAAGTAGCAAAATCCTGTTTTCTCCTTCATCCACTAGGGGACACTGGAGCTAAAGACAGTGGGGACGTCCCAAAGCCAACCTCCCGGGTGGGAAGCGCTGAGAACTTGCCGACCTAAGAACTGTAGGTCCAATGGAAAATCAAGAGCTGAGGATCAAGCTGCGGAGAGCACAGGAGACAATCAGAACTCATTGCTGAACAGCCACAGAAAATTCCACCACATACATCGTAAGTCGAATGGAATAGAACAGCTATCTAGAGGACACAGCAGAGAGAAACGTCAGAACACCATAATCTCAGCTAAAAACAGACCAACCCGGACTGTTGGTAGCAAAGAGCCCAAACAAGAACCCATAGGAGAAGGGCAGTTACATGAGCACAAAACACGAGAAAACCATACCAGAGTCTAAAACAGGAAGATGCAACAGTCGTAGACAGTAGAATACCAGCACTGCCAGGCATAAACAATCATATAGATATATATAATTATACCAATTATACCATTTGCCTCTGAATAGCAAGAGAAAGGAAGTGCAAAATTTTTATTTAGGGGTGCAAAGGTGGGGAAACCACTCAGAATCCTTGGAACAGGCCCCCAAAGGATAACTGCGTCAAAATATCCCTTTAAAAAAAAGTAAGGAAAACCCATAAAGAGTAGTTTGAATTTGAGGGTGAAAAAAGTACAAAATGGGGGTACAACATAAAAAATAGCAAAATAGACTTTTTGGGGGTCTGCAAGTATGGGTGAGGTATTTTTTTGATTGCCAGTGTTTGCTTAAAGTGCATTTTTTATAACTTCACTTTAGCGACTTTTAAATATGCTTGCACCCATTTTCAAGTACCCCAAATTTGATAGGACTACTTATTTTCTCCCAAAACAAAATGC
The DNA here is from genome assembly GCA_031769625.1 of Taudactylus pleione. Taxonomy (NCBI): domain Eukaryota; kingdom Metazoa; phylum Chordata; class Amphibia; order Anura; family Myobatrachidae; genus Taudactylus; species Taudactylus pleione. The sequence goes on from JAUIMM010000957.1 coordinate 1,313,928, forward strand.
TTAATGCTATTCTTCACCACTTGCTAATTAAGGCAATTGTACCAACTTAAGTACCACCAGTTTAATTAGGGCTAATCTGGCACTATTACATTGATCCCCAATGTTTCTGCATCTTTTTGGGGGGTTCAGGCTGAGTTTCTTGATTCTGACACCACTTTTCGTCTGTTCTGACTTCACGTGTCTCCGTTTTCGTGTCTTATAAAAATGAATAGGGCGAATCATGGATACACGTACGATAAGTTTCCACGGCTAAAATACGCGATGTAGGCGAAGTCCGGCAGGTGAAACTTTATCGCGTACGCAAAACTAATTGAATATGGCCCGTGGTATGAAAACAACCGGGATGTCCTAGCAGTTAAGAATCACGGATGCAACAGCCACCAAGGGAGAACGATCTACCAATAAAGGGAAGCTTTCTATACAGCGATCACAAACCAATTAGTAGCGGCAAACATTAATTACATGTGTAGAGTAGTAAGAATATGCATATATGGCATTAAGATTCAATAAAAAAGTTTTATATTAATATTATAAAATGTCACTATACTTCTGTATCCGTTGAATAAACTCACAGTACTGGTGTGACAAATAAAAGAGCAAATGATCTTACCCACAACCCTTAAAGTCCAATATCTGCCTGTTCATGCACAGTACCTTCGTGTTGGACACTGGGATAGCCAAATAGTGCAATTATTAGGGACTGTCCACTGGATAATGATCCTTATCACCGATAGAGAAATATCCTGTTTAGTAATAAACAATTCAAAATGATGGGTCCTCAAATTGCATGGTGTCCATATGTAGTATAGTCTAAACAAAGATATTGTATGCTTACTCCCAGTTAACTTTGTCCTTTTTGGTCCCAAGGGCTGCTTCAGGCTATTCGATGGTTATCCAGAACAGATAAGGCCAATAAAAGATGAAAGTTGGGTGAGGGTGACAATCTCTGGTGCGTTTCGCTGCATCAAGGTGTAGCTTTTTCAAAGGTGTCCAATATGTGTGCAAGGTGGTAGTTTTATACCCCTCTGAAGATGGCTGCTAACTAGCAGCTGGCTCCAATTCTAAACATGAAATGCCATATATACTGTATATATATATATATATATATATATATATACACACAGTATAATTTTAGATAATCACAATTTATTTCAAACATCGCATCAACACATAAGTAGGAGGCAGACCCATTTCATAACTTCTTCATTCTAAACAAGATAATATATTATTTTATAAGTAATCCCGGGACTTCTGGTTTTCCGGTACCCGATCATGTGATATAAAGGCTAATGGTCAGAATCTACCTTTCATGCCGCAGAACACGGATATCCACTTGGCCACCGCCCAAAGGGAAACTTGAAGGAAAACACATCTCCCCCTTTGCCGCTGTAACCTCACTCCCGATTGGCGGTGATCGCCAGTCCGATCACGTGTATTAGTCACGTGATCGGATGGGTATCCAATCCACAGCATAAGACCCAAAGCACAGCCTATCAAGAATTAGATGTTATCCCCGGAATTCTGGGATTTGTAGTAAATATTTTTACCATAGGTCCTGTTCTATTCCAAGTTGTATCACAGTCAGTATTAGTCACAGTGGTCGAAAGCACGGCTGTTTTACATACTATCCCAAAGAATCATGGGAATTGCAGTCATTCTGTACCTTTATCTATAACTCACAAGTATATTGCATCAAAAAAGTCAATATAATTCACAGAGATTGTTTCATACTCCATATGTTTCTGTGTGCAGTAAATATATAGTTTTTCTAATCACAATTATTGTTCTCATTTTCTTAATATAAAGATTCAAAGCATATTTGTATCAACTAATATCTAAATCTTTCAAAGGATCCCCTTTTCAAACTGAAGCACTTATTTACTATGTTTGGCCAAAAAGACTAATGTATCATACTCTAGGCAGGAGAGAAGAAGAGGTTAATTCCAATACTTTTACTAGATCACTTTGTTAAGTTCTATCGCCTCATTAAGACCCTCTGGATATATAAAATTCATTTTGAACATACAAAACACTTCCTGTTTGCATACAGTGAGGCTAGAGCTCTAGGACAACCATGAAGGTACCTGTCAGTGTAATGAAAATATCAACAGATACTGAACAGTAAACCCAAAAAGGCTTCCTGCGTGGAACTTTGCTGTCATAGGAACCAAATCTGTGACTGTCACATTATAATGTAAACATGTGCCCTAGCCCATGGATGCACCTCAGTCCAGAAAGTAGCATAACCCCAACAGATTCTGGTATAATAATGTAACAAATTGCTCAGTGGCGTAAGTTCATCCCAGACGCCCGGAGGCAAGTTATCATTTAGTGCCCCCCTATCCCCCATATTTACAGCCCTAAATGGGGTGAATATATTGTGGGTGATGGAGGAGGTGCCCCTTCAGTGCTGGCGCCCGGCGGCAGGCGCCTCCATTGTCTCCCATACTTCTGTCTCTGAAATTGCTACGTTGGAACGATTACCCCACACGCTAGGAAAGCTCTAAAGTGTAGAGCCAAATGACGTGAACAGGTACCATAAAAGAGCGGATGGCGGCTAGGATGGCGGCTAGGACAGCAGCTAGGGTGCGGAAGGGAAAATAACGGCTGTGTAATTTCAGGTTGCATTAATAGGAGCATCTTCCGAGACTTTAGTGGGGTAAGTCCGCTTACCTGTGAGCGACCAGAAGCCCTCTGGACACTACGTAGAATATCACAGACCTTTTCCATCTCACAGCAACCTGCCTTGTCAGGTATAGAGAGTAGCATCGGTGGTATAAAGCTGGGTACACACCTAAAGATTTTCTGTCCAACCATCCAACTAGTTGATTGGTTGGATGGAAAATCTGGAAAGATATGAAAGCAAATGAAAATCAGCAATTTGCTCCCGAACGCTGGAAAATGGACAAAAACCTGTTTGAACAAATTGTTTAGATCAAACATTTAACAAAGTTGTCTGAACGACCATTATCATCTGTTTTCTGGCATTTAGGAGCAAATTGCTGATGATCATTTACTCCCATATGTGACCAGATTTTCATTCCAACCAATCAACTAGTTGGATGGTTGGAAAGAAAATCTTTAAAAGCTGAAAAAAATCAGAAAAGCTGTAGACCCAATGCTCTACAGCTCGGCCTTCAGCCTGGCGATGTTGCAGTAGAAAATACTGTAGAAACTAGCAGAATTGTTAGTGGCATGCCTGGATTATAGGAAGGGCGGTTGTACAGGGACCCCCACACCGCCATAGATATTGACCGGAAGCTGGCCACTCACCATGGCCGGCTCCCGGCAGAATCACACAGGCACAGATACAGCACACTCTGTCAGAACACTGACTAATGGACCTAAAGTGGCTGCCTATAGAAGCCCTGCCCCTTTGTCATAACGCTGCGATTCGCAGGTGCATGTGTAGGGGCAGGGCCGCCATCGGGGGGGGGGACTGCCGGGACTTTAGTCCCGGGCCCAGCCACTTGGGGGGCCCGCTCCTACCATCGCACTGTGGCCACCTGCGTATAGGTTTATCCCCCCAGACGGGCCCTCTGCCGCATAATAAAATGAGTGACAAGTAAGTCACTTATGTCAACCAGCCGCGGGGCCCCCCGCCACAGATCAGATCTTTATTTCCGATGCAGCGTACTAGCTTCCCTTTAAGCCACTACACTGACGGCGCCGCAGAGCACTGCTGGGATACCATCCAGCGGCCGTCCAGTAGAATAGAAGGTAGCAGCCTGAGGCTGTGCAGGCTTTTAGTGAGTGGCCGACCAGCACAAAAGCTGCAGGGAAGAGGGGTAAATTGAGGCTGAACTGAGGAGGAGAAACGTGCCATGCTGTGGGGCTCTTCTGGATCATCATTGTGGATAAGGTAAGACACACAATAGTTAACTTTTTTGTTATCAATTAAAATTAAATAAATTAAAGGCACCAGGTCATATTACTTTGAATGTGTGTGTGAATATATATATATATATATATATATATATATATATATATAAGGGGTGTGCACCGGCCACTTTTTGTGTTTTGGATCTGGATCTTTCTTTGTATTTTGGATCTGGATTGGTTTTGCCAAAACCACCCTTCGGTGTTTTGGGTTCTGGGTTTTGGATCTGTATTTTTTTTTTAAAAAGCATAAAAACAGCTAAAATCACAGAATGTGTTGATTTTTTTGCTCCTATGCTATTATTAACCTCAAAAACCTTAATTTCCAGTCTATTCTGAACACCTCACACCTCACAATAGTGTTTTTATGTCCAAAAGGTTGCACCGAGGTAGATGGATGACTATGCTAAGCGACACGAGTGGGCGGCACAAACACGTGGCCCATCTAGGAGTGACACTGCAGTGGCAGACAGGATGGCAGTTTGAAAAACTAGGCCCCAAACAGTACATAATGCAAAGAAAAAAAAAGAGGTGCAAGATGGAATTGTCCTTGGGCCCTCCCACCCATGGGACATGCATACTTTAACAAACCAATCATTTCAACACCAGGGTCTGCCACATGACTGTGGCTGAAATGATTGGTTCGTTAGGGCCCCCACAAAACAAGCTGGCAATTAATCTGGCCCTGCACAAACTGGCTCTACGGAGGCAAGATGTCATCCTCATCCTCCTCATTCACCGATTCCTCACCCTCTTCAGTGTTGTGTACATCCTCATCCTCACAGAGTATTAATTCGTCCCCACTGGAATCCACCACCACAGGTCCCTCTGTACGTTCTGGAGGCTGGTCTCCCTGGAAGAGTTGATAATTCATTTTATGAACATCATCTTCACCACATTTTGTGGAAGCAACCTCCTACGCCTTTTGCTGACAAGGTTCCCGGCTGCACTAAACACTCTTTCGGAGTGCACACTGGATGGGGGGGGGGCAACTCAGGTAAAATAGAGCCGGTTTGTACAGGGGCCTCCAAATTGCCTCTTTTTCCTGCCAGTACATGTACGGACTGTCTGACATGCCTACTTGGATGCTGTCACCGATGTAATCCTTTAACAGACAGACGCATCCTTGTCGCTGCTGCTTTGAGGATGCAGGTGTGGCTACAGCCCACACAATTCACAAAGACAGGAAAAAATAAATTTTTTTATTGTTTGTGGAGCGCACTTTGAGGGTTACACCACCCTTTAACAGACAGACACACACACGCTTGTCGCTGCAGCTTTGAGGATGCAGGTGGAATCTAGACGGGATTTGGAACCGGGGACACACTACCTCCATCAATTGTCTAAATCCCACTGCACTAATGGCGGATACCAGACGCACATCTAACACCAACATAGCAGTCAAGGCCTCAGTTATACGTTTTGCTTCAGGATGACTGCTGTCGTACTTCATCCTCCTCGCTAGGGACTGTTGGAGGGTCACTTGTTTAGTAAAAGTAGTGCTGTTCCTACTTCCTCTCTGGGATGATGAACAACTCCCAGCAGCAGCAACAGCACTAGGAGGAAGTGGTTCTTGATCTTTCCCTATTTTATTTTTATCGGAGAAAGTTTGGTCCTCCATTTATGTTATATTGATATATACGTGCGGCTAAGGCGCACACAAACACAGAAAATATTTTTTTATTTTGTTTGGAGTGTACTTTGAGAGTTACAGCACCCTTTAACGGACAAGCCAGCCGGCCCTTTACTAATGGGACACAGGCGCACGCTTGGCGCTGCTCCTTTGTTGATGCACGTGCAGCCACAGTGCACACAATTCACAAACACAGAAAAAATATTATTTTTTTTGCACTTGGAGGAACACCCCTGATGGACAGAGCACCCCCTGGACAACACTACAGCACCCCTTTAGGACTGGGACACTGCACAGGACTTTGGAGTGGACACAGCCCCTATGGACAACAGCAGCACAGTGCAGCACAGCACAGCACTACACTACACAGCCCAGCCAGCCCTAACTCCCACCCTCTCTCTTCACTGTCCACAGCCGAGTGAGAAAATGGCGCCAACGCGGGTACCTTATATGGAATCCAAAACCCGCGAGACCCGGAAGGCGGAATGATGACGTTTTGCCTCGATTTCAGATCCGAGTCAGGCGGGAAAAGTCGAGCCTGACTCGGATCGGGGGGGTTCGGATTTCAGAAATCCGAACCCGCTCACCCCTAATATATATATATATATATATATATATATATACACATATATACACACACACACACACACAAAGCGGGGAAGGTGCAGCACTCAAGGCATATAAAAAGAGACTCCCAAGTCCAGGCTTAATGTGTCAACGTTTCAGTTTATGTCAACTGTCATCAGAATCCTATATATATATATATATATATATATATATATATATATATATATATATATATATATGGAGAGGAGTACCAAACTCATAGATGCTGTTATATCTATCTGTCTATCTATAACATATTAATAGTTAAAAGACCCATGGAGGTCTGGAAACGTCAGTAACTATTAATAAGGATGTACACTAATTTAAAAGTCTGTGGAGGATACCTATATCCTATGTGCTATATAAATATATACAGTCAGGTGCATAAATATTGGGACATTGACAGAATTTTCATATTTTGGCCTCTATTCACCACCACAATGGCTTTGAAATGAAATAAACAAGATGTGCTTTAACTTCAGACTTTCACATTTAATTTGAGGGTAATTACATGCAAATCAGGTGAACGGTGTAGGAATTACAACGGTTTCTATATGTGCCTCCCACTTTTTAAGGGGCCAAAAGTAATGGGACTATCAACTCAAAAGCTATTTCATGGACAGGTGTGGGCTATTCCCTCATTATTTCATTATCAAGTAAGCAGGTAAAAGGTCTGGAGTTGATTCTAGGTGTGACATTTGCATTTGGAATCAGTTGCTGTTGACTCTCAATATGAGATCCAAAGAGCTGTCACTATCAGTGAAGCAAGCCATCATTAGGCTGAAAAATCAAAACAAACCCATCAGAGAGATAGCAAAAACATTAGGTGTGGCCAAATCAACTGTTTGGAACATTCTTAAAAAGAAAGAACGCACCGGAGAGCTCAGCAACACCAAAAGACCCGAAAGACCACGGAAAACAACTGTGGTGGATGACAGAAGAATTATTTCCCTGGTGAAGAAAAACCCCTTCACAACAGTTGGCCAAATGAAGAACACTCTCCAGGAGGTAGGTGTATATGTGTCAAAGTCAACAATCAAGAGGAGACTTCACAAGAGTGAATATAGAGGGTTCACCACAAGATGTAAACCATTGGTGAGCCTCAAAAACAGGAAGACCAGATTAGAGTTTGCCAAACAACATCTAAAAAAGCCATTACAGTTCTGGAACAACATCCTATGGACAGATGAGACTTGTACGAGAGTGATGGGAAGAGAAGAGTATGGAGAAGGAAAGGAACTGCTCATGATCCAAAACATACCACCTCATCAGTGAAGCATGGTGGTGGTAGTGTCATGGCGTGGGCATGTATGGCTGCCAATGGAACTGGTTCCCTTGTATTTATTGATGATGTGACTGCTGACAAAAGCAGCAGAATGAATTCTGAAGTGTTTCGGGCAATATTATATGATCATATTCAGTCAAATGCTTCAGAACTCATTGGACGGCGCTTCACAGTGCAGATGGACAATGACCCGAAGCATACTGCAAAAGCAACAAAGAGTTTTTTAAGGCTAAAAAGTGGAATATTATGCAATGGCCAAATCAATCCCCTGACCTGAATTGAGCATGCATTTCACTTGATGAAGACAAAACTGAAGGGAAAATGCCCCAAGAACAAGCAGGAACTGAAGACATTTGCAGAAGAGGCCTGGCAGAGCATCACCAGGGATTAAACCCAGCGTCTGGTGATGTCTATGCGTTCCAGACTTCAGGCTGTAATTGCTTGCAAAGGATTTGCAACAAAGTATTAAAAAGTGAAATTTAGATTTAGGATTGTTTAGTTTGTCCCATTACTTTTGGCCCCTTAAAAAGTGGGAGACACAAATAGAAACCATTGTAATTCCTACACCGTTCACCTGATTTGGATGTATTTACCCTCAAATTAAATCTGAAAGTCTGCAGTTAAAGCACATCTTGTTTGTTTCATTTCAAAGCCATTGTGGTGGTGAATAGAGGCCAAAATATGAAAATTCTGTCAATGTCCCAATATTTATGCACCTAACTATATATATATGTGTGTATATATATATATATATATATATATATATATATATATATATAAAACATACACACACATGTATAGAGGTAATGGGCACTTTAGTGTCCAAAGTTTTATCAAGGGTGCCAGGATACAGTAGGTGCAGCATATTAGATGGAAAATTGCACTCCAATGTTTTTATTCACAGCATTTGAAATATACAGCTAGCTACATGACTCCCAGCTCGCTGTATATTTCAAATGCTGAAAATAAACACTCTGGAGCGTTTTCCATATGAGATATATATATTGGGGAAGGGGTTTTGTGGAGGGGGGTTGAGGGATGTTATCTTAGAAGGTCCCTGGGATACCTTTTATATGCAGGCAGCTGTCTTTTGACTTCGATTCTGCACTGGGAAGTATTGAGCGCTGGTATTGTGATAATTCTTAATCATTTACCCTGGTAAACTGGCACTAAGTGCAAGGGATATTAGTGACGCCTGGGATACCCTGCAACCAGGTGTCTGATTCAGACCACTACTACTGACCTGACAAGAGAACTGAACCAGCCCCCAGCAGTGACAGGATACCAACACCATGCACGGCCCGAACGAGGTGAGGGGCCCTGAGATTTGTAGTCTTCTCCATAGCTGACCCTTTGCTTATGAGCAGAAAGGAAGCCTGACGGGGAACTTCCCGATGGTGCAGTGAGGGATTCAGCGCTCTGACTAAAAAGGGGGCATGGCCTCGTGGCCCGAATCCCAGCCCGTGGTTATTATCACTGTCACTGCTGCCTGGGTCCATGAACAGTGCTGAGACCTTGTGTCAGCACAGCGCTGCTGTCATGGAAGCTGCGTTCTCCTCTGCCCATGGTTTAGGAAAATATCGGTATACCCCTCCCCCCCCGGCCATGTTTTCAATGCACTAGCGTTGTGCTAAATGGCGGGACCACGCTGTCTTGTCAGTGCTTATATTGCGGGGTGTGGCTTCAGAGTGACAGCCGCGGTAATACCACGCCGTCACCCACGCTTCCTTGTGCACTCTTGTAGCTGGGGCCCGTGAGTTCGCGCTAGAGATAAGCCCTGGATGCTGACTGCCGAGGGCCGCAGCAGGTCTCGTCGGCAGCTCCGACATTGGCACATTAGTAACTGGCAGGGGGAAGGAGCCTGTAAGTTATGACAGCCGTACCAGCACACGCTGTCACTGAGCCCAGCGTTTAGGCCCACCACTCCAGCTAGTCAGGAGTGGTGGGATGCTGAGCAAATGAGGAAACCCAGACACGACCGGTTTCAGTTGTGGTGGGTCCTCATGGAGTCTAATGACTCACTGTTTGTTTAAGGTCCCCCCTCAGGGTCACCAGACACAGGCTGCAGTAGCCATGGCAGTACCCTCACGGTGGCTCCCACGTAGCAGGCAACCTGCCACAGTAAAGTCTGCCTGTCCTCATGCAAAAATAAACTTTAAAATATGAAAGGGCTGGAGACAGCCCCACAGTGCACCGGCTCTCTCTCGGGCACAATTTCTAAACTGGGGCTGATGGGGCATAGAGGGTGAGGTGCCAGTCACACTTCTAAATTATTTAAAGTGCCAGGCTCTACTCTACCACCGTCTATACCCCACTGTCTTTAGCTCCAGTGTCCCCTACTGGATGAATGAGAAATATAGATGTACGGCTCTGGCTGCTGCTGTACACTGCTGCAGAATACTGATAATTGGTGGTGTAAACATGAAGACTCTAGCTGGCAATAGATCAGGCAATCATTTCTGGAGGACGAACTGGTGATGGATTTGTCCAGTCCTGGTTTTACCCTTAAATACACCACTAAATCCCACACATCACACTATTTTCCCCTTTGTCTACAAAAATATTCTTACATATTCTATAAACCCCTCATATTACACCGTCCTCCTTACATTAAAATCTCTACCTCTTAGACTTACACCTATTAATTAAACCACATATTCCATCCTGTTTTTACACTTTAAAACAGGGGTGGGGAACCTCCGATCTGCGGGCCGTATACGGCCCGCAAGGTGAAATCATCCGGTCCGGCCGGCTGTCAGCGGCAGCAGCAGAATCAGCGTAGTGTAGTGGCTGTCAGCGGCGGCAGGTAGCGCAGCGGGAGAACGGGGATGTCAGGGTTGTCATCGGTGGCAGGTAGCGCAGCGGGGGAGAGGGGATGTCAGGATTGCCAGCAGCGGCAGGTAGCACAGCGGGGGGAGGGTGTGTGTGTCAGGGCTGTCATCGGCTATCAGCGGCGGGAGGTAGCGCAGTGGTGGAGGGTGTCAGGGCTGTCATCAGGCGGATTAGTGCAGGGGCTCTCTCCCTATCAGCGGCGGCAGGTAGATCATGGGGGGGAGCAGGGTCTCAGGGCTGTCATTGAGTGGCATGCAGGGCTCTCTCCCCACCAGCGGCGACAGGCAGGCAGCGCACAAAGGGGGGGAAATCAGGGCTGTCATATGGCTGCCATTGAGCTGGTTAGTGCAGGGGCGTGCAGGGTCCCACCCTACCAGTGCGGTCAAGCAGGCAGTGGTGGCACAGCAGGGGGTGTGTACAGTCAGTGCTGTCATCAGACTGGTTAGGACTGAGAGGACCCCAGGGCTGCCTTATCAATCTGCCTGTCACACATCCATTGGGACTGCCCCTCCAGACTCTGCCTGGCAACATACCAAAGAGAAGCAGTTACTTACAGCCATCGCAATAAGTTTTTAACCAAATATAGGTGGCAAATTTTAAGTTGATAATTTTGTATGGCCCCCGAATGATTTTCTAAAAATCAAAATGGCCCTTTCCAGAAAAAAGGTTCCCCACCCCTGCTTTAAAACAATGATTTATCCAGAAACCTACATACCAAACTGTTATCTGTACTGACTAAAAGTACATTGCACCGCTTCTGTATTCTGTGATGACCATTCACTTGTTATGGTTTGTCATTTTATCACATTATCTGCCCTTTTGTCGCCATTTGCACTACACCATGTAATGGTCATGGTACTTCAGCTATGTTGCCTCCCTTCCACCCTCATGTAGAGATCTGTTTTCTGCCAAACTGTTATACAGTGACCAGATTACTTTCTTCTTCCTCCACTAGGGGGCACAGGAACAACTCTGGGTATAGCCTGGAGAAGAGAGTCTGGGCATCAAATAGTTAATGAAATTACCCACAAGCCCAGGCTCCTCCTCCTCTATACCCCGACCCCAGCCACTGGGACTTCAGTTTTTAGTTTGATGCCAAAGCAGGAGCTAGGCACTGTTTATCATGGGGGATGTGTTAGATGTCCCCCTGTATTAAAAATGTTTCTGATTTTATTTTAAGTTTCTGAGTTCCTATAGGACGCCGTCACCGCTGCTCCACCAACCCAGCGCCGGGGCCGCATCACTGGCGAGTGGGTCAGTGACTTCGGCCGCAAACTCCACTTGAGCCGCATGCCGCTGGGGAGAGCCAGGCATCTCACAAGGTAAGAGTGGCTCCCTGCCACACACTGCGGTGGTCACTGCAGTGCAGGAGACCACCGCCGGTGCAGGTTGTGAGGGCACTGGTTGTCTACGCGCCGCTCTCTAGACCACCAGGGTTGTTACTGGAATCCTTTTGGATCCAGTACTGGGTCCTACTTATCCTTCAGGGTGGGGGGCAGTAATTTGTTATCTAATCTTCAGACCGTTGGACGCATCAGGAGAGCCAAGTTTCCTTCAACATCCTGGAACTACGTGCCATTTACAGGGCTCTGTGTCATGCACAGCACCTCTTTCAGAGATGTCTGGTGATGGTACAGCTCTGTGCAACTATAGTGGCCTATATAAACAACCAAGGAAGCACTCGCAGTCAGGGAGCCATGTAGGAGGTCAGCTGAATTCTTCGCTGGGCGGAACATCATCCTCCAGAACTGTCCGCCAATTTCATCCTAGGCATTCAAGATTGGGAAACAGACTTCCTAGGTGGTCAAGTCGTCCATGCAAGCCAGATAGCTCTACTACCGGAAGTGCAAACTTTTTCTGGGAATTCTCCATGTTCAGCCACCATTTGTTTCTGCTGTGGCTCCCTGGGATATTTCTGTAGTTCTCCGAGCTCTCCAGTTGGTTGCATTTGCACCTACAGGCGGTGGTGGTATGTTGGCTTACGTGGAACACTGTTTCTACTAGCCATCATGTCAGCCCAGAGGGTGTCGGATCTGAGTGCCCCCATGTGTCGCTCCCCTTTAATTTTATTCCCTTTAGACAGGGCTGTATTGAGGACTCACTTGGGCTACATTCCCAGGGTGGTATCCTGCTTCCGTATTAAGACATAGTAGTTCCTGCATTTCGGACTACGGGTACATCACTGATGGAGGCTTTGTTGGAGGTAGTAAGAGCTCTCCGGCTTTATCTCAGGATGACCAGAGAGATCCACAAGTCGGACTCTCTGTTGTCTTAGGAGTTTCATACGAGTGGCTGGTTTCGCTTTACCATTCGCCAAGCTTCCTCCTTGGCAAACCTTCCTACACCTGCCATGGTGATGGCCCATTCCACCCTGTCGGTAGGTACTTCGTGGGCAGCACGCTGTAGGACTTCTGCTGAACAGCTCTGTACGGCTGCCAAATGGTCATCTGCTCATGCCTTCATCAGGTTTTATGGATTGATACTTTTGCGTCCTCGGACGCCGCCTTCGGGTGTTTTCTACTCACTGCAGCTCAAGAGCGTCCCTGCCCATAGGGGACAGCTTTAGAATGTTTTAGAGTAGTCCCTGTGCCCCCTAGTGGAGGAAGAAGAAAAAGAGACTTCTGTTTTAACTGTTAAGTCTTTTTCTTTGACTCCATAGGGGGCACAGGGCGCCCTGATGCACCTGTCTGCAGGGGTGTGTTTTCTTGGTGACCAGATCGGCTATACTTTCCATGGCGTGTATAGTTCTGTGTGTATGCCGGCCTTCCTTCTCCTCTGCCTCGCTCCTGCCGTGGACTTGCAAACTAAACTGAAGTCCCAATGGCTGGGGGCAGGGTATAGAGGAGCCTGGACTTGTGGGTAATTTCATTAACTATTTGGTGCCCAGACTCTCCTCTCCAGGCTATACCCACGGTTGTCCCTGTGCCCCCTATGGAGTTGAAGAAAAAGATTTACATAAGACATAAGTCTCCTTTTTAATACTGCATAGTAAAAGGACAATACAAAATTTTATCTAGACCTTCACTGATTACCACATATATTAACCTGTTAATGTATATGTTTTCTTAATGTGAACTTTGTACTTATTAGGTTAGTGTTTCCAAACTCCTGTCCTCAGCGCATGATTTCCAAATTTCCTAGTTGGTACACAGGTGTATCCATCACTGGCTGACACATTTTAATAGGTGATTTTAATTATTTCACTTGGGATACTGAGGAGATCTATAAAATATGCACTGTTAGAGGAAGAGTGGAGTTGGAAAACACTCATTGGGATGGTTACTGTAATAGCATCTAGAATGAGATGGCTGATTTTAACTTATTTCTTTTGCTTTTCAATTTATTTTTATGGCTATTCTACAAACTTAAAATTATAGATGCAGGACAAAACAGAATATTTTATGATGTGAAATATCATAAAGTAATGTCAGTACATTCAAGCTTCTTATGTACAGGAGTGGGGGAAGGGGTATTTTATTACCCTAGTTGTAGAGGACTATAGAGTAGGATGGGGAATTCTAAAAAATAAAAAAAAATCAGCTATTGTGGTACAATAAACAACTTCTCACCATGCCTAGTAACAAGATCGCCATTATAATATGTCCACCATAAACCCTATGCCCAACAAAAACCAAATGCCTACCAGTTAAGTGCCCAACATGTAGCGTCTTCAGCTCTCCATTACAGACTCAATTCCTCCAATCTGGTAATTTTTTGTTTTGTTTCCACATTATCAAGGGTGACCACAGCCAAACCGATAAAGCTCATCTGATAAAATTGCAGGTTTCCTTAAAATGAAATTTACAAGTATTTTTCACCAATGAAATCAACTTGATATGTTTTGAAGCTGCAGTAAATCAGGGGAGAGCAAATCCACTTTGCTAGGTAAAGGGTGACACTTCTGTATCATGCTTTGGACAGTCGGCAATGCCAGACAGCCAATTCTGCTGAAATAGTTATATAGGTAATCTACCAATAAAATTAAACTGAATGTCTAAATGACAATTACCAAGCACACAGAGTAAAGATTCCACAAATATGTGGTCCATGGGCTAATTTAGCAAATAACATTCTCGCATGATCAGGGCTATATATAATATATATATATATATATATACACACACGTGCTGAACTGTCTTGGTCACAGGGCCATGGCCAAACGTTTTGAGAATGACACAAGTATTGGTTTTCACATAGTTTGCTGCTTCAGTGTTGTTAGACCTTTTTGTCAGATGTTACTATGGGATACTGAAGTAAAATACAAGCATTTCATAAGTGTCAAAGGCTTTTATTGACAATGACATTAAGTTTATGCAAAGAGTCAATATTTGCAGTGTTGACCCTTTCTTTTTCAAGACCTCTGCAATTCGCCCTGGCATGCTGTCACTCAACTTCTGGGCAACATACAGACTGATGACCGCCCATTCTTGCCTAATCAATGCTTTGAGTTTGTCAGAATTTGTGGGCTTTTGTTTGTCCACCCGCCTCTTGAGGATTGGCCACAAGTTCTCAATGGGATTAAGGTCTGGGGAGTTTCCTGGCCATGGACCCAAAATGTTGATGTTTTGTTCCCCGAGCCACTTAGCTATTACTTTTGCCTTATGGCAAGGTGCTCCATCATGCTGGAAAAGTCATTGTTCGTCACCAAACTGTTCTTGGATGGTTGGGAGAAGTTGCCTCTAGAGGATGTTTTGGTACCATTCTTTATTAATGGATGAGAGCCCACTCCCTTGGCTGAGAAGCAACTCCACACATGAATGGTCTCAGGACCCCAAGTCCCCCCCAGGAGCCCCTAACCTAACCCTCCCCCCTGCGGCTGTCCACGACCGGCGCACCTTCGATCGGGAAGCTGGGCGTCGGGCTCCTGGCGTAGGTAAAATGACAGGCGTCGGTATTTCGAAGCCTGTCATTTAACCCTTGCTGGGATTAGACAGTCAGGAAGCTGGCGATCGGGATTCCATCCGTCGGCTTCCCGAATTGCAGAGGTCTTGAAAAAGAGGGGTCAACACTGCAAATATTGACTCTTTGCATAAACTTAATGTAATTGTCAAGAAAAGCCTTTGACACTTATGAAATGCTTGTAATGTTACTTCAGTATACCATAGTAACATCTGACAAAAAAGGTCTAAAAACACTGAAGCAGCAAACTTTGTGAAAACCAGTACTTTGTCATTCTCAAAACTTTTGGCCATGGCTGTATAATGGGTGCAAGGTGTGCAGAGGGGGGCCTGCAGCGCACACCCATATTATCTAAAACTTGCCTCTAAGCGGTCCCGCGTTGGGTGTCTCAGCGCTGCCCAAAACACAGGAAAACGGCCATTTTTCCGGTGTTTTGCGCATTCACAATGTGAGGAAATCGTAGGGAAAATGGCGGCTGCGCTATTCACCCGGCAATCTGCGCATGCGCAGTAGACTCAGGGCACACTATAGTGCCCAATCTACTGATGCTCATGTGGCCGGCCAGCCGCGACAGTTGACTGCCGTCCATCGGGGAGAGAGGAGGGGGGCCTCGGACGATGAATGCACACAGGCCCCCTCCTCTCTTAAGACGCCCTTGCTTGGTCGCCTATCATTTTTAATAGCTTGGCTGCAAGAGGAGACCTCTGTCACTTTGAAAATCAGCGATTGTTGGGGCATGCTTGGCAAGAGCTCCAATTGCTCATTTAAATCGTCTAGTGGATAGGCCCATTTAGCTTTTTACTTCTCTACAGCACCATTTTGCAGAGTGCAGTAAGTATTACAACATAGCTTATAAATTTAAAAGTTGATATTAATGGTAATACAGCAAGAAATGAATAATATTTGCTGATCATTTTAGAGGTTAGAAAGGACATATCTTACATACAGAGAAAAGCACAAACATTGATTATTTACTAAAAGATAAATACCAGCTGGCCCATTTAGTCTGTTCTGCAGGCTCTGACGCAGTTATGCGGCTGTCCATGTGAATATCAGAAACGTTCAAGGCAACTGGATCAATGACCCAAATAGCCTCTCTCTTGCAGCAAGGCTGGTGAACACTGGACCATGGGGATTGTAGGTTTGGGGCTGAAGCTGGCACTTAATGAAACTCTAGCTTTCAGTCCTAAACTCCTCCCCCCCACAATCCCAGTGTTCTTTAAGTGCTTCACGGAGTAAGGCACATTTTAGAGGGCTACTAGGCAGCCCTTTGCTGTAGCTTAGATTTTTTCTTTTTATTTGTACTAATTTAGGTAGCTGCACTGCTTTTAGCAACACACAGTCTGAGTGCGACAGCTGTGTTAGTCAGCGGGCCAGGGCGGGGGTAGTGTGCTTCATGTGGAAACCCCACAGCAGTCCGGTCGCCCTTTTAGAGTGTGGCGGCGGTGGCGGATGTGGTCCCGGATGGCTGCCACCATTTTGAAAACTGGCTTGTTGCGGGCCTCACCTCCCATAAAAGAGGGGTTGTGTGCGCCCTGACAGGCTGCCCATCAACAGGGCTGGACCGGAGTTTACCCTAACCGTGGATAGTACTCAGAGTCGAAGCATGGAGAAGGAGGGGGCAGAGCTTCCCACACTGTGCACCCTCTCCTGCAGCAAGTGCATAGAGCATCATCCCTCTGCAGGGACTGCTGGTGTCTCCTGCATGTCCCAGGAAGGCTTCAGATCTTCTCCCCTGCAGCTCCTGGAAGGCTAAGTACTCTCCACTTGTACTTGTATTAGCTGCCTATGTGTTAACTGCTTCTGTGTTGGCTACCTCTGTATCCATAGGCTCTTTTACACTGTTTTCACTGATGCCTGCTTTACAGTTAATCATACCTGCAGTCTTTTGTTATACAAGGGGCAGCGCAGACAGTGTAATGGTTAGCATTACGGTCTCCGTTCCTCGCACATTTGCTTCCAACAGATTGGGTAGCTGAGTGGAAGCACCTTCCATGGTTTTCGCTGTAGCCGTTTAGATCGCCACATGCCCTTTCCTGTGCAGGGCTCAGTGTCTTTTAGGGATGCGCTAGCCAAACCTTGGAGGGTTGTCTCCAGTCTGTTTTTAATAGGTTCTGGGGTCATAATCCAGCTTTGGCGAGCCTTGACATGGGTGGCGTGAGCTATGGTCACTTCTACTTAAAAATTTGATGTGGGGTCTCACAGTGATTTGCCCTGGGATTTCCTGCTGACTTGGCAGGACATGCGCGGCTGGCTCTGTGTGGGTGGCCAGGAAGCACAGGTAGCTTACGAGTTTTCATCTACCGCCGTTTTGGCTTGAAGGGCCATTGGCTCTGCGCTTCGCATGCACATTCATTACCAAATTGTTCCTTACACTATCTTCTGTTTGGTAAGGAAGTTCTCCTTCAGCCACACCTGGATATTTCCCACCGGTTGTGGGAAGTACTTTTCTTATGGTGGCCATTCCTAACAGCGGGGTCCATGTTTTACAGGTTTTCGCTCCTCCTTTGAGGTGGTGCGTCCTTAGGAGGTCAGTCTGACACTAACAAATTCATTCCCGGCAGAGGTTCGATTTCCGGGGGCAGGTTGTCTAGTACCACTCTGTTTTGGGGACATGACTCTGAGAAAGCTTAGGGCCTAACGGAATATCTCTCTCTCTGCCTAGTTCGCTTGCAAGTGGTAGGGCGGTTGTTCTGAATCAAAGACTGTTGAATGAAGTCTTCAGACAGCTGGGTGCTTGGCATCCTTTGCTATGGTTCCATCTCTGGAGGTCCGCCTCCAAGGCATTATTTTTATTTTAACATCGCTCTTCCCCAGGAAGGAGCGAACACTGACATTGGGCCGTGTTATCATTCCACTCCTCTCAGCTGGCATGTTTTTTCTCCAGTTCCGCCACAGGAGCGGAAACTGGGGTTCTATCTCATTCCTAGTTCGAAGGCCGAATGGTTCATTCTGGCCCCGCTTATCTCTTCATGCCTTGAGTGCCAGTGGGTGGGTAGTTCAGTTTCCATGAACTGTCTCCGATCAGCGATCCACAGCACGGAGGCCAACCAATCCTCACTAGTTGCCTGGAACGCTTAGCTTTCGTTTTGGGCAGGTAGTCATCCTTCCTCAGTGGGCAATCAACTTGGTTCCCTGTCTGTTCCCTTGCCCTACCGCTCTGTGTTGCTGCGCATATTGCGCACAGAAGAGATCACCATTCGGCCCTCTTTAGAGGTTCTGCTTGTGAAGGATACTTCGGTTTCACAGTTATGGACCTGCCTAGGTCGCTTGTTTCAAAGTACTTTCGAATTAGTGCTGTATCCCAACTTTTGCAAGGTCTCTAGTTTCCTTGTCTGCGCCTTCAGTTCCGGGTGTTTTTCTTGCGGTGGACAGTGAACGGACCCTGCCGACTTTGGTCGAAGGTTCGGTCGATGCCTTGTCCGTCGACCTTGTGGTTCATGCAGTTGTTGGGCATGTTTGTCTCCACTTAGGGACCATTCAGTGGACCAGGTTCTAGTCCCAGTGTAATTCTCCAAACTGGACAGGGTTGCTCTGCATCCCTGTAGTCTCAGTTCCTCTTCTGTCTGACAGCACTTCACTGTCCATTGGTGGAGGGTTTCCGTTCTTCACCTCCAGGTCCAATCCTTGGTCCTTCTGGATTAGCTCATTGTGACCACAGCCGTGAGTCTCCTGGGCTGAGGTGCCATGCAATTGCTTTTTTCGGCTCCAGGACATTGGGTCACCGTCCACAACGGCTTAGCTGTTTGATGGCCTCGAGCTCCTTGCCATCGTTCTGGCTCTATTGGGAGCCCTGTCCATCCTCACCGGCAGTCGGTCGGACAACAACCTGGCGGTAGCATATGTACGTCTTCTGGCAGGTTCAAGAGCATGGCGGCGATGCCGAAGTTTTACGGGGTGGAGACTTTCGTTCAGTCTCTCTCAGCTGTGGTCATACCGAGTGTTAATTTGGACAGTGGACTTCCTTAGCAGAACCATGTTTCTCCCAGGACAATGGTCTCTCCTTTCATTCGGGCGTGATGCCTTCTGCGAGGGGATCTCATGGCCTCTCAACCTGTTTACGAGGCTCCACAGTTTGGTATGTGATCTGGGTATCCACTGGCTTCTGCAAGTGGCTTACTTGACTGTTCCGTAAGCATCTCTTTCCGCCATCCCCACTGTTTCCTGAGGTCTCCAGAGGCATTAAGGCTTCCCGAGTGAGGGTAATCCTAGTGACTCCAGGTTGGTTACACTAGTCATGGTACGCGTACGTTCTCACAAGGTCGGTAGGTCCGGGGTGGAGTCTTCCACTTCATCCAGACCTGCTGCAATTTAGCCCGTTTCTACAAGGACACTTTCGCGACGGGACTTCTGTGATTGAGAATGAGAAAGCTGTAGGTCTTTCTCTCTTGTGGTCTGTACTAGGCTGCAAGCCCGGAGTCCATTTCCATCTCGTGCTTATCTCCGGGTTTGGAAACTCTACCTCTTGTGGTGCATCAGTTACGTGTATTTGCCTCTTAAGTTTCTTGGCCTTCCTTTTGGAGGGTTTGAAGGTCGGTTGACAACTTCGTTTTGTGACGATACAGGCTTTGGACCTTTAATTTTCTTTCCGGCAACGTTTGGCTCTTCTTCCGAGGGTCCAAAACATTTTTACAAAGTGTCCTGCGTATTTAGCCACCGGTGCATCACTGGGTTCCTGCTACTCCTCTACGGACTCTTTTAAAGAAGTACTGGAATTGTGGGATTGCAAGGGGGGGTGGGGTTGGGGGAGGAGGAGCTTAGGAGTTAAGGCTACAGTTCCAGTCCCAACCTACAATCCCCATGGTCCAGTGTTCCCAAGCCTGCTTAAGAGAAAAGAAT
The DNA here is from genome assembly GCA_031769625.1 of Taudactylus pleione. Taxonomy (NCBI): domain Eukaryota; kingdom Metazoa; phylum Chordata; class Amphibia; order Anura; family Myobatrachidae; genus Taudactylus; species Taudactylus pleione. Next base: position 1,333,901 of record JAUIMM010000957.1, read on the forward strand.
TAAATGTTAAATTGACCAAAAAAATCCTATTTTCAGGCTGCTCTATCCAAGTCCTGTTTGGAACATGGCAGGAGCAGAATTGGTCACTGTGCTGATCTGAATAAATACTTTCCCTTAACAATTCAAAACACCTGGCATAACCTGGATGTAAACCGGATATGTGTAATATATACGTTTGTCTTTATAATAAATAATGATACCTATATGGATAAAAACCATTAATATTGCTAAAGAGTCCTAAAATCATGTAAACTAGATTTATTTGCGCCCAGATTTTCTGTGATAAACCTTAGGGTATTTTCCTAAGCAACAGAGATATTTTGCACTTCTTCCCAAGAGATGCCCCGTATCATATCATGGGTATTTATGCACAAAGCCAGGGGCAATGTAGCTGGATTTATTATTAATACAATTACATTATAAATTGTAGGCCTTCTATATTTCCCATGTACAAGATTATGTAAAGTAAATTCCCGGTTAACTCCAACAAAGCATCAGATTGCAAGCTTTTGTGGCCAATAATTAATTGTGCCTCTTTTATTCTACTATGTACAGCGCTGTGTGCACTGCCAGTGCTATATAAGATAAGAAAAGTATTGTTTGGATTAAATCGGAGCACATAAGTAGGGTGACCTACAAACCCTCCAAAAACCGTAATGCCTTCATCTCCTCTCTTCCAATTATGTGAAATATCATCGACAAGTTCACAGGATTGGAGGAACATCTCATCGATTAGGAATGGTGATTTGAGATGTCAACAACATATGAAAACCCCCAGAAAATGGGGTTTGCAGGGCTTTGAGTCATTCTTCTCAGGGTAACTTCAAAAGGTTGCTGACGCAGCAGAGTCCTAGGCATGACCATTTAAAAAGTGTTGCTGGGCAAGATGTCATGGTCAGAACTTCCCTTGCTTCAATTTATCTATGTGGTGAGACAACTTCAGAGCAGGACCCAACTTTAGACCCATGTATTTCATCATGACATCACTTCTCAGCAGGAGCAATGCTTTCCCATCAATTTCCTGAAGAGGGGAAACAAGGAGAACAGGTGAGAGCATACAGATGGTACGTCTATGGCATTAGAGAACACCAAACCGAATAACAATTCAAAATTTGGATTTGTTCTGTATTGTAGTCTAGTATTAACATACAAAGCACCAAAATATCATGCTGCACTGTGCAGATTAAGAGTAAATGAAAAGAAAAAGTGTGGGAGCGCTACCGATATGTGAAATGGATAGAAGTGGCTATTTAGGAGTGAAAAATTATCCTCACATTTAATATATATAAAAATGACAAATTCAGGAAATACAATAGTTGTAAATTAAAACTGATGAATCATAAAAAAAACATTTAAAATGCATAATAGGACCATCAAAAATGCAGTAATATAGCAATAAAAAATATGTTTGAAATATGATGATAGATAGTGATAGACCGTCCCATCTCCATACGAGGTATCCGTAGGATCATGTAAAGTTCTAGAATATGGATAATATAGTCTAAGACGGGTAAAGTCTTGCAATATAAAATAAAAGAAAGCAATGGTTTGTTTTATACAGAGGATTTTGAAAATATATACAATGAATGTTTTAAATGGTTTTTTATTTAGTTTGTGTTAACACAGAACTCACATGTTTGCGGAAAAGCTCAGCATGTGATCCCAGCTGAGGATCAGCTTCTCTGACAAACTTCATAACGTCTTCCATGTTCCATAGGGCTGGGTCACGAGGCCCTTGCCGACCACTCACATACCTCTCTGACTCTATAAAAGGACAAATGAAAGGAGACAACATGAACACTCTGCGCTCTCATATTGTGCCACCAATGGAGAAATTTAGTAAAGGTGTATTTATAATATGAAAGATACAGTCTCTTCATTCATAATTATGTGTTAAAACCTTGCATGATGGAGTTTTGGGCATAATTGAAAACCTTTTCTGAGATGCCATCAATGCTCCCCTGAAGATCTGGCCTGCATTAGTCTACTTTGTCTATAGTAATGTGTATACCTATGACATTTTTTAGTTTTAATTTGCTCACACAGGACGGGATGTACTAACACTAAAAAGCAGTCAAAACTCAAAAAAATGCAGTTTTCGGTGGAATAACCACATTTCCCATATGCACAAAGTTCCAGAAGGTTTCTGGAGCTTGTACTCAATAGGCAACAGCATCTAAGGAGTTGCCTAATAGAAGCAATAGGATCCCTCCCAGTTCCCCCAGTGGCTCATGCATGCCCTGGCCGATGGCCACACATTCGCACAAAGCTCCCGGGTCATAAACACTAAAGGACAGTTCTTCTCGGAACGGTTATTAACACAGCTATACACGTGGTAAGTGGCGGGATGTATTGTATTCAAAATGTGATCCCGCCCATATTATATTATATTATATTATAGAGAGCAATGTTTCTAGGAGCACTAGGCAAAAGCATGAGGCTACCACCCCTGCTCCCCCAGTACCTACACACTCAGAGGCGTATTTATAATGGGTGCAAGGTGTGTGGTGCACACGGGCCCCACACACCACAAACCCTGCTCCCAATTTCATATACTTACCTATCTGCCGGCCCGGCGCTGGCTGCAGAAATCACCAGGAAAATGGCCATCATGGCCATTTCCCCGGTGATTTGCGCATGCGCAGTAGAGATGTCCCGGGAAACACAGCGCAGGTGCCATGTTCCCGGAGACCGGCGCGGGCGCAGTAGACTCTGGCACAACGCCAGAGTCTACTGCGGCGCTGCAGAGGAAGAGGCCTGATCAGAGCCTGTGCACAGGCTCTTTTAAAACACCTCTGAAGACACTCACTTCACTTTGATATAAAAAATTCTACACAAATGCATGTTACTAAAATAAAAAGTAACAGAGAGAATGGACATAAATAAAAGCAGAAATGCAATAAACCATAAACTGATCTCACAGGAGCCAATAACATAATAAGGCGTAATGAAAACAAAGACCAAAAACAGATTAATATATTTTAAAAAAAGTCTAAATCATTTTAGAAAATGCAACACTCTCTCTCAAAAAGGAGAATATGGGTGAGATCAATTCTCAATGGATTATTGCATTTTGTTTAATTGGGTTTTGTAAAGGCAGCCATTGTGTCATTGTCCAATATTCAGTTGATCTATTCAGCAGAAGCTCGTGTCTTGGTGATATCACTAGTACTTACTTACTGAGGAAATAATGGACATTGCTTTGGAAATTAATATGGAGTACTTCCTGCCATCAAAAAAAAAGCAATCACAAATCCGTAGGATAGCACTGTGCAAAGTAAGATCTCTTCCTGGAGTGTCAGGAAGATCCAGGGTCTGTTTCCTGGGCTATGATTGATGGCAGAAGAGGATATAAGAGAATCTATGGGGCTATATGGTGGCATGCTAAACATATAGGGCCTGATTCTGAGTCACGTCTGTGACAATGCCACGGACAATTTTAGCTAAACTAAGACGCTCACTTGCAGCATATTCAGACGGTGGTTTTCCATCTGGAAGCATCTTTAGACGCACCATGCAAACTTGCACCAGCCTTATGGCAGGTACAGTTTCTCTGACTGAATATGGCGTCATGTGTGAGCGGCCATGGGTCTTTGGATGCAGCCGCTTACAGCAACACGCCCACAACATAGTGTATGTCAAAATTGCTGCCTCACATTGCTGGGATCATGTGTTTGATTTCAACAAGGGCATTATCTCTATGTGGATTGTATGTTTTCCTTATGTTTGGGTGGGTTTCTCCAGGTGCTTTGGTTTCCTCCCACTCTGCAATAGATATACTGGTGGATGAATGAACTGGCTTCTGACAAAATGAACTCTATTGTGTGCACCCATGCAGGGCTGGCCCGAGACTAATTTTTTGGTATGCGAATATATATTTTGGCGCCCTCTGGTGTACTTTTGCGAGCGGCTGAAAAATTTAAGGGGGTGTGGTCTCGTGGGAAAAGCCGTACCCACGAGCCACACCCCATGTCACGCGGAAGGCATACCCAAAATTTCTGGAGAGAGAAGGAAACCAAAGGGGACCAACAACAAAGGGGAGAGAGACCGTAGACATTTAAGAAGAGAGAAAGAGAGCAAGAGATGAGAGTCAGCAGAGAGAAGAGGGAGATAGAGAGAGAGAGGCATAGAGAAGAGAGGAGGGGGCAGAGAGAAAGAGGCAGATAGTGAAAAAAGGGGAGAGGCGTAGACCCACCCGTATTAGTGCTGTACAATCTGTCTCCTTTGCTCCGATACCGAAGCAGAACAGAATGTGCCTCAGCAAGCATGCCGGGGCCCGGAGGTGTTCTGTCAACCCAGCACGCCACAGTCACACATGAGGCTGCCTTAATATAGCCTTAAGTGGCCGCTGTGGTAAGTATTTTCTAATTACCATGTCGCTGACGCGGCCGAGCCAGGATGCCTTCTTCTATGTGCCACCCTGCTCGGACGTGTAACCAGCGTATAGGTAGAACTGGCCCTGCATCCATGTGGTAGACAATATAGATTGTAAGCTCCACTGGTGCAGGGTCTGATGTGGATGATTAAACACACAATGTGGAATAAATAATTGCTATATAAATAAAAATATAAATAAGGGGCTATGTGATTGTGTGTGAAGCTATGTTGGTGAAAATAAGGATATTTGAGCTAAATGACTTAAAATGTAATTGTACAGGACATGCCACCATTATAGTAATGCATTACATTACTATTGTGACTTAAGGCCCCCATACATTAGCAATCTGAAAACCACAATTCAACAATTTATTGCCCAATATAGCAATCTGCACTCATACATTACAGATCTTTTTCAGTGATTTGCAGATCATTTTCAGCAAACACAGATCTGGCAATCTTGAAAGGCCCATCATTTTACTGGTAACGGTCTGCAAATCTGCTGATCATGTCAATACACTAGCAATCTACAGCCCCAATCCATCTGTGAAATCCAACATGTTGGATAATCTGATTTAACAATTCCAATCACTTTTTGGTTGCAATCTGAGATCTGTGAAGCCAATACATTGCAGATTTTGTTTATACAAACATCTGCGAACTGCAGAATTGCCACATTCGATTGCTGATGGCAGGTGTTGAGCTCTTTTTACCTCTACACTGGGAGAATAGGAGGAGAAGGGGGGGGATAAATGTAAAGTAAAGTCTGTAATAAATGTAACTCAATTAGCATGATAGATTCTTAGCTCATCTTAGAAACAGCACAATTCTTTTAGAACTCCACAACTTCCCTGCCGCACTGACACTGGTGAGAGAGGGGCACGGTTACTTTGCTTTCAGAAGTGGAAAGTTGTTCAGTGTTGATTGGGACTTTGGACCTGGAAGTGATAATAAGTTTCATATGTGGCATTTAACAAGGAGTGTGTCCTACATATATACACACACCAATCCACATGGTCATTTAAGAGTGCCTCTTGTGAAGTACCCGTTTACTATATCTTAATTGCAAAGCCTATATTCATCTACTTGTAAATATTAATGAATTTGTGGGTTATCTTAGAAAACAGACCAAAGCTTTATTGTCTTTTATACTTAGTCGCAAAGTAACGCCGTTCTGACACCTTACAGACACCAACATCGCCCATATTACCTCGTCCCCAAAGAAGTGTGAAGGACAATGTGCAATACTAGCCTACCGCAATTGTTAATGTGCGTAGCCGCACAGTGCGACCGCTCATCATGCTCATTGAAATGTCCCTTCAAACTTTCATTTGGCAGATGCAGAACATTACTCCTTTAAAACTGAGAAAGAGGCAGTCTTCCAGTAGGAGTGCTTGTCTCTTCTCTACACAACTGCTGCCCTAGTGCCAGAGCAGCATGAGCCAGGATGTTGGGGTGAATAGAGGAAAACAGCATTAATGTGAAACCGGATTGCTATTCAGAGTTATTGTAGACACAATTGGTCTGCACATAAATGGTTCAGTCAATACCAAACAGAAAAAAAAAACATCAACCTGAGAACTGGTGAATAAAAGAAAATAACTGCAAGAAAATAACACTGTAACCCAGAGCACCAATCACATGTAAGATGTCATTTTCTATTAAAGGTTAACAACAAAGCAAATGTCTGATTGGTTACTATGGTTTATAACCCATTTTTACCTGTACACCAGTTAACAGAAATGTCACCCAGTATATACAGTACTATGCTAAATCACTATTTGCTGATTTTCACAGTTTAATTTAACAACAATTTAACATTATTTAACAATAATTAATAGTGAATAATTCCAACTGAATAAATTACTTGCTTTAAGTAGTAGATTGTAAGCTTGCGAGCAGGGCCTTCCTACCTATATAGCTGTCTGTTATTACCCAGTTTTGTTCTATTAATGCTTACAATTGTAAAGCGCAACGGAATATGCTGCGCTATATAAAAAACTGTTAATAAATAAATAAAATCAAGGCCCAAAAAGTTGGTGGACATGTGAGGCCTACAAATAATCAGGTGATGAGAACTGCAGGTCTACTTTCATCTAGAGTGGACTCCTCTAAGCATCTCCCTAATATTATTCTGATTTGAACCTGTGTTACTTGACTTCTGTGGAGGATTGGGTACGGGATGCCGGCGCTCGGGATCCCGGCGGTCAGAATCCCGATACTGGCATCCCGACAGGGTTAGGATACCGACACCTGTCGATAAGTATCGTAACCCTAAACCTTACCTCTCCTCCAACCTAGCGCCTAAACCTAACCCTCCCCCCTAGTGCCTAACCCTAAACCACCCCCTAACCCCACTACTTACTGTCGGGATGCTGGCGCCGGGATTCTGACAGGTGTAGGGATTCCAGCGTCGGCATCCCAACAGCCAGGTTTTCAACTACATCCCCACTGTAGACTATTGTCATGCTAATCAGCCTGATTAGTGAACTAGTTGATCGACTTGCAGCACCCTTTCTCCAGTGACAGTGATAGGGGAACAGGTGTATATGACAAGCAACATGCCTGGTGTAACTGCATGTGTCTACAGTGTTGCCTCCAGAAAGATAGCTGTTAATTTAGACTACAGGGCTCAGGATCCTTTTCTAAATGTAAGCTTCTGTTGCCAAGATTAAAATTCCTATCTTATTCATATATCAAAACACCTGTCTGCCTGGGTCACTATCATACAGTGACACTGAGCTCTATGCCATATAATTTTGCCTGTAGGTGTCCTTTTTCACTCACCACCAGAGCTCAGCCTGCGCACTGTTCCCTGGGAAAGGCTAGTCGGCTGATGGAGGCTCCGATACGCAGGAGACCGATATTCCCTGGAGACTCTACATGTGTTGGGGCTACTAGGAGAGTCTACAGGACCCAGACGCTGCTCCATTGACGCCGGGAGACCAGCATCTAGCAGGAACGTTTCTCCTGTAGCCATTCAAAGAGGAAAAAACAGACCATGGTTGAAAAAAGCGATTATATCACAAATTGTGTATTTAAATAAGTGCCTTTGTCTTACAAGCTACAAGTTTTGAAATAACTCAGGTACTGCAGAACATTTTGTCGAATATGAAAACAGAACAGTGCCCTGGGCTCACCTTCTGATGCATGACAATCATTCTTTGGTACTTTGGGACACAGGGGAGCATTGTATGGAGGTATTTCACTTGTGTATCTCTTGGATCCTCTTCCTGGACCATGGAGGTTGCCCTCAGAGTTACACCTGTCTGTGGGGGAAAATCCCCCAAGAAAACCAGTGTCATTGGTACTCTACTGAAATAAAGTAAGCGTTTATTCGAAATACCTCTTCTTGATGTGGGTAGGAGAAGGCACTGTGCTTTATTCTTACCCGTCAAATACCGGTCATTCTCATATGATCCTGCCTGCTGCACAGGATTCTGGGTAAAGGGCTGGTTTCCAAATAAGTGGTCACTACGCAGGTTCCGACAAAGCTTCTCCAAAAAGCGAAGGACATAACCAATACTGTTCACTGCTGGAAGGTTCAGTGTATGCTGTTCCCTCTCAAATACCGCTACAAGAAATAGTGATATTTATTAAACTCTGGATGGAGCCAGAAAGTGTGATGATAGGAAGCAGTTATAAGGAACGATAAAACCAAGCTCAGATAGTCTAATCAATGGCCAGGACGTCTCAGGGAGACTTGTCAATGAAGATGCATTAGGAAATCTGTTAGTGCACTTATAACAGCTATAGATTTCAGAAGAAATAGATTGATGTATCATGTCATCTGCACATTGTCAGTCATTTGAAAAATTGCAATATCATTTTGTGCACAATGGAGTTTTTTATCACAATTAAAATAGCCAATAAAAGAAATAATTTATAGGAGAAGCATCTACACAGACTTTGTAAAATTCTGTTAACCTATTAGACAAGTCAGATGCGTCAAAATAAGATACCTGGGTTGTGGACTAGGTGCATAATGGAAAGTTTATATGATAAAGGAAAATTGCAGCTCTCTCACCGGATATAATTTCCCCACCATGACCCTGCTTTAGGAAACCAAAGACTGTTTTCTGGTGGTAAGCGCAGTCTATGCAGGCTTGAACTGCTTGCTGGAGGACTACAGATGCCTGTGCTGGGCCAAAATGGTCTGGAAGATGCTGAACCTTCTTTCGGTCAAGGTGAGGGCCAGAATCTCCATTCTTGTTCAGGTAAATGCAAACTAAAAATAAAACATACAAGTAGAACCTACACATTTACATACAGTAGTTTCAATAGGTTTACTTCAATAATTCCCGTGCAGTGTCTCCGACCAATGTGCCACAACATCTGGCTGGTTATGCCACAAGTTTATATGAATTTTATTATTGTTGTGAATCCAACAATTTAGTTCTAACTTACCAAGGCTGAGGAATTGTTGTGAAAAAGAATGAATGATCTATAATAAGAAAGGTACTAGAGAAAAGCTGTCTGAGCACAATCTGTTTCAGAGACCAAGTAATGACATACTGTACGGGGCAGATGTATTAAGCTCTGGAAAGTGATAAAGTGGAGAGTAATAAGCGACCACTCAGCTCCTGTTATTTTTCAAACACAGTCTGTAACATAACAGTTAGGAGCTGACTGGTTGGTCGCTTATCACGCTCCACTTTATCACTTTCCAGAGCTTAGTACATCTGCACCACGCAGCACAATTGTCTAGCCAGTCTTGAAAATATTGGATTATTGGGGTTAGTAAAATGGGCTAAAAGACTTAAATTGGCTATAGTACAAAATGAACAGGGCTGGATTTATTTTTCGGGATTCTGTAGACTTTTGTCACAAACTATAAACTGACCACACCCTGTAATAGTTATAGATATTAGTAGTTCATTAAAGAAAGAACGTTGAGAAATGCGATTATAAACAAAGACATTAAATGCTTGTGCCAAATAGTATAATTATAATACAATAAAATGTCTTTTCAATAAAAAAACCCACTATATAGATTATTATTGTGCAAATGGAAAAGCTTATTCATCTATAGAATGTTCCTGCTTTGTGCCCACTCTTCACTGTACTAGTGTGATGACAAACATATTCTGGGGCAGTCATCTTTGCAGCTGGCATACACCGCTCTCTATATGGTGATAGGGAAACAAGGGGAAAATAGATCCTGCACAGGAATGATAAATATAATGTAATGTAACATAACCAACTGTAAATTATTCTTGGTACATATCTATATCAATATCAATATTAAAGTGTTGGTGGTGCTCCCAGGAATTAATATATTCGTATATCTGGTAAATATTTTGCAAAGGCAAAAAGAAAGAAAATTCCTTGTAGGTGAACTCTTATGTAACTAGTGTGTTATGTAGATATTTAAAACTTAACTTTTAATTCCACTTACTAGTCTAAAATAAATTGGATTAATTGGGCGAAAGTATTAAGATAATATACAATATTCTTGGATCATATTTCATACAATATGTCCAAGAAATCCGGTCACAACAAGTATAGTAAATTCTATCTGGTATAATAGGGGTTCTTATAAAGTAATTGATTGCAAAAAGTAGCTGATGCTATTATATCAATTCTGTATATACGGGATCATATAGTAGCAAAGTGAAAAAAGGTAGCTGATGGATTTATATAGAATTCTATATATAAAGTGCAATACAGTATAATCCAATAGTATGGGATCATACAGAAATAAAGTATAGCAATAATCCCCTAAGGTAGTAAAAAAAGAATAATTCTACATATACGTTATGACCTGCAGTCAGAGGTTGTCACTGAAATAACTGGTATTATACATCGCTCTCTGTCTGGTAGTGACATTTACTACAGAAAAGATCACACAATATTTTTATTGTGCTATAAACCTCACAACTAGAAAAACCATAGGGGTCTAATGGCTAGCTCATCTCCTTATGCCAGTACAGTTTATTGGAACTTCAAGGGGGTCAACAGTCTGCAGTGTAAATGTAAAAATCCTGGTGATGACAGTTGTTGTCACCAATGAAGCATTATGGGACTCTTGGAGGTAGCATGGCGATTCTTCAAAACATTAAAAGCCCATTTGGTTATTGCATAGTTATAGTAGAAAGCAATGGGGTAGGCTGGTGAATGGTTATCTATTTACATTAATAACCACCAATGCAATTTTTAGTGTGAGAACAGGATTATCTCAAATTACCTGTGGGAGCTTGCATAGCAGCACATGGAATGGTGGCAGCATCCTGTGGTACAGTGCTGGTGTCTGGTTCCGGGGTACTGTTTGTGGGCGACGTAGGAACCTGATTCAGCAAAAGTCGTGGCTTTCTCTAAGAAATAAAAAAAATCACATGTAAAGTGACCAGTGTTGGCTAATTAGGTCCTTTATATTTTCAAATATGTCAAGGCTATTTTTTTTTTTTGGCAATAGAAATTTATAAACTGTTAATTAATAGTAAGATATTACTAATACATATACTGTTCTTTCTAGCTTTCATGCAATTTATTATTCTAATGCTTACTATTATTATATATCAGTCAGTCAAAGCTAAGAGACATATTAGATAGTTTTGGTGAAATGAAGAGAGATTACTACACATTTATTTTATTCCAAGAGAGACACATAAAGCTGATTCTGAGATGGGAGCAAATTTGGAACGAACCATTTTGCAATGCAAGGGGTGCAAATATATTTATTATTTTTGCATGCAGGGTAAATACTGGCTGCTTTTGTATGTAGCCCACAAATGCTGGACAGCTTTATTTTTACACTGCTATTTAGACTTCGTTTGGACACGCCCCTCCCAAATCTAACTCTCTCTGCACATTTCATATCTGCCTCACCTGCAGTGCAGCATGGTTTTGCAAAGATGCAAAGTTACTAGCTCATTTTTGCTTTACTTTCAACTGAGAATCAGCCCCATAGACTAGTTACTTGTAGGAGGAGATGACATTCCATAAATGTCACAACTGTTGTATGCTCTGTAGTTACTGCACTGTATGCACCCATACTACATTTTGAGTGATCTTGTCCAAAAATGCAAACTTATGAGAAGGAATTTACAGCTATTACACAGAATGAATGGTTTTAATATTTGTTCTCTAGTGCCATATATGTGAAGACACCAACAGGTTATAAGAAAAGTGCACTGTTTTGCTAGATCTACTGGATTTTAATTCCTGCATTTAATCAAAAGGACATCATTAAATATTAAAATTAAAGGCACCTTGCTTCCCGGCTTGGGGCCCCTCTTCTTCGGAAAACGGAAAGGTTCACAAAGTTTGGGTGGTTGACTTGTCAGTTGATGGACAAGAGCTTTAGTCAGCTGCCCCTTCTTCCTTCCTGGCTTTCGACGTCTACGCCCAGGCACCCCTGTTAGCAAGTTTTTGGGACCTCCCAGTATACCAGGGGCAATACCTGCAGCTGGAGCTGGGCTTTTTGGAATAGCCACTACAACAAAAGGGAAAGAGAGAACTGTGATACAGGGAGGTATTAATGGAGGGTGATGGAATAGGAGGAAAGAGCAGGAGGATGTGTCCATTAATGTATCATTCGCAGTGATTAAAGCAAGACCAACTGAAACCATGATTTTCAGTTTGTATGTTTTCCATGTGTTCCTTCGGTTTACGCACAAAGTCCAAAAGTTCATGGGTTTCGGACTTAATGGACCCTGAGGTCTGTGTGTGTGTTAGGGAATTTAGGTTGTGAGCTCCAATGGTACAGAGACTGATGATTCAGTGTTCTTTGGAAAGTGATGCGTAATAGGGTGCTGCAACACAAATAAACAATAACTTATTTATTTTGCTAGGAAACGACTATGTAAAATGGAGGAAGTCTAAACTTCCTAGATCGGCTCATTGTGTTTAATTATTGAATGATTATTTGGTCCTCTTTAAACTCCCATATGAATCAAAGGGATGTCCTGACTCATTTATAAAAAGTGGGGGTCCTTCAGTAGAGGGTAACATGGTCCATGAATAAATGTATAATTTGGATACTCACCTAAAAAGGACAATAGAAAGTATAAATGGTTGTTGTTCATTAACATTGTTGTATCAATAAAGTGCATAAAACAACTTAGTAGTATGTATATATGCTTATGATGCCATGTGCTCTGCATTATTATGTGATAATAATTTTAATGTCTTACTGCATGTGTGCTTTTATTTTAGCAAAATAACGAATGCGTTATGGGACACTCTTAGTCAGGATATATATTTCATTAGACCCGGTTTTCATCTTGGCCAAAGAAATGTCCCTTCATAGAATAGGTGGACATGAGTTTAGCGTAAGTCCGATTTCAGTGCAGGCTCGGTTCTACTCGGTTCCGTTCGTTTTTTTTTACCGAATCTTATTGGCTATCCAAAACTCGTGACAGCTGAAACCCAATAAGATTCGGGAAAAAAAAACGAACGGAACCGAGTAGAACCGAGCCTGCACATCCCTTTCAACTTCTTTGTAAAGAGTTATGTACCTTTAGTCCCTGGAGGCTGCAGGTTGTCACCTGTCAGAGAGCACCATCCTACTGGAAAGATGTCCCTAGAGTCATATCGACACCAGTAATCAAATGCTCCTCTCCAGCCATCGAATGTCACAAGGATCTCGCCACCCCTCACCTCCCCGATAGTAGCAGGGCAGATAAAGTGTGGATTTTTCCTGTCCACTGCCTCCAGCTTCATCCCAATTTCAAAATGGTTCTGGGCAGGAGAAGGAGGCTCCTGTGAGAGAAAGGGAGTCCCATAGTTGTATTACATTATTGTAAACAAAGTGCAGATTAAGGCGATTCTCTCTTTTTTATCCATCCAGATACAAATGAGTGAAGATGATAAATTAGAGGGTATTTAAATATATTTTACATTGGTCTTCTATTGCAGCCATGCAGTGTAAATAATATAAATATGAGCTGCTACAGGGTCTTACAAAAATAATAAAACGAAGGCATGCAATAAGATGCCAGTTTTAGGTATACCTTGTGGAATATTTTGGCAGGTGCCATCTCCGCTCCATTTAGGGTCTTCAGAAGGAACATGGGCCAAGAGGAGGCGTTAAGTCTAAAACCTGAACACAATTAAAGTTGCTGAGTATCCATACAAGCAATGAGCAGAGCATAATAAAAGTGGGAAATATGCTGGCAAAAGCTAAATCAAAGTTCATTCTGTACATAGTGCTTTAAAAAAGCATGTTTTTAATTAATATTACATTTGACAGTCACTATGTCGAAACCAGGATGCAGACGGCAGTATCCTAACATGGTTGTAATGCTACTTAAATCATCTTAACCACATAGGCATTCTAACTGTAAACATGCTGGTTTAACAACATGAATAAAGTTATAATGGCCACAGTCGTATCGGGATACTAGCACCGGCATCCTGGTTTTTACATAGTCATTGTCAACATAGTCACTGTCGAAAAAAGGAACTACATACTATGTATTAATTTGGAGAAATTGGCAAAACATATGTAAAGCTGAAATTATACAATGGTGGCTTAATAGCCCTGCATTGCATGCAATATATAATGCTAAGTCATGGAGTAGGCAGAAAAGGCAGCTGCCTTAAACACTGAATATCACCACTTTCCCCCCTGCTTTTGTGTTTCAGCAAGAGAACACTGCCTCCAATGTGGGGTCTGGTCCTGACTGTCTACAATAATACTTGGCTTTACCGCTTCTTATTATATTCATTAAAGACAGTGTTGCCCAAACTCATTCCTAAGGGAGCACTAACAGTGCATGGTTTCCATAGCGTTCCCGCTAGGCTGTTTTAGCAGGGTGCGGCGCCCTGCCCTCCTTCTAGAGCGCAAAAAGCACCCTGCCCTCCAGAAGGAGGGCTAAAAGCGCCCTGCCGTCTTCACCCGCGGGACGCAGTGTCCCGCGGGTGGAGAAATGTGCGGTGACCCGGTCACCGGCGGCTAATAGACGCCGGGCGTATGCGCCCGGCATCTATTCTCCCTGTCTGCAGCGCTTGGGGGCTGCCCGGCGTGTCCGTAAGTGCCGGGCACACCCCCAAGTATGACGAAAAAGGGGACGCGTCTTATAGACACGCCCCCTTTTATGGCCACGCCCCCTTATCGGGCTCGCGCGCACAAAGTTGCCCTCTCTAGCTCCGGCGCGCTGCCTGCCGCCGAAGCTAGAGTGAACACTATTCCATTTTACCTATTTGGCTCACAGGTGTATTCATTACTGGCTGATCCACAGATGGAGCCAATTATTTCATTTCTGATTCTGTGAGGAGACCTGGAAAACATGCACTGTTAGTGCTCCCTGAGGAATGAGGTTGGGAAACCCTGATTTAAGGCATCAGAACACAGAACATAATATTTAAATCCCACAGTATTGGAATGCAGTAAAATGCAATTACATAGTGATTACTGTAAGTGTGGGGACCAATTTGGCTCCTTTGTATTTTATGTGCCAAACATAAGAAATCTACTACCCCCGAATAATGAAACCACTTTACATTTAGGCAGAAAGCAGAAACCCATAGACACACCTAATGGTGGCTGTAACATGCCCCCACTCTTTTCACATGTGCCAATGGGCTGAATCTCTGACGAATCCACCAGTCTCCAGAAGTCATTTTTATTATCACTTCCATCAAGGCGTAGTCTGAGCCGCGCTCCTGTAAGCCCCACCACAGAGGCGATGCACGTGGAGGTTGTGTTCCTTGGGTCCTGCGCCTCCAGCTTCATACCAATCTTGTAATCATTGGACGGGGGAGAACAGGACTGGAGAGGGCAAGCAAAAAAATAAATATATTCTTAATATAGAATGATGATATAAGAAAGCAAATATCCTGTGTCCATATATATTACAATAATTTGAGATCTGAAAACTACATTCTTATGTCATGTTTCCATTCACAAAACTGACAAAGAATTGTGGAATCTAAAGGAGCCCATACACTAGTGACATATAGCTGCGTTCCTGCAACCCGGCCTCTATGGATCTGCGAAATCCAACATGTTGGATTTCACCGATTTGCCGTTCACGATCAGGGGCGCAGAGAGGGGGGGGAGCGGGTACTGTTTACCCAAGCCCGGGCTTCCTGAGGGGCCCGGGTCCGGCGCAGCCCCCCCCTCCCTTCTCTCCCACACAGCAGCCCAGCACACAGCGTGTGCTGAGCTGCAGTGGGAGACTGCTCGTGGCTGCTGAGTAGCAGCCACAGCAGTCTCCTATGCCTGGGGGGGGAGCAATCACACTGATCATGCCCCCCCTGGCTTTGCGCCAGGCTGACGGGCTCACAGCGCCCCCCTCCCTGCCGCAAAAGTATTTTATTTTGATTTTATTCAAGGGGGCGTGGCCATGCCTCCCGCAATTAGGCCACACCCCCTCTGTACCTGGGCCCGGCAGAGCTCTCAACGGCCCTAATCACGATCAAAATATGATTGTGAATTGCAAATCTGTGGAATATACAATGGAGAATTTCACCAATCCTCCGACGGATCGCAGAACATCAAATGACCGCCGGTCGGCATTTCCGACCAGCAGATTGGTCTTTCCGAACTAATCGCAGGATCGTGCAACCTGTCGGTAGGTGTATGGGGGCCTTAAGGCTGGCAGCAGAGATGCCAATCCTATTTGACCAACCTAATGATCAATTTTGTCAAATCACTTCAGGCATCACAAAGACTTACTAGTTGGAACAGGACATCATACACAGGGCCCGATTCATTACGGATCGTTATTGCGATTACCCACACATACAGCCAATTGTTGCGTACTGCGCATGCATCGTAGTGCGCGTAGGCTTCATTGCGATCACACTGCGATCAGTGACCACGCAGACCCATCGCAGAGTAATTTGCTGGAAGTGACCGTTTGGGTGGTGTTGACGGGAGGTGGTCAACGAAACGCAGGCTTGTCAGTGCGTTTGAATGCCGTTACAGGGGCGTGCATAAATTAGCCACTGCGAAGGCATACGCAGCTTGGGGTTCCACTGCATACGATTCGGTTAGCAAATTCCGGGTAATATTAGACCATTTGTAGTTGTGCGTGAGGCTTCAATGGTACTTAATGTGACCGATGGTTTAGCAAATTTGCAAGGTATTACGGATATGAGTAAGGGGAAGTGGGCGTCCTTATGTTGTGCTGCGATGGCATAGCGATTGCAAACATTAGCATATTTTCGCAGTGGGACTGCGTGCATAATCGCAGCTGCGATCGCAATAGCGATCCGTAATGAATTAGGCCCACAGAACGATAGCAGTCATGCAATATAGCAATCAATTCTACTTTATTATTATGCTGCATCGAACTTCATTTGGGACTACACTCTGTGTGCCAGGTTAATTTACAATTAGTAATTTGAGACGAACAAAACATCTGTCTGGAGTTTTCTTAGAATTTAACTTACTTGGAAAAAGGAGAGAAAAAGTACTCCTCTAATAAGAGGCACACCTCATTTATTCATTAGTAAAATATAACTTTTAACTGTAACATTTCAAGAGACAGCTTTAGAGATACATCTGAGCTTTGAACAATTTCATTGATAAATATCCTATTGTGTGATATAGGATAAAATATTTTTGATGATATATAGCAACTTAGGTGTTCACTCTATGGAAATAATGCATCAATTAATTAAATTCATATGCACATACAATAAGTGGGCTATATACCATCTTATTTCCTGGTGAGTTCTTTAACATATGTCCTCCAAGATAAGAGTAACAATGGCACAGTATCTCACACTAAATGTAAATATAAAATGTATAAAGCAAAAAAAGAAAAAAGGAAGAAAAATATTAAACAGAAATTAAATCCATAAGTATATAATGTGCTAACAGGTGATCAACTAGGCAAATATCAGTGAACATATGAGTGAAAATAGGACAAATATTGTGAATAACACACAGATTAAAAATGCCCCTAGAGCCAGACCATGTGTCTTAAGTCTAATTTAATTATGGGGTGAGGCGTCCCTCAAATAGCTGGGAATATATAGATTAAATGGTCAGGTAAATGCCAGTTTAACTGGTAATTAGATAGAGAAGTGCAGTATCTGTTCATTTAGATACACTGGGATCTGCTTTCCCCAGTCATGCCAGGCATCAGACTGGAGATGAGAGTCCCTATGCAGTCACACAGTTAAGGAACAAAATAGAACTGTTTCTGCTGTCAGCGCTGGTACACGCTGGGGGGAGTATATATATTGTCCCTGTCTGTTAGGGCTGTTCTCCCGGTCACGTGTCTATAATATTGCGCATAGTATTAAAATTGGTAAATACACATGAGAAAGATTCAACATCTTATTTATCATAGATAGATAAGCTATAAACTATCTATTTTAAAAGACTACAATAATATTGTCTTTAGTATGGTTATAGGTATTAGAGGCAACATTTGAACATCATATGCTATATGCCCCGTTGGTCTCTATATGTTTCAGTTTGTTTATGATATCAGGAATCCAATTGATGTAACGGTATATAACCTGTAGTTATTGGCTATATCATTGGTAATCCTGGTTAGCTGCAGTTAGTGTAGATCTCACTTCCATTATTAGTGTGATGCCCTGTAAAAGTTAATTTCTGCGCATATGTCCAGTGTGACGCATCTCAATATTCAAATCATTAGCTTACGTGCCAGGTTTGCTTCAGGAGTAATAAGTGGATATACTTACACCCCATGATATAGAGAAGTGTAGAGGTGTGGCTTGACAGTGCTAGAAGTAAATGAGAGAGTCACATTTCCCTCTTTGTATAATATATAATAATGTGACTAAGGGCTCTATTTACTACAATCCGCATTTGTAATGCAGATTGTAGTGTGATATTATCGACTGAATTCGCATTGCAAATTCAGGCAATATCACAGGGATTTACTACAAATCCCTTGCAGGGACAGAGCTTGCGAGAAAGCTCTGTCCCTGCGAATCCCCTCCGCACTCTAGTCACAATATTTTCGCCAAAAAATACTGTGACTAGTGCCCCGAGCATGCGCCGACCGGCCACCGCTGCTACCCCCTGCACTGCCCCCGACACTAAGCCCCGCCCCCCCCGCGATCGCGGATCCCCCCGCAACCCCCCCCTTAATAGCACTGATCACCTGATGACCGGCCCGCAGTGCAGCATGGGAGACCAGCTGACCGGAGGGAGGACATCACCCGGAGCCCCGACCACCGGTCCCTGGTGTCAGGTAAGTGAATTTTTTTTTGGACTATTTTTTTTTGCAGTGTATCAGCTTGCGGTCTGTTTAGACCACACAGCTGATCACTGGGACTGGCTCATGGCTCTGCTCTGCCTTTTAGAACAGAGTAGGAGTCCGGTAACCGGGGGAGACCCTGGATAACGTCACCTCCAGGTGGCGTTATTATCACAGGGCTTTCCCCGGTATTTTTTTACAATTTATTTTCAGTAACTTTGGTTGGATCACATTTCCCATTACAATTATGGGAAATGCGTTCCGCTTACTAAAAATAAGTGATACTGATTTTACGAATTCTACTCCAATTGCCCTGTAATAACTATAGGTGTTACTAAATAATGTGAAAAGGGTGTGAAAATACCCTTTTTCACTATTTTAGTAAAAATAATGTTAATAAATAGAGCCCTAAGTGTCATATACAGGAGAGAATAGTGTTTTAGCAGTTATTAATAAATGTGAAAGTTGCATTTACCAAATACAATATAATTAAATACAAATACAATTAAATTGAATACAAACTACAAACACTGGATGTTTTCCTGACACAGGGCCTGATTCAGAGAAGTCCACTATTGCCACTGCCGCTGCGAATTTGTACGCAGCGGCTATGCGAAAATATGCAAATGGCTCAGCCTCATGGATTTGTATTGAGCCGCCCACCAGCAGCTTTGCAAATACAATCTTCAGCCTATGGTTGCACAGGATGGCCCAGAGAACGAGCCATTTCTACTGTGTGGCAGGCTGAGAAGCCCCAAAAATGGCTGTGAAACACCTGCATTTTCGTTGCTACACCCCCTCCCGTTGCCACCCGCAAATTCTGATGGTCAATTACTTTGCGAATAAATAGTCACTGCGTGCGACATCGGTAATGAAGCTTGACACATGTACAGTGTGACTCATACGCAGACCACCGATAATCGCTCAACTGCGAAAAACATTGGCATTGCATCTATTTCTGAATTTGGCCCACAGTCCAATTGGAAATGATCAAATAAGTGAGGTGAATAGATGACAGTAATTTCACATAATTGAATAGTGTGGCTGCTATATTAAGTACTATCAAATGAAGGACTCAATCCACAATCAGAAGCGGCTATCTAGTGCAGCTGATAGTCTTCGTCAGCATGCCCCAATGTACCAGCCCTCCAAAACGCACAATAGAAGCACCTCCTGCCCAAATCTACTTTAGTCACAATTACATTAACTCACCCTTACTGTACTCGGCTAACACTTACCAGCACATTCCCTCCTCTGCGTTTACCTTTCTTGAAAATCGTTTTTCCTTTGTATGAAAGGGCCACATTGGGGGTTCTATTCATCATCACTTAATTTATACAAAAGCAGGTGAAAATTAACACTTTCACATACTTTTGTAAAAATGGTCATAGCCATTCATCATGAGTTTTTTCGGAACTTGGTGGTGTTACTGTACGCCATCCTGAGATGGTGTAGAGCCCCCAATAATCTTCACAGACTGTTGTTTACACAGCAGCCTGTGAAAATTTACAGGGCAGTCTCTGCAGCCAGCAGAGGGATCTATTCAGAACCCTCCCTGCTGTATCTGCAATGCTCCGGGGGCTGAAATCTCCGGCAGTACCACAGACCATTGTCCCCCACACTGCCTCCGCTTCACCTCGGTTGCACCTCCCGTCCAGGATCCACGGCGCCGCTATGAGGAAATAGGTGAGAGGATGCGGGGAGAAAACACCGGCGGATAGGTGGCTGGGACAGACATTGGCGGCGGTTTGGACAGAGACCTGTGTGGGGAGGAGGGAGGGAGGAACAGTGGTATGTGGTTAAGCAGCAGGGGTGGCGCAGTCGGCAGGGGTTGAGGGAGACGCCAGCTGCGACAACGCATGCACAGTTTGAGGAAGTCCTTATGGACACGCAGGGCCGGCCCTAGCCCAAATTTTTTGGTAAGCAAGTAGGTTTTTTGGCGCCCCCCCCTATGCAGTGCCCGCGGTAGTGGTCCCCCCTATGCAGTGCCCCTTGTGCCCCCATTAGTAAGCTTATATAGTGCCCCCAGTAGTAGTCCTCCCCCCATGCAGTGCCCCCAGTAGTGGTCCCCCCTTGTAGTGCCCCTAGTAGTAATCCCCCCTCTTGTAGTGCCCCTAGTAGTCCCCCCTTGTAGTAGTCCCCCCATTGTTGTGCCCCCAGTAGTAGTCCCCCCAGTAGTAATCCTCCCTTCAAGTGCCCCCTTCAAGTGCCCCCAGTAGGAGCCCCAATTCTAGTGCCCCCAGTATTAGCCCCCCTTCAAGTGCCCCCAGTAGTAGTCCCCCATCTAGTGCCCCCAATAGTAATCCCCCCTTCAAGTGCCCCCAGTAGTAGTCCCCCTTCTAGTGCCCCCAGTAGTAGTCCCCCCTTCTAGTGCCCCCAGTAGTAATCCCCCCTTCTAGTGCCCCCAGTAGTAATCCCCCCTTCAAGTGCCCCCAGTAGTAATCCCCCCTTGTAGCCCCCCCCAGTAGAGACACACTAAAAAAACAAACAAAAAAAAACAAACACTTACCTGAACCCCCTGCTCCTGCTCCCGCCGCCGATATCAGCTACTCCTGACCATTCTCCAGGGCCGCTTTGCATTATGGGAGAGACGTCGTCATGACGTCATGACGACGTCTCTCCCATTACCCACTGCAGGAGCCGGAAGATGGCTCCCGCAGTGGGAGCTGCAGCAGCCGATGAGAGTCTGACAGACTCTCATCAGCTGCTGAAACAAACACACAGCTGCCGGCACCGGCGGCTGTGTGTTTGGCACTGTGTAGCGTTGACCGAACTCCGTCCGGTCAGCGCTACACGCGCGGTACAACTGTGTCACAGAGACAGTCTTCAACGCAGTAAGCCACTGAAATCTGCATGGTCGCGGCCGCGGTGCCCTTCACTATGTGGCGCCTTACGCGGCCGCGTACCATGCGTAACCATAGAACCGGCCCTGTGGACACGTCAGCTGCAGGGGAAAATATCACAATCCCGAAAAGTGGACTCCGCAAAAAGGGCGGCTTTTTGTAAGTGATACTTTAGGCAATGAAGCATGATGAACGCCTCCAAAAAGGTTGTTTAAACTCCCAGCGAGTTTAAAAAATAATTATCACCAGTACTAATTATGTATTGATGAATATACCCCTTAGTGCTGTTCCTACAGCAGTAACCTATGTGAACTGAGTAGTTAAACTCAAAATTGTATGCAGCCTCACCAAACTCTGCCCAGGACATTTGTCTATGGTCCCAAGTAGTGTTCTTAAACTTTTCTATGTATTTTCTCTTTATCAATAATTGCAGCAATGTATTTTCTTTGTGTGACTGAAGCCATGAATTAGGAAGTTAAGCAGCTGATGAGGTAAGGTAATAACACATGTCCTCTGTCAGCCTCCCACATTTGTACAGTGTATGGGTCAGACTAGCAAGTATATAGAAGATTTTATCAACAATGTCTGCTCAGATTGAAAATTCCCTGGAAAGCTTAGTCATACTTGCCTACTTTTTAAAAAGAATTTCAGGGAGATTGTGAAAGCAGCACCTATGAGCGTGGCGGTAAAGTGGGCGTGTACTGCTACATCTGAGAAAAAAAAGTGCTCTCTTTATATAAATAAATCATTTTTTTCTTTTCGGAATGGTGCCAAAGTGGGGTTTTTAATGAAAGTGTAACTGGAAGCCCAAGTCAGGGATTAAAGTTCCACAATGTATGTTTAACCAGCAAAGCCCGTTAAATGCATGTGCAAGCACCCAGGACTGGCTGGTGGAGCGATAATAATACTCATTGCTGAAGCCAGCCTCAGGGGAGGATCTGAGTGTCACTTTTATTTGGTAAATAGTGTCATTATTTTGGAGGATTCCTATCTCTGTAACAGTGATTGCAAAACCAGCCATATCACCATTATTAGAAAATAATAACAAAAGATAACAAATGATTTATTGCTGTAATTTACTATAAAACATATTAAACCAGGTTCATATAGGAAAAAGAAACAGAGTGAGACATGGGTTTTATACCTTTAGTGCATAGACCCCCCTTAACTCCTAACTACCTCCTATTTGTCCTGTACAAGAGACAAGTGAACAGGAAAGAACTGTGCAGCATTTCCTTTCAGGGGCACCTGTATACCTGAACTGCTGCCAGGTTACACCAAAATCCCCTCCCTCTCCTTCTCACCTTAAGACTTAAGCTGGGTACACATAAGTTGATATGTCGTCTGATCCTGCAGATCAGGCCGACACATCGCCAACATCGGCCAGTGTGTACACTCCCTTTTGGTCGTCAGTCGCATCATCAGGCCAGCCCTACATGTAGCTCAATCTGACAATCCGGCTGACAACCCCATGTAACGGGATGCGGCTGGTGCCGATGTATCGGGTGGTCGGGCACCGGATCGTGTAATGTGTACCGTCCGCCCAATATGTCAGTGATTGACAGACTGCTGTCGTTTGTGGGCGGGGAGGGGGCGGCGACAGCCTCCGTTTCCCGAAACTGAGGCGTTTCGCCACCCTTGGGTGGGGAGGGAAGAGGCCAGGGTCTCCATTGGCTGACTGAGCTTTTCTAGCCTCTTTCTCTCATCTGCGGTGGCACTTAGCCTGCCAAGTTCTTGCAGATTATCCAATGCTGCATTGTGCAATGCAGCTCGGATAAGTAATGCAGCAGGAGGCGTGACACCTCCTGCTGCATTAACATAATTGCAAGGACAGAAATGCAACGCTGCTTGTGTGCAGCTTTGCAATTCCGTCCTAAGCTAAATCAGGCCCTGTGTGTCTATAATGCTGGGTACACACTTGGACGATGTCGGCCCGAGAGGTCGTTTTCGGCTGAATCAGAGCAGCATATCGGCCAGATCTGAGCATTTAAGTCGGCCGTGCTGCATGCGGCGCCGTTGCCGGTTATAATTATATAATTCAAAGTGTACCCACGGTACGATATGTTGGCCCGGTCGTCCGGGTACACAGGGTTAAGTGTGTACCCAGCTTAAGAGAGTCGAGATGGTGGTGCACACGTCCACTACTTGCGACCCCACTGCCACTAATAATAGAAAATGAAAATGCAATATTGCCTTTACTCCCAGCTAGAGTTGGATGTGTGAAAAGAGAGGAAGAAAGAAAAGGGGAGGATGGGCAAGAGAGACAGGAAAGAAGGGATGGAAAGAGAAATAAAGAGATAGAGCAAGAGCGGGGGGAGAGAGCGCTGGAGAAAGACTGATACGAATAGAGAGAGACAAGAGCATGAGACTAAATAAGAGGGAGGCAGAATGAGATGGGAGAGAAATAGCAAGGGGGAGAAAGCAGAGAAAAAATAAAAGGTAGTGTCGGGTACAGCAGGTACATGTGTCCAAAATACTAGTACAAAATTGCCCAAACCAAACTTCTGAATGCAATCTCTCATTTAGATCTTAAATTACAGTATAGAAAGGAAATTCACATTTTTGTCAAACACTCACCTGTCTGAAACAGTGAGGTGGGGCTGGCTGAGATCCAGTCTCCTTTAGATATTTTTCCCAACTGAAGTGTCCTGCAAAGAAAAATGTTACTGTATTATTACTTGTACATATTACAGTACAGTACAGATAAACACCACAATACTCATTAGTACTACAGACAAAATAAACTTAATGCAACGACTGATGTGGACCTGTGTCACATCACTATAAAAGGCTAGATTGCACAACGGAAAACTTGTGTTTGCATTTAACAAAACCTCTGAACCAAGGTGAAGGAAAGTGATGTTAAAATATACAGAAAATTCATGATTTTCTGTAAACATAAAAAAAGGGAAAATGGTACACCTTATTCAAACAACAAGATAGTTGGGCCACTATAAATCATACTGAAAAAGTAAAAAAAAATTTCTATAAAACTACATTTACCAATTGTTTCACATTTAACTTATGTATTATCATCAACCTTTGTATTTAGGACTATACAAGTTGTCTGCAGTGCCCTACAGAGATAAGAACAATTACATAAATATAGAATACATATGACGAAACCACAATCAAACCAAAGACTGACTCTGGTGGTGGTGGTGGGGAACGGGGGGGTTAGATCAGAGGAGAGGAGAGTTGGATAGAAAGACACACTATGGCTTTGGTATGGCAGAAGCAAGCAATAACGGGCCACACAGGCAGTGGCAAATGCAGAATTTCTAGAGGGGTAAATGGGTAAAATCAAATGCTTGATTTTAGAGTGAGTGTGGCCAGTCCATGGAGAGGGCATAACTAGCACTTATCCAGCTTTACTATGCGTCATATAAAGTGTATTGTGTGTCATGGTGCCAGCATATATAGGACCAGTGATCACAGAAAGCCATTAGATGCGGCAGTAGGGCCATAATGCCTGCGCTGAAGGTTTATGGTTTTATTTCAGATGTGGGCACCATCCCAGAGTATTGGAGCAAGTCTGGGAGTAAATGAGTAAAATCCAGAATTGCTGGGCAGTACGGGAGAAAACTGGGATGCGGAAGTGAGAGGGGTTCATTAGAGCAGAGGGGAGGTAGAGGTCAGTGGAGGAGCGGAAAGGGCGGGAGAGAGCTGATAGAAATTATGTTGGAGATGTAGAAGGGAGTGGAGTGACTGAGTGCCTTACAATTAAGGGGGTGGGATGTACAGTTCTCCCCAGACAATTTTTCCAGCCGGGTGGCATCAATAAGTAGCCAGGTGGGGGCTTTCGCAATAACAAAATGTTTTAAAACCTGACCTTATAATGATTTAAACTTGAAGTAACAATTTATATATGAATTCTCTTCTTCTTAGAGACCCAGATACTGTCCCCACTTGCAAGCTACACAGAATATATTTTTTATACAGCTCTACAGATACTGGCCCCACTTGCAGGCTCTCTTTAATCAGTTCAGGTGACTGTTCCCGTCTGAACTTTTATACTGGAGGAGGGATCTTTGCCCTCCAGCCTGACACTGTGATGGACAAATATCCCCCACCCCAATGCCACATCACCTGCTCGGCACTCTCCCCTGACCCAGTGCCGGGTACCCTGCCCCAATGCCGCGTCCCCTGCCCGGCACCTCCCCCCACCCCAATGCACCGTGTCCAGTCACCTGGAACCTTCACTAACATGTCCTTATTGCCGGCGGACACAGAGCCTCCAATGTGAAGAACGTGACGTTGGCGCAGCTCAGCGTCACATCCGGCATCCGTGTCAACAAGGACACATTGAGGGTGACCAGGAATGCAGTGCATTGGGGCATGGGAGGAAGTGCCGGGGGATGCACCCGCAGAAAACAGCCTGGAGAGAACACTGATGTTCTAACCTTGCGGAGTACATAACGCCAGACATCGCATTCGTACTGATCGCATATGTACTAACATATGCAATCAGTACCGCAAAGGACAGCTCTTCCGATAAGAGCTGTCATTTGTGATCAGTGCTGCACCCTGGACTTCCGGGTTTATGACCCGGAAGTCCATCTGCACATGCGCAGAGTGCCGCGGAGGCTGCGGGGCATGCTGGGAAGGAACCGATCAGATCCCTCATACCAGTGCGATGCGGTAAAAGCCCATAGGCTTCTATAGGGTAACGCCATCAAAAGCTGGCGTTAGTCTCCGGGTCGGAGCCTCAGCGACCAAATTCCAAAATGGAAAATGTGGTAAACCCCATATACGGGGTTGTTATCGCATTTTCCATTTAGTACATCCTGCCCAGGGTGAGAAGTTTAAACTGCATTCTGTGGTGCATTAAGAGCTAGTCAGCAGTATGCATAGGGGAGAGGTCAACCAACAGCGGCGATAGAGGCGAGACGTTCATGATAGATTTCAGTGGGCAGAGGAAGACTGGAGCAGACGAGATTGCAATAGTCTAGACAGGAAACGACAGGTGCATAGGTGACATCAATGGCAAGGAAGGGATGATCGTCGAAATATTGTGAAGGCGGAAGATGCAACATTGTAAGTTAGAGTGAATGTGAGGAGTGAAATAGACAGATGAGTCAAAAATGACATTAAGGCAGCGGACTTGAGGGACTCAGGAAAGTTTGGTGCCGTCCACAGAAATAGAGAGTAGGGGAGATGAGGGTCCTGAATGAGGAGAATACAAAAAGTCCAGTTTAGACATGTTGAGTTTGAGAAAGCGTTGGGACATTCAAGACATACAGTAGCATGAAGATAGAGGAATGAGAAATGATGGAGAGAGAGAAATTACATGTGAAGATATATGATATTCCTCTTTTAAATAATACAAAAATAAAACCCAGAAAACATTTGGTGCATTTTTAACATAAAAGTTACAAATACACAACAACAAAAAAAACAAAAACATACTGCAATATATTTCCTGTATTCAGTTAAAATCTACAACCATTAACTGTAAAACACCCTCGTGTATGTGTTGGGGTTGGGTACAGGATCCCCGTGATAAGAATCCCAATGGTGACAATGCTAGCTCCGGAATCTCGACGGGCAACATCCCGATACATGTTGGTGAGTATTCTAACCCTTTCCCTAACCATCCCCTCCCACAGCCTAATCCTAACCATCCCCTCCCACTGCCTAAACCTAACTGTCCCTTTTCGCAGCCTAAGGCTGGGTACACACGTAAAGATTTTCTGTCCAACCATCCATCTAGTTGATTGGTTGGAATGAAAATCTGGAAAGGTATGAAAGCAAATGACAATCAGCAATTTGCTCCCAAACACCGGAAAATGGACAAAAACTATTGTTTGAAAATTGTTTAGATCAAACATTTAACAAACTTGTCTGAACGACCATTTTCATCTGTTTTCTGGCATTTAGGAGCAAATTGCTGATCATTAGTTACTTCCATACGTTACCAGATTTTAATTCCAACCGATCAACTAGTTGGATGGTTGGACAGAAAATCTTTACGTATATGCACCATAACCCTAATTACAGACAGACAGATGACATCTTTAGGACAGATGGGATCTGAATAGGATACAGGCAAAAAATTTGAGGCTGCAGATATATGAGCTACTATGAGATTCCTGTCCCTACCTCAAACAATCCACACAGTGCTTTCCTGCAAAACAAGACTCACAAACTGTCAATCACTCTGGGTCTGCTCTCCTAATATGGCAGCCTAGAGAAAAAGACAGCACGATAGACTTGCTCCATTTAGTAAATTATGTAGCTCAGTAATACACAGCCTATAATAATGAACGTTAAATAGTGGCTTTATAGAAAATAAAACACTATTGTTGCACAACACTATGGTTTTCCCTCCATACTTTCATAGTGATTACAGATGTGTCCTTATTCGTCTTTGCTGCAATCACGCCAAACAACCCTTCCTGGCACTCCTGGTCCCGTGAGGCTCTGCTAGTGTTGCGTGTCTTTATTATGTCTTTTTTTGCCAAAAATGCGTCTAAGTCCCAATACGATGCGACTAGGACTGTGCTGATTAATTTGATATACGATACTTGCATATCTGTGTGCGATTTAGCCTATCAATCAGCATTTGAAGAGCTATGATACAATGGCTGCAGCTTTTTTTCACACCAAGTTCCGTTTTCAGACTCAGGTGCACACAGATATACAAGTGTCACATATCAAATTAATTAGCACAGTCTTCTGGTGCGTCCTAGTAGTATTGCATTGCGGCAAAAAAAGATGCCCAGCGCTAGCAGAGTTTCACGGGACCAGGCAGCTCAGTCACGCCAGGCATATTGTGCTGCATGGTGTATTGAGGCTAGATGAGAAAGAACACATCTGTGAATGGTTTTTACACTACACAACTTAAAATAATAAAAATTCATGTTTTTAACATATAGTAAGAAAGCTATTCATTTAAATGCTAAATGTCAGGCTCTACATCAAAGATTTAGGGGTAAATGTACTAAGAATCGAGTTTGGTTGAGTTTGGTTTTTTTTAAACTGACTTTGCTTCACCAAAACTCGGGTGAGTTTACCCTTTAACAACTCACAAATTTACTAAGAAGTGAGTTTAGCTGAAAGTGAGTTTTCCGATTGTGAAGCAGATCGAGATTTCTCCCCCTATCTGCGAGTTTAGATGAGATTACTCACCCGAGATTGCAGTGTTTTCTCTCTAGCAAACTCACCCGAACAAGCAGCCTGCACATATCAGTGAGATATGTGTAAGCTGCTTGTGTTTTGCACTTGTAAAAAAGGGTTAATTGTTTAAAAAAAAAAAATGACGTGAGGTCCCCCCCCCCCCCCCCCCCCCGAAAGCCTAACCAGCCCTGGATTTGTCAGCCTGTCCTGGTACCTAAAATTACGGGGAACAAAACGTGTAGGGTTCCTCCGTAATTTAGGTACCAGCACCAGGCTGCAGGGCCAGTCCTGGTTTTAATTATAAGGGGAAAAAAATGCGTAGGGTTACCCCTATGATTAAAACCAGCACCGGACCCAAAACGACCGGGGTGTAATACCACGGCCAGGAGACCCTATTACCGGGTCTCCAGGGCCAAAGCAGTCTCACCCCAAGTCACTCAGGCCAAGCTGGGGATCTCAGGGGAGGTGGGGACCCCCCAAAAACGAGGCCCCCCCTCTCCCGAAAACCCCATGCCTAGTCTGAAGCCCGGGGCTCTTCCCCGCACCCCTGGGCTGTGGGTACAGGGGTATTAAAGTGTTAAATTGTAAAAAACTATTGTATTTTACAGTGTAACTACAGGTGCCAGCATGCCTGCCCTTTGGCACTTGTGGAACTACAAGTATCAGCAGGCGGCCGGCACCCATACCTACACTGTAAAATACATAGTTAAATAAAGACAAACACACACACCTTAGACAGTACAGCTTTATTACACAAATACATCAATCACACATACTTACCTGTACGAGCTGGTCTGCCCACTTCTCCAAGTAGATATCCGTGTGGAATGACCTGCAAAAAAGATCGTATACTCACCTCTATCCTCGAGCTAGTCTCTGTAGCATCCGGGGGGTCTTTGCAAAAAAACAAACAGAGTACCCGATCCATATACTTACCATTAGCAGTGTATGTGTGTGACCACATACAGCGCTAACCGGCTCCCGACTGAACAGTGAGAACAGTCAGGAGCCGCTAGCCAATCAGCGGGCGCTAACTGTAGAGAGGCCGCTGATTGGGTCCTGCTCCTGACAGTTCCCACGTGGGCTGAGTCGCCCACGTGGCAACTGTGAGTTGCCGGAGCCAATCAGCAGCCGCTCTACAGTTAGCGGCCGCTGATTGGCAAGCGGCTCCTGACTGATCTCACTGTTCATTCGGGAGCCAGTTAGCGCTGTATGTGGTCATGCACATACAGCGCTAACGTAAGTGGATGGAGTGGGTGACGGTGACTTCCCTGGATGCTGCGGAGACCAGCACCAGGATGAAAGGGAGTATAGAATCTTTTTTGCAGGTTAAATTCCTTATGGATTCTACATGGGACAAGTGAACAGATCACCTGGCAGCAGGTAAGTATGTGTGAATGGGTAGGTGTGTGGAATAAAGTTTTACTAGGTACAGTGTGTGTGGTGTCTTTATTTAACTAATTTATTTTACAGTGGGGGTACGGGTGCCGGCCGCCTGCTGGCTGACACTTGTGGTTCCACAATTGCCAAAGGGCAGGCATGCTGGCACCTGTAGTTCCACTGTAAAATACAATAGTTTTCTTTATATTCTTCACTTTATTATCCCCATATCCACAGCCCAGGCGTGAGGGAAAAAGCCCCGGGCTTCAGACCAAGCCGGGGGTTTTGGGAGGTGGGGGGGGTGAATCAGTTTTTTTGGGGGGTCCCCACCTCCCGAGATCCCCGGCTTGGCCTGAGCGACTTGGGGTGAGAATGCTCTGGCCCTGGAGACCCGGTAATAGGGTCTCCTGGCTGTGGCATTACACCCCGGTCATTTAGGGTTGTTTTGGGTCCGGTGCAGGTTTTAATTATAGGGGGACCCCTACGCATTTTTTCCCCCTATGATTAAAACCAGGACTGGCCCTACAGCCTGGTGCTGGTACCTAAATTACGGTGGAACCCTACTCGTTTTGTTCCCCGTAATTTTAGGTACCAGGACAGGCTGACAAATCCAGGGTTGATTAGGCTTTTGGGGGGGACCCTACATCATTTTTTTTTAAATTTAAAAAAAAACCAAAAAAAACCCAAAACTTTGTATTAGGTATTCAGGAAGAAACATGCACAAATCACACTGATCTGTGTATGTTTCTGCCAACCTAGCAGCTCAGGAGGTGGTCACCCCAGATTGCAATCTGGATTCTTTGTAAATTTGCAATTTGCAACTTTTTCATGTAAAGTACTTCCTAGTTTGGTCGATGTTGAGTTTAGTCGAGTTTGCAAACTCACATGAGTTTTAATCGTGAGAAGAGAAAACTCACTTCCAAAGTCACACCTGTTTGGTCTTCGTAAATGTGCGCGTTTGAAAAACAGGCTAAACTCGCATGATTTTGCAAACTCACCCAAACTCTTAGTAAATGTACACCTTATTGTTTATTTATCAACCTGTATTTATAAAGCAACAGTTTTACAACTGGATCAAACACAGTAATACAACAAAACCGGGTATTAACAGACAGACAAATAGGTGAGAGCCCAGCTTGCAAATTTACAATCTACAGAACAACAAATGTTACAAGAGATTAAGTACCGCATATTACATTATTGGCACAGCCAGACTACAAGGGGAAAGAGTGGTTTGTGGGACTATTTCATAGTTACATGGTTTTGATGGTTTAGGAACAGAATGTTGCTTGCGTATAGAAATAGAATACATGTAAGTGTTGTGTTAACTGTGTATTGGGGGCAGTAATTGGTTAGAGTAGTCTTGGGAGTGTCCTGAAGACCTAGGGAATATATCATTTATATGAGAAAAGAATGGTCAACACAGTCAAATGCAACAGGGGTGTTCAGGAGAATTTACATGAGTAATGAGCTTTAGATTAGCAGTGATCAAATCATAAACCTCCTTAGTCAGTGCAGTGTTTGTGGAATGTTAGAAGCACAAACGTACAATAGGTTGTATGAGGAAAGAAAACTTGTCAGACTAATATACAGTAGGTAGGTCTCTAAAAAAACTTGAGGTGCAATAAAAACTGTAGAAATGGGACTAATTGGATAGAGTGTTTAGGACAAAATTTTAATTTTCGGAATAGGGGTAAGTGGCAATGGAGAAAGATTACAGTAGTTAGTAAAGGCTGAGATGAGCACAGGAAGATCAAATGATTTCTGACGTGTATAGGTTCAAAAGGACTGGTACAGTAGGAAGATAAGAGTACATAGGGGTCTATTCATCACTTAGTTTTCACAAAAGCATGTGAAAATTAAAATTTTCACATACTTTTGGAAAAAAAAAAAGTGTCAGGGCTATTCATAAAGTTCCGAAAAAGCATTTTTTTTCGTAACATGATGGTGTTACTGAGTGCCACTTTCAGATGTTATGCAGCCTGTGTAAAGAGCAGCCTGTGAAGATTCACAAGGCAGCCAAAGAAGAGGGATCTATTCAGATCCCTTCCCACTGTGTCTGCGCTGCAGCACTCCAGAGCTGAGAGCTTTGAGACACTGCAGACATATGACCCAGACTCACCAAGCGAACACAGGTGAGCCGGGGTGGGTAAAATATGCGGTGGCTCCAGATCAGATACCCGCCGGCGGGGGAGAGGGGAGCTCCTGATCGCGGGGGTGGCTGGTGATAGGACACCCGCGGAGGGGGAAGGTGGCCGCATCGGACACCCACGGGGAAGTAGGGGCCGCATCAGACACCCACGGGTGGAGGGGCACATCAGACAGACACCAGCAAGGGGGACGTGGGGCCGGGATTGGCCTGGGACAAACACCGATGCAGAAAGGGAGGCATGGAGCAGAGGCTGCGGGCAGGAAGGGGGGATACAGGTAGTAGGGGCTACGGGGAGGGAGCCTGGAGACAGAGGCTGCGGGCTGGGAGCAGAGAGGGCTTAAATAAATGAGAAAAGTTTCACAATTCCGAAAAGCTGACTCCGCAAAAAAAGCAGCTTTTCGGAAGTGATACTTTAGGCATGATGAATCCCTCAATTCTTTGAACTTGCAGCGAGTTCAAAACACAATTATCTCAAATGATAATTATGTAATGATGAATAATCCCCAATGTGTTCACTAAATCCCAATAGTCCTGATTGATGGAACCGCCTTGATTTTCGGATAAAGGAAGGAAATGTTAATTTGGCCAAATGGGTTTATGGATGAGTGTATATTGTCCTCATTTAGTTTTTTAAAATGCAGGTAGGTAAATCTCCCTTGGAGCTATATCGTATAAATATAGGAGGAGCGATCATAGCTCTCTCGTCTGAGCTAGAAGGGTGGACCCATTTAAGGTTCTCTTATACAGTATTGGCAGAGCCAATTTAATCAAAAGGTCTACTTTTCCACACCTTTTATATTTAATGCAGTCTTTAACTCTGCTGATAGGCCAAGCTTACTTGGCCAAAATTAATATGTTGTTTTGCAAATTCATATGGAAAGGGAATTTGTAGCAACCTAAATTAAACTGGGGCATTTCTGCAGATTCAACTATATAATTAAGAGGCAGTAATTAAATATTTGCGCGATTAGCTCTCCAACAGTGAAGTATATGATAATACTACGTTGGAGAATCAGTTTCCTTCAGGAGGATAACTTGATCACTTTCCTCCATAGTGAAGATTGACCAGGAGGTCGGGGAGAATCCTTTGCCCTGGTGGTGTATCGCTTATGGCATATATTGAGACGTAAAGCTACTTTGAATGCATATAGGTCTTTATTCTTGACCTTCCTGGACAACAACCTGTTCCAAAATGAGGAGGCAACCTTTTTCACAATTTTATGGCGGGAGGTGCTCAGAAACATTGGTGGTGTGGTGGACCCTTCTACAGAGGCTAAACAAATCTTTCCTATTCTTCAACGATTTACATTGGCATATTTCCATATGCAACACTACAAAAAACTCAGTAACTGGGGATTTTCAGAACTAGACTGGTCAAATACTCTTGACCGCTTGTTGGGGTCTCTGCCAGGCCACCAAAAAACCATATCTGCACATTATTCTTTTTTGCTATCTCCGATGAACCACTACTACTCGGTCGGGAGCACAACAATGGCTCACGGACTTTCCATCACTTAGCTTACCTATATTACCTATATTACTTAAAAATTTGATTTCTTCATGTCGTCTGCTCCCCTCAATACAATACCAAGAAATGTTCTTAAATATATTTCATAGAGCATATTTTTCACCCCACAGGCAATACCTGGCAGGTATGTCTGCTTCCCATGAACGTCGTTGCTGCCGTACTCCAGAAGCAGATCATTTTCATTGTTTTTGGGCATGCCCTTTGATAAGACAATTCTGGCTCGAAGTTCGAAATAACTCAATGAAACATTTAGTGAATTATTTACCATTCACTGCGGAATGGGCGAATTTTGGAATTATCCCCGAAACCAAAGTGTTACCAGAGGTTGTAGAAGGCTACTGCTGGTAATCAGTGCGGCAGTCCGCAATCTATCTTACAAGCATGGAATCTTCCCCTCCCACCTTCTCTGAACTTGTTTAAAGGGAAGTTATACCACATTTTTCAAATGGATTGGTTCGAGATGACCTTAGATAAAGAGAAATTAGTTTAAAAAATGTTTGAGTCCTGAGAAAGTTATATTTCCTTTCCCCAAACAGATTTTCAGGGGACGGATCAGACTTTCCCTTAGAAATACAGAATGATACAAAACCAGATTGTTGCTGGATAGCTAGCTTCTTGATACCTCGTTATTCCTTTTGAATCTCTGGCTCCTTCAGTCTCCAACAAGGGTCCTAATGGGATATGGGCCTGGAACTGTTACTGCATTTGGTATTTACTTGCTATTGTAACAGTGGCATTGGGTGCATTAGCCATGTAAATGACTACATTTATGTATATTATACGATTATGAACATCAAAGTTTTTTCCTATTTCTTTCCTGATATACTTGACACATTATGCTTGATGTTTGTGATTTGGTGTGATGCTGTAATAAAGTGATTTAAAAAAAAAAATGCAGGTAGGTGGTGTTGATGTAAATACACAAGAATACCTTGGTAGCTGTATAGGTGCAGATTGTTACAAAATGTCCATGTGTATTACTGTTGTACTAATAGTAGGCTATGCAAGACACTCTATAGTAGGGATGAGCAGTCTGGTTTTGACTCGATTATTTTCACCAAATTAGTTCAGATTTATCTTATTGGCTATCCAAAAACACATGAGAGCCGGATTGCAAATGTCGGTTTTCTGATCTGTCCATGGGCGAGTTAAACCAAACTGTTCATCTCTACTCTATAGTAACACACCTGAGAATATGCAAACACAAGGATGAAATGTTATGCTTACAGTATGTATCAGGTGGAAATCAAAGCACTACCCCACATTGAGATGTGAGCATTTTGATGCTATTGATGCATTCACAGTGTGAAATTGAAGATAAAATGTAAGAATTACACACATTACACAAATAAGATCTTAAGTGCCTTGGCGGCCACTGAAATACAGGGCATCAGGTTTTCAGCAAAAACTATTTCACAATGTGAATCTTCAGTGTGAAAATGAGTGTATGAATCTGATTACAAGGAATCATTTTGCTGAAAACCTTATGCCCTGTATTTCAGTGTCTGCCACACCAGACTTTTATATCACTATTCTATGTTCTGATTGCTATGTTAATTTGATGATTTAATATAGATATGTTGTATTAGTGTATTAGATGCCGGTCGCCGCACCATATCTTCAGTGCTCTCCGGCAGTGACTATCTTTTTTCATGTTTGATTACATTACGCAGCTGCTAGTCATGATTGTTATGACGTTTACTCTGAGCATCCAATAATGCCACAGCACTTCCAGCTGAGTTTAGGTGATGATGTTCACTAATTTACTAATGACCTTTGGAGTACTTTTTCTTAATTGCCTGGAGGTGATTGAAACAGCCGCCGGGCACGGAATGCATTTGTTCTATTGCATGTTGTTAGCTACATTGAAGCTTTGTTTCTTCAACTGACGTGAGTGCCTGCCCTTTCTTATGCTGCTGGATCTGGTGAGTGTGCATCATTATTATTACATGGATCAGGCACCGTCGTTCATATGCATAGTGAGTGCTGAATCTTGTGTGTGTGTGTATATCATTTTCAATGACTTCAGCCACTTAACAAATCCAATTAGCCCCAAACATTGATCGGGCGCTAATGGATACCCCGGGGCTATCCAATTAGACGCCAGCACTTATCGTGGTTTTTTTCTGTGGACCTGATGTGTCCCGAGAAAAAAAATCCACAAAAAGTGAATTTTTTTCACCGCCGCAAAGGTGAAAACACATAGGTCCGTGAACTTTTCACAGATCCTGTGTTTTTGACTGAAATATCCTATTATTTCCTCTGAAATAATAGGATAGGGAGAAAAAAACATCAGTGAAAAATGGGCATAATCTGGGAAAAATTGCAGTTTTTCGTCGTTTGCGCCTAATTGAATACCCTCTCTAGAATAAATTATAAAAATAAACAGCTTCCAAATGCAGCAGGTGTCTTATGGGATGCTACTTTCCCAAAAAACAAAGCTATGGACAAGATATAATTCTTGTTCAGTTCCGTTGAGCATGTACATAAGCTCCACAAATGTGCGTATGTTATCTCAGAAATACTATATTGATAGATTAGTGATTTAACTGTATTATGATTCAGTAACACTACACTATATATTTTTACTTATTTTATTATTCAAATTGCAGAGCACTGCCAACATTGTGAATCTGAATAAGATAAAGAAGATGACACAGAACTTCTAGGACATACTACACTAATCCTCATTTGGATTTTATTAACCCCACGTTTTACAAATAACATCGCTAGAGTGGTTCACCATAATGACTTTTAAATAAAACATAAGGATGCTTAATTTGATGTGCATTACAATATCACCTTGAAAGCAAGTGATCAAACAAATGCATTTAGATGTTTACCCATTCATTAGTTATAAAATGATGGAGGCTTATAAGAAGGCAAAATAATGATTCCGAGCAGTGTTCTTTTCTAACATCCTGCAGCATGTTTTCTACAGTGTGTGACAGGTTCATTTATTAATAGTGCTCTTTTAGGTCATTTTGCTGCGTAAGCTCTGCTCCAGAAAGAAATAAAGTGCAGCAGTGAATTCTGGGATTCTTCTTTTACAGAATCATAAGAATATTCTGATTAAATGCTTTAGTGTATTGTTTTATGACAAATGTGAAGTATAGGCTATAGTCTAGCACAGATTTCGGGATCAATGTTTAATGGAACAAATTACTGTGCAGCTCCTTACAGATCCATTATGTCTAAGATAGATTAAATAGTGAAATTGTTTAGAATAAAGAGCCTTGTGTACAAAGCATTTATACTTAGCATATAATACTGATTTGAGTAACTTTCCAAGTGGAAGGGAACAGCAGCTAAATATTATTTGATTTACCCATGCCATCTACTGATTAACTTCAAAAGCCGTATATATAATTACTGTTCCAGTGGCAGCACTGCATAGAGATCTATAGAAATCTATTGATCTTAATTCTCTCAAGTTTCTTTCTTTTCTTGGAATGCTCTTTTCTGTGTATAAAGCAGTATTTCTGACACTGTCCATATACACATTGATTTAGTAATTTTTCACTAAAGCACTGCATATGCATGACTAAAAAGGACTTCCAAACCTGATCACCATCTAATCGGTCTATCTAATCTGGAACCTTAACTAATAAATTGGTTGAAGCAAGATATTCTGTTGCCTGAGGCATACAGAAATGGACATTACTATTTTACATTGCAAAACTGCAGACTCTTTCATAGTATAGTTTGCTCTAGATCACAGGTTCTCAAACTCAGTCCACAGGCCCCCAAACGGTGCATGTTTTCCAGGTCTCACAGAATCACAAGTGAAATAATTAGCTCCACCTGTGGAGCATTTAAAATGTGTCAGTGAGTAATTACTACACCTGTGCACCTGCTGGGTGACCTGGAAAACGTGACCTGTGTGGGGTCCTGAGGTTCGAGTTTGAGAACCACTGCTCTAGATATTTCAGAACTAATGCTGGGCATACACTGCCAGATAAAATGCCTGTCAGACCAACAGACATAGGCAGACCGCACACCCTGCACCCACAGTTAATATACTTACCTCTCCGCAAGTTCCGATGTGCTGCTCCGCAGCGCCGGATCAGCTCTGCAGAGCAGCAGATACTCACTGGGAAAATGAGGAGCGGTCGCCATTTTCCCGGAGACCCGCACATGCGCAGTAGATTCTGGCTTAAAGCCAGAATCTACAGCGCTCAGTGCGCTGACAGAGAGGAGGGGGTCCAGACAGAGGCTGGACATGGGCCCCCTCCTCTCTTAAAACGCCCCTGCCGACAGACATTTTATCTGGCAGCCTGTAAACCCTGCAGATATCGCGGGCATACACTGAGATATCTCAAAGTGTATTGGCCCCGATATCTGCGCTCCACCCCCAGGGAGGAGACATTTCCCCGATCCTTCCCTCTGAAGGATCAGGGAAATGTCTGTTTATCGGCCGCGCCAGGGCATACACTTCCCGATGTGGCTGACATTTAACATCCAAAATATTGCATCGGATGGGCATGCTGGACAATCCGGCATGCCTGACAGATCGATATTTTACCCTCGGTTGCCCGCACACACAGTGCAATTATCGGGGTGATCCGCTGATATTGGGCGGATTGCCCAAATAATTGTATAATGTGTGCCTGGCATAAGCAATTATGTTGATAGGTTTTGCTACACATTTAGTTTGTAAACAAATACCTGTACCTACAAATGATGGAAAGGCAGACTAAAGAGGAAGAGAAAGTGTTTTTATTGGGAGGTTATACACACACTAGGTGAACGGTTCTGGACTTGAAAGATATCACAAAAGGGGCGGAATTCAATTGTTTCCAGCCCCCTTTGCGCCCCCATCGGAGCTATTCAATTGGTTCAATTGTTGCTCCTGTCGGGCACGATCAGCTGCCAGCGCACCATTTCAGCTTGCACCCGAAAACTGCACTTTTTCGCGATCACGCCAAGGAATTTGATCGGAGGTAGCTGTTTTATGCGGCTAAACCCGTCCGCTATGGGCTCGATCAGTGCGATAATCGGCATCAATTAAATAGGGCCCCGCAATCTCCCATCACTTTAGACGAGAGATCAGGCGCGCTAAAATCAGGATTTTGGTACTTACCGATAAATCCCTTTCTCCGATTCCACAGGGGACACTGGAGTTCAAGACAGTGGGGTATAGACGGTGGTAGAGTGGAGCCTGGCACTTTAAATAATTCAGAAGTGTGACTGGCTCCTCCCCCTCTATGCCCCATCAGCCCCAGTTTAAGAACTGAGCCCGAGAGGAGACGGAGGACAATAGGAAAAAGAGGAGAAGGAGAGGACCACAGAACGGAACAATACCGACTGAAGGAGAACAGAGGAACCCACTGCAGGGAACACATGCAGCCACACACCCATATAAGGAACCAAACAACACTGCAGGTACGCAGCGCTGGGCGGGCGTCCAGTGTCCCCTGTGGAATTGGAGAAAGGGATTTATCGGTAAGTACCAAAATCCTGTTTTCTCCTTCATCCACTAGGGGACACTGGAGTTCAAGACAGTGGGGACGTCCCAAAGCCAACCTCCCGGGTGGGAAGTGCGGAGAACTTGCAGACTCTTTGGCAAAACCGAAACCCAAGATCGCCAAGAACCGTAGGCCCAATGGAAAGGCAAGAGCTGAGGATCAAGTGTCGCAGAGCAGAGGAGACAATCAGAACTCCCTGCTAAACAGCACAGAATTCCACAATGTACAGCGTAATTTGAATGGAATAACGGCTAGTGAGAGAACACCCGCAGATGAAAACATCAAAAACAGCATAAGATCAGCTGAAAACAGACCAAGCCCGAACCATAGTCGAACATAGGAAGCTGTAGTTAAGTCGCCGACAGCAGACCCCCAGCAGTGCTGGACAGAATGCATATAGATATACGTATAATAATACCAATCTACAGAAACAGAGCTGATCCTGTCCACAGACTCCTAACAAGAGTAAACAGGGAGGCAAAAGTCAAGACCGAACAGTCGCCCTGGACCATTCTCGAGGCCCAACAACCAGCGGAAGGAAGTCTCCAACAAATAGAGATCCCACTGGGTATGAGGCAGAGGCGGCTTAGAAAGGAATTTTGGTCTCAATTCTTTCAGAGGGTCAGACAGCAGTACAACCACTCTGAAACTGAGGGATCAAACAGCAACTGAAACCCTAGTTACAAATCCCCATACCAGACCACTGGCAAGAGTGTCTGGCAGCCCATCATGTGCCTGCCTATAGAGTTGTCTCTACCGCTTGGGGCGAGTCTCACACTCGTGTATGAGGTGCCCCAGGTGGGGACTATACGACACACGCCCTGTGCCGGCCTGAAAGAAATCCACAGCAACGACCCCAAACAACAGACTTCCATTATGATGGAAGTGTGTAGTCAGTACAAACTGCTGGCCCGAACATAGTATGAAAACAACCCGGATACCCTGGCAATTAAAGAGCATGGAGGCAACAGCCACCAAGGGAGATCTACCAATATAGGGAAGCATCCCATACAGCAAAGCTAGAGCTCTAGGACAACCATAAAGGTACCTGTCAGTGTGCTGAAAATATCCACAGATACTGAACAGGAATCAGGCTCACTGCACAGCATAATTTAATGTAAAGATGTGCCTAAGCCCATAGATGCGCTACAGTCCATTACAAACCCAACAGATTCTAGTAGAATAAGGTGACAATTAATATGAAACGCTTCACGAATTTGCATGTCATCCTTGCGCAGGGGCCATGCTAATCTTCTCTGTATCGTTCCAATTTTTTTTTTAGTATATGTGCTGCTGAAGCGAGCACTCTCAATGTTGGAACTATGCACCCCCACGCCAGGAAAACTCTAAAGTGTAGTAGAGCCAATTGATTACGAGAGCGGATGGCTGCTAAGACTGCAGCTAGGGTGCGGAAGGGAGACTTGTAATGTCGGGTTGCATGAAATAAGAGCATCTTCCGAGGCATTAGTGAGGTAAAGCTTACCTGTGAGCAACCAGAAGCCCTCTAGACGTAATGTAGAATATCACTGACCTTTTCCATCTCACAGCAACCCGTCACGTCAGGTATAGAGAGTAGTTCAGTGGGATAAGAAACAATGCTCTACAGCACAGACTTCAGTCTGGCGATGTTGTCTTAGGAAATACTGTAGAAAACTAGCAAGTTGTTAGTGGAGACAAGAAGTTTGTACAACAGGACTCTATACCTGAGCTTGTTACATTAGGGATGTGTATACATATAGAGATTATACATATACCCCAAATACGGTCTGCTAGTGTATCAGTACATTTATACTTATAATGGTGCAGTGCATGTTAGTTTAAAGGTGGATTTAAATAAGACCTTGTACCGGTCAAGATACACACAGAAATATTACATATTTGATGATGGATCCCCACCAGTGACCCTTGAAAGTTCTAGTGATCACAACAAGAGGGATTCAAAATTGAACGGCAGGCCCAAGGGTTTACGTGATACTCACCATCTAATCAAGCCAGGCCTGACCCTGCCTATTCAGCGGGTGGCCCTAGGCCTTCAGCCACAGGAGCAGTAACTGCAGTCTGTTGTCATTTAAAGAATTAAGTCCCGAGGATGTGCAGAACTAGGATTCTCCATGTACTGATAGGAAGTGTACCTAGGGGCCACTTTATATTCATATATTGACAAGACAATAATATTGAGTACTGGAACCTATACTGAGAAAGGCAACTGTACATAGACAGAGTGCATTAGTTATCCCAAGTAAAGGGATATATCTGTAGAGATAACCCCAGTTAGGGTTAAAAACAGGTTTTCCCAAAAATTAGGAAATATTCATACAAGGAATGTGAATATATATATATGTATATATACACACGGTCAACATAATTGCATGAGAAGGCTATCTCTTTGAAGGAAGAGTTAGCACCAATAAAGGAAGTCACTTGTCAGACTCGTGCACCAGGAGATCATCATGCTATAATACACATATTATATATATATATATATATATCTCCTGCATTCTTAGAGTCCTATAAGTTTGCCCACTATATACATGTGTGGACATACAAGGCGGCCCCAGGACATGCATAGGGTCCATACTAGAAGCAATGCCTTAGGGAATTGTGACTATCACAATGTAAGCTGCAGAACGTGACTCTAGTCTATAGAGCCACCATTATATACATATATATACACACACACACACACACACATACAGTACATGGATATTGTTATTGTACCAAACAACCGCATCAGGAGAGGCCAGCCTCCAATCGCAGGATCCTCCTTTTAAAATATGCTAGGTATCAGACAAAACTGATAACAGTTCCTTTTCTGCCTCTACGGTAAGGATAAGAAGCGATACATACATACATACATACATACAGATATATATATATCATCCACAATGCATATGCGTACCTACATCAAGATCAACAGGTGACAAGAATATTCAACATGAGCAACAGTTAGAGCCATTGAAGGATTGAGCCCAGGACTAATTTCACTCCAGACATATGTATATGTTCTAAAGTAGGGCTTATGTATAAAATACAAATA
This sequence comes from Taudactylus pleione, assembly GCA_031769625.1. Taxonomy (NCBI): domain Eukaryota; kingdom Metazoa; phylum Chordata; class Amphibia; order Anura; family Myobatrachidae; genus Taudactylus; species Taudactylus pleione. The sequence goes on from JAUIMM010000957.1 coordinate 1,375,937, forward strand.
TATACATACATGTAGCTTACCTCCACGCAGGGAGACTGCTCATGTGCCGCATGTGGCCGTCATTCTGCTACGGCGTTGGGGCCTGGATATTTTAACAGCGTGATGTCCCAGACTGGTTTTGATCCTGGGACCCTTCTGTCACTGGTGTACTCGCCTTATCAGGTGAGCCATGTGAGCTCCAGTTCAACCTGCTATTTCAAAGTGGGAATCAAGCGGGAATCAAAGAGACGACCTCAGTGCAATGAAATATACTGTAGTATACTTGATGTATACAGGCCTATTTGACACAGACATAGATCAATCGGCAGATCATGCGGAGGGCACGTAACACGGACACAGCCTCTGTATTAGGCTGCTGCATGTTCCTCCCTGAGCTAGTGTCAGGGGCTGGACACTCACTCTATAATAGTGGTGGCGGGTCCCATGATACGTAGAGGTGCTGCTCTTGAATATGAGTACTGATTAATACTTAATCAAACAGGATCCTGCAACCATCTTGAGATAGACAATTGTAAAATGGTCATTACTATCCTCTACACAGTAACAACACAATGACGTAGGGCAGCAGTTAGGATAGTTGTGGGGCCGACTGTTTTGCAATGCTCTCCACTCTAACAAGATCATTGTGGAAACTGACCAACATATAGGAACTACCGAGCTGAGTCAAGTTCTATATGCAGCTGGTCGCTGCATAACTCAGTAAGCAGGAAGACTGCTACACTGTGTGCATATTCATTTTATTTATTAACAGTTTCCTACACAGCACAGCGTATTCCGCTGCGCCATAAATAGGAAACATCAATATATATTTTTGGAGCGTGGAAGGAAACCGGTGCACCCACACAAGCACAGGGAGAATATACAAACTCCGCACAGTTAGGGCCATGGTGGGAACCAAACCCACAACCTCAGCGGTGTGAGGCAGTAATGCTAACCATTACACTGTCTGAAGCTGTCCAGTATCCTTAAGGTTACAGTGGGTGCAGCCTCTACAGGGGCCCAGACCTCTCTCTGCACTGCAAAGAGCGTGCTTTAATAAACCTGCGCTGTACTGCGCACCAACTAAGTGAGAGGCTTAGAAGCAAATGGCCGCCAGACCTAAGACACGCCGTCTCACCGTCGGGAATAGCCCGGCACTATGATTAGATTTAGCGCACCTACCGCGGTGCTACACCTCCCTTCTGCTTTGGTGAGGACCCAGATAACCTGCGCTGTGCGATGCAGCGCTGCACTGCCTTGAGATCAGCGGTGCAGCGACTCCTTTAACAAGAGGGAGAGAGAGAGCAATGGCGCAGTCTTTAATGTTATTAGCGCGCTCAAACTGCCACGCAGGAGATAACTCAGCGCCGGAGTTCTTTATAACCACCGGTGCGGTGATTACTGACAGCCACTGAGCGGCTGTTCGTTAACAAACAGCCGCGCTGAAGTGGTGTCTAAGCCGAAGCATCTTATACAAGCCCCGGCGCGGCTACAATAATAGCACTACGCTGATCTAACCTCCCCTCATTAAATAGGAGGGGAAACCAGTGGCAGGCATTAGCCAGAGACCCGGACGCTGACTGCTGAGTGCAGCGGCGGGTCTCGTTAGCAGCTCCGACGCAGGGGGAAGGAGGCTGTGTAAAAGCCACGCAGCGCGCGCTGTCCTGAGCCCAGCGTTTTGGCCCACCACTCCAGCTAGTCAGGAGTGGTGGGATATACTTACAGACTGCTGCGGCCCGGGATGCTGGGCTGAGGGGGCGGCGAGGAACCCGGACAGATGCCGGTGTCAGCAGTGGCGGGTCCTCGCTGGGTCTGATGACTCCATCTGGTGCCCCCTCCTCAGGGTCACCGGACACAGGCTGCAGTAGCCATGGCAGTGCCCTTCCCGGCGGCTCCCACGTAGCAGGCAGACTGCCACAGTAAGCAGCCTGCCCGTCCTCATGCTTGTAAATAAAAACATTAAAATTAAAATATATGACAAAGGCTGGAGACAGCCTGATGTGCGACTGGCTCTCTCGGGCACATTCTAAAAACTGGGGCTGATGGGGCATAGAGGGGGAGGAGCCAGTCACACTTCTGAATTATTTAAAGTGCCAGGCTCTACTCTACCACCGTCTATACCCCACTGTCTTGACCTCCAGTGTCTCCTAGTGGATGAAGGAGAAACAATTGAATTCCACCCAGGGAATGTCCTCGGAAGAGACCATCAAATCACTGGGTGAATTTTCTCTGCCTGTTAACCACATTATGTGAAGTCCAAGTCAGGGTTTTTTGAGACCTGCAGTTCTCTATTTAAAAGTCTGGACAAAAATATGGCTTCCATGCCTGTTATAATGCCGACCAATTGTATATTATAAGTAAAAAAACAGTAAACATTTTAGCATAATTATTTTGTACAAGTCTTAAAAATGTAAATAATTCAGTTATTAAAAATATACTAATGGAGCATACACATGGTCAGATTTGTCAGATCTGTCAGTTGAACCATTTTACCAAAGATTTGAACGATTTTTGACTGCATTGAAATTAATGGAATCGTCCAAGTCTAACTGCAGATATCGTTATCTGACCATCGGGAATGCGCATCGCTCAAATCGTTCATCTGACAGATATGATTTTTTAAATAGTTATCGTTCAGATCTGAAGAAAAATCTGGCCGTGTGTATGCTCCATAAAAGTAAGTACATGATTAATGTACTCAGATTCACATTTATGATTATTGTTGTATTCTGGATGGAGAGGGTGAAGGACCCCTTTTCTTATTCCTTTTCTCTGAGTCTCACGTAAACCTGGACTGATCTCATGCCTTACTTTATAATAACAAGCCTACTAAAACATAAAGTACAATGAAGTGTTCCGCCAATTGAAGTTGCATTATTTATGAAAAAAAGAAGACAATGAAAAACTACACATCATTGAAAGGTAAAGTAAGTAAAGCGGACCTGTCACCATGTCATCTAGTGTAATTGTTTGCTTTACTACTGACTTGTGCACTGTGAATAAGCCAACATGTATCCTTCAATTGTTTTGCTAAGTGCATAGTGCACAAGGCACGATGTATACATAGGGCCTGATTCAGACCTGGACGCTATGCTGCGCTCGCATTGAGCGACTTTTCACAATCTGCGCATGAGTCGCAATGCGCGTGCGCGAACCAATCATTGCGATGGGAAAGTGCTCGCCCATAGCCCGCAGTCGGGCCACTACTTTGAGTGACAGAGTGCCGTTTGTGGGTGGTAACAGGGGAAGGTGCTTGAAAACGGGGGTGTGGATGTGCGAATGCAGGCATGCCCGACCGTCAGAACGGCGTTTAATGGGGGTGCATAATTAGCAAAGTAGCGTCATTACATACGTGATTGGGTTGTATTTTAGCCTGAACTGCTCGCAATGTTGTGGTGGGAAAAGGCTACCACAAGCGCTGCGAGCAGCTCCGATGGCTCTCGCTGTTCCCGATTAATCCAACAACTGCTGGAGATGACGTGTGTTGCGAGTGGCAAAGGGGCATCTTTATACAGGTGCCGGCCCCTTTTAGCCAGCGAGCGGCTGCAAATAGCGTCCGGGTCACATATTGCATATCTCTAGTGTTTAGAAGGGTGTGTCAACATGGCCTAATGTCAGGGGTCGACCAATTTTAGTACAATCTAGGACAGTGTTGGCTAACCTTGACACTCCAGCTGTTGTGGAACTATATATCCCAGCATGCCCTGCCACAGTTTTAGCATGCCCTAATAGCAAAACTGTAGCAGTGCATGCTGGGTTATGTAGTTCCATAACAGCTGGCGTGTCAAGGTTAGCCAACACTGATCTAGGAGATAGTTGAAAAGTTTAGGGGCCAGACCACTGTGCCGGGCCAAAATATATATACTAAAACTTGTATAGACTACCACACGTGCTCCTTACCTCACCCCCAATTCATAGTGCACCACACACAGGTGGTGCCCACCTGTGTGTGGTGCACTATGAATTGGGGGTGAGGTAATATTTATAGTTCATCACACACAGGAGTGCCCTCAATTTTTAACAATATAATAGTGGGAGGACATTCTAATGAAATAATATAAATAGTTACCAGCTGTGTACAGCTTCCTGGAGAACACACTCTACCTCCCCAGTCACCAGTACTGCAACACCCCAGTGACCACTCTCCTACTCCCCACTGGCAGTGCTATAGATCCCACACGGTCACTTTCCGCCACAGTGCCAGTAATGATACAGCTCCCCTCGGCCACGCGGAAACTTACTTCCCTGCTCCTTGGTGGTCACTACTCCTCCGCGCCAGGAGTAATGCAGCTCCCCGCGACAGTCACTCTGCTCCCCACTGCCTGCCGTGCTGCAGCTCCCCATGGCGCCGTTATCCTCTTCCTCACTGCAGGCAGAGCTGTTGCTCAGCACGGCGTGGTCACTCTCCTCCCTACTGTTGAAACCACGCTGCAGGGAGAAGGACCGGATCTATGATCTTCCATGCAGAGAAGGTAGAAGCCACAATAATTGAATGTGGCAGGCGACCATTCCACCCTGCGGGCTGCGAAAGACGTGCAGCATCCCGCCCACTCCCATAACTATCAATAGGAGCTCTCTGTATCTGATATTTTTTTTCTACAATTAGCTTTATTTACAACTTTTCAATAGTACCTGGCTCTTCTAAAATGTGATCGCCAGGACTAAAATCTTAGTTGGCGACCGTGATTTGTAAAGCCCTGGCCTAATGTTAATATGCATGCTGATAGTAGGCATGTCAACATAGCATTTTTACAGTGTTAGAACCCTAACCTCGTCATTTACTGTTGACTTTGTGACTGTCAACATAATGACCAGGTCGGTATTATGTTCACATTCTAAATGTAGATGTAATGACTACATTCCTCTGAAGATAGCTGAATATCTGGTGTATATTTCAAGGAGTTTCAGTAATTAATTTGTCACCATAAGTAGTATTGTGTACAAAATGTTTTTGGAAAAAGATCTTTTGACTAAACTTACAGTAATCAGTATTATATGTCAAGATTACTGTTTGTAAGAGTAGTGGCAACAAATGGTACAATAAAGGCAACAGTAATCCAGCAAATCTATTGGTAATAGCTACACAAACTGATCTTGTACTATTCAGGTCCACAGATTGCCGCTTCTTTTACAAGCGCAACCCCCCATTTAGACCTTTTGTGGCACTTTCCCGCCACACATATATATTTACAGTACATGAAAAGGGGAGAGCTGTAAACACTTTGAAGCAGGTGTGGCATCCACAGCCTTTCTGTGTCATATTTTATAGATTGCTAGCTCTTCAGCAGGGCATTTTACCTCTTTGTCTGTGAATACCAAGGGGTCTATTTACTAAGCAGTGTTAGGAGACAGAGTGACAAGTGATAAGAAAGTGATAAGGTGCCAGCCAATCAGCTCCCAACTGTCATTTTTCAAACACAGCCTGTGAGATGGCAGTTGGGAGCTGATTGGCTGGCACCTTATCACTTTCTCATCACTCTATCTCCTAACACTGCTTAGTAAATAGACCCCTAAGTCTTATTGTCATTGTGCTGGTTTCTATTGAAATAGTCAGGTGCTCAAGAAATAGGAACTTTACCTACTGGATACAAGTTGTTGTTTTTTTTTAATGGCAAAATGTCTCAATTAATCTGCATGAAAGAAAAATGTTCCAATCAGAAAGATTGGCATCTCTGGACTAACTGTTATTTATGAAGCAGATTCATCAACAGTGAACCAGTTTCTCAGCCTGGTGTCCTGTAAGCTTTCTTTCGGCAGCCTCTGCCTCATTACTTACAAGCTCTGCCTGAAGCTCTGGGGCATCTCTCTCTCACTGCCCGGAGACTGACAGCAGCAGTGACAGACTTGAGCAGTAGATGCATCCCGCATGCTTTAAAAAAGGATAGTATTCTTAATTTGTGTAGAGCTTAATGGGGATGTGACTAATGACTGTAAGTGGGAAACAGTGTAGGAGACTGTGTAAACATGTCATGTGTGGCTAAATAAAATAAAAAAAATGGGCATTATACCCCCTTATTATTGGATACTGTGTAGCATAGAGTACAATTTATCTATTCTAATTACTTTCTCTGTTTCACATAAACCTGGATCGCTCTTAGCCCTTACATGAGGTTACCAGCGAAGCAGAGGCTTTCAGTTATGTATATTTTACCACAGATATAACCCTAAAATATGAAGAATCTATGACAAACTACAGCCGGGTTGGGTACGGGATCCCGGTGGTCGGTATACCGGCAATCAGAATACCCAGCAGTCAGAATCCCAATGCCCAAAGGTAAGAAGCATAACCCCTAACCCACCTTTCCCGCAGCCTAATCCAATCCCTCCTCCCCACCCCTAGTGCCTAATCATAACCCTAATCCTAACCCTAATACTTACCGCCGGGATGCTGGCGGTCGAGATTCCGGCGCAGGTATTCTGAGCATCGAAATCTCTGACCACCGGGATGACAACTACATCCCCTAAAGCCAATTATCCAAATTAGCTAACACGTCTCCCAGGCCAACCGTGCTACCAAACCTGATGCACCGGCTAAACACCAAAAGCTTTCATGCAAGAGACCCTACTCTAAGAAAATCAGTGATACAAATTGATTTAATAATCAAATAAAGTATACTGAATATATTGGAGTATGAACAATTAGAGTTTAAAACAGATGCTCCTTTGAACATTTCCTTGATTGGCTGTATGTCATTTGCAGTATGCAGTGATACAAGTGCAAGAACTGATACAATTCTATGCTAATAAAACACAGTAGCATCAGCATGCAGATGGCTATTCCAATAGTACCAGACGTTGTCCTAATCAGAACAAATTATTCTGAAAATATAAATGACAACAATACTCACTCTATTATAATCTGAAATCAGCCACTTGTATTTATTAGGCATAAAAACATGCAAAGAGAATACCTTACTGGCATCCATACGCCACAATCCAATATCCCAACCTACCTACAGTACTTCATGAAGTCCAGGTTTGCTTTTGTTAAACACAGAAAGAATTCCATCATCTATAACCAGACATTAAGGTAAAGTGATATGTTCTATGAAACTGCAGACACAAGCTGATGGACCTCAGGAGAGACTCTGGCTTGATTCAGAGATATACACAATGCCGAAGTTTGCGCAGTTGAGTGATTATTAGTGGTCTGCATATGCGTCTGAGTCACACTGCGCAAGTTTCATTTTCGCTGTCGTTCACAGTAAGCATTTATTTGCAAAGGGACTTAAGTTTTCTACAAATTAACAACTGTTATCATATGGTTCTCACATTACAGCTATATTCTAAATTAACTGTAAATTTGCTACAATCATAAGTCAGTCTGCTGCCTAGTATATAACCATCCATATATGTTTTATAATTTACTGTTTGTGTGTTCTGCACCGTACCTGTGAATGTATAAAAATGTGCCATATCAGTTTATGCTATATACTGTATAGACCCCCAACTAGCTTTGAAATAGTACAAACAAATAAAATGGATTCAGTTAGGCAATAAAAAGTTTAACTTTCCTGCTATAGATACAGTATGGACTGTGAAGGTACCTTGATGAGTGTGTGTGTCTGCCGGTCGGCCATGTCTCCTCCCATCCTTCCAGTCAGTTGCTGAAACAAATAGAGAAACTGGTCAGTCCGTATTCAAAGTATATGCATGTATGTTTCCAGGAACCAACATAAATCTCTACAGTACAAGAACAGATTAATGTATTGCTATGACAACATTAATGGAGAACAAAATAGGAACAAACGCTACCTGAACAAACATTATCAGGTGTGTGCTTATAAGAACTTCATATGGAAGAATAGTCAATGAAAATAGAATTAAAATGAGAGAAGAAACTTCCCAAATATATCAGCACAAATAAGAAACATCTCAGACTTGAATGGTTTCGTTCTCATAGTTATAAGAATGACAAATGTATGAATGTGTTATCCAAGCTGGCCAAATACAGAGCCCAGGAACATAAGTATTATTTGGCTAATGGTATACTGCAGCAGCACCTACTGTATCTATACAATTTCCGCAGGGTGAGAACCAGGGAAGGGGTCAGAGCTGAATAGAAAAAGATAAAATGATGGAGCCTTTTGTTCCATTTGATTCCACATCCATTCTGCATTAATTACATTCAGCAGACGCAGCTTAGCGATTAAGGACATTGACTGACTTTTCATATTTTATATAACTAGCTGGGATACCCGGCGTTGCATGCGCTGAAAACTAGACCCTGAAGCACATCTGCAGCCTTTATTTGTTTACATTATCCTCGCCTATAACCCTATTCCCATTGATCCTGAAAAGGACCCCACGGTTTGCTAACATGCATGCAAACAGTCGCATAACTACCGTGGGTGCAAGGGGTGTAGCTGCTTTGGTGTCCAAGTTGCCTCTGTGGCCCGCCGCTCCCACTCCACCAAGTCATGCACACAAGGTGGGCCGGTCCAGTCTGGGATGCCGAGGGGGGGCCCAGGTGTCAGTGGTGTTGATTTGGTCCCTGGCCGCCAGCTGATTACAGCTGGCGCACTGGCAGGTAGACCAGGCCAGCACCACCGGTCGCAAGATAATCAGGCTACTGATTGGCTTCTGGTCCGCAAGCTCCGATTGGCTTGCGACCGGCGCCAGATTCAAAGTGCGACGATGTTGTCTGTCCATGTATGTTGCTGCCTGCCGTGCGCCAGCAGGCAGCCCGGCTCCAAGTCCACATCTGCTGATGGCACACAGGGGAAGGCGAGAGGCTGCTGGAGGGTCACAGGGAGCTGAGTTGCTTGGGTTGGGGGGGAGCATAATGTGTAAGGGGCACTACTATTGTGTGGAATAATGTGTTATATGGGGCACTACTACTATGCTATGTGGTATAATCTATAAAGTGCATTACTGCGTAGTATAATGTGTACGGGGCATTAATGTGTAGTTTAAGGGGCATTAAGCCCTGCAGCTAATTGAATACCCCCCCTCCCCGAGGCCCTAGATTTAATATGAACTTGCATGAGCCAAAGAGTTTGCTCAGACTGTGAGGCTAAAATAATACTTTTGTAGCTTTCTCACAGGTTTTTGGCAGACTGCCAATTGCCACTGGAGCCAGCCCCGCAACCTGTGTAATTTAAGAGTGTCTCCATTTTTAAGGATTGTGTGACAGTGTGTGGCCCTGACGAAGTTCAAACCTAGGCAAAAACCTAATCCTGATCAAAATACACACCATGCCATATGGGGCTAGGTCCGAAACTTTAGCTGTGTATAAAGGACAAACAGACAGACATGCTTTCTCGCTTATTATATAGATTATTCTTCTTGCATCACAGATGACTTCCTCCAGGTTTTTTATGAGGTAAATTCAATTGTGCATTGAGGTTCCTTCACAGCCTCGTGCAGATTTCTTCTGCACATATTTCCAGCATCCAAGAGCAGAGACGATCGCTTATTTTTGCTGCTGCAAAAATGAGTGATGTTTAGTACAATAAATTCCTGGTGGACACCTGAGGTTCTGCTCTGTTATCATTGATTCTATCAATAAACATATCCTTAGTAAAAGCTGATATTTGTGTAACAGACTATAGGCCACCAAAAAACACTTGTGCTGTACCATTACAAAAAAAGTGTCTTTGTGTATTGATAATGATAGACCATATTACTAAGGCAACAAAAGTACAATACATGAGTACCTTAGGCACTGACATTGCACGCAGCAGTGGTGTGTGACTCAGATGCTCGCCTGGGAGAAAAGGCAAAAGACCGAGGGCCGATATGAGTCAGCAGCACCGTGCATCCAGCCACGCAGCGTTGTGCGTATAGTGTAAGTCACATCATATTGCACAAAAAAGGATGAGCAAATGAAAACATATGGGAAAGCAAGAATATAATAACCACCAATATGTACTGTATATTTACAATATTTTTGCTTGCACTCACACGTAAAAATCATGCATTTGTCATAAGAGAAAATGTAAGATTTTTCTAAAACGCAGACACCAATATAAAGTTACTTAGTAGGTCATTGAGCCACCACATGTGGTCAATAGGACCAGCATGCTCAGTGACAATGAGCCAATCACGGTCGGGATTTGTGCAGGAGGAATGCAGCACTGTTCTTACGAAAAAAAATTGCAGCGGTAAGGCTGATGGTGGTGGAAAACGCTGTCTTAGGCATCATTCTAGAATATCTAATAAATATTCCACTGGGATCAGATCTGGTAACTGAGAAGTATATGCTATATGGTTGACATCAGTGTAATGCTCATCAAACGATTCAGTGACCACACATGCCCTGTGGATAGGGTATTTTCATCTCCTTCTGTCACTAAAGAAAAGTCTCAGATAGTGGGGAAGATGATCAGTCAGTACTATTAAACATGGACCTTTGCAGAAAAATTCTCCCCACAATATTATGGAACTGCCAAATCCTTCACTTTTGGAAACAAGCATTCTAGGCTATAAAGTTCTTTAGGTTGGTACCAAACATGCACTTGTCCGTTTTTCATGAACATGGCGAAAGTTGATTCATCTGACCAAAACACCTGTTATCTCAGCACGGTTGTCCATTGCCCACTGGACTTGCCAGATGTAATGAGCATATTATGTACTGCAAGTCGATATCATGCTCTGGGGGTGGTTTGTCATCAGACTGTTTGGATCATTCCAAATGGCAAACTTTGTCAGCGTCAGTTATCGTCAGTGTCAATCAACGGACGGACGTTCTTGTTCACCCATTTTGCTTTGCACTTTGAATTAATGAAGGCATAGTCACAATCCTGGACAATGTACTTCCATTCATTGTTGCCCTATGCTGATGTTTTTGAACTCCTCAGAGTTCATCATGAAACATTAGCATGTTGAGCTGTCTTGGTGACTCAGGCTCCATTCAAATGTACCCCAACTATCACCCCTCTTTCAAATTGCTGAGGTCTCCTCTTGTAGACATGCTACCCATAACTGCAGGCAACGAGGACCATCCAGCATCTTTATATGAGAACCTGACAATGGGGGATAGCTTTTGTGTACATTACACTGTGTGTCCCTTATTTACTATGGTCTTCCTAGAAGGGTGATTGCTAGGGTGCGTTTGGCAGCAGCGTCAGTTTTATCCAATACCTGCATCTTCTTTGCATTAGCCAGAGCATGAATGTATATCCTGCAAACAGTACCTGTATAATTGGTGCTTGGTATTTATCACCTGGAAAAATATACTTACCAATGTAAAATTTAAGTATAATTATATTGAAAAAGACCTTTAGCTGATTTTTAGTATCATTGCTCTTTACACATTTTATAGAGAATGATTTGCACTATATTGTATATTAGAAGCACATCTACAGTGGATTACACACACAAATCTAATTTTGTTTACTTAAGACAACATTGATTGACCATTATGTATATAGTAAGGGTAGTACAGAGAACCAAGACGTTTTGTAAAAATGTACTATCAGCAGGGTGTTATTTGCTATAATACACACATTTACCTAATGAAATTATGTCAGATATCAGACATAAATCAATCAATATACATAGTTGTACACTAAAGCTGTTTACACACTAGGACGATGGATTGGTCAGTCCGAGCGGCCGATTGGTAAGTTATACACACTTACCAATCGGTTGTCCGATATGTCTGGTCTGACTTCACAACTGGGCGGGCATTTAAATGCCCGCCCTATTGAGACGTCAGTGTTGGCAGTCCCTGCAGTCAGTGTAGATGCGGTCGGTGGGTCGCCCAAACACACAGCATCGGTTGTGCTTCAGGGCCAACCTGATATGTCTGAACAACGATGTTCACTGACATAGTGGGTGTGTACACACTCGCCAATGCACTCGCATGTTGATCGAAAGGAACGATATATCAACAAGTGTGTACCCAGCATAAAGTTATACAGACCATAGAAATATATGTGGCATATCTGTCACACACATATACATACATACATACATACATACACACAGTAAATGTATATGGTTTTCACTCCAAATAATTACCCCTCAGATGACCAGGTTTCCTCATGATTCTATGAGGCCGACTGTGCCACGCTGGCAAACTCTACAGCAAACTGTTGTAGTTTAGTTGCCACACTCTGACGACTGCAGGTTCTGCGGGCAGCAAGAGGGAAGTACTGCAGGTGAATGGTACAGATCTTGGATGAAGACAGGATGTGGATCCAGTGTTAAGTTTCCAAAGAATTCATCTGTTTAAGCAGTTCCTGAGCAGATAGGCAGTATAAATATCCATGCAATCCGACAATGTACAGGTGGAGTACGAAGGTGGCAAACAGCCAAGGATGGTTCCCCAGCTCACTTTTTGAGGTCTCTATGGGAAATAATGATAGTAAAAATGTAATGATAGATATGTATAGCAATAGACAGCATTTGTCAACATTATATTATCTAGATAAGGGTATTGTTACATGGCAGTGACTGAAAATGACACTTTCCTGAGTACAAACGCTGGGAATCAATATTCTAGCTTAGGTGAGCTGCTCCTTCTGTCACATGAGAGTGCTTCAGCTGTGAACATGTTGTATGTAGCTTTTGCAGAGCTGAAGTGCTTGTGTGACCTTCACTTTCATTTGAAACTTTGGAATTGATTTAGCTCTGACTGGGCGCTACTGACTGAAAAAGTTTTGCTGACACTGCCCTTAGGATACATATCAACTACGGCTCCCAACCAGCGTCTTGTGACCGCAGTATGAACACAGCTAATCATGGTGATCATTGATCTCTATGTGAACCACACTGTTTGCACCTACTACATTTAGTTTCACGTGGTGACAATACATGCAGTGCTCAGGTCCGGCCCGAGCAGGAAACAAAATTTGATCATTCTTAAGTTACGTATCCACTACAATATTTTGTGCGCATCCTAAGTGGTTGCTTAAAGCAACGTTCAGCTTTAGCCAACGCACAGTGACTGCAGCATGGTTGGCCCTTTGGAAAAACACGGTGTGTACTCTGGCATTTTGTATAATGCGCTGATTGGACCTAAACGCTGCTTACAGTCATTTGTTAAATGGCATATAGTAAAATGCAGTGGGTACAGAAAGTGTGTTCACATAGAGATGGTCTCCATACGCCAGTCACAGCACGTTGACCGCAGCTGAACGCTGACGTAAGTAGCCAGACAGGAGCTGCACAGAGCTTTAAAATGAACATATACCCCGAACGTTGTCTAAATCTGGCAACACAAGTTATCCTGATCTTCCCAAAATGTTCATATACATCATATACAAGCTCACTGAACATGTGAACAATATTTAGCCAATCCCATATGTCAAAGTCACTTCATCAATATACACGTGTTTATATTCTAGAGTCACACTGCAGTTCTTAACAAAAAGGATACTTGGCCTCACTGTATAAGCAATCAATATTGTATACAAATTGTGGAGAACAGAAACGTGGTAGAGAAACACTGCACTGAACAGACAACAATCTGGTGACAGTCACACAGAAAGGAGGATTAGTAATCACCAGTTTTACACCAAGAATCCATAATTCATGAAGGTGTTTAATTGGTTTAGGTATGAATGGATTTAGCAATAATGTGTCAGAAATCTAGGTGGCAACGATGACACGTACACAAAGAAATACACAGTCACACTATGTTATACAGTATGCAGCTACAGAAGCTGAGGGGATTGCTACATCACAGTTTACACTGTATCATTCAGAGCAAGGCAGCTACAGCACAACACAAGGAATGCTGCCACACAGAGATCACACTGTAACATACAGCACAACAGCAAATTGGGACTGTTGCAACAGTCACTACAACATATTAGAAATGTCATATTAGGACAACACATTCTGTCCATCACAGCATACATTCTAATTTAAAAAACTCTGCTATTTTTCTCAATACACATTCAACTAATCTCCCTCTGTGTCTTTTTGTCAGAGCACTCCTCTTGCTGTTTTTCTCCCCTCCCCCTTCCTCCCTTCCCCCTAATCTACAACCATAACACAAGCAAGTGGATTGCAGCCATTACTCTCCTCCTGCTTTTTCCTCTGTCTCCTGTGGTTCACTCCAAACCTAGCTTTAACCCTCCTGTCTCCCTGCAGGGCCCTGTGTGTACGCCTGGGTGCTTCTCTCTCTGTCACACTCTGCTGTAAAAGTGAATAGGTCAGAGAACCACAGCCTTAGTGCTCTTAGATTTGTCTTGTCTCAGTCACTAACCCTAATGTTCACTTACCCCTTTGCTTATTCAATTTTTTTTTTCTCCCGGGCTTTGGTAGAGAAGGGGGGGATCTCAATCTCCATCCGCCATGATCTTTCCTACGCAACCAGACGTAAAAACAGACACCCCCTCCTTCTATCCACTCCTCCTTCTCCTTCCTTCCACCTCTCCTTCTCTCTCTTTTTGCCAAATAGGACACCTAGTGCCTGGTGTCTAGAACGCAGGCTGTGGGGATTTACCCTTGCATTGCCAGTTTCTAGGCATCACTAGGAGTAGTTAAAGGCATGGAGTTATACATTGGTGAATTTATGTTTATACACATAAATTGTTAGTCAATATTGTAGTGAATTATAAAATTGGTTTACATTTGCTGTGTTTCAAAAATTATTACATTTAAAGAGTTAATTGGGGGGGGGGCTTATATACCTTTCGGGTACAACTAATTGTAAAAAATAAATTGTTGTCTTAGGGCAAAGGTAAAATATAATTAGTGTAGTAACCACAAGTGCATGCACAGCAATGGCAGTGCTGCATGCAAACTAAGGATCAGCTTGTCTCTCTTTCCAATATAAGTAGATAACAGAATTAGGCAATTTGGTGCAAATTCCAGCATGTCGTGGCACAAACAGTCCCAGCATGCCCCGCAGATGGCATGCTGGGATTTGTAGTCACAAACCAAATTAGGGGAATCATCGATTGTCCAAACCTGTATAAGAGGATTTGTTTTTTTCTGGGTTGTTTCCACATCACTTGGCTTGGTCCACTCAGCAGTTTTGAGATCACCTAAAAAGAAAAGTATTTTTTTTATTTAGCAGCTGATAGGAGTTACAATGTTATAAATAGGCTGGGCTGAAACTAGCTGTATACTGTATGCACAGAGATTACACTATATTTCTTTCTTTTCTGATAATACAGAATGTCTAGTAAAAAACACTTACAAACTAGAGCTCAGCTGTTGTATGATTTGATATGTCTTTCAGCAATGTGAGTATCCATACTGTAATTATATGGGAGAGATAAAACACACACAATATTAGTAAAATGTGTCGTTTCTCTTTTATTCAGTGTTGTTTAGCACTTTTCCTAAAGCTGATGCCTCAGAGAATCTGCACAGGCACTGTTCTATTACAGGGACCTATTTATTTGCATCATTTCCCAACTTTTGTTTCCTTATCACTTAAGTAACCAGCCTATTTAACAAACCAAAAACACAGGAGATATCAGATACCCACTTTATCATGCTTGGCTTAATTAGCTAATGCCATCTTCAGATGGGATTGAGTACCCGATCCCAGCGCTGATAATGCCGGAGGTCAGAGTCTCTTCAGTGGAATCCCGACGGTGGAAATCCCGACGCATGTAGGTATGTATTCTTCCCCTATCCCTACGCCTAACAAATCCCTACTGCAGCCTAACCCTAACCCACCCTCCCGCAGCCTAACCCTAACCCTCCCCCTAGTGCCTAACCCCAACTCTCTCCCTAACCCTAAACCTAAGCCTCCCCCTACCTCAATACTCATCTTTGGGATCGCAGCCGTTGGGATCCTAGAGCCGGGATTTTGATTCCTGCCGGGATTGCAGTGCCAAGATTCTGACCGCTGGCATTGTGTGCGCCGGAATGCCGACTACTACTGGTGTTAGCCATTGTATCCTATATATACCCTTTATAGTATCGCTGGAAAGAGATTTGGGTGCATCTAGGAAGTGAAGGCTTTTGTTGAAAGACTTCATAATGGAGAAAGGCCATGATTCAGAGCCTCTCGTAAGCGGCCGCTCGTTCGTTCTGACCGATGTTCGCACATCTGCGCATGCGTACGGATTTTAATACGCATGCGTGAACCAGTCAGTGCGGCCGAAAATCGTTTGTTTGCTATATAGCGAATGCCTGCTACTTTGAGTGACAGAAGGAGGCGTATGTGGGTGGTAACAGGGGAAGGTGCTTGAAAACGGGGGTGTGGAATTCGAACGCAGGCGTGCTTAAAGGTCAAAACGGGCGTTTTAAGGGAGTGCATAATTAATCCAGCAGCGTCATTGACCACGTCACTTGTTTTTTTTTAACTCAGAACTGCTCGCAAAATAGCGGTTGAAAAAACCAGCCACAAGAATAGCGAGCAGTTCATACGCTGTTCGATGTACTCGATTAATCTAATAAATAGCGGACATGACGTATGGTGCGTGCGGCAAGGGGGCGTATTTTTCAAAATTACAACCGCAAGTTTTGCTCGCTCGTTCAGACTTAGAGGCGTGAACAGACCGCAATTAGCGAACGGTTAATTTGAATAGCCACCCCTTGTTTTAGAACGAATTACCGCAAATAGCGAGCGGCTCTGAATGAGGGCCAAAGTGCTTAGGTTTGATAGTGCTGTCCAGGCAAGTAAGCATTGTTAAATAGATCCAATAAAATGGTGCTAAATAATGCAATATGAATTGTTATTTATTAGGTTCAAATCCTGATAACTAATAAACTGGCTCCACAGTTACGGTTAGCTTTGACAAAGTTAGAGGTTGTATTAGAGACAATTACAGTATATGCACAGATCAGAGAAATAATAGGGATCAGCTATAAGGAGAGATAGGATAAATAATAGAATTCAGTTATATGGAGGAAGCGCTGCAGGAAAAGAGGACCCCCCACCCCGTGTGATGCTGATCACCTACAGAAGGGAGAAGAGGAGATTTACATATTGCTAGCGTATTGCCAATGTATTGTTGTCTGAAAAGCTTATACTCAAATACAGTATCTGTACCAGAAAAGCTTACACATTGCAAACATATTGTTGCCAGAAGAGTTTACACTCAGATATTCGGGTAATCCTGATTTTTCTCCTAATATAAAGTTCTATTTTTCTGCCATACTGTTGATGGTGCACTGTTATCCTGATTTTACCTTCTAATTTAAATTCAAATGTCAGAGGTTTAAGTTCTTGTATCTATTGTATTGTGCTGCTGAAAGTCCTTTTTACATTGCCTATATTGAACTCTTGGCTACCAAAGACCATTTCTTCCCGTAGCTACTTTGGTGCACTACAAGTGCTAAAATATATTGCACATATTGAACTCTTTGCCACCAAAGACTATTTTTGTTCCCGTAGCCACCTTGGTGCACTCCAAGTGCTAAAAATCCCTTGCATGTGTTGAACTTAATGCTTGAACCTGTTATGCTGCTAAGTATTGTTTGTACATTAATTGCTTTAGTGGTTGTTTTATTTCTTTCAAGTCAACATTAAATACCTTCAATACCAAAATAAAATACCGTTGCATCCTCCTTCATTGTGTGGTCAGTGAGTCTGCAGATAGGGAAAAGTTACATACAGTAGGTTGCCTCTCTATCACGGTGTGCTGTTACCGGCCTTGAGGATGAGGATGTGATCAGGAAGCATCCTTGGAGAAAGTACTGGACACACACCATGGGACCTGGGCCTTGTGAGTACCATAGAAGAGTACTCGGCCAAGACAATAAACAGGGGTGCCACAATGTGACGACTGTAGCCCGGCTACTATTAGCCGTCAGACATGTGGCAGACATGCAGAGGCAGATTCTATGGTCCTATGACACCACAATTAAACTCTTCAGCCACAATGCTAAGCGCTATGCTTGGCACAAACTTAATGCTGCACATCACAATGAAAACACCATCCCTACAATCATTGAGACATGGTGGCAGCATCATGCTTTGGTGATGTTTCTCTGTGACAGGAACTGGGAAGCTCATAAAAATAGAAGGGAAAGTGGATGGAGCAAAGTACAGAGAATTCCTGGAGGAAAATCTGATGCAGTCTAGGTTAGAAGATTTATCTTCCAACATGACAATTTTTTTCTGACCCTCATCACACGTAAGCAGTGTGTAACTATTCACATAACTAAACCAAGTCCATCTCTTAATCCACAGACAATAAGATTTCTGGAACTTTCCACCTTCTATTAATACTGACTGGAATGATTGTCTATATAATACAGCTGTGGTTCTGCAGAGTAGATCACTGTACATGTGGTAACAAATAAATAAGAGATATAATAAATAGTGTGCATATGTGTGTGGTAAGAAGATATAAGCCTGTAGGGTAGATGGGAGATTTATCACAGCCACTGTCAGCAACTCATACACAGAAGAACTGAATCGTAAAGGTAGTGTCTAGATGCCCTTCGCGGAGAGGACCCCGACGTCATGAGCTACTGTCCAACGTCATTCCCTACCATCCACGTGGACCTAGAGGGGGAATATAATCATTACCGAGCTCGAAGACCAATAACCGAGCTCGAAGAGTGGCAAGCAAAGCGAGCCCGCGAGGGGACAAGTTTCTTTTCTAGGTGGACTATATGAGCATGGAATCGCACTTCCGCCCTCACTGCACGTCACTTCCAGGTCCTTAGCGCGAAGGGGAAATAAGCTCTACCGAACCGTAAAGGACCAGAATGGAGGCCCTTTGACCTGTCACATGGTAAAAGGTAGCATACTGTAGGCAAACAAATGCAGATCTGCACAGAACAAAGTAGACTTAACCAGCACAATGCAGAACATTAACTTGTCACATAAGATCACTAACAAGACAATGTGATGCAATAATAGAAGTGCTGTGGATACAGTACAACAATGACCCAAAGCATACAGCAAAGCAAACTAGAGTAGAACACGAGAGATCATTTAATCTCTGGCAACATTTAAAAATTGCTGTCCAGCAATAATCACCATCCAACCTGATGGATCTTGAGCAATTGGTCAAGAAGAATGGGCTTACATTCTCAGTGGGGGGAGTGAATACTAATGTAATAACTTATTTTCAGTTTTGCGTTCCTAATTAACTTAGACAGGCGGTAGGATTGAAAAACATTTTGGCACAATATCAAGCACTTTGTATTTATTAGTGGGAAAACATTTTAATGAACTCCAACATGGTTCCATGTTATAACATAGCAAAATCTGGATTTTTGTACTTAAAATCCATTTCACAATTCAATAGGGGACACTGGGTATAAATAGTGGCGTGTGGAGCCTGGCACTTCAAAACTTGACTTGTTTTGAATAGGGCTCCTACCCCTCTGTACGCCAGATGGCTACAAACCTCAGAGAGACCACAGAACTAAACTGTCCCAACAGAACTATGGGCTTGATTCAGAGATGGACACATGAGCACAGCTGCTGCGTCTTTGTAAGCAGAGGCTATGTTAAAATATGCAAAAGCTGTAGGAGGCATCTTAAGTTAAAAAGACGCCCACTGTCAGCTTCTCTCATCAACTGCGTGACCATCGAACATCTGAGTAGCCCTCAGGTTACTCAGGATGTCTGGGAAAATCACGCGGCCAAGGACGTAGCCACCCCATTTTCTGGAAAGCTCAATGTCACTGCTTTCAAATACCAGCAGCATGTCAATCATGCTGCGGCTTTGAGGCACTGTGAGCGACATCACAGCCCCAGATATGCACAGTGCAGCTTCTGCACATAGTTAACGCTATTGGAGAGGTGCGTAAACATTGGGTTTACATACATCTCTGAATTAGGCTCTATGTACAGAAAAAGAACAAACACCAGAAAGCACTGGAAGGGATTCAGTGTCCCCCATGTAATCAGAGAAATGGATTTTACAATAAGTACAAAAAAAATCCTATTTTCTCCTTCCACTGGGGGAAAGTGGAACACTAGGGATATCCCAAAGCAGTCCTCTAGGGAGGAACTGCTCTATAAAAGTGTGAAGCACTTTGCGATTAAAACTCTCATCCATGGACGCAAAGATGTCAAACCTATAAAGTTTGGTAAAAGTGTGCACAGATGACCAGATGGCCACCCTGTACAACTGTTCAGCAGAGGTCACATGACGAGCAGCCCAAGAGGCATCCATTGACTTAGTGGAGTGAACCTTTATCTGATAAGGAATCGGCTAACCATGAACAATGTAAGCAATTCGAATAATAGCTCAAAGCCAATGAGCCACCAGGATTAATGTAACCTGTTACTGATTTATCTGCTTGAGGACCCAAGGCAACATTAAAATTGCAGGGAAGAGATAAATAAGTCAAAAGTCCCATAGAACCCCCATGGCATTGACCAAAAGAGCATTAGGATCTATAGTGCTGGAGCAATACCTTGTGGTTTAGCTGATACACCACCATGTCGAAGTCCGACAAACCACATCTGTCGACCAGAACCTGGAAGACATCTAAATGAAGGGACCATTCAGTGGGTTGGAGATCTTGATAGCTGAGGTAATCGGCCTCCCAATACTCGAGCCCAGGAATAAAGATGACCAATATGACAGGGACGTACCGCTCAAGCCACATCATGATGTTGACTGTTTCCTTTATGGCCAGAGAACTTCTTGTGCCCCCACAACCATGGCATGGTCTGGCTAAAAGGCCATTGAAGTAGAATTGCTGAACTATCACCCCCATTTCTCTGAGACTGTAATCTGTGGTCACTAGAGTACAGTCCCAGATGGTGAACAGTCGGCCTTGATGAGATGCCTCACGTCCAGCCATCAGAGGAGAAAAGACGGAGGATTGAGGGTAACAGTCTCTGTCTTGAGACCTGAGGAGAGGATCCCATAGTGGTACGGGAAAGCGTCATGGCTTTTGAAATCCCCTCCATGGATATAGCCTCCCATGCTGGTTCCTCTAGAGCTGCTGACCTGTAAGCCTCACTTTCTTTGCGAGAAGCTTCCAGCTCAGCAGAGAGAGAGGACATAACGGATGTAACCTGCGTCTAAGACGTTGGTTCTGACATTCCTGCAGACTGTTGTTCAGAATTGCAATTGTCACACAATTGGGAGTTAGATGACTGCCCTGTGTAAACTTAAGTGCACACTTTTTGTAGGTAAATAGCTTTTGAGATGCTTTTGATCTGCCAGTCATGCTACATACAGACCCCACACAAACAACATAAAAGTGTAGTGAAATAGGTCAGGAGAGAGCCATACCAGCCCTAATAGTACCAGAAAACGCTAGGCATAGAAGGAATAACCAGTGATAATAAGTAGTTACTAACCTTTCCTTATATGCTCTCGTGACCAGCCTAAACCCCTCAGTTACTTACAGACCAGGATTAGGCTATCCAGTTTCATGCAGCAGTTCTGTATGTGCAGCAGACGCTGATTCTGCTTTAATGGCCACCAGCGCGCTTACAGAGAACGCTGGGGACGATGGGAGGAAGGAGATGAGCTCCAGAGCTAAGCTCTGCCCCCCAGTTAGGTGCCTTATTTTAAATATATATAGCGCTATTTTCCAGCATCCTGTCTGGCTGTGAATGCGCAGCCTTTACTTGCCTGGCTGCCCCGCTAATCAGGGCAGCCTGCTGCTGCTGCTGAGTACCGCCTGTTGTGGATAACCTGGCTACCCCGCTACTCGGGGAGCCAGGTATACTTACAGAGCTGCCTGCTGCTGGCGGTAGTAGTGTCTGTTGGGGGTCCGCTATGCGCACTGCAAGAAGTGTGATATTACAGAGTGAATTCGCATTGCGAATTCAGGCAATATCACAGGGATTTACTATAAATCCCTTGCAGGGACAGAGCTTGCGATAAAGCTCTGTCCCTGCGGATCCCATCCACACTCTAGTCGCGGTATTTTCGGAAAAAATACAGCGACTAAGAGCCCGCGCATGCGCCGACCCGTTGCTGCTACCCCCCACCAATGCTAAGCCCCGCCCCCCGCTATTGCGGACCCCCGCGACCCCCCCCCCTCCCTTCATTACACTTACCTGCATCCTCCTGGCCTCCGGTGATCTTCTCCGGGCTTCCCGATCAGGTGATCTCCCATACTGCACTGGGACCCGATCACCTGATGACCGGGCAGCAGTGCACTGTGGGAGACCAGCTGACCGGAGAGGAGCCATCACCGGAGGCCCGATCAACGGTCCCTGGATTCAGGTAAGTAAAAAAAAAATGTTTACATTTTTTTTTCTTTTTTTTACAGCAATCAGCTTGCGGTCGATTTAGATCACACAGCTGATTACTGATACCGGCTCCCGCCTCTGCTCTCCCCGTTAGAGCAGAGTGGGAGCCCGGTAACCGGGGGAGACCCTGGATAACGCCACCTCCAGGTGGCGTTATTATCACAGGGCTTCCCCCGGTATTTTTTTACAATCTATTTTTAGTAACTCTGGTCGGATCACATTTCCCATTACAATTATGGGAAATGCGATCTGCTTTACTAAAAATAAGTGATACCTAGGGGTTGGAGTAGAATTTTACGAATTCTACTCCAATTGCCCTGTAATAACTACAGGTGAAACTAAAATAATGTGAAAAGGGTGTGAAAACACCCTTTTTCACTTTATTTTAGTAAAAATAATGGCCCTCATTCAGAGCCGTTCGCTATTTGCGGTCGTTCGTTCAAAAACAAGGGGTGGCTATTCAAATGATCCGTACGCACATTGCAGTCTGTTCACACCTCTAAGTCTGAACGAGCGAGCAAAACATACGCTCGTTTATTTGTTAAAAACGCCCCCTGGCCGCTCACACCATACGTCATGTCCGCTATTTATTAGATTAATCGAGTACATCGACCAGCGTATGAACTGCTCGCTATTCTTGTGGTTGGTGTTTGCTACCACAAATTTGCGAGCAGTTCTGGCTATAAAATAACCCAGTGACGTGGACAATGACGCTGCTGTTTTAAATATACACACCCATAAAACGCCCGTTTTGACCTTTAAGCACGCCTGCGTTCGGATCTCCACTCCCCATTTTCAAGCACCTTCCCCTGTTACCACCCACATACGCCTCATTCTGTCACTCAAAATAGCAGGCACTCGCTATATAGCGTACAAACGATTTTCGGCCGCACTGACTGGTTCGCGCATGCGTACTAAAAACCGTACGCATGCGCAGATGTGCAAACATCGCTCGGAACGAGCGTACTGCCGCTAACGAGCGGCTCTGAATGAGGGCCAATGTTAATAAATAGAGCCCATAGTGTGTCCTTAACAGTTCTGAATTAAATCACCCAAAGTGATAAAATAATAATAAATCTTACTCTTCAGAGTAATCATGAGAAATACAGTTTTCTTCTTAAAAATAATCTTTTCAGATTGAGGTCAGCTTGAAAAGAAACACAAGAGAATCGCAAATAATAGTGCAACACTGTCTAATAGATATCTCAATAAAATATTTCAAGAATGCATTCATAAGGATAGAATAAAACAGGCATATATCCACCACAATGAGGATTTTCCCTTTTTGTGGACTTGTTTCTAGGAGTAATTCAACCCAGGAATTTCTGGGTTGAATTACTCCTAGAAGCAAGTCCACATCAAGGGAAAATCCTCATTGTGGTGGATATATGTCTGTTTTATTCTATCCTTGTGAGTGCATCCTTGAAATATTTTATTGAGATATCTATTAGAAGAAAACTGTATTTCTCATGATTACTCTGAAGATTTATTATTATTTTATCACTTTGGGTGATTTAATTCAGAACTGTTAAGGACACACTAAGTGCCATTGTGAATACACATTCATTGTTTTGGTCTTTGTTTTGAGGGCCATTAAGGTGAAGGTTCTCAGTTATTCACAGGCTGCTGTGGTGATTTTGCGCAACTCACATAGATCACTCTTTGTATTGTAACAAACTAAGACTGGGCTTGTAGGGGGTATAGAGGGTGAGGAGCTAGTCACACACTTCAAAAGATTTAAAGTGCCAGCTCCACTTAGCACTGTCTATACACCACTGTCTTGAAGCCTCCAGTATCCCCTAGTGGATGAAGGAGAAACATCTATTCCATCATCCTGTGACACTGTGCTCTCCTGGATTACCTCCTATTTCACCAATTGTTCCTTTACTGCATCTACTCTTGACTCCAATTTCCAACCCTCTTCTCTTACCTAACCAAGTCTCCCAAGGATCTGTTCTTGACCCTCTACTCTTCTCCCTAAACGCCTCCACCCTTGGTGATCTCATCAGCTCCTCTGGCCAGTAATATCACTTGTACACTGATAACACCCAAATGTAACTGTCCTCCTCTGCCCTCTGCTCCTCCCCCTGTCTCCAGTTGTCTTTGGACATCTTATCCTGGATGTCGCTTTGCTGTCTGAAACTCAGTATGTCTACAGGTCCCTTTACCTCCCCTTCTCTCACCTTCCGTTGAAGTCAATACACTCTTCTCTGTCTAATATGTAACTGGTGGCAAGCCATGATAAACCCTTGTGGCTTTTCAAAGACTTGTTCAGGAGAGCTGTGTTACACACAGGATGCTCTAGTTCAAAAACAGGAACAAAGAGCAGCTCAAGGATCAAGGCCACTGCTATTCCTCAGTCCTGGTCCACAGTAAGAAGTCAGGAGAAAACAGTCTTTAAGCCGCTTACAGGTATGAGGGATTCCCTTGTGCCTACTTCCTGGTAGCATTTTTTATGCACTCTATATGACCATCTCTGAAAACCCATTGAATAAAGACACAGCACACTATAGCTGGCGGAAGAAGATACAATTTATTTAACACTTCCATAAAGTTGGTGGCCCCTGAAAACCAATTGCAAACATACTATTCAATTTGGTAATTGGGATGGGTACTCCTTCCCACCCCATCCACAGGTGGGCCCATCCGAGCTCACCCAATTTAACTGGGTTCTCCAATCCTATTGACTGTGAAGCCAAGACCTCAGTCACTCCTCCCTCACTAGCGGGGTGACTGTCCAAGTTTGGGCCTAGTGCCCCCGCTATGGTCAGCTTGGGAGGAGCCTTCATGTTCCATCATCTAACAAAAGGGATCCATGACACTACTAGCAGCACTGCTGCCCACATCGGCACAAGTGTCATACACAGACATAGGTGCCCAAGTTCGCAATTGCTTTTCCTCGGACGCCCAACTTCCAAAAAATAAACATTTTAAGTGTTAGTGGGGAGGGAGGGTGGGAAAATTACTTAGAAAGAGAAAGCACCTACCTGTGCGTTGCCTTTTGTTGTGAGTCACTTTAACCCTGTATGGTCTGGGCCATGCCCCAGGCCCCTATGATCCTACAGCAACACACTTCTTGCCTGTGACAAAGGCTATTCATCCAACTAGACCAAATTTAGATCCCCAATACCCCATCACTTATCTACATCGCGTCCAGAATGCGGACGCTGCTTCCGTAAGTCACCAGGAACTATATACAACACCCAGACTGTGCTTCCATTTGCTGCTGAAGGAGAAGCAGTGTCTGGTGGCTAAGAAACACCTGCTAGGAGTGTTCAAAAATAGCAGATCTCTGATGGAGGGAAGGATCCCAAAACAGATCTGTAAAATCATCACCTCAGATAGTGTGGCAGTGATAACTCAGCCTCTCGCAATGCATATGTACTAAGCTCTGGAAAGTAATAAAATAGAGAGTAATAAGCTGCCAACCAATCAGCTCATAACTGTCATTTTTCAAACACAGACTGTAACATGACAGTTAGGAGCTGAGTGGCTGCTAGTTTATCACTCTCCATTTTATCACTTTTCAGAGCTTAGCACATCTGACCTAATAACTACTCAGTAAACACATTGGGCTCTATTTACTACAATCCGCATATTGAATGCGGATTGTAGTGTGATATTACCGAGTGAATTCGCATTGCGAATTCAGGCAATATCACAGGGATTTACTATAAATCCCTTGCAGGGACAGAGCTTGCGATAAAGCTCTGTCCCTGCGGATCCCATCCGCACTCTAGTCGCGGTATTTTCGGGAAAAAATACCGCGACTAAGAGCCCGCGCATGCACCGACCGACCACCGCTAATAGCCCCCACCGTCGCTAAGCCCCGCCCCCCGGTGCTAAGCCTAAGCCCCGCCCCCCACGATCGCGGACCCCCGCGACCCCCCTCCCTTCATTACACTTACCTGCAGCTCCTGGCCTCCGGTGATCTTCTCCGGGCTTCCCGATCAGGTGATCTCCCATACTGCACTGGGGCCCGATCACCTGATGACCGGGCCCCAGTGTACTATGGGAGACCAACTGACCGGAGAGGAGCCATCACCGGAGGCCCGATCACCGGTCCCTGGAGTCAGGTAAGTGAAAAAAAAAATGTTTAATTTTTTTTTTCTTTTTTTTACAGTAATCAGCTTGCGGTCTGCTTAGACCACATAGCTGATTACTGGTACTGGCTCCTGCCTCTGCTCTCCCCGTTAGAGCAAAGTGGGAGCCCGGTAACCGGGGGAGACCCTGGATAACGCCACCTCCAGGTGGCGTTATTATCACAGGGCTTCCCCCGGTATTTTTTTACAATTTATTTTTAGTAACTTAGGTCGGATCACATTTCCCATTACAATTATGGGAAATGCGATCTGCTTTACTAAAAATAAGTGATACTGGGGGTTGGAGTAGAATTTTACTAATTCTACTCCAATTGCCCTGTAATAACTACAGGTGAAACTAAAATAATGTGAAAAGGGTGTGAAAACACCCCTTTTCACTTTATTTTAGTAAAAATAATGTTAATAAATAGAGCCCATTGGCATAAGTTAGTGTACATACAGAATCTAATGTCTCAATATTTATATTTCCTTAACATCAGTAGAATTGCCATACATGTGAGGTCAAATAAAACTTAAATCACATACTCTAAAAGAACATTTTTAGTATAACGTCAGATAATTACATAACATATACATAACGTATATAGCGTCAACCATTACCAAGCAAAAACTTGGGGTTTAAATATGTCATATAAAATGAAAAAACTGCTTGAAATCATAAAGAAAACTTTACAAAGCATGTACTAGAGTCATTTACAGATACAGGCGCTAATGTGCACTACTTCAGTAAGACCCAATCAGCTTGGATCACCCCAATACAAGTTGAACAAATTGAAACAAAATATCAGATTTTTTTATTGGGCTACTGTTCCAATGAACCTATGTTATTAATAAGTAATAACTCAGTATATATTAATTTACTATGTAGTATTGGTATCATTTTATTTTATTCAATGGATGGTACGTGCGTGAATATAATTATAATCAGCATAGCAAAAGTGGTAGGCACTTGTAGCAAATAAAAGAAAACACCCATGATAGGCATCAGACACATCATATTGTATATTACTATAATAACATTTACACATTATGGTTAATTATGGATAATAAATATACACACTACTCACCGTTCTATGTATCTGATCAGCCAAGTGTAGAGGGCCCACGTAAACGTACATTAGTAAGGTTACAATAAAAGAGAAATCTACTGCTTCCATATTTTCTGGAAAATATAGAAACAGAACAAAGAAATTAAAAGGGACATAAAAAATGGATTAACAAATACAAGAAAGCATCAATATTTAAATGTAAAAGTAGATTTCTACAACCGCATGCCAACTACTGTACAGTTACAGTATTCCTGTCCCAACACACTTATGCAGAGTAATGTACAGTAATACCCCTTTCACACAGCCAGCAAATAACCCTGGGTATTGCACATGAACACGCAGCAACCCGGGTTACTGTGCAGTGTGAAAGGGCCAAGTTAAAATAACCCGTGTCGAGCGACCCGGCAATTCAACTCGGTAACGAGCAGGGTTGAACGTAAGTTCAACCCGGCTCACAGTGTAGCGTGAACAGGTAACCCGAGTTGGGCCGCCAGTCTGAAAGACGTCTCTGCCGGGTCGCACCCAGGATCGATGCGTGTACAAATCCCGGGTGCAACTCAGCATTTGCGATGTGAAAGGGGTATAACTGAGTACTCCAGGAGAAATAACAGCCTGCCACCATCCAATGGCAGGACAATTACTCTAATTTGTATGCAAACACTTTCCTGCCTCTCAGAACCAAACAAATATTCCTTGCTGTTCCCTGTTCTTCTTTCACCTGGTAATGAATTGCTTGGGGAGTATTAAACCCAGAGGGCCCCCCTCCTCTGAGCAGCCGCTCAAGCCACGCATCTTTCCTTGTGCCGGCAAGCGGGTCCCTCCTTCTCCGCGGCGCCATCTTCCCAGTGATATTTGGGTAGATGGCGCAGTAAAAGAGAGCAAAGGTTCTGAAAAAAGTGCCAGTCTTTGCTTTTACTGTGTGGCACCATCTTCCCGAAGGTGTCTCTGTATTGACAGGATCATGTCCTCAGGTCTAAACTGATTAAGGATCCCAGAGAAAGGCATTTTAGTCTATGAGGCCACTATCAAATTAGCCGCGGTAAATTACCGCTGCTTCATACCTCGTCCGGGGCTATCCAATTAGCCCCGATGCCAGCACAAATCCGTTATAAGAAACCATTTTTCTCCCGTTCGCGGCAGTGAAAATACATAGGTCTGCGACTTTTCTCGGATCCTATGTGTTTTTGTGAGAAAAACAGAAAATGTTCGCACGCAATAACTGTGTTTAATTGGATACCCGATTTTGCTGCCAATTGGATCCCGGCCTATGTCTGACTCCCAGGGACTAAGGATGCACAGCATGCAAAGACCACGAAGGTTAAAATCATATCCCCAATGAGACCAACATCAAGAGTAAAATCCAGAGCCGTAACTAGACTTTTTGGAACCCTGTGCCAGAGAGAGCATTGGCGCCCCCCATTCTTTAAATAGGGACATAAGATAGTGCACCTGAAAAAGGGTCATGGCCTCATGGGGAAGGGCCAGGGAAGAGATAAGGGAGGCCAAGAGATGCTGGGGATAAGAGAAGAGGAAGCTACAAGTGAGAATGATAATTAACAGGAAAATTGACAGGCCCAAACAGTGCCCCCTGCCCTGTGGTGCCCTGTGCTATAGCACAGGTCGCACTACCCTAGTTATGGTCCGGATAAAATCCTCAAGGTAATCATATGCTTCACAGATGCGCTCAACCACATATAGAAAATCCAACCTGGGCCTACCTTAATACAGACCATCCACTGGTTGTTCCATCCACCACTCAACTGCCTTACTTTACTCACGTCAAAGCTAATATAACTCTGAGAGGCCCTCGCCACAATGTAAATGGATTTAAGGGGGGCTTCAAGATTCCTATCCTTACTATCTCTTGGGTTGAAGGAATTAGAATAGAGAAGGTGATGGTCTTAGTCAAGCATGCTATGGGAGCATCCACCACATTATACAGTATCCTTTCTGGGGACAGCGTGCAAAATGTGTGAGACCTGGAACCTCTAAATAGATTTGGTCCACACTTCATTTAGGTTCCCTTCAATGCAAGGGGGGAAGGAAAAAATGTGACAGCAAACTGTCAGGAACATCTGAATTTATGTGAATTTATGTGCTAAATATTTATTGCCTGAAGGACAGCTCACACTAAATGCTAAACTACCTGTTTCCTATTAAAATTCTTTCCCGAACTCAAGATCATAATTTTCAGGCACCTTGCCTACTCTGGGCCGGATTTACCATCAGGCAACCTAGGCGCCCACCTAGGGCCCGCCAGGTCCTAAGGCACCCGTGTTCGGGCATCCCCGAAATCCGGCCCTGGAGAGAATAACCTGCTGCTCTTCAACTGTTGCTGCTGGCACCGGCCGAGGAGAAGTGTCACACACACACATAGTACTATCGAAAATCTCCCCTGCCTCTAAAATGCTGGGGGAGGAGGACTTGGAGGCGGAGTTGCCTTCAGCTGGGAGCCCGTGGACTCACCGCTGCGAGCGCAGTACCTGCAATCAACTCCACCCCTGTATGAGTTCTGCGCGTCTCCTCTGCCCAAACCCCCCATCTCGACTCACCCGCACTGAAGCCGGTCCCCCTTCCCGACCCACCTGCACTGTAGCCAGCCCCCCCTCCTGACACCGCACTGTAGCCAGCCTTCCCTCCCGACTCACCCGCACTGTAGCCAGCCCTCCCTCCCGACTCACCCGCACTGTAGCCAGTCCCCCCTCCCGACACCGCACTGTAGCCAGCACCCCCCCTCCCGACTCACCCGCACCGTAGCCAGCCCACCCTCCCTGCAGCATGTGCTGATCTTGTCAGCCCCCCTCATTCTGCGCTGCTGTAGCTAAGCCCCTGCAGTCACAGTGAGTGCTGCCAGCCTCCCATCCCCACAGTATACGCTAATCTAGTCAGCCTACTCCAATCAAACAACTCCCCTACCCCCCCCACACAACCTACCCCGCTACAGCCAACCCCCGCAGTCACATTGAGTGCTGCCAGACTCCTCTATAGCAGTCTCCCCAAACCCCCCCCCCGCGGTGTATGTATGTATATATCTATATATATATATATATATATATATATATATATATATATATATATATATATATTAGGGGTGTGCACCGGCCACTTTTTGCGTTTTGTGTTTTGGATCTGGATTAGTTTTGCCAAAACCACCCTTCCGTGTTTTGGGTTCTGGATCTGTATTTTTTTTTAAAAAGCATAAAAACGGCTAAAATCACAGAATTTGTGGGTTTTTCTGCTCCTATGCTATTATTAACCTCAATAACCTTAATTTCCACTCATTTCCAGTCTATTCTGAACACTGAACACCTCACAATAGTGTTTTTATGTCCAAAAGGTTGCACCAGAGGTAGCTGGATGACTATGCTAAGCGACACGAGTGGGCAGCACAAACACGTGGCCCATCTAGGAGTGACACTGCAGTGGCAGACAGGATGGCAGTTTGAAAAACTAGGCCCCAAACAGTACATAATAAAAAGAAAAAAAAGAGAGGTGCAAGATGGAATTGTCCTTGGGCCCTCCTACCCACCCTTATGTTGTATAAACAGGACATGCACACTTTAGCAAACCAATCATTTCAGCGCCAGGGTCTGCCACACGACTGTGGCTGAAATGATTGGTTCGTTTGGGCCCCAGCAAAACAAGCTGGCAATTAATCTGTCCCTGCACAAACTGTCTCTACGGAGGCAAGATGTCGTCCACATCCTCCTCATCCACCGATTCCTCACCCTCTTCAGTGTTGTGTACATCCTCATCCTCACAGAGTATTCATTCGTCCCCGCTGGAATCAACCACCACAGGTCCCTCTGTACGTTCTGGAGGCTGGTCTCCCTGGAAGAGTTGATAATTCATTTTTATGAACATCATCTTCTCCACATTTTGTGGAAGCAACCTCCTACGCCTTTCGCTGACAAGGTTCCCGGCTGCACTAAACACTCTTTCGGAGTACACACTGGAGGGGGGCAACTCAGGTAAAATAGAGCCAGTTTGTACAGGGGCCTCCAAATTGCCTCTCTTTCCTGCCAGTACAGGTACGGACTGTCTGACATGCCTACTTGGATGCTGTCACTGATGTAATCCTTTAACAGACAGACGCACGCTTGTCGCTGCTGCTTTGAGGATACAGGTGCGGCTACAGCCCACACAATTCACAAAGACAGAAAAAAAAATAATTATTTATTTTTTGTGGAGCGCACTTTGAGGGTTACACCACCCTTTAACAGACAGACGCACACTTGTCGCTGCTGCTTTGAGGATGCAGGTGCGGCTACAGCCCACACAATTCACAAAGACAGAAAAAAAAAATAAGAATGTTGTATTTTTTTGGTAGTGCACTTTGGGGGTTACAGCACCCTTTAACGGACAAGCCAGCCGGCCCTTTACTTATGACATAGGCGCACGCTTGGCGCTGCTCCTTTGTTGATGCACGTGCAGCCACAGTGCACACAATTCACAAACACAGAAAATAATTCCTCTGCCATTCTGTCAGTGGTGACAGCATACGCGCACGCAGGGGGGGTTTCTGAGTACCTAGAAACCCCCCCCTGGCCGCCGCTCCATCGCCGCGCAGCTAAACAACATTTTTATTTATTTTTTTATTAAAAGGAGCTGCCGGAGTTCAGGCAACTGTGGCTGCGGCTGGAGCTGGGCTGGCTGACTGTAGGGGAAGCTGTTGCGGCAGCGCACAGCTCCTCCTAGGAAGGATGGGGCATTGACTGCAAGACAGCCAGGCTGTGAGCTGCCGCCGGGTGACTGCATTCCCGGCGCTTTCTCCTGGACCTGGAGCCCAGGTGAAGTTATGTGGGGGGTGCCCAGTGGGAGAGGAGCCGCCGGCGGGGGTTTACTGTCAGCGTGCGGGGGGGGGGGGGGTAGGGGGGTTGCCAGTGGGGGTGTTTAATAACTGACGCTGTGAAAGATGTGTGTGTGTGTGTGTGTGTGTGTATGTAGGTGTGTCAGTGTCTGTGTTGGTTTGTGTGTCTGAGTGTAGTCTTTGTGAGTGTCTGTCTAGGTTAGAGTGTGTGTGTGTGTGTGTCTGTCATTGTGTGTGAGATGCCGAACTGACTGTCCATCATCCAAATATATGTATATATATATATATATATATATATGTGTGTATATATATATATATATATATATATACATATATATATATACTGTGTGTATATATATATATATATATATATATATATATATTAGGGGTGAGCGGGTTCGGATTTCTGAAAAACCAAACCCCCCCGATCCGAGTCAGGCTCGACTTTTCCCGCCTGACTCGGATCTGAAATCGAGGCAAAACGTCATCATCCCGCCTTCCGAGTCTCGCGGGTTTTGGATCCTATATAAGGTACCCGCGTCGGCGCCATTTTCTCACTCGGCTGTGGACAGTGAAGAGGGAGGGTGGGAGTTAGGGCTGTGTAGTGTAGTGTAGTGTAGTGCTGCTGTTGTCCACTACTTCAAAGTCCATAGGGGCTGGCTGTGTTGTGCTGTGCTGCTGTTGTTAATAGGGGCTGTGTCCACTACTTCAAAGTCCATAAGGGCTGCCTGGACTGTGTTGTGCAGTCAGTTCTCCATAGGGGCTGTGTCCACTCCAAAGTCCTGTGCAGTGTCCCAGTCCTAAAGGGGTGCTGTAGTGTTGTCCAGGGGGTGCTCTGTCCATCAGGGGTGCTCCCCCCAAGTGCTAAAAAAATAATATATTTTCTGTGTTTGTGAATTGTGTGCGCAGTAGCCGCACGTGCATCAACAAAGTAGTGCCAAGCGTGCGCCTGTGTCATAAGTAAAGGGCCAGCTGGCTTGACCGTTAAGGGTGCTGTAACCCCCGAAAGTACACTCCAGTCCAAACCAAAAAAAAAATTATTTTCTGTGTTTAGCCGCACGTATATATCAAATTGATATAACATAAATGGAGGACCAAACTTTCTCCGATAAAAATAAAATAGAGAAAGATCAAGAACCACTTCCTCCTAGTGCTGAAGCTGCTGCCACTAGTCATGACATAGACAATAACATGCCATCAACGTCGTCTGCCAAGGCCGATGCCCAATGTCATAGTAGAGGGCACATACAATCCCAAATGGCAAAGTTCAGGAAAATGACCTTGAAAAAGACATTTAAATCAGCTGAAGAGAAACGTAAACTTGCCAATATGCCATTTACGACACGGAGTGGCAAGGAACGGCTAAGGTCAATCCCTAGTATGTTCATGACTAGTGGTTCAGCTTCACATGACGATGGAAGCCCTCCTCCCACTAAAAAAATCAAAAGAGTTAAGCTGGCAAAAGCACAGCGAAGAACTGTGCTTTCTAAGAAGATATCACAAATCCCCAAGGAGAGTCCAAGTGTGGTGGTGGTTGTGATGCCTGACCTTCCCAGCACTGGACGGGAAGAGGTGGCTCTTTCCACCATTTGCACGCCCCCTGCAAGTGCAGAAAGGAGCACCCACAGTCCACTTGCTGATATGCAAATTGAAGATGTCACTGTTGAAGTACAACAGGATGAGGATACTGGTGTAGCTGGCGCTGAGGAGGAAGTTGGCGAGGAGGATTCTGATGGTGATGTGGTTTGTTTAAATCAGGCTCCGGGGGAGACAGTTGTTGTCCGTGGGATGAAAAAGCCCATCACGGTCATGCCTGGGCAGAAGACCAAACATTCCACCTCTTTGGTCTGGCAATATTTCTATCCAAATCTGGACAACAACTGTCTTGCCATATGTACCATATGTAAAGGTGAAATAAGTAGGGGTAGGGACGTCAACCACCTAGGAACATCCTCCCTTATACGGCACCTGCAGCGCGTTCATAAAAAGTTACTGTCAAGTTCAGAAACTTTCGCTAAGACCGTAAGCAGTCCAGGGACACCTAAATCCCGTTGTATCCAAGCGCCTGCAAACCACACCGTCAACTCCCTCCTCGTCAATTTCCTCATTAGTCAAGATCGTAAGTAGTCCTGCAGGCCATGTCACTGGCATGACTGACTCTCCTATCCGGGATTCCTCCGGAGGATCCTGCATTGCTATGCCTACTGCTGCCGCTGCTGCTGTTGCTGCTGCTGGGAGTCGTTCATCATCCCAGAGAGGAAGTAGGAACACCACTACTTTTATTAAACAATTGACCCTCCAACAGTCCTTAGCGAGGAGGATGAAGTACGACAGCAGTCATCCTGAAGCAAAACGTATAACTGAGGCCTTGACTGCTATGTTGGTGTTAGACGTGCGTCCGGTATCCGCCATTAGTGCAGTGGGATTTAGACAATTGATGGAGGTAGTGTGTCCCCGGTTCCAAATCCCATCTAGATTCCACTTCACTAGGCAGGCGATACCGAGACTGTACAGAAACGTCAGAAAAAGTGTCCTCAGTGTCCTGAAAAATGCCGTTGTACACAATGTCCACTTAACCACGGACATGTGGACAAGTGGAACAGGGCAGACTAAGGACTATATGACTGTGACAGCCCACTGGGTAGATGTATCACCTTACGCAGCAACAGCAGCAGCGTCACCAGTAGCAGCATCTCAGAAACGCCAGCTCGTTACAAGGCAGGCTACGCTGTGTATCACTGGTTTCAGTAAGAGGCACACCGCCGACAACCTCTTAGAGAAACTGAGGGAAATCATCGCCCAGTGGCTTACCCCACTTAGACTCTCCTGGGGATTTGTGATATCTGACAATGCCACCAATATTGTGCGGGCATTACATCTGGGCAAATTCCAGCACGTCCCATGTTTTGCTCACACAATAAACTTGGTGGTGCAGAATTTTCTGAAAAGCGACAGGGGCGTGCAGGAGACGCTTTGGGTGGCCCGAAAAATTTCTGGCCACTTTCGCCATTCAGCGACTGCGTGCCGAAGACTGGAGCGCCAGCAAACACTCTTGAACCTGCCCCGCCATCACCTGAAGCAAAAGGTTGTGACGCGGTGGAACTCAACCCTCTATATGCTTCAGAGGATGGAGGAGCAGCAAAAGGCGATACAAGCCTATACATCCACCTATGACATAGGCAAAGGAGGGGGTATGCACCTGACTCAAGCGCAGTGGAGAATGATTTCCGTGTTGTGCAAGGTTCTCCAGCCCTTCGAACTTGCCACACGTGAAGTCAGTTCAGACACTGCCAGCTTGAGTCAGGTCATTCCCCTCATCAGGCTTTTGCAGAAGCAGCTGGAGAAAGTGAAGGAGGAGCTAAGACGGAGCGATTCCGCTCGGCATGTGGGACTTGTGGATGAAGCCCTTCATTCGCTTTGCCAGGATTCCAGGGTGGTCAATCTGTTGAAATCAGACCACTACATTTTGGCCACCGTGCTCGATCCTAGGTTTAAAGCCTATGTGGTGTCTCTCTTTCCGGCCGACACAAGCCTGCAGAGGTGCAAAGACCTGCTGGTGAACACATTGTCAGCTGAAGCGGAACATGACACGTCAACGGCTCCTTCTTCATTTTCTCCCGCAACTGGGGCTGCCAGGAAAAAACTTAGGTATCCTAAGCAACCCGCTGGCGGTGATGCAGGGCAGGCAGGACCAAGTTTGGACATCTGGTCCGGACTGAAGGACCTGGCAACAATTTCTGACATGTCTACTGTCACTGCATATGATACTGTCACCATTGACAGAATGGTGGAGGATTACATCGGTGACAGCATCCAAGTAGGCATGTCAGACAGTCCATACCTGTACTGGCAGGAAAAAGAGGCAATTTGGAGGCCCCTGTACAAACTGGCTCTATTTTACCTGAGTTGCCCCCCCTCCAGTGTGTACTCCGAAAGAGTGTTTAGTGCAGCCGGGAACCTTGTCAGCGAAAGGCGTAGGAGGTTGCTTCCACAGAATGTGAAGAAGATGATGTTCATCAAAATGAATTATCAGCTCTTCCAGGGAGACCAGCCTCCAGAAGGTACAGAGGGACCTGTGGTGGTGGATTCAAGTGGGGACGAGTTAATACTTTGTGAGGATGAGGATGTACACACTGAAGAGGGTGAGGAATCGGTGGATGAGAAGGATGAGGATGACATCTTGCCTCCGTAGAGCCAGTTTGTGCAGGGACACATTAATTGCCAGCTTGTTTTGTGGGGGCCCAAACGAACCAATCATTTCAGCCACAGTTGTGTGGCAGACCCTGGCGCTGAAATGATTGATTTGTTAAAGTGTGCATGTCCTGTTTATACAACATAAGGGTGGGTGGGAGGGCCCAAGGACAATTCCATCTTGCACCTCTTTTTTTTCTTTGCATTATGTACAGTTTGGGGCCTAGTTTTTCTAACTGCCATCCTGTCTGCCACTGCAGTGTCACTCCTAGATGGGTCACGTGTTTGTGCCGCCCACTCGTGTCGCTTAGCATAGTCATCCAGCTACCTCGGTGCAACCTTTTGGACATAAAAACACTATTGTGAGGTGTGAGGTGTTCAGAATAGACTGGAAATGAGTGGAAATTAAGGTTATTGAGGTTAATAATAGCATAGGAGCAGAAAAACCTACAAATTCTGTGATTTTAGCTGTTTTTATGCTTTTTAAAAAAAAAATACAGATCCAAAACACAAAACCCAGAACCCAAAACACGGAAGGGTGGTTTTGGCAAAACCAATCCAGATCCAAAACACGAAGAAAGATCCAGATCCAAAACCAAAACACAAAAAGTGGCCGGTGCACACCCCTAATATATATACACACAATATATATACTCTGGCACTCTGAACTATGCTGTGGCAACTTGATCCTGTGCCAGAATCCACTATCATACACCCCAAAAAACAAACGGCACTAAGACACTGGTGTAAAGTACAATAGATTTTATTGTAAAAAGATCAACAGTTTGTGTGGTCCTGACGACAAGCTATTGTTCTTTACACCAGTGTCCTAGTGCCGTTTGTTTTTTGGAGCTATATATATATATATATATATATATATATATATATATTATTTGTGGTTAGATTTTTTATTTCGTATTTGGAAACCCCCCTTTCAAATTCCTGCGTTTGCCACTGGACAGTATCATATGCAGTGACAGTAGACATGTCAGAAATTGTTGTCCTTCAGTCCGGACCAGATGTCCAAACCGGCCCTTGACTTATGACACAGGCGCACGTTTGGTGCTGTTGCTGTGTTGATGCACGTGCGGCTACTGCACATACATTCCGCACACAAACACAGAAAAATAAGAATTGTTTATATTTTGTGGAGTGCACTTTGGGGGTTACACCACCCTTTAACAGACTTATGGGACACATGCGCACGCTTGGCGCTGCTCCTTTGTTGATGCACGTTCAGCTACAGTGCACACAATTCACAAACACAGAAAATAATTTTTTATTTTGTTTGGAGTGCACTTTGGGGGTTACAGCACCTTTTAACGGACAAGCCAGCCGGCCCTTTACTTATGGGACACAGGCGCACGCTTGGCGCTGCTCCTTTGTTGATGCACGTGCAGCCACAGTGCACACAATTCACAAACACAGAAAATAATTTTTTATTTTGTTTGGAGTGCACTTTGGGGGTTACAGCACCCTTTAACGGTCAAGCCAGTCGGCCCTTTACGTATGACACACGAGCATGCTTGGCGCTACTTTGTTGATAACCGTGCGGCCACAGTGCACACAATTCACAAACAGAGAAAATAATTTTTTATTTTGTTTGGAGTGCACTTTGGGGGTTAGAGCACACCTTAACGGTCAAGCCAGCCGGCCCTATACTTATGACACAGGCGCACGCTTGGCGCTACTTTGTTGATGCATGTGCGGCTACTGCGCACACAATTCACAAACACAGAAAAAATATTATTATTTTTTTGCACTTGGGGGGAGCACCCCTGATGGACAGAGCACCCCCTGGACAACACTACAGGACCCCTTTAGGACTGGGACACTGCACAGGACTTTGGAGTGGACACAGCCCCTATGGACAACTGACTGCACAACACAGCCCAGCCAGCCCCTATGGACTTTGGAGGAGTGGATACAGCCCCTATGGACAACAGCAGCACAGCACAACACAGCCAGCCCCTATGGACTTTGGAGTAGTGGACACAGCCCCTATGGACAACAGCAGCACAGCACAGCACAACACTACACTGCACTACACAGCCCAGCCAGCCCTAACTCCCACCCTCCCTCTTCACTGTCCACAGCCGAGTGAGAAAATGGCGCCGACGTGGGTACCTTATATAGAATCCAAAACCCGCGAGACCCGGAAGGCGGGATGATGAAGTTTTGCCTCGATTTCAGATCCGAGTCAGGCGGGAAAAGTCGAGCCTGACTCGGATCGGCCTCGGATCGGGGGGGCTCGGATTTCAGAAATCCGAACCTGCTCACCCCAAATATATATATATATATATATATATATATACATACATACATACATACACATACACACACACTCCTCATATTTATTACAAGATGACAAATATATATTTATTGTGAACAGTAACACTGTAATAGCTGTGCATATATTACCGCAGGTGTCACTGGAGCGAGATACCCGGAATCAGTATGACATACTGCCAGACGTAAGCCCGGCGGATGTAATATCGACGCCGGAAGGCAGAAGACTGAAGATCCCGACAAGATAAATATTTTAACCCTCTCCTCCCCCCAGGGCATACATGCCTACCCTCCCGGTTTTCGCGGAGGCTCCCGATTTTTCGGGTAACCCCCCGCACCCCCGGAAGGGTAGGCATTTCTCCCGCATTCTGCCCACTTCCTAGTGAAGTGGGCAGAATTAGGAGAATACCCGCGGGAATCGCGGGTCTCCGTGAAGGGGGCGGGGCTTAAGCTGTGATTCTGCAGGAATCACAGCATTTGGCCCCGCCCCCTATGTAAATTGTGCCCAATCGTGGCAATTTTACCGCGAGGGGGTGGGGCTTAATGACGCGAATCGTCAAGCCCCGCCCCCGTCGGCCCCCTGCTGCTTCTCTTACCCGGGCTTCTCCCGGGAAGAGGATATTAAAGGTAGGCAACCCTGCCCCAGGGGTGTCTAAATCTAACCCCCCCTCCTCTCCGCACCCTAAACCTAGCCCTCCTGGGGGGGGGTACCTAACCCTAACCCCCCTTCCCCTAGCCTAACCCTCCTGGGGGGTGTCTAATCCTAAATCCCCCCGGGAGTCCATAAACCTAATCCTTTCCCCCCCTACGGCTATCCACTCCCGACGCCCGGCTTACCTTTGTTCAGTATGTCGGTCGTTGGGATTTCAGCGTGGAGGTGATAGGCGTCGGGATTTCGACGCCTATCATTAGTCCCATGCCGGGATTTCACAGTTGGGATGCCGGCGGTTGGCATTTCGACCGCCGGCTTCCTGACCGCATACCAGATACCCACATCATATTATATACATGCGTCATAATATATATATTATATCACATGTATATAATATGATATCTGTATCTTGCTCCAGCGATACCTACTGTAATATATGTACAGGATTGTTTGAAGGAGGGGGGCCCCAAACGTGGATCTTGCCTAGGGCCCCATGAGGTCTAAATCCGGCTCTGCGCCTACTACCTAAAGCTGGCCACACATCTAAACATTATCTGTCCAACCAGCCAACTAGTTGATTTGTTGGAATGAAAATCTGGTAATGTATGGGAGTAAATGATGATCAGCAATTTGCTCCTAAATGCCAGAAAACAGATGAAAATGGTCGTCAGACAAGTTTGTTAAATGTTTGATCTAAACAATTTCTTGAAACAGTTTGTCCATTTTCCGGCATTTGGGAGCAAATTGCTGATTGTCATTTACTTTCATACCTTACCAGATTTTCATTCCAACCAATCAACTAGTTGGCAGGTTGGACAGATAATCTTTAGATGTGTGGCCAGCTTAAGTGTAATATTCAGAGCCTGATCCTTTCCAAGACTGAAAAATAGCAGGAGTTTGACACCTCTACTGTCTATGGGCCTGATTAAGAGATGGACGCAAATACCATCGCAGCTGCGTTTTCTCACGGATCGCAATTTTGAAAATATGCAAATGACTCACTCGTGGACCAGAATTTATATCCTGCAGCCCTTATATCACCGCAGCCCCTATATCAGAGCGGTGATATAGTGTCCTTGTGCTAATCTACAGTGTCTACTGCGGGGGTCCAGCCAGATCAACTGAAGGTTTTTTATTTGCATTCATATTGCGTCCTTCACATTCACTGGCCACCCCTGCAAGCAGACCTCTACCAGGTACCAGCATCGTTACCACCGTACACGCGCAGCGGGACCCGGCACCGGAGGGCTGTTGTAGAGTTGGCCTAACTACACACCAAAATGCAGGGACATTTTGCATTCACTAAAAAGCCGCAATTGTGTGCATATGTGAAGGGAAAATATAAAAAGTATTTTCTTTGCTGGGGCACTCTCCCTACCCAATATAATTAAGCTAAAATTTAGCGTTTATTGGTATGTATTCAAATATTTAATACATACCAATAAATCATACATGCTTACCCTCCCGGAATTCGCGGGAGGCTCACGATTTTTCGGGTAAACCTTGCACCTCCGGAAGGTTAGGCATTTCTACCGCATTCTGCCCGCTTCCTAGTGAAGTGGGCAGAATGGGGAGAATTTCCGCAGCCATCACATGGTCCCCGTGTAGGGTGCGGGGCTAATGACGAGATTATTCACTAATCGCGTCATTTAGCCCCTCCCCTATATAAATTTTGCACCAATCGTAATTTACCGCGAAGGGGACGGGGCTTAATGCAGCGAATCGTCAGGCCCTGCTCCCATCGCAACCCACCTGATTCTCTTCCCCTGGCTTCTCCCGAGGAGGGGAAAGAAGAGGTAGGCAAGTATGCACTAAATGCTACATTTTAGCTTAATTATATCGGGAAGGTTGAGTGCCCCAGAAAAGAGAATACTTTAAAATTTTTCTTCAAATTTGACCTTTTACTCTAATGGTATCATCTCCAGTGTGTTTATGTTCTTACCTGTATTGGACTTTATTATCTTAACACTCTGGATAAGACCTACCCTCTCTTACACACATATGTATCCTGTGCTTCAGGTATCCTCCCACACATGCATATGTGCTCAGTTTATACCAGGCATACAGTACACTATATATACACTTTGATATTTATAGCCATTTGTTTACAAAATAAACATTTATTATTAGGCTTCAATAAAGCTTCAAATATCTCTCTAATAAATCAGAAACAATTCCGTCTCTCATGTACTACAAGAAAAAATGTACACATCATATATGCTAAGACAACAAATACAGCACCAATCAGCATCAGCTGTGTATTTGCAAACAGCCAATCACAAGCATACCTCCCAACATTCTGCTTATGCCAGTCCAGACATGGCCTCGTGGTGAAGGGGGAGTGGCATAGCAGCATGCCCCTGTTTTCATCACCCTGTGGATGAGCCCAGCACTCCCAGATACTGGGCTGCCCCCAGACTCTCCCTGCATGGCATCTATTCACCTGCTGCTCTGCGGTGAGAGTGATTTCCCCCAACTTCCCCCCAACTCGGGACACTGCGGCCCATGGGTGGGACAGCAGGGCAGTCCCTGTATAGAGGGAGCTATGCACAAGTAATTGGTTAGTATTGGT
Source organism: Taudactylus pleione (assembly GCA_031769625.1). Lineage (NCBI taxonomy): Eukaryota > Metazoa > Chordata > Amphibia > Anura > Myobatrachidae > Taudactylus > Taudactylus pleione. Next base: position 1,417,624 of record JAUIMM010000957.1, read on the forward strand.
GACATCATCACCAACATCAACTATCTGCACTTGCCCATGACCACACACAAATAATTTGGCATATATGTGTCTGTGTCGCACTCTGCAGGTATCACAATAGCCTGTACCCATCCTTACTGTACTCAACCTACATTAGAATGGCCCACACCCTCCCTATCATCCCATAAAGCATTTGTTTAGTAGCTAAAATGGCAGACTCTGAATGGTTCCTATGGATGTCAATACTGTTTTTCCAGCTGCTTGTCATAATTGTCACCTACCTATGGTTTAAAACTTGCAAGGATATGTTTACTGCATAAAAGGAATATATATGTCTTCAATGTACACATAAATACCTTCTAATAGTAATAAAAACACTCATTTAAACTGCTATGTAGTACAAGGCAGGTCGACGGGTAGATGTAATTATAAACTGATGCCACAGAATGGGAGGTGCAACTAAGTAAACCACGATTCATGATTACTTAGTGCATTTTAGTATTTATTATATTACGTAACTGCATATAAAATTGAACTAAAATACATGAAGCAGTCATTTTGGTGCTCCATAATCTAGTGCCTCAGGCTGTTGTCTGTTCAGTATCCTGGTTATGGAATTTAACAGAACATACCCTATACACTGCCAATGACGGACGCAGTGGAAATCAGTTTTTTTACAGCACGTAGTCGCGCCACCATATCTGTATCACCGAGAATCTGCACTTAGCATAGCGCTGGTGCAAGTTTTCATGGAGTGACCAATGGTGGCATCAAGACCAAGCGGGATTGCCGTGTCTGCAGATGCTCTAAGTCTGAGCCTCAGTCCTTGCACAGTTGGACGCACAGCTGTACATTATGTCACTTGATGCTGTACGTTCTCTGGGTCATTTGTTTTGCTCTACCATCCTCTTATTGCATGGTGCTGCAGACCCCTTGTGACACCTTATAAATAAATGTTAAGTAAATAAATTGCTTATACAAAATTATCCTAAATAGAGTTACTCAGGGTAAAAGCAGAATTACACCTATAAATATGCATTATAATAACTAAGAAATATCAAAAACAATGTACATACAGTATGTTATCTATTTTGAATCTACTGTCACATATATGTGAATGGATTTAATTTATACTCAGTCAAATTATAGTGCAGCATATGTATGGTATGCCTGACAAACTAAACTGGGCAGTTCAATCAAACCCTTGTTGAGAAAAGTCTTCTCTTAGCATCATCACAGCACAGGACAGCAAAGCACAGCAACTTTGTGATTATAAAAGATATTAAACTATCAATGGTAATAACGATGCAGCACAGCGCCTTCTACTGGACTGGAGGCCAAATGTCTGTCTGGACCAAAATCTTTAGTATTGGGCAATACATCTTTTGCATATGTATGTGAACAAACTGTATGTAGGATAGTATTTATATTCTTTCAAACACAATATTCTATTAAATAAAAGCAGAATATATCACTTTAGCAGCACAATCAGGGCCTGATTCAGCATGGATCTCTATTCTGCTTATACACACGCAACTACGTTGCTAATATCAGCAGTGATGTTTAAATGTTTGCATTCGCATTGCGAACGCAGCCTGACATAAGGACGCCCACTTCTCCTTACTCACATGATCATCCGTATACTTGACCAACATAGTGAAGCAATTGGTAAAATCAAGTAACATCGGACAGTTAGAAAAGCCCAGACCTTACTTAGGTGTTACTTACTTTTGCGCACGCTATGACGCCTTAGGCGGCATCTGGTATTGCAGTGGATCATTTATGCACACCCATTCAACGGCATTGAAAAGCACTGGCCCACCTGCGTTCGCCCGTCCATTCCCCTGGCACAACCCACAAACGGCAAAGGGCGCCGAGAGGGGGGGCGGGTACTAATTACCCGGCCCGGGCTTGCTGGAGGGGCCCGGCGGGGGCCCAGGTCCGACAGCTCCCCCTCATGCTGCGCTGCACTGGGAGACTGCTCACGGCTGCTAAAGCAGCAGCCGGAGCAGTCTACTATGCCTATGGGGGAAGCGATCACGCTGATCACGCCCCCCATTGGCACACAGCGCTCCCCTCCTTAGCGCGTGGCTCTGCAATTTTTTTTCTCAAGGGGGCGTGGCCACATCTCCTGCGATTAAACCACTCCCCCTGTCCCCTGAGCCCCGCTGTCGGCAGCCCTGCAAACGGCACTTCCTGTCAATCACTCTGCCATGGGACTGCGTAGTCACTGCATATGCAATTCCTAACTAGCTTGCGCAATGCGATGCATACGCATGCGCAGTGTGAATTAATCGACCGACTGTGTGCATATAAGCAACTGCGTTCCTTGCTGAATCAGGGCCTCAGACATTTAAAACAAAAATATACTTACTAAAACACAGTGGCAAATTTTACCTAGGAGCTGCAGTACTGAAGGCCCCCCTAGTAAAATCCACCACCTGCAGGGACTGCCTAACAGTGACAGTGACTGCTCCCTGCTAATCACAGCTGGGTAGGCAGTCCCAAGGGAAGTGGTTTTCTCCCCCTGGGACTGGGGATGGCCATCGACCGTCAATGATTCATAATCATCGATGGTTTATGGCTGATGTCAAATGCTTTTATCATCGATAAGGGAGAACCAGATGGTTAGCATAACTGAATTTTTTTTTTGCAAGGTGTTTGGACACGGAGCTTAGCTCCGCCCGCGAAGCCCCCTTCCCCCCAGTGTTCTGATTAGCCCATGGGCCAGTCAGTCAAGGATCAGGGATGACCATCGGTTGGTGAAACCATCGATGGTCATCCATTGCATAGTTGGTCAACATCAATGTACACTTGCAAAAATGCCATCGATGGTAACCACACCGATGGCCATCCCTACCTGGGACTGCCTGTCCAGACTGCAATTAGTAAAGAGAGGGCTTCCTGTGGGAAGTCACTCCTCCGCTATAACGTCAGACCTATCTGACTTTTGGGGGCTGCAGCCGATGCGTGCGTGCGTGAGTGGTGTATGAGTGTTAATGAGTACTAACAGGGTAAGTGAATGTGTTAATGAGCATTGAGATGTTGAAATTGATTAATGAATAAGTTAATAAGTGATAGGTGTGGGGTGAATTAATAGGTTCTGAGTGTATTAACCACTTAATTGGATAATATTCAAAACCAGCACAGAAATTGTCAGGTTTTTTAATGATTAAATTCGGTCAAGAACATCTATTAATGTTGCCCGTTTCTTTGTGCTCTTCAAAAGAGCTTGAACAGCACATCTTGAAACCCCAGTCTGCTTTGAAATCTTTCCCTGGGAGACCTTGCTGATGCAGTATAACCTTGTGTCTTGTTGCTGTGCTCAGTCTTCCCATGGTGTATGACCTGTGACATGAAACAGTCTTCCACAACCTCACTCTTGTAGCCGAGTTTGGCTCTTCCTCAACCAATTTTAAGCCTCCTACACAGCTGTTTCTGTTTCAGTTAATGACTGTTTCAACCTACATATGAAAATTAGATCATTACCACTTGTTTGGTATGATTGTTTAAGCATACATCTGGCTATAATCCTACATAATCCCTGACTTTTTGCAAGTGTACTGATGCTGTGTTGAAGGCAAATGGTGGACACACCAAATATTGATTTGATTAAGATTTCTCATCTGTTCATTCAGTTTGCTTTTTGTTAATTGATAAAAATAAACTATTAACACCTCTATTTTTGAAAGCATTCGTACTTTGCAGCATTTTTTTCACACCCGCCTAAACCTTTTGCACAGTATATATACTAATGGCTGCCATATTACCAGAGCCCAGGTGAGGCTGCTGGTGGACACAGTCAGACAGTCCAGGTGGGGCTGCAGTCAGAGTGAAGCGGCCAGGTGGTCAGGTTTCATACTTGCAAGGAGACAGGAAGATCCCTATTCCTCTGTCTGTCACAAGCCGCCGCCCTGAGAACGCAGGGCGAGGCGAACGATGGGTGATTGTTTGCTGAACTCGTCCCCATCAGCTATCCATCAACCTTGGTCTGTCCTGGATTGGCTTCTGTGACTATTTCTTTCTGGTGCGAAGGCTGCTCCGGTGCTGGTGATAGCGTTTCACGTGTCTCCGGTTTTGGTGTTGTCTCCTGTTATCCAGTCGAGTACCCAGTTCTCCTGTCAGCTTTAGTTACCTGCCATTTGTGTCTTCTAGGCAGCACGGTTCGCATGTCTACTACCTGCCGTTTGTGTCATCTAGGCGGCATGGACTGCATATCCACACTCTGCTGTTTGTGTCATCTAGGTGGCACGGTCCGTACATCCACACTCTGCCGTTTGTGTCATCCAGGCGGCACAGACAGCACTCCAGCGTCCAGCTTCTTGTGTCAACCCGGCGGCACAGGCAGCAATCCAGCATCCAAAGTACGCAATCCAGCATACCACCGCCTGTGTCAACCCGGCAGCACAGGTCCTTCATCAGGCCACCGCAATCAAGGCTGCTGCACAGCCCAAAGGCTGCATTTTGCTCTACGGCCCACAGCCCACAGCTTGCCAAGGTTAACCAGCCCAAAAGCTGCTGCACAGCCCAAAGGCTGCATCTTGGTCTACAGCCCACAGGCCACTGCTTCCCAAAGTTTACCAGCCCACAAGGCTGCTGCACAGTCCAAAGGCTGCATCTGTTCTACGGCCCACAGGCCACAGCTTGCCAAGGCTGCTACATGGTCCAAAGGCCGCATCTTGTTCTATGGCCCACAGGCCACAACAAGCCAAGGCTTACCAGCCCTCAAGGCTGCTGCATGGCCCAAAGGCTGCATCTTATCCCACTGCCCTTGGGCCACGACTAGTCAAAGACTTACCAGTCCACAAGATTGCCGTATAGCCCAGAGGCTATATCAACTTCTCCAGCCCTCGGACCACAACTATTTAAAAGCCTATCAGCCCTCAAGGCTGCTCCATGGCCTCAGCTAGCCAAGAGTTCCAGCCCTCAAGGCTGTTGCTGGACTATGTCCTCAAAAGATAATACCCATTCCATAACACTGTCCTTGGGAAACTGTGGCAGCCAAGAAGCTGAGAAAGCTATACCAGGCCAGGAGGCCGGTGTCCAGACCTGCATGTGGATCACCAATCTCCAAGAGACTTTCATGTAGATTAGCTGCTTTTCTAGAGAGGGCTCAAGAAGAGAGCTAGTGCCATGAGTGAGGGTAGGTTTGTTTATTATTTTCTGTTCATTTTGTTTCCCAATTTCCATGCTGAAAGTAAAGCACCATTTTCAATTATTATTTACTGGAATGCCATGTGTGGGCTCTAATTCTGCACCTAATCATTGCACCACTGACACCTATCTACCGAACCAATTACCCCAAGTCATCACAATATTATATATATATATATATATATATATATATATATATATACACACACACATCTCGATGATCACTGCTGGGGAGGTGCTTCTGTTTTTACTTTTCCCCAGTGGCTGCTTCTCTCTGCAGCCTCTGAGTGGGGAGTGCCGCTGGGTTACCCGATCACTGTAACCGGCAGTGATCAGCATGGGAGATCCGAGGATGCAGATGGGCTGGGAGGTCCCTCTGAGATTGGTGGCTGCTGGAATATTATCTTCCGGCAGCCGCTCAGTGGCTGTTTCTGACTGGTCACATCTGATGCGACCACATCAGGGAAAGGCCAGCCTGTCATGGTCGAATCTAATGCCCGAAGAGTGGTGAGTGAAGCGAGCCCGTGATGGTACAAATTTCTTCTTTTGGTGGCCTTTATGGGCATGGAACTTCCGCCTTCACTCCAGGTACATCTACTGAAGGGGATTTATACACAACCGTGCTCAGAGTAGCAGCCTGTTACAGAGAACGGGCGTCCTCTTCACTGTGGCGCCTTACTCAACTGCGTACCCAGCGTAATGGTAGGGCTGACCCTGACTACGCTCCCCCCCACACTACATCCTCTTACTGTATCACTACGCTACATCGCTGCACTAACTCCTTCTTCCCGTCAAAGGCACTTCCTTTTAAGGAGGATCTCTCTGTCTTTCTGCTCTGGTCTCTGCATGTGAAGCAGCTCCGGAATAGAAGTATAGAGGGAAATGGGGGGTGGCTCTGGGGATGGAGATGAGAGGAATAGAAGAGCAAAGGGAGGCTGCTGACTATGGAGAAGTCTGAGGACCTGTAGAGGATCTGTTGGGCATTATACAGGTCTTGTTAAGAGGTCTGAGGGCATATGGGGGGGTCTGATGGACATGTAAATGGCATATAGGGAAACTTTTGGTCTAGGAGTGCTGTTTAAAAATTGCAAAGACTCTAGGACACCATCATCTGAGAACGTTTGGGAAGCACTGCCCTAGACATTCATGACTATCATTGAAGTGTGACCTTCATCAGATCATTTCACATTTTGTGAAATATTTAGCATTCTACAGTAGATCAACTTTACATGGAATACCTGGCAGCTTGAGCTCTGTGCAGTGTGCTTTGCAGGGAATACACCTGTCCTATGCTATGCTGGCAGTGTACTGATCACATCCTGCTCTGCAGCATCCCAGCTTGCTACAGGGACATTGAGAGCAGGGACCCTAGAGGTGTGGACACTCTCCCTATAATAAAGTAAAAAACACTATGTGCTACTAAGGTGCTATGCTGAGCAGTGGTATGTGCTCTCCCCAACTTCCCCCCCCACCGCGGGACACTGCGGCCGTGGGTGGGACAGCAGGACAGTCCCAGACGGGACTGTCCTGCTGAATGTGGGACAGTTGGGAGGTATGGCCTCCCTCCCTAGCCCAGCACATACTGCTGTGTGCTGGGCAGTGGAGGGTCCAGGGAAGCTGCTATCATTGAGCAGCAGCAGGAATCTCTCTCTCCCTGCTGGATGGGCGGTGTTGTGTTGTGTGTGTGCTCATTCATACAGACATACAAGGAGATCAGGAGCTGTAGTCTGCATGCTTTCAACACCTTTACTGAACTGGGGACAAAACATAAAGCAACAACATTTTGCAGCACTGCTGTCAAGCAATGCAGTGAATATAACACAGTGGTAAGACATGGTACTGCAGGCATTAAACAACAATGAATCTGGATGAGCCAGATTCCAATATATAACAATTCCTTCCCTATGTAGATAATGTTCTCTCCCCCCCCACCCCCCTGTTTACAAGTCCAGTCTTTGTGGTGTGTGTCTTACCCTCATGTAGGATCTGTGAACTTGGAGCATGACAACTTATAGTGTCTGCGGACTCCTCTGGATCGGTGTTCACTCCCACAGTATCATGGGGCCGAAACAATTGCACTACCCCGGACAAGTCATCTGCACAATCCTCTGTATCTACTGGTGCAGGCACTGACACCAAAGTTTCTGTAGTAGATTTTACTCCATCAAGCGCAGGTAATCCGTTATGCTCCCGTAGTTGATCCAGGTGCCTGTGCCAAAGTACACTGGGCTCAATTTCCAGTATGTACTGTATGACAATGGCCCCATACATTGCGTAACCTTTGCGATTGCCCACTTCTGTTCTCCATGGTAGTTACGTGCCCACACAGTCTGTCCTACCGAAAAAGCCCAAATTGTGGTGCCACCGGTAACTTGAGACTGCTTCAGCTGTCGGTCACCAATCAGTCTGCAAATATCTGGTTTGATCAAATCCAGTCTAGACCTGAGGTTCCTACCCAGGAACAACATAGCTGGGGTTTGGTTGGTTGTGGCATGAACAGCACAAGTTGGAAAGCTTGTGCTGTAAAGTTCCCTTGTCTGTGCTAATGGCGCAGCAAGCTTGCTTTAAAGTTTGTATGAAACGTTCAGCCAATCCATTCATAGACGGGTGATAAGGGGCGGAGGTAATGTGCCGAATTCCATTTTTTTTCATGAATATCTGAAACTCTTCAGCGGTAAACTGAAGCCCGTTATCACTGACCAACTGTTATGGTACCCCTGTTCTGGCAAAAAGACTTATCAACACTTCCACCATGTGTGCAGCTGTAGTAGAAGTGACTGTAAAAACTTCAGGCCATTTGGAACAGGCATCCACCACCAGCAGAAACATGGACCCCAGAAATGGTCCTGCAAAGTCCACGTGAATCCGCTGCCACGGGGTGGATGGCCACTCCCAAGGATGCTGGTGTGGGCATATTTTGGACAGATTGGCACCCGGAACACTCTGCACAGATTCTTCAATTGTTGATCCAACCCTGGCCACCATACAAAACTCCTTGCCAGTGCCTTCATTTTGATTACACCTAAGTGGTCCTCATGTAGTTCCTCCAAGACTCTTGTTCGCAGTTTAACAGGCATGATGATCCGCAATCCCCAGAGAATCAACTGTCAACTCACGCCTCCGAGGAAAGTAAGGTGCCAGCTGCCGGCGCAGTGGCGCAACCCACCCTTTTTGTGTCGCTGTGAGTACTTGAGCCAGGATGGGGTCTCAAGCAGTCTCACGTCTGATCAAATTGGCAGTTATGGGAAGACATTGCACTTGCGTCATTGTGAAAATATCCCAAGACTCCTCGGTTTTCTGTGTCAATGGGATGGTCTGTAAAGACAATTGTGACAAGCCATCTGCATTAGCATGTTGTGCTGTCCACTTAAATTCTATAGTATAGCAATGTCCACCTATGAAATGGGCCCAGCGCTGCTTCCTTGCAGCCGCAGTGACAGGAATACCCCTCCGAGAGTTAAAGATAGACAAAAGCGATTGGTCAGTTATAAGCGTGAATTTCTTTCCATACAAATACTGATTGAACCATTTTACACCCCAAACCAGGCTTAAGGCTTCCCTGTCAATCTGTGCATAGTTACGTTCAGCCTTGGATAATGTCCGAGATGCGAAGGCTATTGGGCGCTCCTGGCCATCCGGCATAGTATGTGACATAACAGCTCCAATGCCATAAGTTGAGGCATCACAGGCCACTCTAACAGGAAGCGAGGGGTCATAGTGGGTTAATACTGTGTCTGACATAATCAAGTCTTTTGCTGTGTAAAAGCAAGTTCACAGTCTTTTGACCATAGCCATTTTTGACCCTGCTGGAGCAACTGATGTAATGGATTCAGAACTGTTGCTAAGCTAGACAAGAATCTGTGGTAATAATTAATGAACCCCAAGAAGGAGCGAAGTTAAGACATGCCTTTTGTGGGGGAACCTTTAACACAGCTTCCACTTTTTCCTGACATTAATGCAGTCCATTGGCATTAATAGTATGCCCACAGTGTCACACTCTGGCTAATATGATTCTCTGCCACGAAATTGACATGGATCCAGGTTGAGGAGAGAACAGAAGGCGAGGGTCTGGATTAGTGTCTTCCTCATCCACCAGTACCGGATATTGGTAAGACCTGGCCAAAGGTGAAGAGTCTAACCTACTGGGGGGTGTTCACCAGTGACTCCTCTAAGCAGGATTTGGGCTTCAGCTGCATCCAGTAGGCAGGTCGCGGCCCTTTGGTCAGGTATCCGGCACAAGTGGGAAAAATGGAAGAACACTACCACAGGGCAAGCACAGGAGAAAGGTATTGTGGAGGATTGTACTAAAGTGATGTACAGAGAACACACTTAGTGGTTTCAGTTGCAATGCTGGCACAGGAGATGGTATAATGAGCGGGTACTTGGATGATATACTAAGTACACACAATGTTGCTTTAGACACAGCACTGACACGGGAGAATGGTATCACGAGATGGTACTTAAATGATGTACTAAGTACACACACTGTGGCCTCAGATGCAGCACAGGAGAATGGGATCACGAGATGGTACTTGAATGATGAACTCAGTACACACACTGAGGATTCAGCTGCGGAGCTAGCACAGAAGATGACTCTTAATAGATTATACTCAGAAGACGTTCTGAGTACACACTGTAGAAAACATTAGGAACAAGTCACTGCCATGGCTGCGTCCATGATGATAACTGCAGAAACCACGTCACGGAGCGAGCACATGGATGTCCTAGCTGACCCCAGGTATAATCCTCAGGGTGTCACTCACTGCCACACCTGGCATCTGACCACTCTAGAGATCAGGGCAAGCCAGTGCTGAGGTAAGTAATGCCTAATCCTAGGCTGGAACCTGACACACAGTATGTAACAGAGGCCATGAAAACTCACACTTGTCTCTTCTGGCTCTGAGCACATATTGTTTAAGCTGCTGCACACCAGTTTCAGGTTTTGAAGGTGTTCTGCATCAGATGATCCTGTCACGACAATGTAATCTAGATAGAATTGGGTACCAGGAACCCTTTGTAACACTTGGTACATGGCTCGTTGCCAAAGGGCAGGGGCAGGAGCGATGCCGAACACCAAATGATTGTACCTGTAAAGTCTTTTATGAGTGTTAATGGTAAGGAACACCTTTGAATCGTCCTCTATCTCCATTTGTAGGTACGCATCAGCTAGATCAATCTTCCTAAACTTTTGCACTCTTGACAGATTCTTCTATTCTTGGTAATGGGTAGTGATCTGTCTGCAGTACTGAATTTATGGTGACCTTAAAATCCCCGCATAGCCATACTGTGCCATTTTTCTTCACTATTGGGATGACACGAGTTGCCAATGGGCTCCAGTCCACCTTGGATAAGATTTTCTCACTTTCCAGCCTCTCCAACTCCAGCTCCACCTTCCCCTGGCCCGAATAGTGTAAGGTACTGGGGGTATGAAACTGGGGAACAGCTCCATCTGTTAGCACTAGCTTCCCTTTTATGTGTTGCAGAGTCCCAATGCCTGGTTGAAAAACTGTAGCTTGGTTAAGGACTGTCTTAAGGGACAAAGGGCCTGATTCAGACCCACTCGCGAGCGGCTGTCCGCTCGCAAGTGGGTCGATGGTCTGCACTGAGCATGCGCACGACGGAGGGAGCTCCGTCGTGCGCATGCGCCAGACGCGACGAGCGAAGGACTTTCCTTCGCTCGTTGTGTCTGATCAAAGTGGGCGTGCTGTCGATGTTGATTGACAGCACGCCCCCTTTGGTGGGCGTGCTGGGGGCGTGCCTCCCTGACGGGGGCGTTCCCAAGGGAACGCCTACCGTCAGAAGCCGGCCCACTGACATCACTAGTGATGTCAGTGGGAGTGATTTTGGCTCTGATAGAGCCAAAATCACTCCGGGCCTTGCGGTTGAAAACCTCAACCGCAGGCTCCGGCTCGCAGTGGCGATGGTTGCGATGGTCACGACCATCGCGGCCATCAAACTGCACGCTCGTATAGGCTGTGGGTGGTGACCCACAGCTATACGAGCGTCCAGGAGGACGCTCCATAATTATGGCGGGCGGCCCTCATTCAGAGCGTGCGCTCTGCTCAGAGCGTACGGCTCTGAATGAGGGCCAAAGGTGGAGCATTTGTGACACTTAGTATTTTGATGGCCGACCAGTCTAACTGAATTTTTTGCAGCGATTCCTGGCCCCACAATGCTGGGCCGCCGTTCTGTACGATATCTCCTGCTGACCATTATATTGTACGAGTACAGGCAACACCCCGCATGGAATTACCTCCCCAGTATATGTTTTAAGCAGCATTGAAGTTTTGTTTAATTTGACATTTTTAAAATGACGTTGGTACTCTTGCTGTGACATTACAGAGACTGCTGATCCTGTATCCAGTTCCATTTTAATAGCTTGGCCAGTTACTCATGGAGTGACCCAAATTGCTTGTTGTCACTGCCTTTTACTGCAAACACTTCCAAACTGCCCAGATCATTGTCACTGTCTGGATCCACCTTGTAGTCTACCAAAGCATATGTATTCCGTACTTTAGTGGGATTTGTTCAACCACCAGTTCTCTCAGAGTGATATGCCTGCGACTGGCTAACCCATTTAACTTTAATATGCCCTTTTTTGTTGCATTTCCTACACTGTTCATGTTTAAACCTATAGTCTCTGGGTGAATGTGCACCTGCACCACAGCAGTAGCATACATCTAACAGGGCACCATGTGCGTGCACAGGTGTTGTTGTCACCACCATTTTGTGAACTTGAGATGCTGACTTGCCTCCTATCTGCAAATATCTGTAAAAGACTTTGCATCAGGTTTCTCAGGGGTTTTTAAACTGTGGAGCAGACCACAGGCTTTTCCCCCCATAGCACTTTATATGACTGGCACTTGTTTCTCCTCAGCAATATTATTTGCCACAAAATATTGTTCCAGTCTTCCCGTATACAGGAGCCAGTCATCCTTTTCTATGTCAAAGTCACTTAATGTGCCTATGTGCATAGCCATGACAGAAGGTCCTTACCAGAGCTTGCAGCTGAACAGAGTGCAAGGTGATTCTCTCACAAATGCTGCCACTCCACTTCCCTTCTGGTCTGGGAGATGTGGTCTGGGTTCCTAAGCCACTCGGCACCAATTGAAGTGTCTGTGTGTGTGCTCATTCATACAGACATACAGTACAAGGAGATCAGGAGCTGTAGTCTGCTTTCAACACCAAAATGGTGAATGGAAGCAGCTATATCCCCTTCCGTAGATTGAACCTGACATCATCAGCCAGTGTCCAACGTAATTCCCTACCATCCAAGCGGGCATAGAGGGGGAATATAACCATATTGAGCCCAAAGCATGGCGAGCGAAGCGAGCCCTCGAGGGGCCAACGTTATTTTTTTGGTGGACTGTGTGTGGAATACAGCAGCCAACGGTAGTGGGCAGAGAACTGTCACAGGTGGGGGTAATCACACTGACTGCCCTCTGGAGCAGCCTCTGATGTGTGCTGGGCAAGCCCGTAGGAGTCAAACCCCCAAATATCAAACACTTGGGGGTTGTCAGGATACAGCCTGGGAACGGCCGCTACTCACGTCTGCGATGGCGTCTTTGGGCTCCTAGGCGTCCGGACGTCAGGCATTGAGACAGGTAGTGGCTGAGTATTCTGCCCTAGGACTGCTAGATCCTTCATGTGTGCATCCTGGTTGCCGTGGTGCGGTCCTGTACACTGCCATATTGGTTCATGTCATCTGATCAGTATTCTACTATGGTAGTTCTGCGGTCGGTCAGCTGCTGTCCTTGGCCAATGACCAGCTACCTAGGGGTATTTTAGGGTACTTCCGGCAACAGGAAGTTGCCTATACAACTTCGCTCCTATAGTGGTTTTCTACTGTGACTGTGTGTTCCTTTCCAGTGTACTCTCTTCGTGACCTGCTGACTACCATTGCTATTCAGCGTCTCTAACAAGTGCTGACTACCATCACTATTCAGCGTCTCATATAAAGGGCTGACTACCATTGCTATTCAGCGTCTTATATAAAGGGCTGATTCCATCGCTATTCAGTGTCTAATATCAAGTGCTGACTACCATCACTATTCAGTGTCTCATATCAAGTGCTGACTACCATCACTATTCAGCGTCTCATACAAGTGCTGACTACCATCGCTATTCAGGGACTCATACAAGTGCTAACTACCATCGCTATTGAGCGTCTCATACAAGTCCTGACTACCATCACTGTTCAGCGTCTCATATCAAGTGCTGACTACCATCACTATTCAGCGTCTCATATCAAGTGCTGACTACCATCGCTATTCAGGGACTCATACAAGTGCTAACTACCATCACTATTCAGCGTCTCATACAAGTGCTGACTACCATCACTATTCAGCGTCTCATACAAGTGCTGACTACCATCACTATTCAGCGTCTCATACAAGTGCTGACTACCATCACTATTCAGCGTCTCATACAAGTGCTGACTACCATCACTATTCAGCGTCTCATACAAGTGCTGACTACCATCACTATTCAGGGACTCATACAAGTGCTAACTACCATCACTATTCAGCGTCTCATACCAAGTGCTGACTACCATCACTATTCAGCGTCTCATACAAGTGCTGACTACCATCGCTATTCAGCGTCTCATACAAGTGCTGACTACCATCACTATTCAGCGTCTCATACAAGTGCTGACTACCATCACTATTCAGCGTCTCATACAAGTGCTGACTACCATCACTATTCAGCGTCTCATACAAGTGCTGACTACCATCGCTATTCAGCGTCTCATACAAGTGCTGACTACCATCGCTATTCAGCGTCTCATACAAGTGCTGACTACCATCACTATTCAGCGTCTCATACAAGTGCTGACTACCATCACTATTCAGCGTCTCATACAAGTGCTGACTACCATCACTATTCAGCGTCTCATACAAGTGCTGACTACCATCGCTATTCAGCGTCTCGTACAAGTGCTGACTACCATCGCTATTCAGGGACTCATACAAGTGCTAACTACCATCACTATTCAGCGTCTCATACAAGTGCTGACTACCATCACTATTCAGCGTCTCATACAAGTGCTGACTACCATCACTATTCAGCGTCTTATATAAAGGGCTGATTCCATCGCTATTCAGTGTCTAATATCAAGTGCTGACTACCATCACTATTCAGTGTCTCATATCAAGTGCTGACTATCATCGCTATTGAGCGTCTCATACAAGTCCTGACTACCATCACTGTTCAGCGTCTCATATCAAGTGCTGACTACCATCACTATTCAGCGTCTCATACAAGTGCTGACTACCATCACTATTCAGGGACTCATACAAGTGCTGACTACCATCACTATTCAGGGACTCATACAAGTGCTGATTACCATCGCTATTCAGCGTCTCATACAAGTGCTGACTACCATCACTATTCAGCGTCTCATACAAGTGCTGACTACCATCACTATTCAGCGTCTCATACAAGTGCTGACTACCATCACTATTCAGCGTCTCATACAAGTGCTGACTACCATCACTATTCAGCGTCTCATACAAGTGCTGACTACCATCGCTATTCAGGGACTCATACAAGTGCTAACTACCATCGCTATTCAGCATCTCATACCAAGTGCTGACTACCATCACTATTCAGCGTCTCATACAAGTGCTGACTACCATCACTATTCAGCGTCTCATACAAGTGCTGACTACCATCACTATTCAGCGTCTCATACAAGTGCTGACTACCATCGCTATTCAGCGTCTCATACAAGTGCTGACTACCATCACTATTCAGCGTCTCATACAAGTGCTGACTACCATCACTATTCAGCGTCTCATACAAGTGCTGACTACCATCGCTATTCAGGGACTCATACAAGTGCTAACTAACATCACTATTCAGCGTCTCATACAAGTGCTGACTACCATCGCTATTCAGCGTCTCATACAAGTGCTGACTACCATCGCTATTCAGCGTCTCATACAAGTGCTGACTACCATCGCTATTCAGCGTCTCATACAAGTGCTGACTACCATCACTATTCAGCGTCTCATACAAGTGCTGACTACCATCGCTATTCAGGGACTCATACAAGTGCTAACTACCATCGCTATTCAGCGTCTCATACAAGTGCTGACTACCATCGCTATTCAGCGTCTCATACAAGTGCTGACTACCATCGCTATTCAGCATCTCATACAAGTGCTGACTACCATCACTATTCAGCGTCTCATACAAGTGCTGACTACCATCACTATTCAGCGTCTCATACAAGTGCTGACTACCATCGCTATTCAGGGACTCATACAAGTGCTAACTACCATCACTATTCAGCATCTCATACCAAGTGCTGACTACCATCACTATTCAGCGTCTCATACAAGTGCTGACTACCATCACTATTCAGCGTCTCATACAAGTGCTGACTACCATCACTATTCAGGGACTCATACAAGTGCTAACTACCATCACTATTCAGCGTCTCATACAAGTGCTGACTACCATCACTATTCAGCGTCTCATACAAGTGCTGACTACCATCACTATTCAGCGTCTCATACAAGTGCTGACTACCATCACTATTCAGCGTCTCATACAAGTGCTGACTACCATCACTATTCAGCGTCTCATACAAGTGCTGACTACCATCACTATTCAGCGTCTCACACAAGTGCTGACTACCATCACTATTCAGCATCTCACACAAGTGCTAACTACCATCACTATTCAGCGTCTCATACCAAGTGCTGACTACCATCGCTATTCAGTGTCTCAAACCAGTGCTGACTACCATCGCTATTCAGGGACTCATACAAGTGCTAACTACCATCGCTATTCAGCGTCTCATACAAGTGCTGACTACCATCACTATTCAGCGTCTCATACAAGTGCTGATTACCATCGCTATTCAGCGTCTCGTACAAGTGCTGACTACCATCACTATTCAGCGTCTCATACCAAGTGCTGACTACCATCGCTATTCAGTGTCTCATACCAGTGCTGACTACCATCGCTATTCAGGGACTCATACAAGTGCTAACTACCATCACTATTCAGCGTCTCATACAAGTGCTGACTACCATCACTATTCAGCGTCTCATACAAGTGCTGACTACCATCACTATTCAGCGTCTCATACAAGTGATGACTACCATCACTATTCAGCGTCTCATACAAGTGCTGACTACCATCACTATTCAGCGTCTCATACAAGTGATGACTACCATCACTATTCAGCGTCTCATACAAGTGCTGACTACCATCGCTATTCAGCATCTCACACAAGTGCTAACTACCATCACTATTCAGCGTCTCATACCAAGTGCTGACTACCATCGCTATTCAGTGTCTCATACCAGTGCTGACTACCATCGCTATTCAGGGACTCATACAAGTGCTAACTACCATCACTATTCAGCGTCTCATACAAGTGCTGACTACCATCACTATTCAGCGTCTCATACAAGTGCTGACTACCATCACTATTCAGGGACTCATACAAGTGCTGACTACCATCGCTATTCAGGGACTCATACAAGTGCTAACTACCATCGCTATTCAGCATCTCACACAAGTGCTAACTACCATCACTATTCAGCGTCTCATACCAAGTGCTGACTACCATCGCTGTTCAGTGTCTCATACCAGTGCTGACTACCATCGCTATTCAGCGTCTCATACCAGTGCTGACTACCATCGCTATTCAGTGTGTCATACAAGTGCTGACTACCATCGCTATTCAGTGTGTCATACAAGTGCTGATTACCATCGCTAGTCAGCATCTCATACAAGTGCTGACTACCATCGCTATTCAGTAGGGGTGTGCACCGGCCACTTTTCGTGTTTTGTGTTTTGGTTTTGGATCTGGATCTTTCTTCGTGTTTTGGATCTGGATTTGTTGGTTTCTCTGCTCCTATGCTATTATTAACCTCAATAACCTTAATTTCCACTCATTTCCAGTCTATTCTGAACACCTCACACCTCACAATAGTGTTTTCATGTCCAAAAGGTTGCACCGAGGTAGCTGGATGACTATGCTAAGCGACACGAGTGGGCGGCACAAACACGTGACCCATCTAGGAGTGACACTGCAGTGGCAGACAGGATGGCAGTTAGAAAAACTAGGCCCCAAACTGTACATAATGCAAAGAAAAAAAAGAAGAGCAAGATGGAATTGTCCTTGGGCCCTCCCACCCACCCTTATGTTGTATAAACAGGACATGCACACTTTAACAAATCAATCATTTCAGCGCCAGGGTCTGCCACACAACTGTGGCTGAAATGATTGGTTCGTTTGGGCCCCCACAAAACAAGCTGGCAATTAATGTGTCCCTGCACAAACTGGCTCTACGGAGGCAAGATGTCATCCTCATCCTTCTCATCCACCGATTCCTCACCCTCTTCAGTGTGTACATCCTCATCCTCACAAAGTATTAACTCGTCCCCACTTGAATCCACCACCACAGGTCCCTCTGTACCTTCTGGAGGCTGGTCTGCCTGGAAGAGCTGATAATTCATTTTGATGAACATCATCTTCTCCACATTCTGTGGAAGCAACCTCCTACGCCTTTCGCTGACAAGGTTCCCGGCTGCACTAAACACTCTTTCGGAGTACACACTGGAGGGGGGGCAACTCAGGTAAAATAGAGCCAGCTTGTACAGGGGCCTCCAAATTGCCTCTTTTTCCTGCCAGTACAGGTATGGACTGTCTGACATGCCTACTTGGATGCTGTCACCGATGTAATCCTCCACCATTCTGTCAATGGTGACAGTATCATATGCAGTGACAGTAGACATGTCAGAAATTGTTGCCAGGTCCTTCAGTCCGGACCAGATGTCCAAACTTGGTCCTGCCTGCCCTGCATCACCGCCAGCGGGTTGCTTAGGATACCTAAGTTTTTTCCTGGCAGCCCCAGTTGCGGGAGAAAATGAAGAAGGAGCCGTTGACGTGTCACGTTCCGCTTCAGCTGACAGTGTGTTCACCAGCAGGTCTTTGCACCTCTGCAGGCTTGTGTCGGCCGGAAAGAGAGACACCACATAGGCTTTAAACCTAGGATCAAGCACGGTGGCCAAAATGTAGTGGTCTGATTTCAACAGATTGACCACCCTGGAATCCTGGCAAAGCGAATGAAGGGCTTCATCCACAAGTCCCACATGCCGAGCGGAATCGCTCCGTCTTAGCTCCTCCTTCACTTTCTCCAGCTGCTTCTGCAAAAGCCTGATGAGGGGAATGACCTGACTCAAGCTGGCTGTGTCTGAACTGACTTCACGTGTGGCAAGTTTGAAGGGCTGGAGAACCTTGCACAACACGGAAATCATTCTCCACTGCGCTTGAGTCAGGTGCATACCCCCTCCTTTGCCTATGTCATAGGTGGATGTATAGGCTTGTATGGCCTTTTGCTGCTCCTCCATCCTCTGAAGCATATAGAGGGTTGAGTTCCACCGCGTCACAACCTCTTGCTTCAGGTGATGGCGGGGCAGGTTCAAGAGTGTTTGCTGGCGCTCCAGTCTTCGGCACGCAGTCGCTGAATGGCGAAAGTGGCCAGAAATTTTTCGGGCCACCCAAAGCGTCTCCTGCACGCCCCTGTCGCTTTTCAGAAAATTCTGCACCACCAAGTTTATTGTGTGAGCAAAACATGGGACGTGCTGGAATTTGCCCAGATGTAATGCCCGCACAATATTGGTGGCGTTGTCAGATATCACAAATCCCCAGGAGAGTCTAAGTGGGGTAAGCCACTGGGCGATGATTTCCCTCAGTTTCTCTAAGAGGTTGTCGGCGGTGTGCCTCTTACTGAAACCGGTGATACACAGCGTAGCCTGCCTTGTAACGAGCTGGCGTTTCTGAGATGCTGCTACTGGTGACGCTGCTGCTGTTGCTGCGTAAGGTGATACATCTACCCAGTGGGCTGTCACAGTCATATAGTCCTTAGTCTGCCCTGTTCCACTTGTCCACATGTCCGTGGTTAAGTGGACATTGTGTACAACGGCATTTTTCAGGACACTGAGGACACTTTTTCTGACGTTTCTGTACAGTCTCGGTATCGCCTGCCTAGTGAAGTGGAATCTAGACGGGATTTGGAACCGGGGACACACTACCTCCATCAATTGTCTAAATCCCACTGCACTAATGGCGGATACCGGACGCACGTCTAACACCAACATAGCAGTCAAGGCCTCAGTTATACGTTTTGCTTCAGGATGACTGCTGTCGTACTTCATCCTCCTCGCTAAGGACTGTTGGAGGGTCAATTGTTTAGTAAAAGTAGTGGTGTTCCTACTTCCTCTCTGGGATGATGAACGACTCCCAGCAGCAGCAACAGCAGCAGCGGCAGCAGTAGGCGTAGCAATGCAGGATCCTCCAGAGGAATCCCGGATAGGAGAGTCAGTCATGCCAGTGACATGGCCTGCAGGACTACCGATCCTGACTAAGGAGGAAATTGACGAGGAGGGAGTTGACGGTGTGGTTTGCAGGCGCTTGGATACAACAGGACAACGGGATTTAGGTGTCCCTGGACTGCTTACGGTCTTAGCCAAAGTTTCTGAACTTGACAGTAACTTTTTATGAACGCGCTGCAGGTGCCATATAAGGGAGGATGTTCCTAGGTGGTTGACGTCCCTACCCCTACTTATTTCACCTTTACATATGGTACATATGGCAAGACAGTTGTTGTCCGGATTTGGATAGAAATATTGCCAGACCAAAGAGGTGGAATGTTTGGTCTTCTGCCCAGGCATGACCGTGATGGGCTTTTTCATCCCACGGACAACAACTGTCTCCCCCGGAGCCTGATTTAAACAAACCACATCACCATCAGAATCCTCCTCGCCAACTTCCTCCTCAGCGCCAGCTACACCAGTATCCTCATCCTGTTGTACTTCAACAGTGACATCTTCAATTTGCATATCAGCAAGTGGACTGTGGGTGCTCCTTTCAGCACTTGCAGGGGGCGTGCAAATGGTGGAAAGAGCCACCTCTTCACGTCCAGTGCTGGGAAGGTCAGGCATCGCAACCACCACCACACTTGGACTCTCCTTGGGGATTTGTGATATCTTCTTAGAAAGCACAGTTCTTCGCTGTGCTTTTGCCAGCTTAACTCTTTTGATTTTTTTAGTGGGAGGAGGGCTTCCATCGTCATGTGAAGCTGAACCACTAGTCATGAACATACTAGGGATCGACCTTAGCCGTTCCTTGCCACTCCGTGTCGTAAATGGCATATTGGCAAGTTTACGTTTCTCTTCAGCTGATTTAAATGTCTTTTTCAAGGTCATTTTCCTGAACTTTGCCATTTGGGATTGTATGTGCCCTCTACTATGACATTGGGCATCGGCCTTGGCAGACGACGTTGATGGCATGTTATCGTCTATGTCATGACTAGTGGCAGCAGCTTCAGCACTAGGAGGAAGTGGTTCTTGATCTTTCTCTATTTTATTTTTATCGGAGAAAGTTTGGTCCTCCATTTATGTTATATCGATTTGATATATACGTGCGGCTAAACACAGAAAATAATTTTTTTTTTGGTTTGGACTGGAGTGTACTTTCGGGGGTTACAGCACCCTTTAACGGTCAAGCCAGCCGGCCCTTTACTTATGACACAGGCGCACGCTTGGCACTACTTTGTTGATGCACGTGCGGCTACTGCGCACACAATTCACAAACACAGAAAATAATTTTTTTTGGTTTGGACTGGAGTGTACTTTCGGGGGTTACAGCACCCTTTAACGGTCAAGCCAGCTGGCCCTTTACTTATGACACAGGCGCACGCTTGGCACTACTTTGTTGATGCACGTGCGGCTACTGCGCACACAATTCACAAACACAGAAAATAATTTTTTTTGGGTTTGGACTGGAGTGTACTTTCGGGGGTTACAGCACCCTTTAACGGTCAAGCCAGCCGGCCCTTTACTTATGACACAGGCGCACGCTTGGCACTACTTTGTTGATGCACGTGCGGCTACTGCGCACACAATTCACAAACACAGAAAATAATTTTTTTTGGGTTTGGACTGGAGTGTACTTTGGGGGTTACAGCACCCTTTAACGGTCAAGCCAGCCGGCCCTTTACTTATGACACAGGCGCACGCTTGGCACTACTTTGTTGATGCACGTGCGGCTACTGCGCACACAATTCACACAGAAAATAATATTTTTTTTGGTTTGGACTGGAGTGTACTTTGGGGGTTACAGCACCCTTTAACGGTCAAGCCAGCCGGCCCTTTACTTATGACACAGGCGCACGCTTGGCACTACTTTGTTGATGCACGTGCGGCTACTGCGCACACAATTCACAAACACAGAAAATAATTTTTTTTTGGTTTGGACTGGAGTGTACTTTCGGGGGTTACAGCACCCTTTAACGGTCAAGCCAGCCGGCCCTTTACTTATGACACAGGCGCACGCTTGGCACTACTTTGTTGATGCACGTGCGGCTACTGCGCACACAATTCACAAACACAGAAAATTTTTTTTTTTTTGGTTTGGACTGGAGTGTACTTTGGGGGTTACAGCACCCTTTAACGGTCAAGCCAGCCGGCCCTTTACTTATGACACAGGCGCACGCTTGGCACTACTTTGTTGATGTACGTGCGGCTACTGCGCACACAATTCACAAACACAGAAAATATTTTTTTTTTGGTTTGGACTGGAGTGTACTTTCGGGGGTTACAGCACCCTTTAACGGTCAAGCCAGCCGGCCCTTTACTTATGACACAGGCGCACGCTTGGCACTACTTTGTTGATGCACGTGCGGCTACTGCGCACACAATTCACAAACACAGAAAATAATTTTTTTTTGGTTTGGACTGGAGTGTACTTTCGGGGGTTACAGCACCCTTTAACGGTCAAGCCAGCCGGCCCTTTACTTATGACACAGGCGCACGCTTGGCACTACTTTGTTGATGCACGTGCGGCTACTGCGCACACAATTCACAAACACAGAAAATAATTTTGTTTTTGGTTTGGACTGGAGTGTACTTTGGGGGTTACAGCACCCTTTAACGGTCAAGCCAGCCGGCCCTTTACTTATGACACAGGCGCACGCTTGGCACTACTTTGTTGATGCACGTGCGGCTACTGCGCACACAATTCACAAACACAGAAAATAATATTTTTTTTGGTTTGGACTGGAGTGTACTTTGGGGGTTACAGCACCCTTTAACGGTCAAGCCAGCCGGCCCTTTACTTATGACACAGGCGCACGCTTGGCACTACTTTGTTGATGCACGTGCGGCTACTGCGCACACAATTCACAAACACAGAAAATAATATTTTTTTTGGTTTGGACTGGAGTGTACTTTGGGGGTTACAGCACCCTTTAACGGTCAAGCCAGCCGGCCCTTTACTTATGACACAGGCGCACGCTTGGCACTACTTTGTTGATGCACGTGCGGCTACTGCGCACACAATTCACAAACACAGAAAATAATTTTTTTTTGGTTTGGACTGGAGTGTACTTTCGGGGGTTACAGCACCCTTAACGGTCAAGCCAGCCGGCCCTTTACTTATGACACAGGCGCACGCTTGGCACTACTTTGTTGATGCACGTGCGGCTACTGCGCACACAATTCACAAACACAGAAAATATATTATTTTTTTAGCACTTGGGGGGAGCGCCCCTGATGGACAGGGCACCCCCTGGACAACACTACAGCTCTCCTTTAGGACTGGGACACTGCACAGGACTTTGGAGTGGACACAGCCCCTATGGAGAACTGACTGCACAACACAGTCCAGCCAGCCCCTATGGACTTTGAAGTAGTGGACACAGCCCCTATTAACAACAGCAGCACAGCACAACACAGCCAGCCCCTATGGACTTTGAAGTAGTGGACAACAGCAGCACTACACTACACTACACTACACAGCCCTAACTTCCACCCTCCCTCTTCACTGTCCACAGCCGAGTGAGAAAATGGCGCCGACGCGGGTACCTTATATAGGATCCAAAACCCGCGAGACTCGGAAGGCGGGATGATGACGTTTTGCCTCGATTTCAGATCCGAGTCAGGCGGGAAAAGTCGAGCCTGACTCGGATCGGACTCGGATCGGGGGGGCTCGGGGGGGTTCGGATTTTAGAAATCCGAACCCGCTCACCCCTACTATTCAGCATATCATATCAAGTGCTGACTACCATCGCTATTCAGCGTCTCATACAAGTACTGACTACCATCGCTATTCAGCGTCTGATACAAGTGCTGAATACCATCGCTATTCAGCGTCTCATATCAAGAACTGGCTACCATCACTATTCAGCGTCTCATACAAGTGCTGACTACCATTGCTATTCAGTGTCTCATACAAGTGCTAACTACCATCACTATTCAGCGTCTCATACCAGTATTGACTACCATCGCCGCTACTAGCATATCAGTCTCTAGAGGATCAGCCTTCGCTCGTCTGCGTCAGGATCTTTTGTACCTACCCTTGTTGTCACGACCAGGGTCTCTCGGCATGGAGGTCGGCGGTTATTACCTGTGAGGTCACTATGGCGGGGGGTGTCTGGCGGTGGCGCAGGTGTTTGGCGAGGGACTTTAGCTGCGCGTGGTTCTGTGCGGGCACATTGTCACTCGGGGCTGGTGAGGCCTGGCGGTGTTTCCGTTCCGTTTGGCATGGGCACCGCCATCTTGCCTTCTGACCATGTGATTCAACTGCCCAATCCTGGTGAGTCATGTGTTCCCTCCAGCCAGTCATAGCACGGCACGGGGTATTTAGGAAGGTCCAGAACCTTCCTTCATTGCCAGTGCAACGTATATCTCAGCTTAGCTGAGAGGGGGCTCTCTGTGCTCACCTCTTGTTCCTGTGTATACGCTATCTGCCAGCCTGCTTGTCAGCTCCAAATAACCCGCTGGACTACCCTGCATCCTCCACTGCCTTTTCCCCTGCCTGAGTGCCTGAGCCTGCTGACACCCTGCACCCTGCCTCCATTTCACTCCCAGCTGGACTCATCACCTCTGCCTGTGTTTATTTCAGTTCACTAACCTGCATACCTGGACTGTTCTTATCTGCCACTATCTGGACATTCTACCATTATTATTATTATTATCATCATTTATTTATATAGTGCCACAAGTGTTCCGCAGCGCCTTACAAAGTACATAGACAAAAAAGTAACCATTGACTTACAATACAATACAATACAATTCAATACAATACAGGTCATGGATAAACATTGCTATATTAGCAACCTTAATGCCCGCATAAGCAGCCAAGTGTTAGTTGCCCTAGTGGGGAGTAAGAGATAAATTAAATTACAGTAGGGAGAAGCACAAGAGGGTAGAGGGCCCTGCTCAAAAGAGCTTACATTCTTTAAGGGAGGGGAAGACAAACAGGAGTGACACAGAATGGGGTGGGCGGGGAGAAAGGAAGATGTAGCAGCAAGTTAGGATGAGAGCTGGAAGGCTTTAATGAAGTAGTGGGTCTTGAGAGCTCATTTGAAAGATTGTAGAGAGGTGCAGAGTCTGATAGGGAGAGGGAGGGAGTTCCAAAGGTGAGGAGCAGCACGGGCAAAATCTTGGAGGCGGGAGTGGGAGGAAGTAATCAATTGGCATGAAAGGCGGCGTGTAGTAAGTGAATGAAGAGGGCGGCCAGAAGAGTGAAGGGAGATGAGATCAGAGATGTAAATGGGAGAGGAATGGGTGAGGGCTTTGTAAGTGAGTGTGAGAGCCTTGAATTGGGTTCTGAAAGGGAATGGGAGCCAGTGGAGGGCTTGCAAAAGAGGGGAGGCAGATGTAGAGCATTTGGAGAGGAAGATGAGCCGAGCAGCAGCATTGAGCACAGACTGGAGAGGAGAGAGATGGGATTTGGGGAGGCCAGCTAGGAGAAGGTTACAGCAGTCCAATCTGGACATGACCAGTGATTGTACAAGGGTTTTGGTAGCATCTTGGGTGAGAAAGGGTCTGATCTTGGAAATATACTTGAGATGGAAACGACAGGACTGCGAGAGGTTCTGAATGTGTGGTTTGAAGGAGAGGGAAGTGTCCAGGATGACTCCAAGACAACGCACTTTGGGACTAGATGAGATAGTAATGCCATCTATTAATAAAGAAATAGTGGGACATGACGTTATGTGGGAGGGTGGGAAGACTCAGTCTTAGACATATTAAGTTTGAGAAATCGCTGGGACATCCAGGAAGAGACAGTTAGAGATACGAGTCAGTAGAGAGGGGGAAAGATCAGGTGAGGAAAGGTAGATCTGAGTATCATCAGCATAGAGATGATAATGGAGGTCAAAAGAGCTGATGAGTTTACCTAGAGAAGATGTATAGAGAGAGAATAGGAGAGGTCCATGAACAGAACCTTGGGGAACACCTACTGTAAGAGGCTGTGGGGGGGGGGGTCACCATGAGAGGAAACAGAGAAGGAACGGTCAGAGAGTTAGGAGGACAGCCAAGAGAGAGAGCAGTGTCACGTAGACCAACGGAGTGAAGGATATGCAGCAGTAGAGGTCAATAAGAATGAGCAGGGAGTAGTCCTCACTACAGTAATCAAGTGCACTTTAGTGCTAAACCTGGACTTTTGCTTTTGCCATTCTCATGTCTTCTAAGCCACTCATTAAAAATTCTACCTTTTTATTTAAATCTGCTTCTGTGTTTGCTCCTGTCACCACCCCGGGCCCGCAACTAAACCAGAACATTACAGGTGTATTGCCTTCAGCGGCACCAATAGCAGCAACAGCATCTAAGAAAAAGCAGCTTATTCAGAGGCAGAATACTCTGTGTAAAATTGTTTTCACTAAGAGGCATACTGCTGACAACCTCTTAGAAAAAGTCAGGGAAGTCATTGCAAAATTGCTTACCTCGCTTGGACTCTCCTCAGGATTTGTGATTTTTGACAATGCAACAAAGTGCCCAGACAGAACGAGGTTACTCCATCTTTTCCTGGGACAAGGCGATCGGCACGCCCCAGGAAGTGATGTCATGGTTTCCTTGCTGTGTGACTGGTGCTCCTTGGTATTTATATCCACAGGACCCCTGCTGCCTTGCCGACTATATTGGATTTGTGATCCCATCGGCTGCTGCATGGTCAGCACTCCATTTACTTGCTGTATGTTCTCCGTATTCCTCCAACTGCTCGGTTGCTCCAGGACACGCTACCCTCCTGTCATCTTCATGCTGACATCGGCTCTCCTAGCCGCAGCACCAGCGGAAGTCTGCTGTCTCCGATGCAGGTTGCACTGTCGGATTCAGACCGGCCTCCCTGGCGACCTCCACGTCATTGTTGTGCTGTCCTCTCCATCATCTCTGTGCTGCCATTGGGTTGCTAAGCCGCAGCACCAACGGCAGAATATCCGGGACGTCGGCTGCCTCCACAACTGCTGTGCTGCTCTGGATTCCAGGTTCCCTGGGGAATTCGGACCCCCTTGTCTTCTGTGCTGTCATCAGCTCTGCTAACCACAGCACCAACTGTTTCCTTGCACCATCGGCTTTCTAGCAGCACCATTGACCCAGTGGCCATCACCATCATCTCACTAGCCACACCTTAGGCCTTTGGCCACACCATTGGCCCAATGGCCATCACCATTGGCTCATTAGCTGATTCATAGGCCCATTGACCACACCATTGGCTCACTGGCCACATCTTAGGCCCTTTGGCCACACCATTGGCTCATTAATCGCATCATAAGCCCATTGGCCACACCATCTGCCTATTGGCCATACCTTCGGCCCATTAGCCACATCATAGGCCCATTGGCCACACTATCAGTCCATTGGCCGCACCATCGGCCCATCAGCTGCACCATCAGCTCACTGACCATACAATTGGCTCATTAGACACACTATCAGCCCATCAGCCGCACCATTGGCCACACCATCGGCTCATTCGTTAACTTCAGCTCCAACATCTGCTATCTTATATTCCCTGCTGATCTGGTCTCTAGACGGCTACCTCAAAGGTATATCTGGGGACCGTAACAATTGTGAGAGCATTACAGCTGGGTAAATTCCAACACGTCCCATGTTTTTGCTCACACTATTAACTTGGTGGTGCCATTTTTTTTTTAAATGACAGGGCCATGCAGGAGATGCTCTCTGTGCCCCGCAAAATTTTTCGCCATTCAGCAGGAGCATGTAGAAGATTGCAGCACCTGCAAGAAATGTTGAATTTTGCCCTGTCACCAGCTGAAGCAAGAGGTAGTTACGAGGTGGAACTCCACCCTTTATATGCTTTAATGGATGGAGGAACAGCAAAAAGCCATCCAAAGCTACACAACGAAGTATGACATAGAAAGAGGAGGGGGACTGTACCTTACTCAAGCTCAGTGGAAAATACTTCCATGTTGTGCAGAGTGCTGAAACCCTTTGAAGTAGTCACCTGTGAAGTGAGTTCAGCGCTGCCAGGTTGAGTCAGGTAATTCCCCTAATTAGACTGTTTGAAAAGCAGCTTGAGAGACTGAAGGATGAGATGAAACAAATCGATTCTGCTAAGCATGTTGAACTTGTAGAGCAAGTTCAACATGCTTCGCTGCCCCAGGATCCAAGGGTTGTCAGGATCTTCCAATTGGAGCAATACATTTTGGCGACCGTGCTCAATCCTTGGTTTAAGTCATATGTTGTGTCTTTTTTTCCCAATGGACACAGATCTGAAGAGAAGCAAAGAGCTGTTGGTAAGCAAATTGTCAGCTCAAGTGGCACGTGATGCAGCGATGGCTCCTCCTTCAGTTTCTCCAGCAAGACCAGCTGCCAGGAAAAAACGAAAGTTTCCCAAAAAAAGACCCACTGGTTATGCAGATGAGTCAACATAACCAAGTTTTGACATCTGGTCAGGTCTAAAAGAATTGCCTACAATTAATGAGACCTCTACCATGACTCCATCTGAAACTGTCACTATTCAAAGAATGGTTGAGGACTATTTTAAGGATAGCAACCAATTAGGCATATCAGAAGGTCCATTTCACTACTGGCAGGAAAAAAGGCAATTTGGAGGCCCTTGCACAAACTGGTTTTGCTTTACTTGAGCCGCCCACCCTCCAGTGTGTACTCAGAAAGAGTTTTCAGCACAGCCGGGACCCTTCTCAGCAATCGGCGTAGGAGGCTACTTTCTCAAAATGTGGAAAAGATGATGTTCATCAAAATGAACTACAAATTCTATGAGGAAGACCTTTACTACCAATTACATCCAAAAATTACAAAGGCACCTGAGGCTGTAATGGTGGATTCCAGCAGGGACAAATTAATATTGTGTGACGATGATGTACACACTGATGAGCGTGAGAAATCGGATGATGATGGCAACAACATCTTGCCTCTGTAAAGCCAGTTTGTGCACAGAGAGATCATTGCCAGCAACATCAGCTGCACGTTGGTAGCTTGTTTTGTGGGGGCCCAAACAAACCAATTGCTTCAGCCACAATTGGCAGTCCCTGTCGCTGAAGTGATTGGTTTATTAAACTGTGCATGTCCTATATACAACATAAGGGTGGGTGGAAGGGCCCAAGGACAATTCCATCTGGCACCTCTTTTCTTTGCATTATATGCTGTTTGGGGCATTGCTGCCTGAGATTTTTTTTTTAAACCATAATTTTTATTGATTTTTTTTTTTTTTCAAACAAAAAAGAAGGGGTACAGAAAAAAAAGAGTGGAAAGAAAAAACATGGGGGGATACAGGCAAATATCAGTAAAAAAAAAATCAAAATATCACATTAAACCAGAAACAAATCAAAATCAGTGTATGACATATACAAATAGTAGAGAACACTCCACAACTTCAATAGACAAACCAAAATACAGAACACATCAAAACCTTGATATATCAATGTGTGGTTATTGGAAGGCATGGACCCACAGTGATAAATTCATGCCAGCTGAACCACTTTATCATTGGTGAGTTGCTGCCTGAGATTTTTAAATTTATAGTTTATGAAACTGCCATCCTGTCTGCCACTGCTTTGTTTAATAGATGTCCTATATTTTTTTTAAACTGCCGTGCTTTTGGGCCACTGCTCTGATGCTTATTTTTTTTTTAGTTTCATACTGTATTTATTTCAACCAAAATCACAATTAGGTATACTTGCAAAATACTCTTATGCCATTTTTCAACCATGCTTTGTAGATACCAACCTGGTGGGCTTGGTTTTCCTTGACCATAACAGCCATGTTTGGTCAGATGCAACTCCCAAACACCAAATGGAAAGGCTGTTTTGTGATGGTATCTGGAGCTGGTCTCTCTCCTCCCCTCCCAGCCTTCCCATCCATAATCCCAGAAGCACAATGATAACAGATGTTTAGTACCAGACTTTGAAAATCCCTCTACCCCCTTCCTGTTCAGAGCTTCCATTTTGTGTACTGCCACAGACAGCATCTCCTGCATGCCCCTTTCATTTAAAAAAAAAAATACTGAACCACCACAAGAGCTCCACTGGGGCAAGGACTGATGTTAATGAGTCAAATATTCTTTGAAAATTACTCCCCACCTCCCTCCCTCATAAATTTGCTTTGGAATCCAAAACGTAAATTAAATTTGCTATGACTCAACCCTTCCTTTCCCTGCCTTCAACTATATACATACTCCATTTCCCTCAGGCCTCTTGATAATGAAAATATATGTTTCCTTATGTGCCATGTTTGAAGTTGAACTGCCACGTTTGTGCCGCCCACTGCTGCCACTTAGCATAGTCAGCCAGCTAGCTTGATGTAACTGATGTGCCTAATCTGTATGAAAATAATATTTTGAGCTGTGAGGTGGTCACAATTGACTGGAAATGAGTGGAAATTAATGTTATTGAGGTTAATAATACTGTAGGAACAAAAACAGGCACAAATTATGTGATTTTAGCTATTTTTATGATTTTTTAGAAAAAATACAGATCCAAAACCAAAACACGCAAGGGCGGTTTTGCCAAAACAAAATTCAGATCCAAAACATGAAGGAGATCCAAAACCAAAACACGGGGGTCAGCGCACATCCCTATTCTATATATAGCTATTTATCTGAAAAAATAGCAGTGCTAATCTCAACCTCCCCCACACTCCAATATTCTCACTGTCTGGGAGAATCAGATTCAAGGAGTAGCTATTCGGTTTATTTTCCCAGCCTGGGACCAGTGCTTGGTTAGTATAGCCTTATAGCGGAGAGGGAGAGCACGTTCTCTGTGTATATTTCTTTGGATAGGAGGGAGTCTCGGACTTATCTTTGATGCGTTTCTCCTCCAATAATATCTGGCGGTTTCCTCAGAGGGTCTTGACTGCCAAATATTATTGATGAACTAATTTTGTTTATTAAAAAAGGTATTTTTTTACTGTGATCATTAGCGCTGTTTTGTGGCTATATACGTTATATTGCCTATACTAGTTTTCTTGTATTAGACAGTCCAGAATTGTCCTTTTGGGAGCTGCTTGATAATCAATGTTGCTTAAGTGATCATTAGACGGCATTGATTTATTTAGGTTACTTATTTATTTATTTATTTTTGCACCCAAATATTTTAATATATGGTTTCCTTTTAAAGTGATCTTATCAAATTCTTCTAGTTTCTGGAACTAGGTATACGAATGAAAAATCATACCAACAAAAAAAAAGAAGAGCCAGTACTGCATTGTGTACCACTGAGTATCGGCACATGAAAACACACATGTTCTATTCATAGATTCATAGGTTCGCTGACATTAACCTTGTGTGTTGTCATTACAGCATTACTTTTCTCTGGTTGGGAAGTGCTTTTGTGTTGGCTGAATTCACTTTATTTACTGCATCGACTCATTAATTCTATTTTTGTTTGTGGTTTCTCAATGAGCCACAGGGAGGAGCCCATGTTCCATGGTCTGTCACTAAACACAGTTCTCTTCACTTTTAACATTTTTCCAATTGCACTGCCATCATGCCATTATAGGGTCATAATTAACTTGAATTTTATATATATATCCATTCAGTCAGCACTCTCCTAAATATCGGGCCATGGTGCACGCTGATTACAACACAAAAATCCCCAATAGCGGCACTCGCCATGCTTATTCACAAAATGGCACAGCAGTCCTGCATAGCAACATTTTGGGTATTTAATACCCATCTTCAGAAAACATACAATGTTTGTATGTTACCTGAAGACAGGTATTAAAGACCTGAAACGTTGCTGTACAGGACAGCTGTGTCATTTTCTGAATAAGCCCCACGAGTGCCACATTTGGATATATATATATATATATATATATATATATATATATATATATTATATATATATATTTGTTGAGTGCCACAATTGGATATATACATATATGTATATATCCAATTGTGGCACTCAACAAATATATATATATATATATATATATATATTCAACAGTCCGGCACTCCCACAATTGAGATGCAGACCACATAAAAATACATAATACATATTATATATATATATATTTGTCAAGCAATTGTGCCCCATAGATAATAATAGTAGCGGCATGCTGCAATTTTTTGGTAACTTGCTTTTGGCATAATTAAATATATATTTTTTACTTAAATAATACGGATAAATAATACATTTTTTTATCAGGTTTTTTACGGTAGGTTCTTATTGGAACCTGTGTCCAGGCGTTTGATTTTTAATACAGTACCCCAAAATGCTTATTTTCAGAGCTTTTATGTAGCATTTGTTAAATATGACCCATGAGAGAGAAAGAGAAATAGCCTGTTTTTTTTTTCTTTTTCAGAACAAGTAGATGTGAAGGAAGCTGAATTTGCATCATAAAAAAAATAGTTAAGGAAAGCTGTCTATATGTTGTGCATATAAAAACATTTAATGGCTGTCAGCTTGTTTGAGGGCTAAATGAAGAGAACAGTCCTAGAGTAAAGGGCCACATACATCTGCGATGGATTGCCGCTATCTTGCAACCCGGAATCGCAGGATCGCTGAAATCCAACATCAGTGGCGTAACTATGAATTTTGCTCACCCATGCCAAAAAAGTTTCCGGCGCCCCCCCCCCCCCCCGCCCAAAAGACAAACACACCCAAAGACGACGTTTAAGGTGTGCAGTCTCATGTTCATGATAAAGTTATGTGCCTTACACATTATGACACACTAAGTAATGCCACTTATAACACATTATGCCACACCGGAATGCCCCAATAACACATTATGCCACATTGTAATACCGCTTACAACACATTATGCCACACAGCAATGCACCTTACACATGCCACACAGTAATGCACTTATAACAAATTATGCCATGCCGTAATGCCTCTATTTCACATTATACTACATAACAAATTATGCCACATAGTAATGCCCCTTATACATTATTTCCCTTATAACACATAATGCCACACAGTAATGCCCCTAATAGCACATTGTGCACACAGTAATGCCCATTACACTTTATGCCACACAATAATGCCCATTACATCCCACCCTGACAGATCTACTTCATCAACCCTCCTCTCCGCTCCTGCCAGTCTGTCACCTCAGCTCAAGACAGGTACACAGTTTTTATGTCCATGTAGAACCAGATTATTGGGAACATAGTTTATAACCTATTAAATTAGTGCCCCTTATACAGTGCCCCCTGTAGTTGTGCTCCATATGCAATGCCCCCTGTAATAGTACCCATTATCCAGGGCCCCCTGTAGTTGTGCTCCTTAAAGTAGTGCCCCCTGTAGCTGTGCCCATATGCAGTGCCCCCTGTAGCTGTGCCCCTTAAATTATTGCCCCTGTAGTTGTGCCCCTTCAAGTAGTGCCCCTGTGTTGTGCCCCCTGTAGTTGTGCCTCGTATGCAATGCCCCCTGTAATAGTGTCCCTTATGCAATACCCCCTGTAGTAGTACCCATTACCCAGGGCCCCTATGTAGCTGTGCCCCTGTAGTTGTGCCCCTTAAAGTATTGCCCCTGTAGTTGTGCCTTTTCAAGTAGTGCCTCTGTAGTTGTGCCCCTTCAAGTAGTGTCCCCTGTAATTGTGCCCCTTCAAGTAGTGGCCCCTGTAGCTGTGCCCCCTCAAGTAGTGCCCCTGTAGCTGTGCCCCTTCAAGTAGTGTCCCTGTAGTTGTGCCCCTCAAGTAGTGCCCCCTGTAGTTGTGCCCCTTATACAGTGCCCCCTGTAGCTGTGTCCCTTAAAGTATTGCCCCTTGTAGTTGTGCCCCTTCGATTAGTGCTCCTTCAAGTAGTGCCTTGGTAGTTGTACCCATTCAAGTAGTGCCCACTGCCCCCTGTAGTTGTGCCACTTCAATTAGTGTGCCCTGTAGTTGTTCCCCCCCTACTTACCTGACTCTGTGCAGGCTGCAGCTGTCCTCCGGGCTGTCTCTCCCGACTCCCGCGCTGACTGGATCAATTGATCCAGCAGACGCGGCCGCTCAGGTTCCTCACTGCGCGGGTGATGTCATGACGTGACCTCTGAAGTGATCGGAGGCTTCCTTAGCCTTTGATCACTTCAGAGGCCAGCGCTCACAGTTGCAGTGGGGTAACCACTGCACCCGGCGCCCCCAAGCTACCCGGTGCCTCCAAGCCACCGTGGGGGCTGCGGGGGCAGTAGTTACGCCACTGTCCAACATGTTGGATTTCACAGATATGCCGATCGAGATAAAAAAATGATCATGATTGACAGATCTGTGAAATTTAACATGTAGAATTTCACCATTCCTGCGATGGATCGCTGAACATCGATGGCAACCGGTCGGCATTTACGACTGGCTGATCGACGTTTCCGATCCCATTGCTACATCGCAACGATCCGTCGCAGATGTATGGGGACCTTTAGGCAGTGAGTGACTGAAGATACCGCCTGCAACCTGTGTAACTCTAATTTGTAATCTGCAATCAAGAGTTTACCTTAAGTAACCTGACACTGTCAGAACATGTCTATGCAATCTAGTCAGAGGATGCACCACGTAACCTAAGATTGTGCAAGTCTGTCTGTTAAGATTCTATTTATCATAATAACTATATGAAACTTGCTGTTACCCTGCACAACCTAGATCAAAATGAAATATATGTACAGTTATGAAGGAGAGGGTCACAGCTCGTCAGGACATCTACATATTGTGATTGCCATAGTTGTGACCCTACAAACTTGAATTACTTTTCAACACCAGGCCATTCATGCTTTTGGTGAATAGAGCTCCCAAGCTACAACCTATTACGGACTAATCCATACAAACTAAAAGTGATGTATACGTCTATCTATTACCTATTATATTCAAAGAAATTGACATTTTAATAAATTGTTTCCCACAGGTCACTGATCAGATCCTAATGGAGATGAGCGTTGTGTCTGCTAATTTTTTGCAGCTTCTCCCTCCCCCTTCTGTCCTCTCTCTCTCTCTCTTTCTCAGTGATTCTCCTGCTCTCTCTCCTCCCATCTCTCTCTCCCTCCCCACTTTTCTCAGCTATCACTAATTACTCTGCCCACGGAAAACAGGATCATCTGGCACAAACCGCGCGAAAAATACTTTCCGAGAAAAGGCGTCAGGAAGACGAGTGGGAGTTAACCCTCATGATTGCGGCAGATAATCACTGTAACTATGCCATGCAGTGTGCTGACTGTATCATGACTGAGATAGAGATACTAATATAATCTTGTAGTGAACTGATAACTATCATAGAGTTTCAATACCTTTGTGGCATTACATCATGCTTGTTGTGGTTGAACGTAAACCCAGTCTCGTTGTATAGAAAATGGGGCAAGGCTAAAGTATTGCTGACTCGAGTTTCTACACATTATTTTTAATTGTCACTTATCACTTTATATATCTGTCTGTCAACCCTCCTTTATGCCAAGTATAATTTGGTATTATTTGGGTGCCACTTTAGTGTCCTAGAAATGTCATTTGTTTGGATTTTGTTAATTAATGGATCATTGATAGGTCATGTCCTCGTTAACCATCAGAGTCTATAAACCACCATAGGAAGAGTAAGTAGTAAAAAAAAAATGTTTTTTTTATTACTGACGGTGTTACCCTTCTCTAGTCAATTGCCATGTCTGCCACTTATTTCTCAATGTATACAGTAAAGTACATTTATAACTAGATTGTAGGTTTCTGGTTTGATTTCACTGATAAAGGGATACCCCAAGCTACAGGAGCATTAATTTACTATTTACTATCAAAAAATAAATACAATACTTTATTAATGAGGACAAGTAGCCAGTTGGACATACAAATATTATGGTAACTATTTATTAGGAGTAGACTCAATACCTTGAATGGTGGGACAAAACTGACTGTGGTTGGTAGTATATATTGTACGCATTATAGGTACTTATATGAACAAGTGCTGGCTGGCTGGCAACTTTCAGTCTAGGAGCAAGTACAAGCAAGCAGCCCCATCTTTTCTACCAGCAAACTGCAACAAATAAATGTAGTTAGTACTGGCCATCTTTAGGGTCAGACTGGCTGGCTATCTTGCACTTCTGGCAAATGCTCACATGTGGGGAGGGGTTAATTTAATTGACCCCATAGACTAAAAGATCCAACCACAATACATGTACAGGCTTTATTCACCCACTGTCCCTCTTATCCTATGTTATACTCTTGCTGTCAAGTACAGGATGTGAACTTTTTAATGATATATGGATATAATAGGTTTTGAGTTCAAATATTGAAGCCCTCATTTAATCTATTTTGGACATTGCTTTGATTTTAGATCCATCGGACAACTGTTAGACTTAGTGGAAAATGTAATGGCATAAAAAGTACAGGACGCGCGATGCTTATGCCATGAAATGAAAGCAACTAGAAACTCATCCTTATAGTATTAATCAGGCCCTGCCACTACATAAAACAACTTTTATCAATAGAAGTGTGCCATTATGTTATCTAAACTACTGCCCTACCTGCAATCCAGGTAGACAACCCGTACCCTGCTCCCTGATTTTAGCACAGAAATACTCACCAATATATAAACACACAATAGTAATATATACATGCACATTACCATTTAGCTTGTTAAACAAAGTTAAATGCATATCAGAAAAAAAAAACATCCCAGTTATATCAGCTATAGGGGTCACTTCAAATAACTCTGCATGTGATCATCTTGCACCACAAGTAAGCACGGCTAAAATAAGCAAGTCCAGGACGAGATAGAGGCAAGTTCAAGTTTCTATGCTGTAGAAAAGATCACCATGGCGATGCTGCAAAACGTAACCCCTGAGTTTGAAATTCTAGTGGTAGCAATAGAAGCAAGCACAGCCAAGTTATCTACAGAGATGTTTAGAACACAACTGCTACAGTTCCAGGAAAGTGTGCCAGTTGAGTTAAAAGCTGAGAAACTGCATTACATACTGAGAATAAAAATCCCAGAAAATTTAAGTACAAAGGGTATATTTACTAAAGTGCCGATTTTTAGAAGTGGAGATGTTGCCCATAGCAACCAATCAAATTGTACTTAACATTTATCTAGCACCATCTAGAAGATAATATCTAGTGGTAAATTTACTAAAGTGAGATTATTTAGAAGTTGGTTTAGAAGTTATGTTGCCCATAGCAACCAATCAGATTCTACTTAACATTTAACTAGTACCTTCTAGAAGAAAATAGCTAGAATCTGATTGGTTGCTATGGGCAACATCACTTCTAAAACTCACTTCTAAAAACTCTCACTTTAGAAAATGTACCACCTAGTATCTGATTGGTTGCTATGGGTAACTTTTCCACTTCTAAAAACCTGCACTTTAGTAAATATACTCCCAAGTGTTATACAGTATATGTCACTTGACTTCTACTCACAATCTATGGACCTATGACACAGAAGATTAGGTCACCTTGGATAGGACAGTGTCCAGAAATTACTAGATGAATGGTTACAGGAATATCCATGACTGATGCAGAGAAACCTATATATTAAAGCTGTATAATAGAAAAGCAAAGCTGTGAACATTTCCAAAGTCAGCAAGTAGAGCTGATGCACCACATGAGTTTGTGCATACACATGTGTGTGGTTCATTGGAAGTCAATTCAGTAAGTGGATACAGATACTACACGTTCACGATTTCACGAGAATGACACATACTGTATATTTTATCAAACAAAGTCTAAAGCACAGGATTTCAAACTTGGTCCTCAGGACCTCAAATACTTCATGTTTTCCAGGTCTCCCCACAGAATCACAAGTGAAATAATTAGCTCCACCAATGGAACTTTTAAAATGTGTCAGTGAGTAATGACTACACCTGTACACCTGCTGGGTGACCTGGAAAATGTGAATTGTGTGGGGTCGTGAGGACCGAGTTTGAGAACCTCTGGTTAAAGTAGAGATGAGCGGTTCGGATTCTGTGGAATCTGAACGGCTCCGAACATCGGGGATCCGAGTCCACCTGAATGCTGTTCGGGTGTTCCCCGCCTGACTCGGATCCTTGCGTGGATCCGAACTTCATCCTCCTCACGTCGGATCCTCGCAAGAGGATCCGCCGTCAGGGCTTCACAAGTGTAGGGTAGACTGTCCTACACAGTAACAAACACACAGCCGCCAGCTACGCCCATGGGGGGAGCCCGCTGGAGCTCACTCATGAGCTCCGCCTTCCGGCTCCCCATGCTGCGGACGGCAGAAGCAGCCAGCAGCGGTCACGGCAGGAGTGGGGATTCAGGTAATTTTTTTTTTTCTTTGTGTGTGTGTAAGGGGTCGCTACTGGGGGCAATGCAGCATAAGGGGGACTATTAAGGGGGCAATTCAGCATAAGGGGGACTACTAAGAGGGCAATGCAGCATAAGGGGGACTACTAAAGGGGCACAGCTGTGAGGTGGTCTAAATTGACTGGAAATGACTGGAAATTAATATTATTGAGGTTAATAATACTCTAGGAACAAAAAAAAGCCCATATTATGTGATTTTAGCCTTTTTTGGCAATTTTTGTAAAAAAATCCAAATCCAAAGTCAGTCATGGCAGGTTTGGCAAATCCAAATCCAAAGCTGGACGACGAATCAGAGCCAAATCCAAATCCAACAAAAATGGTCCGGCGCACATCCCTAGTCTAAAGTAATGAAAACAAATGCAGACTACAAGAGATTGGTGGAATATCAAACTGGTCACAGACTAAACAAAGAGAATATATAAATAAAGATGTGGAATTCTTAATAAAGAAGCATGACATTGAGCATCACTTGACCATTGCACGCACACCAAAACACAATGGTGTAAATGAGCAAACAAATCGTACATTAGTGGAGATAGCCAGATGTATGCTGAAAGATACAGGCCTAAACAAGCAATTTTGGGTAGAAGCAGTGTCCACAGCAGTTTAGCTGAAGAATTCTGCTCCCAGAGTTGCCTTGAAAGACAAGACACCAATTTAAGTGTGGTAAGGGAGAGAACAAAATGTCAAAAAATCTCCAAGTTTTTGGAAGTACAGCCTATGTACATATACCAAAAGAATGAAGGTACAAGCTGGATTCAAAGTGTATAAAGTGTATCATGTTTGGTTATTGCCATGAAAGTAAAGCAAAGTAAACTCTGGAAACCAAGTACTAGAAGAATACTTGTCAAGTCAAGAGATGTCACATATAAAGAAACAGCACAAATTAAAGAAAAGCTGAAATTTGAAACGCAGAGGAAGTAGGTGTCACTGGATATGTCAGCAGCTGGAGACATATCTGAAACAGAGGCTAACACCGTGGACATCCAACCACAGAAAAGAACTTCCGCAACACCAAACATT
Source organism: Taudactylus pleione (assembly GCA_031769625.1). Lineage (NCBI taxonomy): Eukaryota > Metazoa > Chordata > Amphibia > Anura > Myobatrachidae > Taudactylus > Taudactylus pleione. Next base: position 1,456,279 of record JAUIMM010000957.1, read on the forward strand.
TGAAAACCAGCAAGTAGATACTATGAGTAATTCACAAATATTGTGTTCAGTGAACCTCTAGACATCCAAGAAGCAAAGTTAAGAACTGGTATAAGTGGGAATCCAAAATAGGCAAAGAGACTTTGCATCAGTATGGAAGACCTCAAACACACTGAGAGTAACAGCAGTCATAGCTTTGTGATGAATGGGAATGTTGATATGGTCCATACAGATAGGGGCCTATTCATCATACCTAAAAATTATCTGTAGGTAATTAGGTTTAGAACTGGCATGGAGTTCTACCTAATTACCGGAGGAATTCATCATTCCTCCTCTCCATAACTATCTATTTCGAAAAGCTGTCATTTTTGCGATGACAGCTTTTCAGGAAATAAATACTTTTCCCTCTCAACACTAACTTACCGCAGCTGGAATCAGTGCTGCGCATGCGCTGTTACATCTGTAAAACCAGCGCATGCGCAGCACTACCTACAGATGCTGTAATTGTGTCCCCCCTCCGCATACCTCCCCCCGTCCCCGCACTTACCTGCCCGCTGCAGCACCTCCGGCTCCATCCTACTGTTCTGAGACGTGGTCTCCCAGCAGCACACAGTACAGTTTAGAAATAATTAAAAAACGTTTTTTTTTTATTCTAAACTTTATTGTGTTCTGCTTGGAGACCACGTCTCAGAACAGCCACTGGAGCCAGAGGACGGACCAGAGCGCCGGAGGGAGACGCCGGGGGACCTCACCAGCTGGAAGCAGGTAAGTGTTACCTGCTATTCGCTACCTCACAGTGGCGGATAGTAACTCCATCAAATTCCGAAAATACATAATTTTCGGAATTTGACGAATACCATAATTTCCATATCCTCATACTAATGTATGGGGAGTGTGGAAATAAACGCAGGGGGGCTTAACCAGGAGATATCAGTGATATCTCATGTGTTAAGTCTCTTCATAAATACTAAAATAACGTTAATTAAGGAAAATGTCATTAAAAATTTTATTTTAGTGTTGATGAATAGGCCCCTCAGTGAGAATAGTGACTGAGTCCTTTTCAAGAAATGTGAACTAGAATTGTTTGAATTGTTGATATTTTTCTGCTTAACTAACCCGCAATTTTTACAGGTTGCTACAGTAAAGCCAAAAGTAAGAAATGTTTGTGTAACATGGACAAGCTTGTAGCAGGGGAGGGGGGTGTTGTTGAACACTGGAGAGCACTATTGCACAGTCTCCATGATGCTCCTTCAGGAAGACATGAAGTACTTTACCAAGATACCCACCGTTTGGTCTTCTGCGCATGTGTGGCGCTATTTTGTCACTGTGTTAGAGAGCTACAATGGAACATGGAAGTGGCAATATACAGCATACCACACGCTATTCACCAATTGTATTCTGCATCCACGTTACTACTAAATAAACCAACCAACTGGTTAAGTACTGGGCTGTTTTCTGACTTAGGAGCTGGTGTGTACTATAACTGTGCTATATCATCGCCAACAGTACACACATATTTCATCACTTAAAACATTGGCCAACTGCATGCGGCATAGATACTGCGTACGACTGGGAACCAGACCCGATATGTAGTATCACTGACTTGGCAGAGAACAATACATTTATTTTCACTTTAAAAACAAACAATGTACTATATTTACACCAACAATTTGGGAGCAAAATAGTGACCGCTTTAAATTGTTGAAAGAAATTTTTCCCAGTAGTTTTCTCCGATTACAAGTTTAATAAAATTAGACCCCAGATCTGACTCCACGCTTTGAAAATCAGGCACCAGATCTGAACTCCCCACATTTAAAATCAGACCCCAGATCTCACCCCATTCAATTCATTTGAAATCAGACTCTAAATCTGTCTCCACCCACTCATTATAGATTATACCCCAGATCTCATTACCCATCTTCATTTAAAATCATTCCTCTGATCTATACCCCCACCTATAAAAAATTAGACCCCAGATCTCAGCCCCCTTTCTCATTTTGGGCTCTATTTACTACAATCCGCATTGGTAATGCAGATTGTAGTGTGATATTACCGAGTGAATTCGCATTGCGAATTCAGGCAATATCACAGGGATTTACTACAAATCCCTTGCAGGGACAGAGCTTGCAATAAAGCTCTGTCCCTGCTAATTCCCTTCGGAGCCTTATCACGGTATTTTCGCAAAAAATACAGTGATTAAGTGCCCGCGCATGCGCTGACCGGTCGCCGCTGCTACCCCCCCTCCGGCGCCCCCCTCTCCCTTACTTACACTTACCTGCATGCTGCAGGCCTCCGGTGATGTTCTCCATTCCTCCGGTCAGGTGATCTCCCATACTGCACTGCTGCCCGATCACCTGATGACCGGGCAATAGTGCACTGTGGGAGACCAGCTGACCGGAGAGGAGTCATCACCGAAGGCCCGATCACCGGTCCCTGGAGTCAGGTAAGTAATTTTTTTTTTACTATTTTTTTTTTCTTTTTTTTTTACAGTAATCAGCCTGCGGTCTGTTTAGACCACAGCTGATTACAGGGACCAACTCCCGGCTCTGCTCTCCCCTTTAGAGCAGGGCAGGAGGCCGGTAACCGGGGGAGACCCTGGATAACGCCACCTCCAGGTGGCGTTATTATCACAGGGCTTCCCCCAATATTTTTTTCACATTTATTTTTAGTAACTATGGTCAGATCACATTTCCCATTACAGTTATGGGAAATGCGATCTGCTTTACTAAAAATAAGTGATACTTAGGGGTTGGAGTAGAATTTTATGAATTCTACTCCAATTGCCCTGTAATAACTATAGGTGATACTAAAATAATGTGAAAAGGGTGTGAAAACACCCTTTTTCACATTATTTTAGTAAAAATAATGTTGATAAATAGAGCCCTTTGGGACCTATGCTTTAAGATTTGTGGTTGCCCAACTAAAATTATGCTTCTAACTCGGCACGAGTTGTGGTGGCAGATACAAATGTTCCAGAGCAATTCTGTATTGCCCCCGAGACTGCTTTTTTGAAAAGCAGATTTACCATGAGCCCTACCATAACAAAAGCAAAAGTTTTACAGTGTCAGGCAGTGTTCTAGTGCGTGTATGAATTTCAAGTATGCGTACAGTGAGGGCCGGAGTAGACAGTGGGATCCAAGTAGGACTGGATTATAAACAAGGCAGTACAGGCTGCCGCCTAGAACTCGCTGGGGACTAGGACATCCACCCACCTTCATGTGCTTTCCCAGGGCTGTACTCCTATTAAATTGGGCCACAGGCAGCAAAACAATGATTTGCTGACATCAAAGATCAGGGAAAAACGGCATATTGAAAATCCCGCCTCGCAGTTCCCAATCATGTTTTGGTCAGGATTGGTACATCAAGGATTTACAACAATCCCCGACCCCAGCATAGGTAGAATGAGGAATTGGGACAATACGTTGCAGATGAATGAGGCCCCTTAATGTGGTCCATACATCAGCACTGCAATATCCAAATGCTGATCCAATTCGCCAATTGGTGGCTATCGATGATCAGCTATATGTCAGCAGATCGGGGGGAAAAAACATGTTAAAATTCACCGACTTGCCGATCCAGATAATTTTTTGGTTGGAATTGGCGTGTCGGGGAAATCCAGCATGTTGGATTTCTCAGATCACAGAATTACTGCAGCTGTAGTTAGTGCTGCGCATGCGCTGCTTTTGTGAACGTAACGGTGCATGCGCAGCACTGATTACAGCTGCGGTAAGTTAGTGTATATAGTGATAACTATCTATTTTCTGAAAAGCTGTAATCGCAAAAATGACAGCTTTTCGGAACAGATACTTATGGAGAGGAGGAATGATGAATTCCTCTTGTAATTAGGTAGAACTCCATTCGAGTTCTAAACCTAATTACCTCAATTCATTTTTTTAATACTTACCTACTTTGTGTGTATTAAAGCGAACAAGATTGTTGCTGCTTCTAGCCACCCGTGTCACTATTTGTTTTCTCTATTGCCCCCTGGTAAGCATTTAAGGTGTATTGGGTGTCAAACTAGCAGGTTGCGGTATAGCTTTTTTCCTGCTGTGATTGTTAGTATAAACTCTTAGGGGTATATTTACTAAAGTGAGAATTTTTAGAAGTGTAGATGTTGCCCATAGCAACCAGTCAGATTCTAGCTATTATCTTCTAGAAGGTGCTAGTTAAATGTTAAGTAGAATCTGATTGGTTGCTATGGGCAACTTCTCCATTTCTAAAATCTCTCACTTTAATAAATATACCCCTTAGATTCTTAATCATATTTTTAATGTAATTTTATCTGTAAGTTTTGTTGCATCGTAATTTCACTGATACATTTGTAATGTGGATTTGACAATAAATTTTGATTGATTGATTGCTGCCGGGACGGGGCAGCCAGGTCGGCAGAGACGAGGCATGGTGCTGGGACAGTGGGGGGTGTGGTGGCGTGATCGCGTCATTGTGGCCCCATCCCCGCTAGACAGTGGTGAGAAAACAGGAATTGTATAGTGGGGGGCAGGGCTACAATGACGTGATTCACTGCAAATCATTTCATCGCTCAAACTAGTGCTCCATAAGCGGGGGGGGGGGCTAGAGTGAGCAGGTGGGGGGGGCTAGTGTGAGCAGGCAGGGGGGGCCCGCGGTTGCCGGCAATGGAGGGAGGTGCAGGAGTCTTACCTACTAGCCTACTTTTCCGGGTGGCTGGGAGCACCACCCAATTTTCGGGGGCCTCCCGGCCATCCGGGAGTGTAGACAAGTATGGTGTATCTTAGTTGAAATACATAGGAATGAAGCATATCATATGTCTCTTTTTCCAATGAAGTCTGTCAATGAATATGACATGAGACAAAAAAAAGTTTACTTTTATGTTTTATTTGTTAATTTTTTATTTTCTTTTTAGTGCAGTACATGTGTGCTGCTCTTAGCTCTAAGTCTGACAATGGCCCACAAAATGTGCCTTGTACAGGCTTAGGGGCCCGATTCAGAGCCGCTCGTAAGCGGCCGCCCGTTCGCTCCGAGCGATGTTCGCACATCTGCGCATGCGTATGGATCGTAATGCGCATGCACCAACCAATCAGTGCGGTCGGAAATCGTGTGTTCGCAAAATTTGAGTGACAGGATGAGGCGTTTGTGGGTGGTAACAGGGGAAGGTGCTTGAAAACGGGGAGTGGAGATCCGAACGCAGGGGTGCCAAACGGTCAAAACGGGCGTTTTAAGGGTGTGCATAATTAACAAAGCAGCGTCATCGGCCACGTCACTTGGTTGTCTCTTAGCCTGAACTGTTCGCATGATTGCGGTAGGAAAATCCAACCACAAGCACTGCGAGCAGTTCAGACGCCTTTCGATGTACTCGATTAATCTACTAAATAGCGGAGATGACGTAGGATGCGAGCGGCCAGGGGGCGTCTTTACAAAATAGCAAGCGCATGTTTCGTTCACTCGCTCAGACATAGAGGCGTCAACAGACCGCAAAGAGCGAGCGCTCAATTTAAATAGCCGGCCCCTTTTTCTGAACGAGCGAGCGCAAATAGCGTCCGGCTCTGAATCAGGCCCTATGTCTTTGTTAACAGTGGAGAAATTCATATGTATGTTCTGCAGTTAATGACATCTGGAGACAGTTTTCCAAATTCTTTCATGATGTGATGTGGTTCTGCTTGTGACCATTTTGATGCGAGATCCTGACAGCTTGGTCTCATAGATGAGCTGAACATGTTAAGCAGAATGCTAATTTTGCTAAATGAGCCACTGTCCCTAACCAGGAAGACTGTGGGCCTGATTCAGAGATGTACGCTAATGCAATTGCATTCTCTCACGGATCGCAGTTGCTAAAGTACGCAGAGCAGCAAACACTGCAGCTCTCATAATACGCAGGGAGCTCTCATGCTGTGTAGGAGATCGCAATAGCTAATTTATGAACAGTCAAACATGGCTGCATTTGCCTAGCCACTCCCCGTTACCTCCCACAAATGCTGACTACCTGTCAATCACTCTACATATGGATTCTCTGTGCAGGCATCATCACAAAACAATCACTGCACGTGCACAGTGTGGCTTACACAAATGCGCAATAGTAAACAATTGCTCGATCCGCATAAAAATCAGCATTGTGTACATCTCTGAACCATACCCTGTGTCTCTGCACTGACTTTCTCCTGATGCTCCCTTGGGTATCCAGTAGCTCAAATTTGTTAACGAATACCTCCCATACAGGGCCGGGCCCAGGTCTACTAGCACCCTGTGTGTGTAATTTTGGAGCACCCCCACAGGACTAAAATAAAACACATTTGCCTGCACGCAGCAAAACACACACAGACAAACACACATTGGTCCCCACAACACGTTGTCCCACACAGGAAACAAAGAAAAACACACTGGACTCCCACAGGAAAGAAAACATACATGTTGCCCTACACAGGAAAAAAAAACCACATTGGTCCCCACAGAAAAAATAAAAAATATTAGCCCACAAAGGAAAAAAATAAAGCACCCTGGCCCCCACTGGAAAAAAAAAACATATAAACTCCAAATGGAAAAAAACAAACACATTGGCCTCAACAGGAAAAAAAAACACGTTGGCCCCAACAGGGAAAAATTAAAACACTTTGGCCCTCACAGAAAAAAATTGTATAACATAAAATATAGCAGCACTACTAACAGTTAATCGATAAAAATTAGATGCAAAAAATTACTTCACTCACAGTAATAAATTAATTGATATTTAATACATAAAACAGATAGTTAAAATCAATTATTACATCAACTACTGTACATTATAATAAAAGAACCAATGTATGTAACAACGCTTGTTCCTATTCAAATAGCTGGACTACACTGTGGCTGATCAATTCAAGCACATAGTAGGTTTTAACCATGTAAGCACCGCTGTAGGATAAAGTCCCGTATTAATAATGGTAGCAGTAATCCAAAGAAAAAAGAGGGGGTGCAAAATCCTCACCAATACACAATGTCTTGTTAGTGGAGCCCTATCCACCAGTAGATAAACATAAGTCCATGTCCAATGAGGTCTTAGCCGCAAACAGTGAATTTTCCAGTCCTGGTCCAAGCGTTTCCACTGGAGTACAAAGGTTCTTAATAGAGTATAGAGGTCAACCACTGACGTGTTTCGCTGCTATCCTGGTGCTGCTTTATCAAAGGTGACTCTCTGTGTGTCTTAACTAGGTTTATATACCATCCTTAATGAACCACTCCATTCGCATCTGATGTAAATTATTAATCTAATTAAGCGCATCTTACTTAAAAACAGTATAAATATTTATACATAAAATATACTTGTGACTCAAAGGCAAATTTATTTAAAAAGCTATTGTTTTGATAAACAATTAACTATTGGAAAATAGCGATTAATTATCTAGAGATACATTTCCGGTTTATGGAACGCAGATGCGGTCATCTGATGACTAATTAATGGACCGGCAACCGCTCCTTGGACTCACCTGTGGCCGTGACCAACGTCACTCCACTGGGCATCTCAGTCCATTACGTTCCCCATAGCAAGCCCTGCAAGACGGACCCTGATCCGGAAGAAGACGGCACATTTGGAATGCATGAGTCATCGTGTCATATCCTGTATGCGGACCATAGACGGGATAAAGCTAAAACTTGTTGTCATGATAATAGCTGTAAACAGAAGGAAAAAAACTTATTTTATCTGGACTTAATAATTCTTAGTTCATTTCAAAATATAAAATGCCATAACAAAAAATATTTGAACCAAATATAGAATAGACACATAAATAAATAAAAATAACAATAATAATAATAATAATAATAATAATAATAATATAAAAGATAGACATAGGGCAATAATTCCTATAAATACAAAATAAATTATCAAAAAAAGCATAAAAAATCGTTTAACATTAATTCATTTTGTTAGAAGCATGAAATCACCAAGACCTTATATACAATCTTAGAAATCTATATAACTGTATTCAGTTCGACTGACTCGTTAAGACCTTCTGGAAAAATAGAGTTTATAGTATACATCCAAAATACTTCCTGCCTACAAAGTCCCCTATACCGATCCCCTCCACGTTCAGTTACTTGAATAAACACACCTTATTGGTTATTTTCTACTCACCTCATTGGTTATTTTCTACTACTGCCTCACAGAAAAAAAACTAACACTTTGGCCCTCACAGGAAAAAATAAAACACATTTGCTCCCACTGGAAAAAAACAAACACGTTGGCCCACACAGGAAAAAAATAAAACACATTGGTCCTGACAGAAAAAAAATAAACACATCAGCCCAGACTGGAAAGGCCCAGACAAGAAAAAAAATAAACACATTGTCCTTCACATGAAAAAGAACATTGGTCTCCACAGAAAAAAAAAACATTGGCCCATAAAGGAAAAAAATAAAGAACCCTGGCCCCAACTGGTAAAAAACAAAACACTTTAGATCCCGCTGGGAGAATAAACCATTGGCCCCCACTGGAAATAAATAAAACACATTGGCCCCCATTGGAAATAAACAAAACACATTGACCCTCACAGAAAAAACAACACATTGCCCCCCACAGTAAAAAAAAAACACTTTGGCTTCCACAGAAAAAAAAACACATTGGCTCCAAAAGGAAAAATAAAACTTATTGTCTCCACAGGAAAAAAATAAAACACATTGGCCCTCACATGAAAAAAACTAATATATTGGTACCCTACAGAAAAAAAAACACATTGGCCCTGAAAGGAAAAAATAAAACCCTTTTTTTTCCCACAGGAAAAAACAAACACATTAGCCTCCACAGGCAAAAAAAACAAATACATCAGCCCTGATAGGAAACAAAAAAATCAAACACATTGGCCCCCACAGGAAAAAAAAACAAATACATCGGCCCCGATAGGAAAAAAAATCAAACACAATGGCCCATACAGGAAGAAAAAACAAATATGTTGGCACCCACAGGAAAAAAAAAAAAGTACCCACATGCCATGTTTTGGGGATGTCTTCAATCATACTCAGATGAGTTAATCTATGTTGCTGGGTCAGTAATTATCCCTAATTCCACAGACAAAAATCCTCAAAACATGACCTGTTGTGGGTACTTGAGGATTGTACCCCTGATCTAGACCTATTTTTAATACATCCAATCAGATCTGTATCATGTGAGAATTAAACGATACTGGGGCTTTAAATGCTACCTGCTGGACTTGTATAATTGCAACAGTACTTGACTTGACTGTCTCACATTTGTATTATATTCATGATGTCTGTATTTTATACAAATCTATTCTAAACCTTCTGTATGTTCTTAATTTTATGAAAATCTAAGCTGCTGTATTTTGATGGTACCTGTAAAGCACCTTGGGGTAAATGTATGAAGCAGTGAAAAGAGGGGAGAAGTGTACCAGTGGAGAAGTTGCCCTTGGCAACCAATATGCTCTTACATATTATTTTATAGAATGTACTTGGTAAATGCAATCTCAAAGCTGATTGGTGCCATGGACAACTTCTCCACTCTTTTCACTGCTTCATACTGTATATCTATCTTGAGTCCTATTGGAGAAAAGTGCTATATAAATAAATGTTATCATTGTCATTTTTAATATTATTATATACCACCCATCTTTGACCCAAGCCAGTGTGGCCTTTCCACTAAGCCAGGCCTAAAAATGAGTGTGTGATAGCAGTACAAGCTTTATGTTAAGCAACAAAAGGCAGAGGATCACTGCACTAAGGGCCCGATTCAGCAAGGAACGCACGCTAGCAGACGCATGCACTCAGCGCTGTGAGAATATGCTAATCATTACATACGCACGGAGACCACAGAACAAGATGCAGACGCTCAGCCGTATATTAAACCGCCCATCTCCCTTTACTCAAAGCCTGATCAGTACGCAAGATAGCATAAACATCGGTAACATCGAGAACCATCGACCACATTTGCATAACAGCGGTTGACCAGACCTCGCTCAGGATCTTGGCAACTTCCTGTGTGCACAGAGTCTCATCACTGCGTCCATCTCCGCACTGGCTTAATTATGGACGACCCTAAAATGGCGTCCCAACACACAGGCACTCCTGCATTCGCCCGACCACCACCACCCACAAACAGCACTTCCTGTCAATCAATGTCGGAATGGGTCTGCGTACATGCTGCGTAAGCTTACCCAATCGCAATGGCTAGTTCCCGCACGCGAAGTGCGATGCATGCGCAGTTCGGAAAAATAGGCCAAGTGCTTGCGTTCTCTCATGTGCGTTCCTTGCTGAATTAGGCCCTAAGTAAACTAACCTCGGTTCAATGTCTGCTGCCTGTCATGGGAAACACTGAGGCTTGGATGTACTGATTATAATATTACTGATTTGGTACACACAAATAATATATACAATATAACAAAAATATATAAGAAAAAAATCTAAAGAAATATCTATAAAAAGTGAGGATAAAATTAATAATAACATTCCTAAACATGCAATCAATTATAAAACTGTGTCACTTATTAGAATGGCTTTCTAAAAGCAGTTAGTAGTGCGTAGCACAAGGAGTTAATATGTCAGTTGCTTTTATGTGTCTCTGTATGCAATTAGTATGGCAATTAAGTAGAAAGTATAAGCTGTTAGAGGTACACTGCAGGCAGTTAGTAATTGCAGCAGTCAAAAAAAACGGTAAGAGGTTATGGTGAGTTCCAGACCTTTAGATGTATTTAGGGATACGTTCTCCCAGAGATGTAATAGATTCCGTCCAGAGACTCTCTGGTGTGGAGACTGCTGTAGTGTAATCCTTATGGCTGCTGGTGCCTTAAGGCAGGGATGGGGAACCTCCTGCCCGGGGGCTGTATAAGGCCTGCGGAATCATTTGGTCTGGCCCTCTGAGCCTTTTTCTGCTAGCCTCATCTGGCTAGCAAGGTGCCTAGAATGGTACCTTGGAGCCAGAATCTATGCAGCAGTGCTGCCTAGAGCGTCCATAGGATGCTTCAGACGGTTACACCGATGCTTTTACAGCTTCCGGGCATTGCTGTAATCACCGGCGATTGTGACCGGCTCCCATGTGAAGTCACACGGAGGAAGCATGGCTTGCACCAAGCCCACGAATAATGTTATATATCTCAAAATGTCCCTCGGCGGAAAGAAGGTTCCCCACCCCTGCCTTCAGGAGTAGGAAGTAAAATATACAGTGAGCAGTCTAAGTAGTTGAATTAAATGTGCCAAAAAAATGGGTTATCATTCCTGACCTACAGGTCATGCATGTGCACAAGAACCCCGACGTCCGACAGAAGGAGCAGGACAGGTGCGGAGGGATCCGAAAAATCCGGGACTGCTTTCCATAGTGAAGGAGCTGATTGCAGCCCGGAGCAGGTTCACTCGCCGTCTGAAGATTGCGAATGCTCCCGCACTCAAGCTCCAAAAATATTGCATTTTCAAAGCTTGATGAATTCTGTCCCCATACTAGTGTATGGGGACATTGGGCCATTCCGCCACAGGAAGGTAAGCAGGAGATATATGTGATATCTCCTGCTTTACCTTCTTGATGAATGGCCCGAAAACTTACTTTTTACAATTGCAGGTAACAATTTTAATTTTCACCTGCTTTTGTAGAATTTAAGTGATGATGAATAGGCCCCTATGTCTAAAATATATCTCTATTTATTAAAACTGTTGTGACATCAGCCATAGGGATGTGTCAGAAAAGTGTTCCAGGTTCCTATGTGGGCAGCACAGATGGTGTAATGGTTAGCATTACTGCCTCACAGAGGTCATGGGTTCGATTCTCACTCTGGCCCTAACTGTGTGAAGTTTGCCTATTCTCCCTGTGCTTGTGTGAGTTTCCTCCGGGTACTCCAGTTTCCTCCCACATCCTAAAAATATACTGCTAGGTTAATTGGCTCCCAACAAAAATTAACCCTATTGTGAAAGTATGTGCGTGTGCATGTGGTAGATTGTAAGCTCCACCAGGGCAGGGACTGATGTGAATGGACAAATATCCTCTGTAAAGCGCTGTATGTGTGCGCTATATAAATAACTGGTAATAATAAAAATTATAATATGTCATACACATAGGAATAGTCAAATGTCAGGAAGCCAGAATCCATACTGTTTATAAAAGAGAGAAATACAAGACTAATGCTGGATTTTGTTATCGATAATGTTCTTTTTTAAGATGTATCTGCCTGCTGGCACATCCTTTAGGCTATGCAGGGGCCTATCTGTAATGGGTTGCAGGTGTGTGGGGCACATGGGCTCCAAGGTCCAAAGGGGCCCACACCGCATACCCTGCACTCGTAGTCTTATACTTACCTCTCCATAGTGCTGCTTTGCAGTGCCGAGCCGGTGCTGCAGAGCAGCAAAAATCACTGGAAAAATAATGGCGGCCATTTTCCCAATGACCTGCGCATGCGCAGTACTAGTGTCCCCGGGAAAAAGTCATGGGTGCCATTTTCCCGGAAACCTGCGCATGTGCAGTAGATTCTGGCACTAAGCCAGAATCTACAGTGCACTGCGGGACCGCCGGGGCTATGACCTAACCGACTTTTGTTCTGTTTTAAAGCATAGAAATAGCATTGAAGCGTTATTTTATATGCATCTTTCCACCATTTTTTTCCTACAAAAGAAGATTATATAGTATCTAATGCTGGGTACAGACTATGCGATATATCGTTCAGTGTTTCGGCTCACGTATACACACAATATAACTTTGAACAATGTTGTTCACAGGTATTGTTTGTCGGCTGTGCAGCATGGATCTGTCGGTGTATGTGGGCAACCCACCGAATGCCCCATACTGTACAAGGGGGGTCATTCAGACCCGCTCGTTAGCGGCAGTACATTCGCAAGCGGGTCGATGTTCCCCCACTGCGCATGCGCACGACGGAGGGAGCTCCATCGTGCGCATGCGCGAGACCCGGCGAGCGACGGGCTCTCCATCGCTCCGGGTCTCGCACCAAAGGGGGCGTGCTGTCGATGTTGATTGACAGCACGCCCCCTTTGATGGACGTGCCGGGGGCGTGCCTGCCAGACGGAGGCGTTCCCATGGGAACGCCTACCGTCTGAAGCCGGCCCCACTGACATCACTAGTGATGTCAGTGGGAGTGATTTTGGCTCTGATAGAGCCAAAATCACTCCTGGGCTTGCGGCAGCGAGACCCTACCGCAAGGGTCTCATTGCAAGTCCGATGGTCGCGATGGTCAAGACCATCGCGACCATCATCATGGACGCTCCATTTTCAGGGAGGAGGGCCCTGATTCAGAGCGAGCGCACTGGTCAGAGCGTTCAGCTCTGAATCAGGCCCAATGGCCTCAGGAATTGACAACATTGACACCACAACTGGGTAAACAAATTTAAATGCCCTCTCAGTTGAGATGTCTGGCTAGACATATAGGGGTAAATGTATTAAAGTGAGAGTTTTTAGAAGTGAGTTTTAGAAGAGATGTTGCCCATAGCAGCCAGACAGATTCTAGGTATTATCTTCTAGAAGGTGCTAGTTAAATGTTAAGTAGAATCTGATTGGTTGCTATGGGCAACATCTCTTCTAAAACTCACCTCTAAAAACTCTCATTTTATTAAATTTACCCCTTAGAGCTGCCAATTGGTAAGTGTGTATGCAGAGCCATAGCTAGACTTTTTGGTGCCCTGTGCCAGAGAGAGCATTGGAGCCCCCCCTCCATTTTTTAAATAGGGACTTAAGATAGTGCACCTGAAAAAGGGCCATGGCTTCATGGGGAAGGGCCAGGGAAGAGATAGGGGTACTGTACTGCCCCGCACTAAGGGCCAGATTCAGACCCGCTCGTGAGCGCTGATCGCTCGCAAGCGGGGCGATGGTGGCCCAGTGCGCATGCGCACGACGGAGCCGGCTCCGTCGTGCGCATGTGCGAGGCCCGGATAGCGACGGGCAAACCGTCGCTCCAGGTCTCGTACCAAAGGGGGCGTGCTGTCGATGTTGAGTGACAGCACGCCCCCTTTGGTGGGTGGGCCGGGGGCATGGCTGCCCAGACGGAGGTGTTCCCATGGGAACGCCTACCATCTGGGGCCGGCCCCACTGATAGCACAAGTGATGTCAGTGGGAGAGCTTTCGGCTCTGTTTGAGCCGAAAGGGCTTGCGGCAACGAGACCCTACCACAAGGGTCTCGTCGCAAGCCCGATGGTCGCGATGGTCTTGACCATCGTGACCATCTTCTTGGCCGCTCGCTATAGCTGTGGGTGGTCACCCACAGCTATGCGAGCGGCCAGGAGGCCACTCTAAAAAAACAGAAGGACAGCCCTGATTCAGAGCGAGCGCTCTGTCAGAGCGTCCGGCTCTGAATCAGGGCCTAATGGGGTCATTCAGACCCACTCGCAAGCGGCAGTACGCTCGCAAGTGGGTCGATGTTCCTCACTGCGCATGCGCACGATGGAGGGAGCTCCGTTGTGCGCATGCGCGAGACCCGGACTGCGACAGCCAAGCTGTCGCTCCTGGTCTCGCACCAAAGGGGGCGTGCTGTCGATGGTGACTGACAGCACGCCCCCTTTGGTGGGCATGCCGGGGGCGTGCCTGCCAGACGGAGGCGTTCCCATGGGAACCCCTACCGTCTGAAGCCGGCCCCACTGACTTCACTAGTGATGTCAGTGGGAGTGATTTTGGCTCTGATAGAGCCAAAATCACTCCAGGACTTGTGGCTGGGAAACCCTACCGCAGGGTTTCCGTCGCAAGTCCGATGGTCGCGATGGTCAAGACCATCGCGACCATCTTTTTGGACGCTCTTATATGCTGTGGGTGGTCACCCACAGCTATACGAGCGTCCAGGAGGACGCTCCATTTTAATGGAGGAGGGCCCTGATTCAGAGCGAGCGCTCTGGTCAGAGCGTCCGGCTCTGAATCAGGCCCTAAGTGTCTGACAAATTTGGAGCAACCAGCATAACCAATACTCTATCTTCCAATAATCCAGTCAGATGTGATCTGAAGAACTGAGTTTATTATTCGATAGAGGAACTTGTGTGGAAATGATAAGTAATGTGATGATATGACAAGTGATGTGAATACAAGTGATGTGGTAAAACTGTAAACAAACAATAAAAAGCGATTACTATATGTACATGGGAATGCAAGGCAAACATATACATAACATGGGATATGCAAACAACATGAAACATACAGTATGCAAAGTACAGGCTGCAATGTCACATAGTACAGCTAACATGCATTACTGACTAAGCAGATCTACAATATGATGGCACAGTTGAAGCTTAGAACTCACCATTGGATACTGTACCAGGTTGAGCATATGTAATGATGACTGTCTGGGACCATGTGAAAAGGAAAATGGCTGCTTACAGCTCCTTTAGCCCAGAATGCATTGCTAGACTGCTATGGAATGTTAAGAAGGACAAAATAGATCAGATTTAAACTGCTGCTGTCCTGACCACTAGGTGTGGCTGCTAATGTGAATTAGTGCAACATAACAAACCCTGTGCTGAAGGCATGACAGGTACTCCTGGGGCAGCCAGGAGATACTGGGGATAAAAGAAGAGGAAGCAACAAGTTATAATGATAATAAACAGAAAAATTGACAGGCCCAGACAGCGCCCCCTGCCCTGCGGTGACCTGTGCCACGGCACAGGTCGCACTACCCTAGTTATGGCCCTGTGTGTATGCTTACCAAATCGGATGCTCGGTCTGGGGGACAGCAATTCAGCCGCTGGGACACTTAAGTTTGTATGCAGCATTAATGAAATGCCTTCTGTTAAAGCCCTGAAACACATGCACACAGGAAGATATGCATCCATATTAAATAATGTAGTATATGTGCACAAAAAGTAGCCAATAGATTACAAGCAGCCATTTAGAATGCGTTTGAAATAAACACTGATTATTATTACAGTTGAGGTGGAAGCCATAAGAAGTAGAGATGTGCGCCGACCCACGTGTTTTGGTTTTGGAACTAGATCTCCCCTGGTTTTGGATCTGGATTGGTTTTGCCAAAACCTCACCTCCATGTTTTGTTTTCATGTTTTGGTTTTGGATCTGGATTTTTTTTCTTAAAAAAAAAAAAAAAACAGCTAAAATCACATAAAATGTGCCTTTTTTTGTTCCTGCATTATTAATAACCTCAATAACATTTATTTCCACTCGTTTCCAGTCAATTTTGGTTACCTCTCAGCTCACAATATTGTTTTTTTTCCATCTAGTTAAAGGGCCAAAAGGTTGCTTCCAGCTTGCTGGCTCAAAATTGATTGATATAATTATTAGGGGTGTACACCGGCCACTTTTCGTGTTTTGTGTTTTGGTTTTGGATCTGGATCTTTCTTCGTGTTTTGGATCTGGATTGGTTTTGCCAAAACCACCCTTCCGTGTTTTGGGTTCTGGGTTTTGTGTTTTGGATCTGTATTTTTTTGAAAAAAAGCATAAAAACAGCTAAAATCACAGAATTTGTGGGTTTTTCTGCTCCTATGCTATTATTAACCTCAATAACCTTAATTTCCACTCATTTCCAGTCTATTCTGAACACCTCACACCTCACAATAGTGTTTTTATGTCCAAAAGGTTGCACCGAGGTAGCTGGATGACTATGCTAAGAGATACGAGTGGGCGGCACAAACACGTGGTCCATCTAGGAGTGACACTGCAGTGGCAGACAGGATGGCAGTTTGAAAAACTAGGCCCCAAACTATACATAATGCAAAGAAAAAAAAGAGGTGCAAGATGGAATTGTCCTTGGGCCCTCCCACCCACCCTTATGTTGTATAAACAGGACATGCACACTTTAACAAACCAAACATTTAAGCGCTAGGGTCTGCCACACGACTGTGGCTGAAATGATTGGTTCGTTTGGGCCCCCACAAAACAAGCTGGCAATTAATCTGTCCCTGCACAAACTGTCTCTACGGAGGCAAGATGTCGTCCTCATCCTCCTCATCCACCGATTCCTCACCTTCTTCAGTGTTGTGTACATCCTCATCCTCACAGAGTATTAATTAGTCCCCGCTGGAATCCACAACCACAGGTCCCTCTGTACGTTCTGGAGGCTGGTCTCCCTGGAAGAGTTGATAATTCATTTTATGAACATCATCTTCTCCACATTTTGTGGAAGCAACCTCCTACGCCTTTCGCTGACAAGGTTGCCGGCTGCACTAAACACTCTTTCGGAGTACACACTGGAGGGGGGGCAACTCAGGTAAAATAGAGCCAGTTTGTACAGGGACCTCCAAATTGCTTCTTTTTCCTGCCAGTACAGGTACGGACTGTCTGACATGCCTACTTGGATGCTGTCACCGATGTAATCCTTTAACAGACAGACTCACGCTTGTCGCTGCTGCTTTGAGGATGCAAGTGCGGCTACAGCCCACACAATTCACAAAGACAGAAAAAAAAGAAGAATATTTTTATTGTTTGTGGAGCGCACTTTGAGGGTTACACCACCCTTTAACAGACAGACGCACGCTTGTCGCTGCTGCTTTGAGGATGCAAGTGTGGCTACAGCCCACACAATTCACAAAGACAGAAAAAAGAAGAAGAATATTTTTATTGTTTGTGTAGCACACTTTGAGGGTGTCACCACCCTTTAACAGACAGACGCACGCTTGTCGCTGCTGCTTTGAGGATGCAAGTGCAGCTACAGCCCACACAATTCACAAAGACAGAAAAAAGAAGAATATTTTTATTGTTTGTGTAGCACACTTTGAGGGTGTCACCACCCTTTAACAGACAGACGCACGCTTGTCGCTGCTGCTTTGAGGATGCAAGTGCGGCTACAGCCCACACAATTCACAAAGACAGAAAAAAAAGAAGAATATTTTTATTGTTTGTGTAGCACACTTTGAGGGTGTCACCACCCTTTAACAGGCAGACGCACGCTTGTCGCTGCTGCTTTGAGGATGCAAGTGCGGCTACAGCCCACACATTTCACAAAGACAGAAAAAAAAAGAACAATATTTTTATTGTTTGTGTAGCGCACTTTGAGGGTTACACCACCCTTTAACAGACAGACGCACGCTTGTCGCTGCTGCTTTAAGGATGCAGGTGCGGCTACAGCCCACACATTTCACAAAGACAGAAAAAAAAAGAAGAATATTTTTATTGTTTGTGGAGCGCACTTTGAGGGTTACACCACCCTTTAACAGACAGACGCACGCTTGTCGCTGCTGCTTTAAGGATGCAGGTGCGGCTACAGCCCACACATTTCACAAAGACAGAAAAAAGAAGAAGAATATTTTTATTGTTTGTGTAGCACACTTTGAGGGTGTCACCACCCTTTAACTGACAGATGCACGCTTGTCGCTGCTGCTTTGAGGATGCAGGTGGAATCTACACGGGATTTGGAACCGGGGACACACTACCTCCATCAATTGTCTAAATCCCACTGCACTAATGGCGGATACCGGACGCACGTCTAACACCAACATAGCAGTCAAGGCCTCAGTTATACGTTTTGCTTCAGGATGACTGCTGTCGTACTTCATCCTCATCGCTAGGGACTGTTGGAGGGTCAATTGTTTAGTAAAAGTAGTGATGTTCCTACTTCCTCTCTGGGATGATGAACAACTCCCAGCAGCAGCAACAGCACAAGGAGGAAGTGGTTCTTGATCTTTCCCTATTTTATTTCTATCGGAGAAAGTTTGGTCCTCCATTTATGTTATATTGATATATACGTGCGGCTAAAGCGCACACAAACACAGAAAATATTTTTTTATTTTTGCTGGAGAGTAGTGCACTTTGTGGGTTACAGCACCCTTTAAGAAATGAGCCAGCCGGCTCTTTACTTATGGGACACAGGCGCACGCTTGGCGCTGCTCCTTTGTTGATGCACGTGCAGCCACAGTGCACACAAGTCACAAACACAGAAAATAATTTTTTTTTTGGTTTGGACTGGAGTGTACTTTGGGGGTTACAGCACCCTTTAATGGTCAAGCCAGCCGGCCATTTACTTATGACACAGGCGCACGCTTGGCACTACTTTGTTGATGCACGTGCGGCTACTGCGCACACAATTCACAAACACAGAAAATAATTTTGTTTTTGGTTTGGACTGGAGTGTACTTTGGGGGTTACAGCACCCTTTATCGGTCAAGCAAGCCAGCCCTTTACTTATGACACAGGCGCATGCTTGGCACTACTTTGTTGATGCACGTGCGGCTACTGCGCACACAATTCACAAACACAGAAAATAATTTTTTTTTTGGTTTGGACTGGAGTGTACTTTGGGGGTTACAGCACCATTTAACGGTCAAGCCAGCCGGCCCTTTACTTATGACACAGGCGCACGCTTGGCACTACTTTGTTGATGCACGTGCGGCTACTGCGCACACAATTCACAAACACAGAAAATATATTTTTTTTTGGTTTGGACTGGAGTGTAGTTTGGGGGTTACAGCACCCTTTATCGGTCAAGCAAGCCGGCCCTTTACTTATGACACAGGCGCACGCTTGGCACTACTTTGTTGATGCACGT
Organism: Taudactylus pleione; assembly: GCA_031769625.1. NCBI lineage: Eukaryota > Metazoa > Chordata > Amphibia > Anura > Myobatrachidae > Taudactylus > Taudactylus pleione. The sequence goes on from JAUIMM010000957.1 coordinate 1,475,622, forward strand.
GCGGCTACTGCGCACACAATTCACAAACACAGAAAATAATTTTTTTTTTGGTTTGGACTGGAGTGTACTTTGGGGGTCACAGCACCCTTTAACGGTCAAGCCAGCCGGCCCTTTACTTATGACACAGGCGCACGCTTGGCACTACTTTGTTGATGCACGTGCGGCTACTGCGCACACAATTCACAAACACAGAAAATAATTTTTTTTTTTGTTTGGACTGGAGTGTGCTTTGGGGGTTACAGCACCCTTTAACGGTCAAGCCAGCTGGCCCTTTACTTATGACACAGGTGCACGCTTGGCACTACTTTGTTGATGCACGTGCGGGTACTGCGCACACAATTCACAAACACAGAAAATAAATTTTTTTTTGGTTTGGACTGGAGTGTACTTTGGGGGTTACAGCACCCTTTAATGGTCAAGCCAGCCGGCCCTTTACTTATGACACAGGCGCACGCTTGGCACTACTTTGTTGATGCACGTGCGGCTACTGCGCACACAATTCACAAACACAGAAAATATTTTTTTTTTTGGTTTGGACTGGAGTGTACTTTGGGGTTACAGCACCCTTTAATGGTCAAGCCAGCCGGCCCTTTACTTATGACACAGGCACACGCTTGGCACTACTTTATTGATGCACGTGCGGCTACTGCGCACACAATTCACAAACACAGAAAATAATTTTTTTTTTGGTTTGGACTGGAGTGTACTTTGGGGGTTACAGCACCCTTTAACGGTCAAGCCAGCCGGCCCTTTACTTATGACACAGGCGCACGCTTGGCACTACTTTGTTGATGCACGTGCGGCTACTGCGCACACAATTCACAAACACAGAAAATATTTTTTTTTGGGGTTTGGACTGGAGTGTACTTTGGGGGTTACAGCACCCTTTAACGGTCAATCCAGCCGGCCCTTTACTTATGACACAGGCGCACGCTTGGCACTACTTTGTTGATGCACGTGCGGCTACTGCGCACACAATTCACAAACACACAAAAAATATAATTTTTTTAGCACTTGGGGGAGCACCCCTGATGGACAGAGCACCCCCTGGACAACACTACAGCACCCCTTTAGGACTGGGACACTGCACAGGACTTTGGAGTGGACACAGCCCCTATGGAGAACTGACTGCACAACACAGTCCAGCCAGCCCCTATGGACTTTGAAGTAGTGGACACAGCCCCTATTAACAACAGCAGCACAGCACAACACAGCAAGCCCCTATGGACTTTGAAGTAGTGGACAACAGCAGCACAGCGCAGCACAGCACAGCACAACACTACTCTGCACTACACTACACTACACAGCCCAGCCAGCCCTAACTCCCACCCTCCCTCTTCACTGTCCACAGCCGAGTGAGAAAATGGCGCCGACGCGGGTACCTTATATAGGATCCAAAACCTGCGAGACTCGGAAGGCGGGATGATGACGTTTTGCCTCGATTTCAGATCCGAGTCAGGCTGGAAAAGTCGAGCCTGACTCGGATCTGCCTCGGATCGGGGGGGCTCAGGGGGGTTCGGATTTCAGAAATCCGAACCCGCTCACCCCTAATAATTATTAATAGAGTTGAGGACTATGCAAAGATGATAGTTGGGATACCCTTGAGGATTGAAGGCATGGGCCTTCATAGAGGACAAGGAAGTTGACGGCTTGCATTATCATGATGACTGCTGGCGGCGGCTACAACATATGGTCCTTGGCCATGCTCTCCTGTCATGTGACAGCCCTCCATATTTTCTGCGGTCTTGAAGCAGTGTCACAAGCACCAATAGTGTAGCCAAGATGTGGTTACAAAATTCACACACGTGCAGTCGTGCGCATACAGAAAAAAAATATACAAAAGACACTATTATTTTTTTTTCGGGTCCAGATCTTGGGCCCAGAGCACAGATTGGTGATGGCTGGAGTCGGGCAGCACTAGGTTGCGTTGCTGTATCTTGTGTAGCTAAGCCCAACACGCACACACAGAAAATAAATAGCCAAAAGACACTATTTTTGGGGGGGTTTCGGGTCCAGAACTTGGGCCCAGAGCACAGATTGATGATGACTGGAGTCGGGCAGCACTAGGTTGCATTGCCAACTTGTGCGGCTAAGCCTAACACACACAGACACAGACAATTATTAGAAAAACAGACAATTGATTTTTATTTTTTGTCAGCTCCAGAACTTGGGCCCAGAGCACAGATTGATCACAACTGGAGTCGGGCAGCACTAAGTTGCAACTTGGGTTGCTGGCTGGATCTTATGCGGTACTGCGGTTAAGCCTAACACGCACGTACACACACACACAGAAAAATATAAAAGACACTTTGATTGATTTTTTTTGTGACTATATATATTTTTTTTGAGTCCAGAACTTGGGCCCAGAAGGACACAGCACCATCCCAGATGTATCTGCAGTTCTGCACCAACCCAGATGGACACAGCAGACAGCAAAGCACCAGCCCAGAATGGATCAGCACCAGCCCAGGACAGAGCAGACGGCACAGACAGCCCATGTGGATCAGCAAATCAGCATGCAACAGCCCAGATGGACACAGCAGACAGCACAGTGACAGCAACGGCCCAGAATGGATGAGCACCAGCCCAGGGCACAGCAGATAGCACCAGCACCTCTCCCAGCCCTACACTACCCACCCTCCCTGTTCAGTCTCCACAGCCGGAGTGAAATGGCATGCGTCGTGTGGTCCCTTATATACTACATTGATCATAGAGACAAAAGCTCGCGAACCGCGAGATTTCAGACTCTATAGTTTTGCCTCGGTTTGAGATCCGAGTCAGGGGGGAAAAATCGACTCGGATCAGCTAAATTCGGGGGGGTTCGGATCTCTGAAATCAGAACCCGCTCATCTCTAATAAGAAGAAATAATGCTAATGGATGGCATAGTTCACAGGTCTCATCTTAACCAAATGAAAGATATTATGATTATATGCCTTTTATGTTTCCTCAGGAACTAAATACAGATGCTCCTCACCTAATGACCAAGTTCCGTTACTACAACTAGGACATGAAACAAACTGGTCGATAAGCGAGGATCTGCATATACTTAATACAAGTAATTGTTTTTATTTATTCTGAATAAAGAAAAGGTCTAAAGGAAACTCCAACTTGATACTGTAACTTTGTTTTACTTTGCATAACTCTTACATACTGTACAGTACAGTATTACATTCAGCAAAAATTAGAAAAATTATAAAACAAAAAAATGTAAAAAATTAAAGCTATAAAAAAAAAGACATTCAGAATAACCTTTTAGTCATCAAAACCTTTATGGTGTGGTAGTGGTTCGGGGTCACCAGCGTCATCATTGGAGCTATGGGGTGCACAATAAAGTACTGTACTATACGTTAGATGCTTGACACTGAGACTCCGTGCTGCCAGTTTCAGCTAGTCGGAGCGCGGGACGTAAGTCCAAGCAGTCGATAAATAGGTAGGTTCTTAAGTGAGGAGCATCTGTATACAAATAATAACCATTGCAATTTACTATATTACAATGATAAACTCTCATATACACTATTTCTGTTGTTTTGTTCTTTTGCTTTAACTATTTAATATTATTTTTCAAACGATATCTAAAAAAAAAAAACCTCTACAGTTTTCTTGGACAGCTCACTGAGGATTTCTGTGATTTGTTCTCAGATTCCAAATGGAATCTGAGCCAGGAGCTAATTAAGCAGGAGGAGAAATTATAGAACAGGTGGTGATGTGAAATATTCCTAAAGGAAGAGGGGGGTGGATTATCCCACTATGTGCCTTATTACAACCCCAAACCAATCCCTTTTCATTTAGAAGAGCCTTGAGTGGGTGGCCGCAAGTTCAAATTTTGTTGTCTTAAAAAAAACAAATCCCCCTTAACATCCCAATCATTTAGGAACAAGTGTTTTTTTTTTTAAATGTTAAATTAAGTAAAAAATAATCAAAGACAATTACAGCATTCATTATGATAACGACAATACATTATTTTTATTAAATATTTTAAGTATTACAATATTCTGCAATAGATACGTATAAGCTTATCATTTGCAACAAACTGTATTTTATAAATCTGTCATTATAACATAAGAACACTTATGACAGTGCAAGAAGGCTGACAACACCCTTTTACAGATGATTAAATAAATGTATATTAGTTTTTGGAATAACAGCAAAAGCTTTGACAGGTTGAAATACTATAAAATTAGTATACATTTAGAGCAGTAAAGTTACTGATAATTAGGCAATATGCTTAATTAAAGGTCCATAAAAAAAAAAATCTAATTTTAATGGCTAACCCAAGACAGACAAACCCCATAGTGAGTTGTTATATGATCATTCTCTAAGGCCGTTATTTCAAAGCCTAATTATATTGGGAAAGTCCCAGCAGAATAATACAAAGCCTTAGAAAAGTAATGGTAACACTGATCTAATAACAGGGTGTCATTTCTAAAGTAGGACCTTCTGTCTACCTTACAATTAAGATATCTGACGCAGAAAGGAAGAAAATATAAACTAAATGCATTGTGCCTACGAGAGATCCAGATTTTAGATTTGCATTGATGTGGATAAAGGTGTGCACTAATGCAGTGTATCGGTGTGCACTAAGGCCCTGATTCAGAGATGGACGCTCTGAAAGAGCGCTCGCTCTGAATCTGGGCGGTTTTTTTTGTGCGGCCTCTTGGCCGCTCGCATAGCTGTAACCACCCACAGCTATTGCGAGTGATCAAGACCATCGCGACCATCAGACTTGCGACGAGACCCTTGTGGTAGGGTCTTGTGGCCGCAAACTCCAGAGAGCTTCTGGCTCTAATAGAGCCGGAAGCTCTCTCACTGACATCACTGGTGATGTCAGTGGGGCCGCCCACAAACGGCAGCCGTTCGCTTGGGAACGCCTCCGTTTGTGAAGCCACCCCCTGGCCACGCCTACAAAACGGGGTGAGCTGTCGATCAACATCGACAGCCGCCCCTTTTGTAGTGAGCCACGGAGCAAGAGATTTTCTCTCTCGCTCCGGGGCTTGCGCACGTGCAGTGCGGCCGCTGCGGTTGCGCAGAGCACACCATCGACCAGCTTGCGAGCGCTCAAGCGCTTGCGAGTGGGTCTGAATCAGGCCCTGAATCCTTTATAGTAGAGATGTGCGTGGACCACCATGTTTTGGTTTTGGATCTGGATCCATCTTCGTGTTTTGGTTTTGGATCTGTTTTTTTTTTTTTTAAATAATAAAAAAAACAGCTAAAATCATGTAATTAGGACATGTTTACATATATTCCAAAACCCGAGTTCCGAACTGACTGCAGAACCGAACCGGAACTCGGATCGACTCGGAACCCCTGAATTTGGTTGTTTTCGGTTCTCTGGGAACCAGACCCACACATCTCTACTTTATAGTTGTACAGTAATCCCCTAAACTGGTATATATCAATGTGCTTGTTTATTCACCTAACTAGTACTGTATATAAGTATCAATTATTATCCATTTCACCTTGGTCCTACTGTTTTCATGTCATGTCAGACCCTTCAACTTGACCCCTCCACCTATTATAAAATGTCTTGCTTTCAAACATGTAGCTTAATTTACAGTTGTCGGTACTGTACCTGTGCTGCCTGTATTTATTCATTTATTGAAGTTTATTTCTTTATTGTTTAAACAGTGTCCAAATCAATGAAGAGCATTTTGGACTAGTTGGAAAGGGTCATGTTTTTAAGGGGTTGATTCCATTAATGGAGTTCTCTACCCCATGCCCATGCCTTTCAGTTGTAAACATCACATTTCAATTACTATATTTCACATTAAGGGGGAAATTCATTTAGGAGCGAGATGGATACTGCAAGTCGTTTTCACACAGTGGCCCTGATTCAGAGCCGGACGCTCTGACAGAGCGCTCGTTCTGAATCCTGGCCGCTTTCATTGCTGTGGCAACCACAGCTAATGCGAGCAGCCAGGATGATGGTCACGATGGTCAAGACCATTGCGACCATCAGGCTTGCGATGAGACCCTTGTGGTAGGGTCTTGTGGCCGCAAGCCCCAGAGAGCTTTTGGCTCAAACAGAGCCAAAAGCTCTCCCATTGACATCACTTGTGATGTCAGTGGGGCCGCCCCCAAACGGTAGGCGTTCTCATGGGAACGCCTCTGTCTGGGCAGCCACCCCCCTGGCCCGTCCACCAAAGGGGGCGTGCTGTCACTCAACATTGACAGCACGCCCCCTTTGGTGCGAGACCCGGAGCAACGGGTTGGCCGTCGCTATCCGGGTCTCGCGCATGCGCACGACGGAACTGGCTCCATCGACCCAGTTGCGAGTGCTCAGCACTTGCGACCGGGTCTGTATCAGGCCCAGTTTTCACACAGTGATCTCCATTTGCAATTCAACTCCAAACTCCTATTGTATTGCTCAGCAAATTTGCACTTTTTGTGTGTTCACCACCTGAGGTGGAATTGTAGGGAACATTTTTATCTTAAGGTATAAATGTCAGGACAAAGTGCAGAACCTCTGGTACATCCCCGCCCAATGAATAATCGTGAACCTGGAGGGGTTTAAGTCATTAAATAATGGTTTAAATAATGTGGGACAGGTATGTGGAGGTGTAAATAATGTGGGACAGGTACATGTAGGTGTAAATGATGTGTGACAGGTGTGTGGAGGTGTAAATAATGTGGCCCGGTACGTGGAGGTGTAAATGATGTGGGACAGGTATGTGGAGGTGTAAATGATGTGGGACAGGTATGTGGAGGTGTAAATGATGTGGTACAGGTATGTGGAAGTATAAATGATGTGGGACTGGTATGTGGGGGTGTAAATAATGTGAGACACGTATGTGGAGATGTAAATGATGTGTGACAGGTGTGTGGTGGAGTAAATAATGTGGGACAGGTATGTGGAGGTGTAAATGATATGGGACAGGTGTGTGAAGGTGGAATGATGTGGGACAGGTGTGTGGAGGTGTAAATGATGTGGGTCAGGTGTTTGGAGGTGTAATGATGTGTGACAGGTATGTAGAGGTGTATATAATGTGAGACAGGTATGTGGAGGTGTAAATGATGTGGGACATGTATGTAGAGATGTAAATGATGTGGGACAGGTATGTGGAGGTGTAAATGATGTGGGACAGGTATGTGGAGGTGTAAATGATGTGGGACAGGTGTGTGGAGGTGTAATGATGTATGACAGGTGTGTGGAGGTGTAAATGATGTGGGTCAGGTGTGTGGAGGTGTAATGATGTGTGACAGGTATGTGGAGGTATAAATAATGTGAGACAGGTATGTGGAGGTGTAAATAATGTGAGACAGGTATGTGGAGATGTAAATGAAGTGGGACAGGTATGTGGAGATGTAAATGATGTGGGACAGGTATGTGGAGGTGTAATGATGTGTGACAGGTATGTAGAGGTGTAAATAATGTGAGACAGGTATGTGGAGATGTAATTGATGTGGGACATGTATGTAGAGATGTAAATGACGTGGGACAGGTATGTGGAGGTGTAAATGATGTTGGACTGGTATGTGGATGTGTAAATGATGTGGGACAGGTACGTGGAGGTGTAAATGATGTGGGACAGGTGTGTGGAGGTGTAATGATGTGTGACAGGTGTGTGGAGGTACAAATGATGTGTGACAGGTGTGTGGAGGTGTAATGATGTGTGACAGGTGTGTGGAGGTGTAAATGATGTGGGTCAGGTGTGTGGAGGTGTAATGATGTGTGACAGGTATGTGGAGGTGTAAATTATGTGGGACGGGTATATGGAGATGTAAATTATGTGGGACAGGTATGTGTACATGTAAATGATGTGTGACAGGTGTGTGGAGGAGTAAATGATGTTTGACAGGTATGTGGAGGTGTAAATGATGTGGGACAGGTGTGTGAAGGTGTAATGATGTGGGACAGGTATGTGGAGGTGTAAATGATGTGGCATAGGTATGTGGAGGTGTAAATGATGTGAGACAGGTATGTGGAGGTGTAAAGGATGTGTGACAGGTATGTGGAGGTTGTAAATGATGTGGGACAGGTATGTGGAGGTGTAAATGATGTGGGACAGGTGTGTGGAGGTGTAATGATGTATGACAGGTGTGTGGAGGTGTAAATGATGTGGGTCAGGTGTGTGGAGGTGTAATGATGTGTGACAGGTATGTGGAGGTATAAATAATGTGAGACAGGTATGTGGAGGTGTAAATAATGTGAGACAGGTATGTGGAGATGTAAATGAAGTGGGACAGGTATGTGGAGATGTAAATGATGTGGGACAGGTATGTGGAGGTGTAATGATGTGTGACAGGTATGTAGAGGTGTAAATAATGTGAGACAGGTATGTGGAGATGTAATTGATGTGGGACATGTATGTAGAGATGTAAATGACGTGGGACAGGTATGTGGAGGTGTAAATGATGTTGGACTGGTATGTGGATGTGTAAATGATGTGGGACAGGTACGTGGAGGTGTAAATGATGTGGGACAGGTGTGTGGAGGTGTAATGATGTGTGACAGGTGTGTGGAGGTACAAATGATGTGTGACAGGTGTGTGGAGGTGTAATGATGTGTGACAGGTGTGTGGAGGTGTAAATGATGTGGGTCAGGTGTGTGGAGGTGTAATGATGTGTGACAGGTATGTGGAGGTGTAAATTATGTGGGACGGGTATATGGAGATGTAAATTATGTGGGACAGGTATGTGTAGATGTAAATGATGTGTGACAGGTGTGTGGAGGAGTAAATGATGTGGGACAGGTATGTGGAGGTGTAAATGATGTGGGACAGGTGTGTGAAGGTGTAATGATGTGGGACAGGTATGTGGAGGTGTAAATGATGTGGCATAGGTATGTGGAGGTGTAAATGATGTGAGACAGGTATGTGGAGGTGTAAAGGATGTGTGACAGGTATGTGGAGGTTGTAAATGATTTGGGACAGGTATGTGGAGGTGTAAATGATGTGGGACAGGTGTGTGGAGGTGTAATGATGTGTGACAGGTGTGTGGAGGTGTAAATGATGTGGGTCAGGTATGTGGAGGTGTAAATGATGTGTGACAGGTATATAGAGATGTAAATGATGTGGGACAGGTATGTGGAGGTGTAAATGATGAGGGACAGGTATGTGGAGGTGTAAATGATGTGGGACAGGTATGTGGAGGTGTAAATGATGTAGGACAGGTGTGTGAAGGTGTAATGATGTGGGAGGTACGAGGAGGTGTAAATACTGTGGGACAGGTACGTGGAGGTGTAAATAATGTGGGACAGATATGTAGAGGTATATTGATCGCAGAGGGCTTTTTGAACTTGTAGAGCTAAAAAGTTTTTATCCACTTGCTGGATATCATTTTCCATCATTCATATAAAAAAAAGCTACACTCCAATACTTTTCTTATGTTCACTCTGTTTTGAGGTTCAGGATAATGGCCCTGATTCAGAGCTGGACCCTCTGACAGAGCGCTCGCTCTGAATTAGGGCCAGTCTTCTTTTTTTTAGAACGGCCTCCTGGCTGCTCGCAAAGCTGTGGGTGACCACCCACAGCTATAGCGAGCGGCCAGTAAGATGGTCGCGATAGTCAAGATCATCTCGACCATCGGGCTTGCGACGAGACCCTTGTGGCAGGGTCTCATTGCCGCAAGCCCCAGAGAGATTTCGGCTCTAACAGAGCCAAAATCTCTCCCACTGACATCACTCGTGATGTCAGTGGGGCCGCCCCCAAACGGAGGCGTTCACAAGGGAACGCCTCCGTTTGGGCAGCCACTCCCCCGGCCGGCCCTCCAAAGGGGGCGAGCTGTCACTCAACATCAACAGCTCGCCCCCTTTGTTGCGAGACCCGGAGCGACGGAGTGCTGGCTCAGTCGTGCGCATGCACACTGGTCCACCATTGACCTGGTTGCGAGCGCACAGCGCTTGCGACCGAGTCTGAATCAGGCCCAATGTCCACACTTTTCCAGGGACTTCAGCAAGGTCGCTTTTTGTATAAAAAAAGTGCAACACTTCTGCAAATTGCCATTTGCAATAGAATTTCGCAGTGCGTGCATTGCTGCCATGTATGCTGCAAGTTCACTTTTAAAAACTCACATTAATTGAATTGACCCCTAAATATTTCCTTCTTGCAGATAAGGCCACTGGCCCTGATTCAGAGCCGGACGCTCTTTCAGAGCGCTCGCTCTGAATCAGGGCGGCTTATTTTTTGTGTGTCAGCCTCCTGGCCGCTCACTAAGCTGTGGGTGACCACCCACAGCTTTTGCGAGCGGCCAGGTGATGGTCGCGACCATCGCAACCATCGGGGCTTGCGACGAGACCCTTGTGGTAGGGTCTCGTTCCCGCAAGCCCCAGTGAGCTTCCTACTCTAAATAGAGCAGGAAGCTCACCACTGACATCACTCAATCACAATCGACAGCCATCCCGTTTTGGTGTGAGACCCGTAGCGACGGAGCGCCCGTCGCTGGCCGGGTCTTCCGCATGCGCACTCCGGAGGCGGCACATGCGCAGGGGGCAAACATCTGAATCAGACCCACAGCTTTATTTATTACTAGAGATATGCACTGACCCCTGTGTTTTAATTTTGGATTTGGATTCATCTTTGTGTTTTTGTTTTGCTAAACCACCCTCAAGTGTTTTGGTTTTGGATCATGTAATTTTTGCAATCCAAACCCGAAATTTACACTGAAGTGCTCGCAGTACTTGCGGTAGGGTATAGTCAACCTCAAGTGCTGCGATCGCATCCGATGGTTCTCGATGTTGCGATGGTTGCGTACACTTCCTGGAGATGACGTTCGCAAGTGGGCGTCTTAAGACAGGTTGGTGGGCATCTGCATACACAGAGTAGTCGCACACCAAAACATAGTGGGCGTGCTACTGCCTTGCCGTGCGATCGCTTGCCTTTGCTGAATTTGCATACGCTGGGTGCGAGCAAATGCAGCTAGCAGGTGGGTCTGAATCAGGTCCTCAGTTCCATATTAGTAACAGTATAGTTATTGTTCCTAATTGTCCTTATATAGCTGTGCAATATTCACTCCCAATATTTTTTTTTTATAAAACGCTGGGGTATTAATCTCCACTTGTTCCTTTTATAAACATGCAGTTTTCACCTCCACTGGTTCTTATACAGATGTGTAAATGAATCTCCGTTGTTACAACATGATGCATATGAAAGATCCACAGAGCATAACTATTCTGGTTTCAACACAGTCATAAATTATTCATCACCGCTGGAGTTGTACCTATGCAACCGTGCAGTAGAGGAATCTTTCACAGCAGTGTAGTATTCAGCTTACAGAGTTTAATATAGCCTTGCAATATTCATTTGTTCAAGTTCATGCAGTACTGTACAATAGGCAATGGTATCTTCAGTGGTCCCTACAGCAGCTATGCAGTATTCATATCCACTGGAAAATATACAGCTGAGCAGTATTAATCACTGCTATCTCGCTGATCCTGATCCTGTCTTGTATGCTTATTCAGGATTGCTTTTGAACAGGATGAATATGAAAGATACATACATACTCTCAGCAAATAGAGAACATTTCACCATAAACTTAGCAAAAACAGGGCCTGATTCATAATGGATCGCTATTGCTAAAGCGTACGCAGACGAGCGATTGTTGCGTACTGGGCATGCATTTGCATCCCAGTGCGCGTGCGCCAAGGCACCACTGCGATCACAGAGACCACGCAGAGCCATCGCAGAGTGATTGACAGGCAGTGAGTGTTTGGGGGTGGTGACGGGGGAGTGGTCGGAGAAATACAGGCTCAGTCCAAGGGGGACTGTGTGACAAAAGGGCTGTTGTTCAATCAGGGGCTGTGTGTCCAATCCAGGGGTGTGCTGTCACTGTGCTCTGGCAACGCTGTTGTCCAAAACAGGGGTGTGCAGTGCCCAGGTGGGAGCTGTTCAATCAGGGGCTTTGTGTCCAATCCAAGGGTGTGCTGTCACTATGTCTGGCAGCGCTGTTGTCCAAAATAGGGGTGTGCTGCCACTGTGTTCTGTCCTGGGGGCTGTTTAAACAGGGGTGTGCTGTGCTTTGCCCATGCGAGGGGTTGTTCAATCAGGGGCTGTGTGTCCACTCCAGGGGTGTGCTGTCCGTCAACGAGCTGTAAAAAATATAAGTATAAAGGAAAAGTTAAAAAGATTTTTTTTTGTGCTGTACCCCAGTGTATCCATATAAGCACTGTGACGCTGTATGCCATACCCCTCCCCAGTGTATCCATATATAAGCACTGTGATGCTGCTAGCCATACCGCAGTGTAATATTCATTAAAATATTGTGACGCTGTTGGTTATTCATACCGCATTGAAATATTCATAAAAATATTGTGACGCTGCCATCCGTACCGCAGTGTAAAATTCATAAAGTATTCTGAGTGACGCTGTAGGTTCATCATACCTCAGTGTAATATTCATACAAGTATTGTGACGCTGTCGGTCAGTAATACCGCAGTGTAATATTCATAAAAATATTGTGATGCTGTAGGTCATTCTCATACCACAGAGTAATATTCATAAAAGTATTGTGACACTGTAGGTCATTGATACCGCAGTGTAATATTCATAAAAGTATTGTGACACTGTTGGTCAGTAATACCGCAGTGTAATATTCATACAAGTATTGTGACGCTGTCGGTCATTCAGTGTAATATTCATAAAAGTATTGTGACGCTGTAGGTTCTACACCAGTGCATTCACATAAGTGGTGTGACTGCGCAGTGTCATTTGTGAACAAAGTTTAAAATAAAGTAAAAATTAAAAATGTAAAATGTTGGTACAAATTGACGTGTGTGCTGTACCCCACTTCATTCGTGTTTGTTGATATGGTGAATTATCAGTTGAGAGGAGAGCAGGAACCACAAACTAGTGCTGGAGCTGCTGCCACCAGTGACAATACTAGTCCATCAACGTCATCTACTAAAGCCGATGCCCAAGGGCAAGGAGGGCTTAAGTCAGGGAATCTAAAATCAAAGAACCAATCTTTTACAGTAGTAAAGAAATAAAAAATCAAGGGAAAAGTTAGTTGCAGAAAGACATAAAATTGGCAATATGCCTTGGCATTTATTTATGTCTGATGGTTCTGCCTCTTATGATGATGTAATCCTGACCTTTCCAATACTGTTCTCAAAGAGGAGCCTCCTTCCACCATTTGTGCACCCTCTGCAAATGTGGGGATGAGCAGCACATGTCAACATGATGACATAGTTATTGAGGATGCTGCTATGGAAGTACACCAGGATGAGGAGGATATTTGAGTAGTTGACACTAATAAGGATGTTGATGATGAGGATGTTGTTGATGAGGATGTTGTTTGTGTAAATCAGGCACCAGTGGAAACAGTTGTTGCCCATTATAAAGAAAAGCCCATTGTCATTCCTGGGCATTAGACAAAAAAATACACTTCTTATGTGTGTAATTATATCTACCATTTTTAATTGCCAGCCCCTTCACCATCCACAAACAGCATCTCCTGTCACTCATTCTTCCGGGCAGTCTGTGCGCAGCGATTGAATGCTTTCTGATTGCCCGCACTGGTTCACGCTCGTGCATTGAGATGTGTACTCATGCGCAGAATGCAAACACTCAGCGGGCTGCGTGCAGAGGCATCCTAGCGAGCTGGTTTGAATCTGGTACTGTGTTCAGACCATACTTGCCTACTTTTGAAAAAGCATTTCAGGGTAGGGTTATCAATATCCTGGCTGCCCCATCCGGGTGGGAGCAGCCACATCGGCATTTCAGGGGGCATGGCCGGAATAGGGGGCATGGCCGGACAGGTTTGTGGATGGAGCGAGGGCATGGCCACGTGATCGTGTCATTTTGGCCCGCCCCTTGCTACAAAATGCCAAGATTACCGGCATTGTGAAGCAGGGGGTGGGGCCAAAATGACACAATTCAGCGAGAATTGTGTCATCGGCCTCACCCGCTACTGGGGTTTCTCTTAATACTGCGGGGGGAGTAGGAGTCGGCTGCAGCCGGAAGGCTTGCCTGCCTTTCCAGGGGGCTGGAAGCAGCACCCAATTTTCATGAGGCTCCCGGCTGAATCGGGAGGGTAGGCAAGTATGTTTCAGGGAGATTGTGAATGCAACACCCATGACCGCAGTGTTAAAGTGGACTTCTACTGCTACATCTGAGAACCGTGCCATAAGAGTGACTTACATTCAAATGTAAATAAGCCCCAAAGCAGTTAGTAAGATCTACTTGTTGATGAAAACACACTGATACTTTTCAGAAAATGCATGTAGCCATAGGGATCATTTTGTCTTATAACCAAAGCAGGGAAATTATATTAATGATCCCATTTGAATGTATATAGCTGTTTTTCATTATATACAACAGCTACATAATGGGGGAAAGATACTATCAGGGAGATTGCTAGACTTGTCGAAGCTGGATTATTGGCTGAGACAAGATCAGTTTAAAATTGAATCACAGCGACACCATCTTGCGACTGGCCGCAAGACGCCATCTTGGAAATGAGATCGCAAGACGCCATTTTACGAATGGCCGCCTAAGCGCCATTTTAGATAAACTCACACTTTAGTACATGTGACGATATTACTATTAGCATCATGTGAATGCATCTGTGACCATCGCCATAAATTACGGCGATTCACCAAAAGCCCATTTCATGACTTTACGTAGTTTGGGTGCTCTGGATAAAGTGTATATTATTATAATTCCCCTAAAGGATATATTTCAGAAATGGCTTTACAGTATGTCAAAATTGGATTGCATTAGCAACAACAGAGCAAATGGCCACGTGACAATTAGCCTGTGTAGTCAAGCTTCCTGGATATAACGTCTGCTCTCACTCCAGGTGGCCCTGCTCGAATACACACCTTACATTAGCAGGCTTCCTGCAATAAAATACCTTCAAAGCCAAGAGTGTTATCTTAGGTTTGGGTCTTGTAGCTGTGCTAATTTGCATTTACACAAGAACGTGTGGAACTATAAGGCTCAGCATTCCACACTGCTAGGTGTTCACTTAGTTTAAGTGAGATTTAAGTGTACCATTTCTCATGCACACATTAATACGCACAATTGCACTGGTAACTAATCGCATATTAGCGAATGCATAAGATCCTATATGAAAACACTGTTTATTAGCTTTATGCGCACGCATCTTCTCCAAGTTAACTAGCGTCTTTATATCAAACCCCGCATACTCACACATTACATATCCACATACAAGGTTCCATAAGCTTTAAGGGATAAGATTTAAGTTCGTTCATTTAGTATAAATGCTGTGAAATAAAGATTATTTAGTAACTAAGGTTTTATACATGCTAAGTAAGCCGTGTTTGGTTTTGTACTGATGCGTACTCTTTCAACAGAATTCCGGTATTATCAGTGTGGAGATCGCATCATGCATTCTCAACTTATGGACCGCAGAGACTTCAAGCAACAAAATGTATATTATATGAGCAACTGGTAGGATGTTGCATGGGGCGGGAAACCAGAGACCCTCAGTTGTTGGAGGCTGGGTTGTGTCTATTTGAATCAGCCTGTTAAATGCTCTGTAACAGATACATCCCCCTTGAGGACCAATGGCATCAGCAACAAACTTCTCTATTGTGTTGTCTATTTCTGGGGGGTATAAATATGTGTGCTCCAACACTGGGTCTTAGTCTTCTTGCTGAATGCTGACTGACGAGGGGTTTCTTGCTGATGCCTAACATCTGGACCAGAGAGCACTGCGTATGTATAATTGTACTTGGGTCTGTATAATCTCTTTGCTTTTAGATTATATGAGGATCATAGCGTGTAACTGCTGTACTTTTACTTGAATAATACTTTGTGCTTTGGAAACACAGATTCTAGGTCTGAAGTCTTTATTTACTGTATGACTGTGTACGCAAAATAGCGTCATCCTTAGAGGTTTATAGGTAGGATATTAGAAGGTATTGGCAGGGGTATATAGAGGTTCAAATATAGATTCCTTAGTTGGGGGCTCATAGTGAAGTCACTAACCTACTCACGCGGCACATACGGTTATCGATATCTCAGCAAAGGGTGGAGTGGCCACATGCAGGGTTTACCTGCAACTGCTCGGTGCTGAGAAATTGCTACCCGTTTTCGTGTGAGCCAAGGATGCTGACTAGAATCCAGGGACAATAGAGGAAAAAGTTTGTTTTCCTTTGTTGATAGAACCTAACGTTTAAAAGGGGTACCGCAGTATTGAGCACGCGGCTGAGTCGCAGTTTTGCGCACAGTAAAGACACACTTTTGCATACACAGCTAAAAAATTGTCATACGGTTGTGTGCTAGTCGCATTATTGTGTATGCGACTGGTTGCACGATAACGTATACGTACTTCTGGTTGTGCTGCCACGTGTTTAAACAAAGCCTTTGAGGTTTACATTCTTTTCAATTGTTGCCAATAATTGGGTTAACATGTATTTTTCTGCGCGGGAAAAAGTGTGTAACAGTGAGTATTTGTTTGTAGGGGTAACTTGTTCCCTACAGTTAGAGGTACCGTATGACCTCTAAGGGCTAAGTGCTAGTCGCTCGGTAAGCAGCTTACCGTTCTATACACAGTAGCAGGTGTACATGTTGTCTTTGTTGCAGAGAAGGTGTGGAAGTTGCCTATTTAAATCTTATCAAGGTGTGGAAGTTGCCTATTTAAATCTTATCTAGGTGTGGAAGTTGCCTTTCTAAATCTTATCCGGGTGTGGAAGTTGCCTTTTTCAAATCTTATCCAGGTGTGTGGGCGCATCCTGTTAATATCGTCCACAAGTAAGTGAAAGTATCTAATTGTCTTTCACCAGTTTAAATCTTTACTGAAAAGCATAGGAGTTGTCTCAGAATGGGGGCCATGCAAACAATAGAGATGTTAGACAATGATGTGCTGCTAATGGAGGCGCCGATTGGATTGGCTCGTCGTATTATGCATACTAAGTACGGTACTTATGCAATAAGGTATTGTGATGTATGGTTTAAAATGACGATGAAGAGTGTTAGACCGTTTTCCCAAAATTGGTAGTTTTGATAAGGATGTATTAGATAATGTCCGGGATCACATCAGTTTGATGCGCTCCCGAGAAAAAAAGGGAAAATATTATGAATGTTTAAAATTGTGGCAGCATGAAGGGGATGCGTGGCTTAAAAATGTGCAAGTGACGCAAACTAACATCGTGAGCGCATTGAGAGAGAATACATCCGCGACGCTAAATTGCAATACGGGCGAGCCGCAAAATGACGCGCGTGCAGCATGGTAGCGTTGTGGAGAGTATTGCCAGCAGTTCACGCTCACCACGCCCACCTTATGTGGATGGAGGTGCAAGTACAGTTACCAAAAATACCCATAAAAATGTAACAAGCAACTTGTACCCTCTCTTAAGCAACCATAAGGAAAATGTTTATGATGTGGATGATGAGCCTATTATAATGTCTGCCATTTCCCATGCTGTGCAAATGATAGATGCTGCATCACCACAACCACGAGTGGTGCCGCCATCTTCATCGGTAACAGCAAGGGAAGTGCTAACACACTCTGCACCCATAGAGGAAGTTGTTAATACCATACGTAGCAGAAGCAGATTAAACCCCCAGCAAGGTAACCATGTCAAAGGTAGCAGCGCTACCGGTCTGCATCCCATTCGGACGATAACTGTTCCGAATGGAAATGCAGATGCAAACGGTGTAGTGCCCACGAGGGAAGTAGTAATGCATTGTCCTTGGACAAGAGCAGAACTAAATTCCATCATAAATGATTTCCCCGATCCCAAAAAGAAACTAGCCAAATGTCAAAGATTTTTGAGGAATTTGGGTAGTTCTCATGAGCCAACTAATAAAGATTGGCGTGTGGTGTTACGGGCCTGTCTACCATGCAATACCGATGTGACAAAATTTATCACGGATTGTGCATTGGATGGTGACGTTCCCTTAACAGACCAAGTAAACCAAGGTAACATTTCCCGCATTGTAACTCAATTGGGTATATATTTTTCCAGTAGTAGTTAACTGGAACAAAATTTTCACCATTAAGCAAAAGGAGAGTGAATCTGCAGAAGATTATTGCGCTCAGGCTCTGCAGGCTATCACCAAGTACACTGGGTTAGAAGATATTAAAGATAGCACTCACCACAGGGGAATGATAGTCACGGTACTCATGGACGGTCTTAAAGAGAATTTCAAGACTCGGGTTCAGACCTCACAACCTGGCTGGAGGGGAGTCACAATAGATACACTCATAGAATCTGCCATAGAACATGATAAAAACATCTCAAAGAAGAGAGAGACCCAGAGCGGAAAACTAATGGCTGTCAGTATAAAAGCTCTGGAGGGAATGACGGTAACATCACAGCCAACGGACACACTCGCACCTGCACACACACTTACACCTGAACAGTTATATGCCCTCACAAACCCCACGCAACAACAAACACAGCTCTATTCCACTAACCCAATACAACCACAGGTCCCATACTGTTCACAAACTTCATATCCCCCACAATACCCTTACCCTCCCTATCCTTACCCATATCCACCACCTTTACTCTCTGCTCAAACCTCACAACAACACATGTCTTCACCCGATCCACAAACATGTTTTAATTGTAAACAAACAGGACACTTAAGTAGAAACTGTCCAGTAAAAAGAGTAGGAACCCCAAATCAGGGAAGACCTGGATATCCCCATAAGGACCAGCAAATGTTCAGCAGGCACCAGCTCCAATTGTGGCCATAAATGCTTTATTGGAGAATGGTAGCCAACGCTAGGGGTCAGGTCATACCTGTAGTCTACAGATAGTCAGGTTAACGGGAAGTACTAGGGAAGAACCGGTCATGATGGTTGATGTAGCTGGTACTGAATATCCTTTTCTTGTAGACACAGGGGCGACCAGATCAGTGATAAAATCTCCCGTTAATTTACAGGTGACCAACGAGACAGTACAACAATGGGTGTAACAGGTAAAGTGGAACATTATCCTTTAACAAAGTCCACAGAGGTTACTATTGGGCCGTTGCATTACAGGCATTCTTTCCTTCTGGCTGCTGCGACTCCTACTAACCTGCTGGGTAGAGATCTGTTATGTAAAATGGGATGTGTTATATATTGCACCCCTGATGGTGTATTTTTAGATATCCCAGAGAGAGTTGCACATGAGGTGTGGGATATGTTGGACACTCCCCAAAGGATAATGTATCACTCTACAAGTTTAAATGAAAATCCATCACAGGTAGATGAAATGTTGTCCCAAATTCCAGATTCCCTTTGGACTAAGGATGGACAGGACACTGGATTAATGGCAAACGTAAGCCCTGTAATGGTAAATTTAAAAAGCGGTAGGCAAGCTCCAAAAATTACCCAGTACCCACTAAAACAGGAGGTAGAGTTAGGGGTTTTTCCAATAATTGAGCGATTATTGCAACAGGGAATTTTAGTCCGTACAGCTAGTGTAGCCAACAGTCCCATCTTTGCAGTGAAAAAGAGTGGTGGGAGGGGTTATAGGCTGGTACAAGACCTTAGAGGTGTTAATAAGGTGGTAGAGAGCCAATTTCCTGTAGTGCCAAATCCAGCTGTCATTCTGATGCAGATCCCACCAAATGCAACCCATTTCACTGTCATTGACCTCTGTTCTGCTTTCTTCTCTGTGCTTCTCCACCCTGACTGTCAGTATCTATTCGCATTTACATACAGAGGTGTACAATATACATGGACACGGTTACCCCAAGGTTTCATAGACAGTCCCAGTATCTTCTCCCAGGCATTGCACGACTGTTTACGATCTTTTCAACCTATCAATGGATCTGTTCTAATGTAAAACGTGGACGATTTATTGTTGTATTTTAGGTCATGTTTAAATGATATTAAACTGTTGTGCTTTATCTCCCACTCACAGGACACAAGGTTGCTAAGGATAAACGGCAGCTATGCCATGCTAAGGTCGAATACTCGGAATACTATCCAACCCAGTGGCCCAGGCATTATTTAGAGCAGTAGCTATTAATAACAAGATTTAATTGCAGGAACCTGTATTCAGATACTATATCCCTAGAATTATTAAAAATGATAGAGGGACTTATTTTACAGGTGACGTTTCCAAGAACATGTGTAAGGTGATTAGTAACAACACTAAGATTATCCCAGACTGTCTTTTCCTTTATTTGCCCCCCTTTGAGATACTGTTCAAACAGGCAGCCTCATGTGAAAATGTGATAATGAGGTTACTGTGCAGGGTCTCACAAAGATGAATGAGAATAACCGAAATTGAAAGTGTTATTAATTAACATGTCTAATGCAAACTGTCATGATGTCAAACCTGGAGAATTTGTTATGATCCAAATTTTTTTAGCTCAGGTTGTTTGACTAATCAGTGGAAAGGTCCGTATCTGACGATACCGCATCCTCAAAGGGTGGCCGAGGAAGATACATGGGTCCATTCCACTCACTATAGGGAGGTTAACCAACCAGTGGAGATACAAGGCGGAGACAAGGCCGATAACGTGGACCTGTCGATTGCGAGCTTGTGCTGGAAGGATTAAAAAGGTGACGGTGAAATATCTGAGCTAAAGAAATGTGTAGATCAGTGCTTCCAGCAATGGAGTGGTCTGCTGTGGTCATCCTAGTTCTTTTTTTTTCCAGAGTTTTTGTCGTGATGATCTGTTTGGGGATACTCAGTGTCTGTGATGGAGGACCGATTGAGGAAATGGGAGCTGATGGCAGTGCTAATGGAGTGGAGTCAGGAGGAGTGCAATGCCAATCAGGGGAGTGTCTGACCAATCTTAGTACTGTTATTGTGTTACCTGGGAAGAGTAGTCCAAGAAGCTATGACTCTCACAAATGTTGAAATGCTTGGTATACATAAAAACATACCATCACCATATCTTCACACGCAATATGAACACAGAGGCAAAAGAAAAATGATACCTGGTGATGTGCATAAAGCCACTCAGTTAATTAGTGAGACAACTGGCTTTCAAGTTTTAATAGCACTGGATCCCACCAGGATCGCTCGGGGAACACTAAATTTTAGATATATTCAGGATCTTTCTAAATTGATGGATAATATCACCGAGCTGTACGATGACACATTCAGGTATACAGGTAGAGAATTGCAAGCGTACAAGAAAGAACTGGTGCAACACAGGCTAGTGTTGAATTATTTAACTGCTGTTAGCGGAGGGTATTGCGCAACGTTAGCCACCCAATTCGGAGTAAAATGTTGCACCTATGTCACCAATGATACCAGCGACCCTAAGGAAGTGATAGACCGGAAGATGGATGAAATTCTGCAGCTAAAATGGGAGTTTCGTAAGAACCATAACGCTTCAGTGGCTGAAGTAGGGGAGAAGATAGAAGGATGGGTTTCATGGCTGAACCCAGTGAAATGGTTCTCAGGTCTAGGGGAATGGGTCCAGGAAATGATCGCCAGTATAGGCAAATTCTTGATCCTTATACTGATCGTCATCATAATAATTAGCATATGTGTCCGGTGTGTTCCTATTGTGTTGAAGTGTGGAAAATGTAAAAGTAGAGTAAAACGAAAGAACGAAATTATGATGGTGGCCAGTATGAATACCGAGGTAAATACAGAACTGCATTACAACCTTGAACTAGGAAATACCATCATTTAATGTATTATATTTAGACATGCATAAAATGTATTATTGAAATGTTATTTTTAAAACACCTCAGACAATGTAAAGTCTCAATTCCCCTACAAGACTACCTTTTATAAGACTGGTGCTTCCCTACTCCTTTCACATGATCTTCCAAGATCCGCAGTGTGCGTATAATAGTAGTTTTATGTCCCCACTCAGAGACACATTATTGATGGATTAAGAACCACCTTGTGCCATCCCATAATAACACTAAATAGTATATAAATGTAAGCCTAAATTATATTTGAAAATCAGATTGTGATAGCATGTTGTTTGCTATCAAAAGGTGGACTGTCGAAGCTGGATTATTGGCTGAGACAAGATCAGTTTAAAATTGAATCACAGCAACACCATCTTGCGACTGGCCGCAAGACGCCATCTTGGAAATGAGATCGCAAGACTCCATTTTGTGAATGGCCGCCTAAGCGCCATTTTAGATAAACTCACACTTTAGTACATGTGGCGATATTACTATTGGCATCATGCGAATGCATCTGTGACCATTGCCATAAATTACGGCGATTCACCAAAAGCCCATTTCATGACTTTACGTAGTTTGGGTGCTCTGGATAAAGTGTATATTATTATAATTCCCCTACAGGATATATTTCAGAAATGGCTTTACAGTATGTCAAAATTGAATTGCATTAGCAACACGTGACAACTAGCCTGTGTAGACAAGCTTCCTGGATATAACGTCTGCTCTCACTCCAGGTGGCCCTGCTCGAATACACACCTTACATTAGCAGGCTTCCTGCAATAAAATACCTTCAAAGCCAAGAGTGTTATCTTAGGTTTGGGTCTTGTAGCTGTGCTAATTTGCATTTACACAAGAACCTGGGAGAACAAAGGACTTTACTTTTTAGCCTGTGAAGGGTGAGGGCTGCTGAGAGAGGGGGGTGTGTGGCTCTATAAGGCTCAGCATTCCACACTGCTAGGTGTTCACTTAGTTTAAGTGAGATTTCAGTGCACCATTTCTCATACACACATTAATACGTACAATTGCGCTGGTAACTAATTGCATATTAGCTAATGCGTAAGATCCTATATGAAAACGCTGTTCATTAGCTTTATGTGCACGCATCTGCTCCAAGTTAACTAGCATCTTTATATCAAACCCCGCATACTCACACATTACATATCCACATACAAGGTTCCATAAGCTTTAAGAGATACGATTTAAGTTTGTTCATTTAGTATAAATGCTGTGAAATAAAGATTATTTGGTAACTAAGGTTTTATACATGCTAAGTAAGCCGTGTTTGGTTTTGTACTGATGCGTACTCTTTCAACAGAATTCCGGTATTATCGGTGTGGAGATCGCATCATGCATTCTCAACTTATGGACCACAGAGACTTCAATCAACAAAATGTATATTATATAAACAACTGGTAGGATGTTGCATGGGGCGGGAAACCAGAGACCCTCAGTTGTTGGAGGCTGGGTTGTGTCTATTTGAATCAGCCTTTTAAATGCTCTGTAACAGATACATCCCCCTTGAGGACCAATGGCATCAGCAACAAACTTCTCTATTGTGTTGTCTATTTCTGGGGGGTATAAATATGTGTGCTCCAACACTGGGTCTTAGTCTTCTTGCTGAATGCTGACTGACAAGGGGTTTCTTGCTGATGCCTAACGTCTGGACCAGAGAGCGCTGCGTATGTATAATTGTACTTGGGTCTGTATAATCTCCTTGCGATTAGATTATATGAGGATCATAGCGTGTAACTGCTGTACTTTTACTTGAATAATACTTTGTGCTTTGGAACCACAGATTTAGGTCTGAAGTCTTTATTTACTGTATGACTGCGTACGCAAAATAGCATCATCCTTATAGGTAGGATATTAGAAGGTATAGGCAGGGGTATATAGAGGTTCAAATATAGATTCCTTAGACTCTTCAGGGAGTCAGGGAGATTGCTATTATTTCAGGAACTCTCCCTGACAATCAGGGAGAGTTGACAAGTATCGTTCAGACTACGTTCCTATTAGCATGAGTGACCAGGGTTAGTACACTAGGACTGTAACCTATTAGTAGAGTATTAGCAGAGTTGGGGCTGTAAACAGTACTCTGAGCCCTGATAGTGGGTGCTGGATTGGTGAAGTGTGCAACAAAGCTACAGATGGTGGTCTGTCCGCAAGTGAAACAGCTTATCCAGTTCTTAGGTTTATTAACAAGGCAGAATAGGTGGCTGTAGACACAGGGATTAAGCAGGTACAATATAACTCGATATTGTATGCAGCCTGGAACATTTGGGTATGCTGGATGTTGTAGTACACCAGGTGGAATCGAAACATGCATACACCCTAGTGGTAAGTGGCGCTGTGCTCCCCTAGACAAGTGGCGGTAGTATAGGCTGTTTGGGGCGGGATGCAGTCAGGATACCGGCAGGCACCTATCATTAGCCCCACTTCTAAATCCCGATATCCTGACACCTGCATCTCGACATGGGACTAAGGGCCTGATATAGACCCGCTCGCGACCGCATAGCACTCGCAAGCGGGTCGATGGCTGGGCAATGCGCACGCGCAGCGTGCGCACTGCGCGTGCATGAGCCCCGGAGCGAGTGAGAGCTTCACTCACTCGGGGGGTCGCAGCAAAACGGGGCGGCTGTCGATGTTGATCGACAGCTCGCTCCGTCTTGTAGGCGGGTCGGGGGGGTGGAAGCACAAACGTAGGCATTCCCGAAGGAATGCCTGCCGTTTGTGGGCGGCCCTACTGACATCACGCGTGAACTTCCTGCTCTATTAGGGTCTTGTCGCAAGCCCAATGGTCACAATAATTGTGACCATCGCCAGGTCACATGCTAAAGCTGTGGGTGGTCAGCTTAGCGAGCGGCCTGGAGCCCGGGGGAAAAAAAACGGCCGCCCTTATTCAGAGCGAGTGCCTCTGAATTAGGGCCTAAATCCCAACGCCTATCATTAGCCCCACTTCTAAATCCCGACAACCGGCTTACCGAACAATGGTAAACAAGGTGTCTTACCGTGTAGCCGCGGGGGCGAGGGTTAGCTTTAGGGAGCCCCGGCAGGACTTGGTTAGGCACCCCCCGGGAGGGTTAGGGTCAGGGTAGGGAAAGGGGGGATTAGGGTTAGGCACTCCCCTCGGGTGAGTTAGGATAGGGAAAGGGGTGGTTAGGCACCACTAGGGGGCGAAGGGGTTAAGAACACAACAGCGAATGCAATAGTGATTAATCACGCAGTTCAACTACAATTGTATGCTAATCTATTGCAATCGCAATGCCGTCGCTGCACTACATAAGGATGCTCACTTTACTTAGCACACATCTGTAATGTTTACCAAGACTGCAAAACCATCGGTACAATCGAGTACCATCGCAGCCTTATGCGCACTTGCACAAGCCCTGACCTTACTCAGAAATAGCTAACTTCCACGCACACTATCAGGCCTCAGGCTGCGTAGGGCATCACAGTGAATAATTTCTGCACGCGCTGCAACGACGTTGAAATGCACTGACACCCCTGCGTTCACCCAACCACCTCCCCATCGACCACTCACAAACGGCACTTCCTGTCAATCACTCTGCAATGGGTCTGCGTGGTCACTGCAGTCCCAATCGCAATGGCTAGTTCGTGCACGCACACTGCGCTGCATACGCAGTACGCAACAATCGGCCAATTGCATGCATATTAGCAACTGCGTTCCTTGCTGAATCAGGCCCCTAGTCACAATAGAATCTGCTGGAGCTGATGTTGCTCTAGTACAGTGTTGGCTAACCTTGACACTCCAGCTGTTGTGGAACTATATATCCCAGCATGCCCTGCCACAGTTTTAGCATGCCCTAATAGCAAAACTGTAGCAGTGCATGCTGGGTTATGTAGTTCCATAACAGCTGGAGTGTCAAGGTTAGCCAACACTGCTCTAGTACATAGAGTAACAACAGTGGAAGTTAAGTTATCTAATCTACTGCAAGGCTTAGTATTAGAATACACTATTGAATTTAGGCCTTATTCTGTGTCAGTTTTAGACACAGCTTTATAAAAGACTTTTCAGTCTCAAATGGAGATTTTTCGAACTGCGCATGTGTGACTGGGGCGGAATGGGTGTGGATTTACAGACAGTGGGCATGAATCTGACTGCAATGGATTAAGGGCCTGATTCAGCAAGGACTGCAGTCATTAATACGCACGCAATCGGTCAGTTTGTGCTCTGCGCATGCATATGCATCGCAGTGCGCAAACTAGCAATTGCGATGGGAACTGCGATTGCAGAGGCTACGCAGACCCAGAGCAGAGTGATTGACAGGAAATGCCATTTGTGGGTGGTGACGGGGGGAGGTCGGGCGAACGCAGGCGTATCAGTGTGTTTTAATGCCGTTGCAGGGGCGTACAGAAATTATCCACTGCGTGGCCATTAGTAGCCAAAGCACTGATAGCGTGCATGGCTGGTAGCAATTTCTGAGTAAGGTCAGGGCTTGTGCAAGTGTGAATATGGCTCCGATGGTTTCGCTATGTTCCCCTAGTATACGGATGTGAGTAAGGGGAAGTGGGCATCCTTATGTCAGGATGCGATCGCAATGTGAGTGCCGCTGATATTAGCAACGGCGGTGCGTGCGTATAAACAGAATCCGTAGTGAATAAGGCCCTAAGTACGGTAAGGGCGTGGTGTGGACATATATTTGCAAATTGAGACAAACATGGCCACCAAAAAGTCTCATATGCAGCTTCCTGAAGGGCTCTGACTTGTATAAGCTCTCACCCTGGTGTAAGTGTAAAAGTTGATAATGAAAACTGCAAAGCTGCTAATGATGACTACGTCCAATTGGTCGCACCTGTCAAAAAAACACTAATAATAATAATATTAATAATAATAATAATACTACTAATAATATGATATATAGAAAGATATCTGCCATTGGGACTGAGGGCCTGATTCAGACCTGCTCGCGAGCGCTGAGCGCTGGCAAGCGTGTCGATGTTGCCCAAGTGCGCATGCGCACGACGGAGGCGGCTCTGTCGTGCGCATGTGCAAGTCCTGAATAACGACGGCCAAGCCGTCGTTATGGGTCTCGCACCAAAGGGGGCGTGCTGTCAATGGTGATTGACAGCACGCCCCCTTTGGTGGGCGTGTCGGGGGCGTGGCTGCCCAGATGGAGGTGTTCCCATGGGAACACCTACCGTCTGGGGCCGGCCCAACTGACATCACTAGTGATGTCAGTGGGAGTCCTTTTGGCTCTGATAGAGCCAAAAGCACTCCTGAGCTTGCGGCAGCGAGACCCTACTGCAAGGGTCTCGTCGCAAGCCCGATGGTCGCGATGGTCTTGACCATCGCGACCATCATTTTGGCTGCTCGCTATAGGTGTGGGTGGTCACCCAAAGCTATGCGAGCGGCCAGGAGGCCGCTCCAAAAAGTAGGAGGGACGGCCCTGATTCAGAGCTAGCGCTCTGTCAGAGCGTCCGGCTCTGAATCAGGGCCACAGATTTTTAGCATTTTCTGTACTGTCTGTGAAGCCATGCCTCCAGCCACAATCCATTCTCATTTCAGTTAGGTATGACGAGGGGAGAAGGTCGCAGCACATGTTTTGCAGATGCAACGGACTATGAAAAGATTGGAAATGCTATTTTTTTTAAGTTTGCTAATTCTGATTGAGTTTCAGACTGCCTCTGACTAGAAGCCAAGAATATGGCCAATAAAAGGCATCTGAACAGTAAGGGCCTAAGAAGCATACCTATTTATGGGAAATCACCTGAAAACACCAGGGGGTACCTGCAAATATTAATGATCCTCTGCACAATTCTTAGCAGAATGTACCTTGCAAAGAAAAACCTTTAAGCCTTCAGGAAAATCAGAACCCCAACTCTTCAACTATTTGGTCAGCCAGTTATTAGCCCTATTTCTGCCAGTCAATTTAATTGAATTAAATGTTTACCATAATGTTACATTTAGTTATAATTCAGCATTTAGGGCCTCATTCAGCAAGGATTGCTATTGCTAAAGCGTACGCAGATCACCTGCGCACACAGGGGGGGTTTCCGAGTACCTAGAAACCCACCCTTCCCGCCACTCCATCGTAGCCCAGCGCAACAATATTTTTATTTTTGTGTAAAGACATGAGCCGTCAACTGTCCCTGGCTGAGCTGCCTGTAGGGGGAGCTGCAGCGCCTGCGCACAGCTCCTCCCGGGCAGTTCCCATAGAGCACTGCACACAGGCTTTGTGGGAGGCTGAGACATCGGATCCTGCTGTGTGACAATGACCGACGCTCTCTCCCAGAGCCGCACCACAGGTGGGTGTAATGTTTTACATGTGGGGGGAGCCGGTGGTGGTGGTGGGGGGAGGGTGATCTTTGTCAGTGTGCCAGTCTGTATGTGTATAGGCTTTGTCAGTGTGCCAGTCTGTGTGTGTATAGGCTTTGTCAGTGTGCCAGTCTGTGTGTGTATAGGCTTTGTCATTGTGTGTGTCAGTCACTGTGTGTGTGTGTATAGGCTTTGTCAGTGTGCCAGTCTGTGTGTGTATAGGCTTTGTCAGTGTCTGTGTGTGTGTATAGGCTTTGTCAGTGTGTGTGTCAGTCTCTGTGTGTGTATAGGCTTTGTCAGTGTGTCTGTCAGTCTCTGTGTATGTGTATAGGCTTTGTCAGTGTGTGAGTGTGTGTATAGGCTTTGTCAGTGTGTGTGTCAGTCTCTCTGTGTGTATAGGCTTTGTCAGTTCAATTTAAGGCAAAATCATTATTCTTTTCGGCAGATCACTATCGCTTGTTTCTTTGTAGTGTGTGTGTACAGGCTTTGTCAGTGTGTGTGTGTGTGTTTGTGTGTGTCAGTCTGTCAGTGTGTGTATAGGCTTTGTCAGTGTGTGTATAGGCTTTGTCAGTGTGTGTATAGGCTTTGTCAGTGCAGTGTCAGTCAGTGTGTGTGTGTGTGTATAGGCTTTGTCAGTGTGTGTGTATAGGCTTTGTCAGTGCAGTGTCTGTCAGTGTGTGTGTATAGGGTTTGTCAGTGTGTATATAGGCTTTGTCAGTGCAGTGTCTGTCAGTGTGTGTGTGTATAGGCTTTGTCGGTGTGTGTGTATAGGCTTTGTCAGTGCAGTGTCTATCAGTGTGTGTGTGTATAGACTTTGTCAGTGTGTGTGTATAGGTTTTGTCAGTGCAGTGGCTGTCAGTGTGTGTATGTCTAGGCTTTGTCAGTGCAGTGTCTGTCAGTGTGTGTGTGTCTAAGCTTTGTCAGTGCAGTGTGTATATAGGCTTTGTCAGTGTGTGTGTGTCTGTGTCAGTGTGTGCGTCTGTGTGCGTGTATATGTCACTGTGTATGTTTGCGGTGCCGCCTTTTTATTTCTTCAAGGAGCTGAAAAGCTCCATATAAATATAGTCAAGTAGACTCCAAATAAAAAAGTTCAACACACGGGGTGCAGATCCTAAGAACTAAGCAGACCTCTCAGTCTTGACCATACAATCACATACAGGCAGTGCTCCTCAGGTACTCATTAATCCAAGTTTGTTAATCCATTACTGTGCAACGTTTCAGATGCAATTATTACATATTTCGTCAAGGCATTGACGAAATATGTAATAAATTCATCTGAAACGTTGCACAGTAATGGATTAACAAGCTTGGATCATTGAGTATTGATTATTGAGTATCCGAGGAGTGCTGCCTGTATGTGGTTAGATTTTTTGCCATTTGTTTTGTAACCAAGAATTGGAAACCCCCCTTTCAAAATCCTGCATTTGCCACTGCAGATGGCTGATTATTGTGTACTGTGCATGCGTATGCATCGCAGTGCGCGTGTTCGAAGGCACCACTGCGATCACGGAGACCACGTAGAGCCATCGTAGAATGATTGACAGGCAGTGAGTGTTAGGAGGTGGTGACAGGGGGCTGGTCAGAGAAACACAGGTGTGCCTGTCCTTTTGAACGCAGGGCTCGCTCTGAATCAGGGCCCTCCTCCCTGAAAATGGAGCGGCCTTATGGACGCTCGCATAGCTGTGGGTTACCACCCACAGCTATAGCGAGCGTCCATGATGATGGTCGCGATGGTCAAGACCATCGCGACCATCGGGCTTGGGACGGAGACCCTGCGGTAGGGTCTCGCTGCCGCAAGCCTTGGAGTGATTTTGGATCTATCAGAGCCAAAATCACTCCCACTGATATCACTAGTGATGTCAGTGGGGCCGGCTTCAGACGGTAGGCGTTCCCATGGGAACGCCTCCATCTGGCAGTCACGCCCCCGGCACCCCCACCAAAGGGGGCGTGCTGTCAATCAACATCGACAGCACGCCCCCTTTGGTGCGAGAACCGGAGCGACGGAGAGGCCGTCGCTATCCGGGTCTCGCGCATGCGCACGACGGAGCTCCCTCCATCGTGCGCATGCACAGTGGGGTAACATCGACTCGCTTGCGAGTATCCTGCGCTCGCGAGCATATCTGAATGACCCCCACTGTTGCATGGGCGAGGTTAGCAATTTATAGGTACGGTCAGGGCTGCTGTAATTCTGCGTGAGGGGTCATTTGGTACTCGATGTTACCGATGTTTGAGGAGATTTGCAAGGTATTACGGATGTGAGAGAGAGGAAGTGGGCATCTGCATGTTGTCCCTGTGAGCACTTTACGATTGCATGCACCAGCATACTTTCGCAGCAGGCCTGCGTGCGCGATTGCAACAGTGATCGCATCAGCGATCCTTGCTGAATGAGGCCCTTAATTCAAACATCAGACAATTCATATAGTAAGATTATTGGATTCTGTCGGCAGTTACATAGAGATAAGCATTCTATTGGAAAACACTAGTTTGCAGGAATCTATGACCTGCAAACTGGATTTGTTCTAGGGAATAGGATTGCCACCTAGCAACAGCATGTGGTTAGGCAGCAAGCCTCCCGAAAAACGCTGAGGTAGAGGAAAGTGAAAGAATTTTCACTTCCTCTGCCTGTGAATAACGCACGCCCGCGGGTCACGTGCACGCTCGTGTCACGTGCACGCCCGCGGTCATGTGGGCGCGCGCCTGAGCCACGAATTTAGATTTTTTTGGAAGCTCGCTGGTGACAATTCAGACCCCAGATTGTAATGGTGTAGGAGAAGGTAAACCTGTATACCTGTTACCTTATGCCTTTGTTTGACCTTTTGACCTTAGTTTGAAAGGGAAAATAAAAAGGATGAAACTGTAAATGCTTCACAACAAGAACGATTTTTATTGAACTGTAACTGATGATTTCCTAGAAGGAAAAATGGTTTGAACAGTGGATTCTGGACTGGACGGGGAACAGCTGTTCCAAACTTAGACAGGAAATCTTGTACCGGGATCAGTGGTCGAAGTGGGCGGTATACAGCGGTATGACATACCGCCACTTCCCGGCCCCACTTCATTTTAGCCACAGAAGAGAATGTACCAGCGCTGGGATCCAGAATGGGATCCCAGCGCTGGAACAGAGGCGGCAATGTGTAGAGATGTGTCCCGCAGGGGACACATCTCGATCAACGGAGGCGCTGGCATCTAGCAGCCGGGACAGAGCATTAGGTCCCGGCTGCATTGTAAAGTAACAGGCGCAGCACGCACCGGCCGCCTCGCTGGCGGCTAGCCAATAGTGGGGCTTACTGGCCGCCAGCCAATCGGCGGGGCTCGCTGGCAGCCAGCCAATCGGGGGGCTCGCTAGTGGCCAGCCAATCGGGGGGCTCACTGGTGGCCAGCCTATCGGGGGTCTCGCTGGTGGCCAGCCAATGAGAAGCAGCCAAGTGGCAGCTTCTCATTGGCTAAGAAGCTTCGCTGGATTAAACTACAGCAACCAAGAACCCGATGCTCCCAGTGGCTCCTTTCCAGCAACACAGGTCAGTAGCAATTAGAGAGGAGGGTTGAAAGAGGGAATAGGGGGCAGACAGAGGGAAGCAGGTATTTAGTATTGTAGGGGGTGAAAGAGAGAGGGAATCATTTAGTGAGAATGGCAGGGTGTGAGAGAGGGGAGCAGGCAGGGAGAAGTACAGTGGGGGTGAGAAGTACAGTGGGGTGATATGGAAGCAGGGGCCGGAGGGGGGGGGATTCAATCTCCATATCTCCATACCTTAAGGATGAGAAAGGTAAGGTTAATCGACGTCAAGTGAGTCTCCAGAGGAAACAACAGACCTAGCAAAGGAGAGTAAGAAAAAAAAATTGGGAGGGTGGTGTGGGAGCTGTTACTAGGTGGCAATCCTATTCCCTAGAACAAATCCAGGGCCTGATTCAGACCCGCTCGCGAGCGCTCACAAGCGGGTCGATGGTGCCCTAGTGCGCATGCACACGACGGAGGGAGCTCCGTAGTGCGCATGCGCGAGACCCGCATAGCGACAGCCATGCTGCCGCTATGGGTCTCGCACCAAAGGGGGTGTGCTGTCGATGGCGAGTGACAGCATGCCCCCTTGGTGGGCATGCCGGGGGCGTTGCCCCACTGACATCACTAGGGTCTCGTCGCAAGCCTGATGGTCGCGATAATCTTTTTTGGCCGCTCGCATAAGCTGTGGGTGGTCACTCCATTTTTAGGTAGGAGGGCCCTGATTCAGAGCTAGCGCTCTGGTCAGAGCGTCCGGCTCTGAATCAGGCCCCCAGTTTGCAGGTCATAGATTCCTGCAAACTAGTGTTTTGTTCTTCGGGAGGCTTGGAACCTAGCAACAGCATGTGGGTAGACTACTACATACCTGGTGGTTGCTCTGAGAAACTCAATCTTTTATAGATCAGTTGGTCTCCAATAGTGCTTTGCAAAGGTACGGGCCGAGGCCCACCTTGCTTCTAGCATGATTGAGTAGGGGCATTCCTTTAGCTGCTGTTCTTGTTACGGCAGCTCCCCTTAAGGAATGACTTTTGAAGTGGTCAGTGTCTATCCCAGCTTCCCTCATGGATGTCACAATCCATCCTCTAATAGTAGAGGATATTGCTGGGCAAAATGGTTTCCTGCAAGTGATGAATAGCTGTGTGATATTATCCCTTATTGGTGCTGTGAGGGGCAAGTAAGATGATAAGCATGAACCCACGCACAGGTTAGATTCTGAAGTGTCATGTATCAAATCAAATTCTACTATTGGGCTATTGAACGAACACATTTTTTTTGTATGACCTTTAAGAATTATATGGTACCCTGTAGGAGTCCGTGATAACCATGGGTCTGAGGTATGTATAAGGGTTAATTTGGCCCCTCTGGCTGCTATCGCTAGCAAGGATACCAACTTGTGGGATAACAGGGTAATGTTGTTCTCTGTCTCCCAAGAGGCTAGGGCAGAGAGGAACGGTTCGATATCCCAGGAATGGGAGTATTTATTTTGTATGGGCCTGGAGAGGCAGATACCCCTTAACAGACCTAGGTAAAGTTTATTATCTGTTAGGTTTGGGATCATGATGGCTAAGGCAGAACCATATGACTGTATGGTGGCCGATGCTAGGCCTAATTGGTGTTTAGAGGCTAAAAAGTCTAAGGCTAAATGTAGTAGAGAGGATTGGTTAGAAAAAGACCCTTGGGACCGCCAGAGGTCAAATTCTTTAATTATTGCTGCATACCTGGCTCTAGTTTGGGGTCTTAAGAATGCATTGATTAGGGCTCTTGTGGGGGATGCTAGGGCTGGATCTGTTAGCAACCTAGTAATATTGCCATCCACATGCACTGGGGGAGTGGTTCCAGAATGTCTGGGGTTCCCTGGAAACAGTCCTTGGATAACCCCAGGGGAATCTTGGGTCCTATGCGTAATTGGCTGATCAGGGGGAACAATACCCTGGATAGCCATACTGGATATACTACCACAATACTGGGTACTTGCTCCTCTCTGATTTTCTGTAGGACTTTCAAGAGGAGGGAAGACATAGGGGTGAGATAGGTTTGTCCAAGGGAAGGACATCGCATCCATTCTCCATACCCCTTTTGTCCATATTCTGGATATGAAACATGGAACTTGGGAGTTTGGGGGGCTGGCGAAGAGGTCTATTTCTAGGTTTCTGAATGTTTGGATTATTTTTAGGAAGACCTGGTTTGTCAATGCCGCGGATCCCAGGGAGATTCTTTCTCGGGATAGTGAGTCTGCTCTCCTGGGATGTAGGTTGCCAGTAAAATTATGTCCCTTTGGACTGCCCAATCCCAGATCTCTAATGCTTCTTTGCATAGGAAGTGATTTGATACCCCCCATTCTGTTTATGTATGACACCATGGTCGTATTGTCCAGGCATAGCTGGATGCAGACCCTTCTCGTATGCTCGGGAACTAGGGCTTTTACAGCAAGTTTTGCTGCGCGTAATTCTAGTACTTTTATGAAGAGACTGGATTCTTGGGGAGACCAGGTGCCCCTGACTGCTTTCTCTTGAGAGAAACCTCCCCAACCTTTTAGTGATGCGTCTGTGGTGATCGTCGTATGGGGTGTTGGGTCTAAGAGTGGGCGAGGAGGAGGTACAGGGAGACTGTTCCACTTCGACAGTTCTGTTTTTAATCTTCTGGAGAAGAAAATGGTGTCCGTCCAGGAATAGTGGGCGTGAAGTAGAGATCTTAGGAGCATTTGTAGCTCTCTGCATGACAAGGGCACATGTCTGAAACCAGGGGACATAGCAATCATTTTTCAAATAATCCTTGCTAAGGAGCGGAGGGATAATCTGCGCTTCTGGGAAGTTCTTTGTATGTACTCTTTCGTATCTAGCCATTTTTCTAGAGGGACTGCCAGGGAGAAAGAATGGGTATCTAGATCGAAACCGAGGAATGTTATGTTCCGTGTCGGAGTTAACACTGACTTTTGAGTGTTTATTATGAATCCCAAGTCTGTTAGTAGGGAAAGGGTCAAGTCTTTGTGTCTTTGTAGGGTGTCGTGGTCTGAGTGTACCAGTAGTATGTCGTCTAGGTAAATGATACATTGAATGGTTTGCTGACGCACGTGGGACACTACGGCTTTCATGAGCCTTGTAAAGGTGTAAGGAGCGGAAGAGAGGCCAAACACCATAACTGTCCATTGGAATAAGGTGTCTCTCCAAAAAAATCTGAGTAGACGCCTGTGATTCGGATGAACTGAAATGGAATGGAAAGCTTCTTTTAGGTCTATCTTTACGCAGAAGCAGTCTTTTGTGAGGAGGTAAGGAATGTCTGGAATACCTTCCATGCGAAAGTGTTTTGGTTTCAAATATTGATTTAAAGCTTTGACATTTAATACCGGTCTTATAGAGCCGTCTTGCTTTATTATGGGAAATAAGTGGCTTATCCAGCCTTTTGCCGTCTGGTCTGCCAATTCTATTTTTCCCTGTTCTAGGGCTGTAGTCAGTACCTCGTCTGACTGAGGGCTGCAATTCCTTGGACAAGGAATATGACCCGCTTGGTGTGGAAAACGAATTAGAGGGAGGTTTAACCCTGAACAGATTGTTTTCAGCAACCACTTGTCTGGGGTAATCTTCTGCCACTCTAGATATGATTGTTTGAGAGTTATGTGTCGAGAAGGGAAAGTGGGTGAACTTACCGTAGTTACGGCCTCTCTTGGCGTTGTTCCAAGTGTTAGAGTACGATCCTCTTGGGGCATAGTTGGATCGGTGTACGAAGCCTACTCTCTGGACTCTTCTTGTGCCGTGGAAGTCTCGGGTCGAACCTGTGGCTCGCGAAGTCCGACCCCCTTGAAGAAAGGGCCTCTTGAAGGGCTCATTTACTTTTTTGAGGTCTGAGAAGGACTTCCTTGCCTTATGTCTTATTTCAACCTCCTCTATAAACTGAGAGCCGAAAAGGTCTGCGTCAGCAAGGTTATGGAATTCTAATGATTTAGGCACTAGGTCTGTGAGTCCTGCACCAGTAAGCCATTTGGACCTGCGGGTGTTGGTGATGTAGTTAAACGTCTGGCCTATTATGAGTGTTGCTCTGCTAATGGCCTTAAGGAGAGCAAGCTTGGACGCCACTAAAGATTCCAGAGAGATGCTGGATTCCCCTTCTCTCTCTGCTTTATCTAATACAAACAGCAGTGGGCCAGCTGCGTCGGCTATCTTATATTGAATTTTTCTCTATGGAGGCTAGGGCAGGGTCAATAATTGAAGCGAACAGTGCCGGTACGTCTGGTAGACCCGTGTAGGATCGTAACACCAACTCATCTTCTTTGACAAGTGTCGCTCTAAGCGCCAACTGGGCAAATTTTTGGACCTCAGAGTTACTTTTTAAGGCTCAGTGTGTGGAATATAATTTAGTGGCGGTGTTTTTCCCGCTAAAGCAACCCTGGACATCTGAATCTCGCTATTTTCACCACGTTTGGATGAGGCGGAGGTTCTGGTAATTTCCTCTGATTCCCAGTCTACCGAGGAAGAGTGTGACTGTCTGTCAGGTGACCCCACATGCTGAGAGTGGGTACCTTTGCGCTGCCGGCTACGGGCAGAGGTATCTTACCAGCTACAGGCAGAGGTGATGTGCTTGCTCCGAGCACTATGCTGTTGTCTGTTACAGACAATTCCAGGGAATGGGGGAATGACACCTGAACAGGTCTCCCTGGGGCTAAACTTACTTTTATTTTTATTTTTACCTGTTTTCTTATGGATTGGTGAGTTGCCTGAACAGGGAGGTGACTTGTCACAGTTCTGAGGAGATTTTTCTTCCTCAGAGTCAAAAGAATCAGAAGTGTCCAAACTTCTGACAGGAAAAGGTTTTTTCTTTTTAATATGAATATCCTCTGAAGAGGATGAAGTAGAGGGGGAAGCTCTTGCCCTTTTGAGGGCTCTTTTCCCCTTATAACTGCCAGCCATGGAGGACGTTTGTAGTGAGTCTGTCACAGAGACAGATAGTGTGTCCTCCATGTCAGAGCTGACAGAAAAAAATCAAAATTTGCGGCTCAGGCGCGCGCCCACATGACCACGGGCACGTGCACGTGACCCGCGGGCGTGCGCGCCTCGTTATTCACAGGCAGAGGAAGTGAAAATTCTTTCACTTTCCTCTACCTCAGCGTTTTTCGGGAGGCTTGCTGCCTAACCACATGCTGTTGCTAGGTGGCAAGCCTCCCGAAGAACAAATAATAGATCCATCTCCTATTGTCTCCAGACCAACTAATAAAGAAATTATACCAATGCCTGTTAGAATTGTTCAAATTCACTCTGAGACCTTGGTTTAAAGTTATACAGTCTCCAAAGTTTCATGGAAAGACTTGGGCCCTGATTCAGAGCCGGACGCTCTGACCAGAGCGCTCGCTCTGAATCAGGGCCCACCACCATTAATATGGAGCATCCTCCTGGACGCTCGTATAGCTGTGGGTCACCACCCACAGCATATACGAGCGTGTAGGATGATGGTCGCGATGGTCTTGACCATCGCGACCATCGAAACTGCGAGCAAAAGCCTGCGGTTGAGTTTTTCAACCGCAAGGCCAAGAGTGATTTTGGCTCTATCAGAGCCAAAATCACTCCCACTGACATCACTAGTGATGTCAGTGGGGCCGGCTTCAGACGGTAGGCGTTCCCTTGGGAACGCCTCCATCTGGCAGGCACGCCCACCAAAGGGAGCGTGCTGTCAGTCAACATCGACAGCACGCCCCCTTTGATGAGACACTCCGAGCGAAGGAAAGTCCTTCGCTCGTCGCGTCTCGCGCATGCGCATGACGGAGCTCCCTCCATCGTGCGCATGCGCAATGCAGACCATCGACCCACTTGCGAGCGGACAGCCGCTCGCGAGTGGGTCTGAATGAGGGCCTTGGCTCAGTAAATCTAAACCTTGTATTGCCTGGAAAACAATAAAGTTGACCTTCTCTACTCCAGTGCATTGATTATACCATCTCAATGTCTATCCCTTGTGTCATGAAATAACATTATACCCAAGTGGTATTGAGACTATGCCGATCTTTGATGAGAAACAAGCTGAAACCCTTTAGCATTCTTAATATTGCCCAATAGCCTTGCTCCCAGGTTACCTTGATTCCTTTTGGGCACATCTATTCTTCATCTGAACATGAAATTCAAACACCCAAGGAATATATAGAAGATAGGCTTGTCTTGTATATTTATATGGCCCTCTACAACTCCAGCTGGAGCACTAATTTTGTTTTAAAAGCTTCGGGGAGCTAAAAACGATGGATATGAGAGGTGCCTACAAATTGTTCAGATTATCTTCAGGTTATGAGTGAAAAATGGCTTTCTGTATATAATTTGTATATTTGAATGTTTAGTTGTTTAATTGGTTTAGATAATGCTCCAGCCACTTTTCTACACTTTGTAAACAGAGACATTTTGCATCACTTTGTAATCATATGTAGACAATATCCTTATTTAATCATGTCAGAAATATGCAAGTATATCTGAGAACTGATGCTCTATATGCTTAATTCGAGAAATATATACAGTATTTGAAACTGAAGCCATATAGTTTCTCAGCCATACAGTGTCTGCTCAGGGAGTTGAAATGAACTCTGTCAAAACACAAGGTATTGAAAAATGGTTAATTTCCTAAGATGTTAAAGCAGTCCAGTGCTTCTTAGGACTTGCTAACTATTCTAGATGCTTTATTGAAGACTTTTTCAAGGTGGATCAACCTACTACAATGCTAACACATAGCTATTTTTCAATGGACCAGTATGGCACAAAAAATCTTTCAGCCAAGCTTTTCGGAGCAGTTGTTCCCTTACTGGAGCAATGATGAATTGCACCGGTGTCACATTTCCCCCGCTGCGAGTTGGTTACTTATCCCTCACAGCAAGTTCAAAACTTCATCATCGGAGCCCATACGACATTCGATGATGAATAGGCCCACTAGTCAGCTCTTAGAGCAGTTCTTTCACAATGTACAATACTCTTAGAAGCTCGAATATATCAAGTCAGCTAAGTTTAAATGCTCAACAAGCTCGGCAGAGGTATTCTTACTTGCTTCTGGTTGCTGGCCTGGTTTCTGGTTACA
This sequence comes from Taudactylus pleione, assembly GCA_031769625.1. NCBI lineage: Eukaryota > Metazoa > Chordata > Amphibia > Anura > Myobatrachidae > Taudactylus > Taudactylus pleione. The sequence goes on from JAUIMM010000957.1 coordinate 1,513,929, forward strand.
GGCCTGGTTTCTGAAATAATAAAGCTTTTGCACTCTCTAGGCAATTTGAGAAAACTGGAGATCTATCTCTCAAGTGTATCTGTCTATTTTATCATTGAATAAAGAGCCCGATTCAGCTTCAGACAGAATTGTAAAGTTGCTCGCAAGCAGCTTTGCAATTCTGTCTGTGCATATATGGTAAAATGCAGCAGGAGACATCACGCCTCCTGCTGCATTATGTATCCGAGCTGCGTTGTCCAGTGCAGCATCGGATACCCTGCAGAACATCGGCCGGCTAAGGTGTCCCATGGGGTCACGCAGCCGGCTGCCACAGATGAGAGGAAAAAGCCAGGAAATCTCCCCCTCCCTGCCCACAAACAGCAGCAGACTGTCAATAACTGACAGTCTGCTGCCTGTCTCTGGGCCTGATTCAGAGCCGGACGCTCTGACAAGAGCCAAAAGCACTCCCACTGACATCACTATTGATGTCAGTGGGGCTGGCCCCAGACGGTAGGCGTTCCCATGGGAACGCCTCCGTCTTGGCAGCCACGCCCCCGGCACGCCACCAAAGGGAGCGTGCTGTCAATCACCATCGACAGCACGCCCCCTTTGGTGCGAGACCCATAGCGACGGCTTGGCCATCACTATTCGGGTCTCGCGCATGCGCACTAGGGCACCATCGACCCGCTTGCGAGCGCTCAGCGCTCGCGAGCGGGTCTGAATCAGGCCCACTGTGCGGGATCACAGACCTGTTCTGCACATGCTCAACACGGGTCATGCGCCTGCGCAGATTCCCGATCATCAGGAATCTGCGTTCAGCAAAGCAGTCCTTACACCTCAGACTTTGAGAAAATGCAAAGTTGCGGCTATTTAAAAGATAAAGATCTTGTCATGGATGTCTGATTTTGTCGATCCGTCTTGGTACCCTTGGGTCTAGTGGGACTGAAATGGGTTTTGAAGGTTTTCATGAAATCCCTGCTCATTTGGAGAACTAGAACTAGAGGAGGATATAGGGAAGGTCCCTAGTCCAGGAACTGGACTGGATTGCAGGCCTGGAATCCAAGTGCTACACCTTGGAAGAGATCATGAATAGTTCAGTCCCAGAACCTGAACCCAGGAGCCTGGAGCTGGAACCCACTAGTGGGAACTCAGGAATGATCAACAAATGAAAACTCATAACCGGCATAAGCTAGAACTGGAGGCAAGAACTCATAACTCCGGACTGCAAATCAGAAATGAGGAACTCAGGACTGTACTCTGCATGTGCATAAGTACTGTCCTAGAACCTGCAGACTGGTATTATGAACTGGAATTGGAACCCACAACTCAGCTTCAGCTATAGCCCCAGCTACCAGATATCCAGAACCAAAGACCTTACACCTGCAACCGAAGGAATGCTAGCATAGATCAAATGTCTGTGGGACTAGTTAGAAAGGCAGGTACTTCAGGTACTTGATAGAGACTTGAACACAGGCTGAGAACAGGAGCAGGTGGAACAGTTCTTACATACAGGAACAAATGCTGAATGCCGCAGAATGAATGCAGGTGCTTTGGATATTTGAACACAGGCCGTAAACAGAAGCAGACGGTATAACAGAGTTCTTGCTGCAGGAATGGATGCTGAATGCAGCAGCATACCTTCCAACATTTTAATATAGCAAGGAGGGACATCCGGCGTGCGACCAAAAAGGAGGCGTGGCTTGTGAGGAAAGGGTGGAGCATACAGAAAACGGGGCATGCGTACGGCATCTGTTCTCCTCCTGCACATCTGCTGCTCTGCTATGCAGAGCAGCGGTTTGTGCGCTCCCCAACTTCCCCCCCACCGCGGGAACGTGTGGCCCGCGGGTGGGACAGCGGTACAGTCCCAGAAAAATGGAACTGTCCCGCAGAGTAAATGCAGGTGCTGATAGGCAGGGTTGCTAATCCCTGCTGTGGCTGGAGTGCAGGTTGCTGTGCGAGACATGAGGTGAACAGACAGTGTGGAGAGCGGTGCAGAGCTGACCCCTTGGGAGAGTTAGACCAGTATCTGCAGTGTTGGACATTTTCAAGCTAGTCCCTGATCCAAGAGGTAGTCTCCGGTTCTGGGTTAATGCCAGAGGGGAGTCTGCTAGCTACAAAGGGGTGACTAAAGGCCCCCATACACGGTGCAATTTGCAAACGATACAATCTCGTTTACGATTTTCCTTGAATTCCTGAACTCTACGGTCAAACAATATTGTGCCCACACACGGAACGATTGTACAAACGACCAAACGATATATATGGGTCGTAAATGACTGCAGATCATAAACTCACCTCACGATGCTGGAATTTAAATAATGGGAGAAAAAGTGACAACATACGGTATCGTCCATCGCATCGTTCATCATGCACACACACAAAACGATGTGTGCCAAATCATAAAAAATAAGTCGGTATCTTTCTGCAGGTTCAAATGATCAGCGACGACTATGTGCGACATCGGGGGTGCGCATCGGCATCATGATCATCCCCACACAGGGCACTTTTTACACGATTGGTCATTCCAATCGATCGAAAATTCCCAAATCGTGTAAAAATCACACCGTATATGGGGGCCTAAACAATTGCATGCAACAGTCTTTTAATACAGTACAGTTAAGTGACATAGTTAGGGGTATATTTACTAAGTGCGGGTTTTTAGAAGTGGAGTTGTTGCCCATAGCAACCAATCAGATTCTAGCTATTATCTTCTAGAAGGTGCTAGATGAATAATAAGTAGAATCTGATTGAATGCTGTGGGCAACATCTCCACTTCTAAAAACCCGCACTTTAATAAATATACCCCGTATAGTGATAAATATCTGCAGTGATCTACCAGAAGAGAATTGTGGATTGTGATAGAGTAATTATTGCTATTTTAAGGCTCTGTGGACAGTGATATTGATTATCCCAGTATACAACATAGAAAGAGAGAGAAATTATTCTACACAGCTCCAATAGTTTATTGTAACAGCCGAAAACCTTTAGAGACATTTGATTCAAGTGAGAGAGAGACTGCACCCCCGTAACCATTACTATAAGCGCGCCAATGTTCATGTACCCACCAACAGAACAAGCTTGCAACGTTAAGAGACTGCACTTATAAATATTGTGTTAAACATTGGAGAGTGAGTGTGTGTGTGGCTATATTTCTACCACTGAACATTGGGTATAGCGATCCTGTATCTAGTCAAGTCCAATAATAGGATAGGTTTTTTTTGTACTAAAGAGTATAGTTGTTCCTGCAAAATGAGGACATTGGGTTTTGCCTGTTTGCAGTATAGTATTGTGACCCCATTACATGACCCGGCAGTGCCGCCTCACGGCCATCGATGCTCCTGCTGGCTGCTGGAGACATCTCTGAGTTTCATGCCTGATAACCATCCTTCCGGAGTCATCTCCAGCGCCGGAGAAGCATGGGCGCCACCTTGGCCACTATCACCTTATTGTCTAACTGCCAACCAGGTTCCACTATCTGTTCATCTGGTTCGCTCAGCCCATCAGAGACAAGGGCGTCCTTTTTAATACAACTATGGCATTGCACCCATTGCCAAAACAACTTCTTTCCATGAAAGCTGCTTCCTGGATCCTGGCTCAGTGTGCCTGCTCCTGTTCCAGTCTGTTACAGGTTGTGCACTCCTTCTTCCAGGCTAATAGTAAGTGACTGCACAGATGTCTAACCATAGAAAAATAAATAATAATAAAAATAAAATGTTGTCTCATATGTTCATTTTAAATAATGTTTAATTACTAAAACAGAAAAAGGGAGAGAGAATGGGAAAGAATATATAAAACACATTAATATCAAGACAGTTCATCTCATAAAGGTGACGATACAGTCACCACAGAGCTGATGTTACTTGCCAAAAAGCTCAATTTTTCATTCATCTGTCCAAAGGACATTGGGCCTGATTCATCAAGGAACACAAAGGAGAGAAATGTTTTTGCACTGCGCATGCATATGCGTTGCACTGCGTGTGCGCGAACTAGCCAGTATGATCGGGTTATGGTACGCAGAATACACGCAGTGTGTACGCAGATCCCTCCAATATTGATTGACAGGAAGTGCCGTTTGTGGGTGGTGGAGGGGGGTGCCAGGTGAACGCAGGCATTATGATGCTGTTATAGGGGCGTGCATAATTAAGGGAGTGCGGCGGCATATGCAGCCATACCGTAAGATGTACACAGGAAGCAGCCATAATCCTGCTGCAGGTCAGGTCATCCTTTATTGTGCGTATGGGTCCGATGGTTGTCGATATTACCAATGCTTACGCAAACTTGCATACTGATCAGGCTGTGAGTAAAGGGAGATGGGCGGCTTTATATGGGGCTGGGAGTCTGCATCTTGTGCTGCGGTCTCCGTGTGTGCATTTATTAGCTTAATCTCGCAGCGGACGGGTGTGTGCGTCTGCTAGCGGGCGTTCCTTGCTGAATCAGGCCCATTATCCCAGAAACATTGTGATTTGTCAATATGCATTTTAGCAAATTCTAGTCTGGCTTTTTTATGTTGTTTTTTTTCAAAAGTGGTGTCCTCCATGGTCTTCTTCCATGGAGCCTACAGTCACTCAAACAGTGTTGGATGGTGTAATCAGACATTGACCTGCCTTAACCATGGTTTAGTTTGTATCGTTTTGGAATTTTTACTTGGCTATTTATCTACCATTCTCACTATGTTGGCTTAGTACCATGGACTTTGAAGTTCTTAATAATATTTTTAACTGTAGTCACAGGATCATAAAGCTGATTGGATATGATATTATGACCTTTACCTTTTAACATGCTTGTCTATAATTTTCTGTGATCTCAGACAACTCTCTCATTTGGTCTTAGAGATACGAGCGCTTATATATATCTGAGGGGGGTATTCAACTGTGGAAATAACAACTGTATAGCTAATTGTGTCAAAAGTAAATGTATAGATGTAATTAGACAAAAAAAATGTATCAAAAAAGATTGTATCTAAAAACATGTAGCTGATTTATATTAAAAAAGTGTCAATGCTGTCTATATAAGTAGTGCGGTAAAAAGTTAAATATAGGAGAGCACTTAAAAACAGATGTGGAACATAAGGATAAAATAAAAATAAATAAATGCACTTTATTTCAAAGTACAGGAATGTTTGTAGCTCTTTTGAGATAATGTTTGGGAGAGTCCGTCAATCTGTGTGTGGTATGCGTGCCGCCAATTGGATGCCGCACCTCGCGGTTGGGCCAGATTAATGGAGGTAGCGTGGCACACTATACTGTCCCTACCTTACCTCCTAGGCTTCTTCCGTGGTGCGGCAGGTCTTCTCCTTGCTGCTGCCGTGGCTCGGTGCAGGAGGAGGGCGGCTTGTGATGTGAGTCAGCCAGGACGGGTGGTATGACGTCACCCACTTCCGTGCACAATGTGCAGTGCGGCTTCTCTGGTAGTTGTTCACAGGAAGCCGGTTTTCTCTCCACCTTCTCCAACGCGTTTCATACCTCATCTGGTACTTTTTCAAGGATAAGGTGTTCCTAAACTTCTGCTCTTTTATACAGATTCTAATTAAAATCTTTTGAAAAAACTTTATTGTTCCCTTAAAATTAAAGCAGGAAGTTGGTGTTAAAAAAGCGGTAACCTCATGTTCCTGTTAAAAAGTGCTCTCATGCTGATAAATCGGTAAAATGTGTAATGTTTATGTAAGACCATATTTATCATTTATTATACTGAGCCGCTCGATATTCATAAGCGCAGAATATTTTCTATTTATTTAACTCTCTCTTTTGTTTTCTCTCGATTATGGTCAGTGTGGTGCACATAATGATACCAAATTGCAGAGTGACTACTTTTCTCCATTTAAATAGGCTGAATGGGTTGGGTATGGGATCCCGGCGATCGCGATGCTGCTGGTCAGAATACCAACAGCGGCATCCCGACAGTGAGAATCCCGACAGCACTAGGTAAGGAACCTAACACTAACCCTAACCCCTACCCTAACCCTCCCTCCCCGGTGCCTAAGCCTAACCTCCCCCTCTGCGCACCCTAAACCTAACACTCCCTCCTTAGTGCCTAACCCTCCCCCTAGTGCCTAACCCTAAACACTAAATGTAACCCTCCCCCTAACCCCCGATACTTACATTTCGGATGACGGCGGTCGTGGTTCTGGAGCCAGGATCCCGACGCTGTTAGGATTCCGGCGCCGGTATTGTGACCGTCGACCCACAGCTGTAAATAATTCTGAATCCAGGGGCGTATCTATAATGGGTGCAGGGTGTGCGGGGCCCGACACTGCACACACTGCACCCATATAATTTAAAACTTACCTGTCCGTGGTCCCGCGTCGGGTGTCAGCGCTGAACAGAACACCGGAAAATGGCCACCGCGGCCATTTTTCCGGCATTATGCGCATGCGTAGTGGATTCCGGGCTTCTGCGGTGGCTGGCCAGCCGCATCAGTCGGTTGCCAGCCGCCGGGGAGAGAGGGGCCCTGCTTGGAGAATGCACACGGGCCCCCTATTCTCTTAAGACGCCCCTGTCTGATTCCCAAGTACTTAACTGATGCAGATCTCCACTTGCTGGTTTTGTTGTTCAGCACAGGACTGTATGTGACAGTGACATTGTCAGGATGTGAGGCGTGATATCGAGACAAGTAGGAAACTACCGAGAGATAAAGATGGAGCATGATGCACAACAGCACATTCTGTAACAGTGATGTGAGGAACCTGTCTTACACAATGTTTTTCCTACCTACAAATTAAGTGATTACTGTTGCAAATATGTGGAAAATAGTGCATTAATAATGTATATAATTATTTTATTAGTTATTAGTATATAATAGGTTTACAAAGAAATGACACACATTTATTCAGACAATATCCATGGCTGATATATACAGTACATTTATAACTTCCATCTCTCTTGAGGGAACAGTAAGGGTTAATAGCTGAGAACGTCTGACTAATTAAGCGGTTAATTGGATTTGAAGGGAGTGTGGGGGTGTCCTCTCTTCTGTTGTGCTATGATTTAAACCTCCCTCCCAACTGGATTTCAGCCAGTCTTATTTTTAATCATGAATCAGGAGACTGTGTGTCATACAGTGACTATCAAATATGATAACACTCCCCAGCTGCAATCTATGATTTTGAAAGTCACTAGAAAAGCTATATGTCTTTCACTGGTTTAACTTGGTAAAGGTGACATGGTGGTATGTTTCCTAAATACATGGTAACAATCCTTTCCAGAAGGAACCTACAGGGTTACTTTCGTCCCTGAGCTTATGGTGAATAAATGATTTTTACTGTTGTTTAATTAAAATGTCTTTTAGTTAGGAGAATTAAGTCTCGTATTCTATCATCAGCTATATCTAGACACTATAGGGACAGATAGTCTCTATTCACATAGATACTAGTTTCAGTCTCTGCAGCCAGACGCTCCTTAGGGCGGGCAACTTGTCTGAGCTGGGAGCAGGTGCTGGGGAGAGAGGGAGTGTGTGCTACATGACCTTAGGTCATTGGGACATATACAATACAGTACACCACAGTGGAAACAGGCAATCATCTAATAAAATGATTCGTTTTGTAGTGCTATTACTGCTCAGTAAAATCTCGCTGCAAAATGCCCCATTCAAAGTTATTATAGGTAATTTCATGACATTTTCTTGATAAATGTCATGTACTCCTAGTGGGTATTGACATAAAAATCTTTATTTGGTGCAAGAATCTGAGTCTGATTCTTTCTGTAACAACACAGACAAAATGAATGAAAACTCCTTATATAAAATAAAATGTACATACATGGAGGCGGATACAGAGCGGAGCGCCGTTTGTGCAGCACATCTTGAGAAAAAGACAATGGAGCCACCACTGCCGTCGGTGGAAAATAAGACACCACTACACCACCAAGGACAGGTCGCCGGCAGTTCATCATGTCATTATATATGATCCGATGATAAATGTCTACATGGTAACTGTCTACATGCTGTCAGTTTGGTTATGTCGTCATTCTGGTGTCAACCTCATGCTTCGACGTCATAATTGTCCACTAGAGATGTGTACGAACCCCCATGTTTTGTATCTGGATTTTTTGCTAAAATCGTGAAAATTGGGCCTGTTTTTGTTCATACAGTATTATTGATCTCAATAACATTTATTTCCAGTAATTTCCAGTCAATTTTGACCACTTCACAGCTCACAATATTGTTCACCAATATAGGCCAAAGGCTGCAGCAATCTAGCTGGCTAAACTAGGCAACAGATCAGCGGCACAAACGCACGGCAGTTTAAAATAATATAGCACATCTATGCAACATTACCACACAGCAGTGGCAGACAGGATGGCAGTTTAATAAACTATGTAGCCCCACATAAAGAATGTTTTCATTAATCAAGAACTAGCTCGGACAGAAGCCAGAGGGCAGTACAGGGAAATGGAGGTGGAGTATGTAGTGGAATGCAGATTGATCGATTGATTAATTTAAAGAATTTAATTTGAGATGTGGACTTGCTAGAACTGTTTTGTAGCAACTGAGAAAAGGTCATAAAGAATACTATGTTAATAGCCAAGGATTCCTGACAAGGATTGCAAGAGAAGCTCGCCATTCTACCGCCCCCTCCCTTCTACCTAATTGGGTAACACACCCCTGTAGTACATTTAAAGGGTGCATCATACCGCTTTTACACCACAATTAAAATCCAGGTTATTGCAGGGCTAGCCGGGTTGCTGCTAGGTGTAAAAGGGGCAAGGGTTGAATTCCCAGTTTGAGTGACCCGGCAGTCCAAACCAGGTAGCTTGCGGGGTTTAACACGGGAACTACATGGGTCCCGTTTACAGCATAGGTACCTCCGTGTTTCTCGGCGCTTGGAGAATATGTCATCTCCAGTCTGCGAGCAGGGCTTTCCTACCTCTATGTCTGTCTGTTATTATCCAGTTTTGTTCCATTAATGTTTCCAAATGTGAAGCGCAATGGAATATGCTGCACTATATAAGAAACTGTTAATAATTAAATAAAATCACCACGTGCCGGGAGAAGTGTTCCACTGCAACCGTGTGCAGTGTGAATGGCGCCAATCAGGGAATAACCCAGATCGGCGCCGCAGCAGAAAATAGGTCTGTCCTGTGTCGGACCTGTTTTGGAACTGTGGGCCTGATTCAGACTTGGGAATAGAGTGAGATATTTCTCTCAACTGATCATCTTGGTGAAACCATGCTGCACTGCAGGTGGGGCAGATTTCAAATGTGCAGAGAGATTTAGCTTTGGGAGGTGTGTTTCCAAACTGACATCTAAATTGTAGAGTAATAATAAAGCTGTGCAGTATTTGTGGGCTACATGCAAAAGCAGCCAGTATTTACCCCACATGTAAAAAAATTTATTGCAATACGGTTTGTTCAGGTTCACAGTTGAGAGAGATATCTCACTCTATTCCCAAGTCTGAATCAGGCCCTGTGTTCCAAATCTCGGGTCAGACCCAGGACTTAGGTGGAAAAGCGATATCAGATAGTCTGAATATGAGGGGAACTAGCTCAGAGGCCCAAGGACAGTACAGGGAAATGGAGGTGGAGTATGTATGTATGTATTGTAGATAGGAATACGATTGCTTGATCGATCGATCGATTGATTGATTAATAAAATCAAAATTGCGACATTGCCTTGTATATCTTCTTGTTTATATTACAAAATAATGCAAAATATTCTCCAGAATCCTGTAATTTTTTTAAATATTTTGTGTGGCACCACATTATTTCTGGTTAGTGCTGTTAGAGCTGACTTTACTTGTACTGCTGGGCTTTCTGGGAGGCTCAGGAATGCCCAGGCCATGACCTTTGGAGATGTGGCAACGTGACATAGGTCACGCACTCCACGTTGCACTCTCGCCTGTACACTGCTCCCAGCTCTGCACTGTCACTGAGTGTGACTGAGCTACCCCAGTCAATGAGAGACAGGACGTGGATGACAGTGAACCTTCTCTGCGGGTTATTTCTTTTTTCTTTGGGGGCCAATGTGATTTTTTTTCTGTGGAGCGCAATGTGATTGGTTTTTTTTTTCTGTGGGGGCCAGCCAATGTGATTGTTTTCTTCTCCTGTGGGGACAATTTTGTTTTATTTTATTTCTGTGGGGCCATTGTGTTTTATTTTATTTTTTTTCTGTGGGGCCCAATGTGTTTGTTTTTGTTCTGTGGGGGCCATTGTGTTTTGTGTTTTTTTTCTGTGGGGACCAATGTCTGTTCATTTTCCTGTGAGAGATTTTTCCTGTGAGGGCCAATATGTGTGTTTTTTTACCTGTGAGCGACTGATGGTGTGCCTACGCAATTTTAAAATCTTGTTGGGTGTGCCACAAGTTGAAATATTTTTATATTAATATTTTTTACCACAGTGCCTGAACACACAACACAGTGCTTCACAGCGCTCCTAGTAATGGCACCCTAATGATGTTATTTTTTAACATAGTGCCTCACAGCACTTCTAGTAATGGCACCCTAATGACATTATTTTTGAACACAGAGCCTGAACACACAACTGTTTTATTTTAATATTTTTTTCAACACAGTGTCTGAACACACAATACAGTGCCTCCCATCGCTCCTAGTAATGGTGCCCTAATTGAGTTATTTTTTAATACAGTGCCTGAACATGCAACAGTTTTATTTTAATATCTTTTTAACACAGTACCTGAACACACAACACTGCCTCACAGTGCTTATAGTAATGGCACCTTAATTATATTATTTTTAAATACAGTGCCTGAACACACAACAGTTTTATTTTAATATTTTTCAACACAATGCCTCACAGCTCTTCTAGTAATGGCACCCTAATGATGTTATTTTTTAACACAGTGCCCACACACACAACACAGTGCCTCACAGCACTCCTAGTAATGGCACCCAAATGATGTTCATTTTTAACACAGTGCCCAAACTCACAACACAGTGCCACACAGCGCTCCTAGTAATGGCACCCTGAAGACATTATTTTTTAAAACAGTGCCTGAACACACAACACAATACCTCACAGTGCTTCTAGTAATGGCACCTTCATGGCTTTTTTTATCACAGCGCTTGAACACATCCTAATGATGTAATTAATAAGTCTGAGCACACAACACGGTGCCTCACAGAGCTCCTAGTAATGGTACTCTACTGACAGTATTTTTAAATACAGTGCCTGAACACACAACAGTTTTATTTGAATACTTTTTAACACAGTGCCTGAACAGACTTCCAATTTAATTCTCTGCGCTAACTGGGATAAATAAAAAAGCACCGCTATTTGGGGGGCCTCCAACATATCTATGTCCAGCTTGAGCGGTTACCACTAGCAACATCTACTACTGTTGCCGGATATCTTCCATTGGAGAAGTGACATTGTTCAACTTATTTTCCTCTTGTTTCTCCTGAGTGCATGACCTCATGTGATTTGTTCTGGAAATGTAACTACCTAAACACTAGGGGGCCTATTCATCAACACTAAATAACGTTTTTAAGGACATTTTCCTTAAATAACGTTATTTTGGTATTCATGAACAGACTTAACACAGGAGATATCACAGATATCTCCTTGCTAAGTCCCCCTGCGTTAATTTCCACACTCCCCATACATTAGTATGGGGAGTGTGGAAATTATGGTATTCATCAAATTCCAAAAATTATCAATTTTCGGAATTTGATGCAGTTACTATTCGCCACTGTGAGGTGGCGAATAACAGAATCCACTAACCTGTATCAGCGTGTGCAGGTCCCCCAACGAGTCCCTCCGGCGCTCTGCTCCGTCCTCAGGCTCCGGAGGCTGGTCTGTCATGTGTGCTCCCCAGCAGAGCACAAGAAAGTTTAGAAAAAGAAAAAAAAAATTATTTTTTTTTCTAATCTGTCATGTGGTCTGCAGGGAAACCACATGACAGACCAGCAGGACGGAGCTGGAGGCTGCTGCGCGGACAGGTAAGTCGGGGGGGGTGGAAGGTGAGCGGAGGGGGTCGGGGGGGGTACAAAACTTACCGCATCTGTTGGCAGTGCTGCGCATGCGCTGGTTTTACAGATGTAACAGCGCATGCGCAGTACTGTTTCCAGACGCGATACGGTAGTGTAGAGAGGGAAAAGTATCTATTTCCCGAAAAGCTGTCATCGCAAAAATGACAGCTTTTCGGAATAGATACTTATGGAGAGGTGGAATGATGAATTCCACCTATAATTAGCTAGAACTCCATGAGAGTTCTAAAGCTAATTATCTCCATTGAATTTTTACGTTTAATGAATAGGCCCCTATGTATGAAACGTAGAGACATACTATCGAGTACAGCATTATCTGCATGTCACTCTGGTCATACTGCAGGTGCGGACTACAATTACTGAATACTGGTTTACACTAGGGGTGTGCACCGGCCACTTTTCGTGTTTTGTGTTTTGGTTTTGGATCTGGATCTTTCTTCGTGTTTTGGATCTGGATTGGTTTTGCCAAAACCACCCTTCCGTGTTTTGGGTTCTGGGTTTTGTGTTTTGGATCTGTATTTTTTTGAAAAAAAGCATAAAAACAGCTAAAATCACAGAATTTGTAGGTTTTTCTGCTCCTATGCTATTATTAACCTCAATAACCTTAATTTCCACTCATTTCCAGTCTATTCTGAACACCTCACACCTCACAATAGTGTTTTTATGTCCAAAAGGTTGCACCGAGGTAGCTGGATGACTATGCTAAGCGACACGAGTGGGCGGCACAAACACGTGACCCATCTAGGCGTGAAACTGCAGCGGCAGACGGGATGGCAGTTTGAAAAACTAGGCCCCAAACTGTACATAATGCAAAGAAAAAAAAGAGGTGCAAGATGGAATTGTCCTTGGGCCCTCCCACCCACCCTTATGTTGTATAAACAGGACATGCACACTTTAACAAACCAATCATTTCAGCGCCATCGTCTGCCACACGACTGTGGCTGAAATGATTGGTTCGTTTGGGCCCCCACAAAACAAGCTGGCAATTAATGTGTCCCTGCACAAACTGGCTCTACGGAGGCAAGATGTCATCCTCATCCTCCTCATCCACCGATTCCTCACCCTCTTCAGTGTGTACATCCTCATCCTCACAAAGTATTAACTCGTCCCCACTTGAATCCACCACCACAGGTCCCTCTGTACCTTCTGGAGGCTGGTCTCCCTGGAAGAGCTGATAATTCATTTTGATGAACATCATCTTCTCCACATTCTGTGGAAGCAACCTCCTACGCCTTTCGCTGACAAGGTTCCCGGCTGCACTAAACACTCTTTCGGAGTACACACTGGAGGGGGGGCAACTCAGGTAAAATAGAGCCAGTTTGTACAGGGGCCTCCAAATTGCCTCTTTTTCCTGCCAGTACAGGTATGAACTGTCTGACATGCCTACTTGGATGCTGTCACCGATGTAATCCTCCTCCATTCTGTCAATGGTGACAGTATCATATGCAGTGACAGTAGACATGTCAGAAATTGTTGCCAGGTCCTTCAGTCCGGACCAGATGTCCAAACTTGGTCCTGCCTGCCCTGCATCACCGCCAGCGGGTTGCTTAGGATACCTAAGTTTTTTCCTGGCAACCCCAGTTGCGGGAGAAAATGAAGAAGGAGCCGTTGACGTGTCACGTTCCGCTTCAGCTGACAGTGTGTTCACCAGCAGGTCTTTGCACCTCTGCAGGCTTGTGTCGGCCGGAAAGAGAGACACCACATAGGCTTTAAACCTAGGATCGAGCACGGTGGCCAAAATGTAGTGGTCTGATTTCAACAGATTGACCACCCTGGAATCCTGGCAAAGCGAATGAAGGGCTTCATCCACAAGTCCCACATGCCGAGCGGAATCGCTCCGTCTTAGCTCCTCCTTCACTTTCTCCAGCTGCTTCTGCAAAAGCCTGATGAGGGGAATGACCTGACTCAAGCTGGCAGTGTCTGAACTGACTTCACGTGTGGCAAGTTCGAAGGGCTGGAGAACCTTGCACAACACGGAAATCATTCTCCACTGCGCTTGAGTCAGGTGCATACCCCCTCCTTTGCCTATGTCATAGGTGGATGTATAGGCTTGTATGGCCTTTTGCTGCTCCTCCATCCTCTGAAGCATATAGAGGGTTGAGTTCCACCGCGTCACAACTTCTTGCTTCAGGTGATGGCGGGGCAGGTTCAAGAGTGTTTGCTGGCGCTCCAGTCTTCGGCACGCAGTCGCTGAATGGCGAAAGTGGCCAGAAATTTTTCGGGCCACCCAAAGCATCTCCTGCACGCCCCTGTCGCTTTTCAGAAAATTCTGCACCACCAAGTTTATTGTGTGAGCAAAACATGGGACGTGCTGGAATTTGCCCAGATGTAATGCCCGCACAATATTGGTGGCATTGTCAGATATCACAAATCCCCAGGAGAGTCTAAGTGGGGTAAGCCACTGGGCGATGATTTCCCTCAGTTTCTCTAAGAGGTTGTCGGCGGTGTGCCTCTTACTGAAACTGGTGATACACAGCGTAGCCTGCCTTGTAACGAGCTGGCGTTTCTGAGATGCTGCTACTGGTGACGCTGCTGCTGTTGCTGCGTAAGGTGATACATCTACCCAGTGGGCTGTCACAGTCATATAGTCCTTAGTCTGCCCTGTTCCACTTGTCCACATGTCCGTGGTTAAGTGGACATTGTGTACAACGGCATTTTTCAGGACACTGAGGACACTTTTTCTGACGTTTCTGTACAGTCTCGGTATCGCCTGCCTAGTGAAGTGGAATCTAGACGGGATTTGGAACCGGGGACACACTACCTCCATCAATTGTCTAAATCCCACTGCACTAATGGCGGATACCGGACGCACGTCTAACACCAACATAGCAGTCAAGGCCTCAGTTATACGTTTTGCTTCAGGATGACTGCTGTCGTACTTCATCCTCCTCGCTAAGGACTGTTGGAGGGTCAATTGTTTAGTAAAAGTAGTGGTGTTCCTACTTCCTCTCTGGGATGATGAACGACTCCCAGCAGCAGCAACAGCAGCAGCGGCAGCAGTAGGCGTAGCAATGCAGGATCCTCCGGAGGAATCCCGGATAGGAGAGTCAGTCATGCCAGTGACATTGCCTGCAGGACTACTTCCGATCCTGACTAAGGAGGAAATTGACGAGGAGGGAGTTGGCGGTGTGGTTTGCAGGCGCTTGGATACAACAGGACAACGGGATTTAGGTGTCCCTGGACTGCTTACGGTCTTAGCCAAAGTTTCTGAACTTGACAGTAACTTTTTATGAACGCGCTGCAGGTGCCGTATAAGGGAGGATGTTCCTAGGTGGTTGACGTCCCTACCCCTACTTATTTCACCTTTACATATGGTACATATGGCAAGACAGTTGTTGTCCGGATTTGGATAGAAATATTGCCAGACCAAAGAGGTGGAATGTTTGGTCTTCTGCCCAGGCATGACCGTGATGGGCTTTTTCATCCCACGGACAACAACTGTCTCCCCCGGAGCCTGATTTAAACAAACCACATCACCATCAGAATCCTCCTCGCCAACTTCCTCCTCAGCGCCAGCTACACCAGTATACTCATCCTGTTGTACTTCAACAGTGACATCTTCAATTTGCATATCAGCAAGTGGACTGTGGGTGCTCCTTTCAGCACTTGCAGGGGGCGTGCAAATGGTGGAAAGAGCCACCTCTTCCCGTCCAGTGCTGGGAAGGTCAGGCATCACAACCACCACCACACTTGGACTCTCCTTGGGGATTTGTGATATCTTCTTAGAAAGCACAGTTCTTCGCTGTGCTTTTGCCAGCTTAACTCTTTTGATTTTTTTAGTGGGAGGAGGGCTTCCATCGTCATGTGAAGCTGAACCACTAGTCATGAACATACTAGGGATTGACCTTAGCCGTTCCTTGCCACTCCGTGTCGTAAATGGCATATTGGCAAGTTTACGTTTCTCTTCAGCTGATTTAAATGTCTTTTTCAAGGTCATTTTCCTGAACTTTGCCATTTGGGATTGTATGTGCCCTCTATTATGACATTGGGCATCGGCCTTGGCAGACGACGTTGATGGCATGTTATTGTCTATGTCATGACTAGTGGCAGCAGCTTCAGCACTAGGAGGAAGTGGTTCTTGATCTTTCTCTATTTTATTTTTAACGGAGAAAGTTTGGTCCTCCATTTATGTTATATCAATTTGATATATACGTGCGGCTAAACACAGAAAATAATTTTTTTTTTGGTTTGGACTGGAGTGTACTTTCGGGGGTTACAGCACCCTTAACGGTCAAGCCAGCCGGCCCTTTACTTATGACACAGGCGCACGCTTGGCACTACTTTGTTGATGCACGTGCGGCTACTGCGCACACAATTCACAAACACAGAAAATTATTTTTTTTTTGGTTTGGACTGGAGTGTACTTTGGGGGTTACAGCACCCTTTAACGGTCAAGCCAGCCGGCCCTTTACTTATGACACAGGCGCACGCTTGGCACTACTTTGTTGATGCACGTGCGGCTACTGCGCACACAATTCACAAACACAGAAAATTATTTTTTTTTTGGTTTGGACTGGAGTGTACTTTGGGGGTTACAGCACCCTTTAACGGTCAAGCCAGCCGGCCCTTTACTTATGACACAGGCGCACGCTTGGCACTACTTTGTTGATGCACGTGCGGCTACTGCGCACACAATTCACAAACACAGAAAATAATTTTTTTTTTGGTTTGGACTGGAGTGTACTTTCGGGGGTTACAGCACCCTTAACGGTCAAGCCAGCCGGCCCTTTACTTATGACACAGGCGCACGCTTGGCACTACTTTGTTGATGCACGTGCGGCTACTGCGCACACAATTCACAAACACAGAAAATATTTTTTTTTTTGGTTTGGACTGGAGTATACTTTCGGGGGTTACAGCACCCTTAACGGTCAAGCCAGCTGGCCCTTTACTTATGACACAGGCGCACGCTTGGCACTACTTTGTTGATGCACGTGCTGCTACTGCGCACACAATTCACAAATACAGAAAATAATTTTTTTTTGGTTTGGACTGGAGTGTACTTTCGGGGGTTACAGCACCCTTAACGGTCAAGCCAGCCGGCCCTTTACTTATGACACAGGCGCACGCTTGGCACTACTTTGTTGATGCACGTGCGGCTACTGCGCACACAATTCACAAACATAGAAAATAATTTTTTTTTTGGTTTGGACTGGAGTGTACTTTCGGGGGTTACAGCACCCTTAACGGTCAAGCCAGCCGGCCCTTTACTTATGACACAGGCGCACGCTTGGCACTACTTTGTTGATGCACGTGCGGCTACTGCGCACACAATTCACAAACACAGAAAATTATTTTTTTTTTGGTTTGGACTGGAGTGTACTTTGGGGGTCACAGCACCCTTTAACGGTCAAGCCAGCCGGCCCTTTACTTATGACACAGGCGCATGCTTGGCACTACTTTGTTGATGCACGTGCGGCTACTGCGCACACAATTCACAAACACAGAAAATAATTTTTTTTTTGGTTTGGACTGGAGTGTACTTTCGGGGGTTACAGCACCCTTAACGGTCAAGCCAGCCGGCCCTTTACTTATGACACAGGCGCACGCTTGGCACTACTTTGTTGATGCACGTGCGGCTACTGCGCACACAATTCACAAACACAGAAAATTATTTTTTTTTTGGTTTGGACTGGAGTGTACTTTGGGGGTTACAGCACCCTTTAACGGTCAAGCCAGCCGGCCCTTTACTTATGACACAGGCGCACGCTTGGCACTACTTTGTTGATGCACGTGCGGCTACTGCGCACACAATTCACAAACACAGAAAATATTTTTTTTTTTGGTTTGGACTGGAGTGTACTTTCGGGGGTTACAGCACCCTTAACGGTCAAGCCAGCCGGCCCTTTACTTATGACACAGGCGCACGCTTGGCACTACTTTGTTGATGCACGTGCGGCTACTGCGCACACAATTCACAAACACAGAAAATAATTTTTTTTTGGTTTGGACTGGAGTGTACTTTCGGGGGTTACAGCACCCTTTAACGGTCAAGCCAGCCGGCCCTTTACTTATGACACAGGCGCACGCTTGGCACTACTTTGTTGATGCACGTGCGGCTACTGCGCACACAATTCACAAACACAGAAAATAATTTTTTGTTTGGTTTGGACTGGAGTGTACTTTGGGGGTTACAGCACCCTTTAACGGTCAAGCCAGCCGGCCCTTTACTTATGACACAGGCGCACGCTTGGCACTACTTTGTTGATGCACGTGCGGCTACTGCGCACACAATTCACAAACACAGAAAATTATTTTTTTTTTGGTTTGGACTGGAGTGTACTTTCGGGGGTTACAGCACCCTTAACGGTCAAGCCAGCCGGCCCTTTACTTATGACACAGGCGCACGCTTGGCACTACTTTGTTGATGCACGTGCTGCTACTGCGCACACAATTCACAAACACAGAAAATATTTTTTTTTTTGGTTTGGACTGGAGTGTACTTTCGGGGGTTACAGCACCCTTAACGGTCAAGCCAGCCGGCCCTTTACTTATGACACAGGCGCACGCTTGGCACTACTTTGTTGATGCATGTGCTGCTACTGCGCACACAATTCACAAACACAGAAAATAATTTTTTTTTTTGGTTTGGACTGGAGTGTACTTTCGGGGGTTACAGCACCCTTAACGGTCAAGCCAGCCGGCCCTTTACTTATGACACAGGCGCACGCTTGGCACTACTTTGTTGATGCACGTGCGGCTACTGCGCACACAATTCACAAACATAGAAAATAATTTTTTTTTTGGTTTGGACTGGAGTGTACTTTCGGGGGTTACAGCACCCTTAACGGTCAAGCCAGCCGGCCCTTTTCTTATGACACAGGCGCACGCTTGGCACTACTTTGTTGATGCACGTACGGCTACTGCGCACACAATTCACAAACACAGAAAATAATTTTTTTTGGTTTGGACTGGAGTGTACTTTGGGGGTCACAGCACCCTTTAATGGTCAAGCCAGCCGGCCCTTTACTTATGACACAGGCGCACGCTTGGCACTACTTTGTTGATGCACGTGCGGCTACTGCGCACACAATTCACAAACACAGAAAATAATTTTTTTTTGGGTTTGGACTGGAGTGTACTTTCGGGGGTTACAGCACCCTTAACGGTCAAGCCAGCCGGCCCTTTACTTATGACACAGGCGCACGCTTGGCACTACTTTGTTGATGCACGTGCGGCTACTGCGCACACAATTCACAAACACAGAAAATAATTTTTTTTTTGGTTTGGACTGGAGTGTACTTTCAGGGGTTACAGCACCCTTAATGGTCAAGCCAGCCGGCCCTTTACTTATGACACAGGCGCACGCTTGGCACTACTTTGTTGATGCACGTGCGGCTACTGCGCACACAATTCACAAACACAGAAAATAATTTTTATTTTGGTTTGGACTGGAGTGTACTTTGGGGGTTACAGCACCCTTTAACGGTCAAGCCAGCCGGCCCTTTACTTATGACACAGGCGCACGCTTGGCACTACTTTGTTGATGCACGTGCGGCTACTGCGCACACAATTCACAAACACAGAAAATAATTTTTTTTTTGGTTTGGACTGGAGTGTACTTTCGGGGGTTACAGCACCCTTAACGGTCAAGCCAGCCGGCCCTTTACTTATAACACAGGCGCACGCTTGGCACTACTTTGTTGATGCACGTGCGGCTACTGCGCACACAATTCACAAACACAGAAAATAATTTTTTTTTGGTTTGGACTGGAGTGTACTTTCGGGGGTTACAGCACCCTTTAACGGTCAAGCCAGCCGGCCCTTTACTTATGACACAGGCGCACGCTTGGCACTACTTTGTTGATGCACGTGCGGCTACTGCGCACACAATTCACAAACACAGAAAATAATTTTTTGTTTGGTTTGGACTGGAGTGTACTTTGGGGGTTACAGCACCCTTTAACGGTCAAGCCAGCCGGCCCTTTACTTATGACACAGGCGCACGCTTGGCACTACTTTGTTGATGCACGTGCGGCTACTGCGCACACAATTCACAAACACAGAAAATTATTTTTTTTTTGGTTTGGACTGGAGTGTACTTTGGGGGTTACAGCACCCTTTAACGGTCAAGCCAGCCGGCCCTTTACTTATGACACAGGCGCACGCTTGGCACTACTTTGTTGATGCACGTGCGGCTACTGCGCACACAATTCACAAACACAGAAAATAAATTTTTTTTTGGTTTGGACTGGAGTGTACTTTCGGGGGTTACAGCACCCTTAACGGTCAAGCCAGCCGGCCCTTTACTTATGACACAGGCGCACGCTTGGCACTACTTTGTTGATGCACGTGCTGCTACTGCGCACACAATTCACAAACACAGAAAATATATATTTTTTTGGTTTGGACTGGAGTGTACTTTCGGGGGTTACAGCACCCTTAACGGTCAAGCCAGCCGGCCCTTTACTTATGACACAGGCGCACGCTTGGCACTACTTTGTTGATGCACGTGCTGCTACTGCGCACACAATTCACAAACACAGAAAATAATTTTTTTTTTGGTTTGGACTGGAGTGTACTTTCGGGGGTTACAGCACCCTTAACGGTCAAGCCAGCTGGCCCTTTACTTATGACACAGGCGCACGCTTGGCACTACTTTGTTGATGCACGTGCGGCTACTGCGCACACAATTCACAAACACAGAAAATAATTTTTTTTTTGGTTTGGACTGGAGTGTACTTTCGGGGGTTACAGCACCCTTAACGGTCAAGCCAGCCGGCCCTTTACTTATGACACAGGCGCACGCTTGGCACTACTTTGTTGATGCACGTGCGGCTACTGCGCACACAATTCACAAACATAGAAAATAATTTTTTTTTTGGTTTGGACTGGAGTGTACTTTCGGGGGTTACAGCACCCTTAACGGTCAAGCCAGCCGGCCCTTTTCTTATGACACAGGCGCACGCTTGGCACTACTTTGTTGATGCACGTACGGCTACTGCGCACACAATTCACAAACACAGAAAATAATTTTTTTTGGTTTGGACTGGAGTGTACTTTGGGGGTCACAGCACCCTTTAACGGTCAAGCCAGCCGGCCCTTTACTTATGACACAGGCGCACGCTTGGCACTACTTTGTTGATGCACGTGCGGCTACTGCGCACACAATTCACAAACACAGAAAATAATTTTTTTTTGGGTTTGGACTGGAGTGTACTTTCGGGGGTTACAGCACCCTTAACGGTCAAGCCAGCCGGCCCTTTACTTATGACACAGGCGCACGCTTGGCACTACTTTGTTGATGCACGTGCGGCTACTGCGCACACAATTCACAAACACAGAAAATTATTTTTTTTTTGGTTTGGACTGGAGTGTACTTTCAGGGGTTACAGCACCCTTAATGGTCAAGCCAGCCGGCCCTTTACTTATGACACAGGCGCACGCTTGGCACTACTTTGTTGATGCACGTGCGGCTACTGCGCACACAATTCACAAACACAGAAAATAATTTTTATTTTGGTTTGGACTGGAGTGTACTTTGGGGTTTACAGCACCCTTTAACGGTCAAGCCAGCCGGCCCTTTACTTATGACACAGGCGCACGCTTGGCACTACTTTGTTGATGCACGTGCGGCTACTGCGCACACAATTCACAAACACAGAAAATATTTTTTTTTTGGTTTGGACTGGAGTGTACTTTCGGGGGTTACAGCACCCTTTAACGGTCAAGCCAGCCGGCCCTTTACTTATGACACAGGCGCACGCTTGGCACTACTTTGTTGATGCACGTGCGGCTACTGCGCACACAATTCACAAACACAGAAAATAATTTTTTTTTTGGTTTGGACTGGAGTGTACTTTGGGGGTTACAGCACCCTTTAACGGTCAAGCCAGCCGGCCCTTTACTTATGACACAGGCGCACGCTTGGCACTACTTTGTTGATGCACGTGCGGCTACTGCGCACACAATTCACAAACACAGAAAATATATTATTTTTTTAGCACTTGGGGGGAGCACCCCTGATGGACAGAGCAACCCCTGGACAACACTACAGCACCCCTTTAGGACTGGGACACTGCACAGGACTTTGGAGTGGACACTATGGAGAACTGACTGCACAACACAGTCCAGCCAGTCCCTATGGACTTTGAAGTAGTGGACACAGCCCTAATAACAACAGCAGCACAGCACAACACAGCCAGCCCCTATGGACTCTGAAGTAGTGGACAACAGCAGCACTACACTACACTACACAGCCCTAACTCCCACCCTCCCTCTTCACTGTCCACAGCCGAGTGAGAAAATGGCGCCGACGTGGGTACTTTATATAGGATCCAAAACCCGCGAGACTCGGAAGGCGGGATGATGACGTTTTGCCTCGATTTCAGATCCGAGTCAGGCGGGAAAAGTCGAGCCTGACTCGGATCGGACTCGGATCGGGGGGGCTCGGGGGGGTTTGGATTTCAGAAATCCGAACCCGCTCACCCCTAGTTTACACCAGTTCTTTTTTAGAATCCTCCTTCTCTAGATTTAATATAGCTATTATCTGTGATTTTTCATAGTATTTGCAATGTATATGACACTTTGATGTCCTTTTTTATATATTATATTGTATATGTGTATAACAATTTGCTTCTGTTTTACTTTTGACTGGTCAAAATTTATATAATACATTAATGTTTGTCTGATATTAAATTATTTTATAATTTCATTGCTAGCCATCTTTTCTATTTATCCCAATTAGCGCAGAGAATTAAATTGGAAGTCTGTGTTGCACCTGTTTCACAGGTGCTTTGTTGGGTGTGCTATCACAAGCACACAGAGTTTTTCTGCTACTGAAACTTATATTTACTCATATATTTAAATTTTTATTTTATTATAATTTTTGTGAACTTATATTTTTTCATACCTATTATTAGCGCTTGGGGTATTCTTTGTTTTTTGTACAGTGCCTGAACACACAACACAGTACCACACAGCACTCCTAATGACATTATTTTTTACCACAGTGCCTGAATACACAACACAGTGCTTCATAGGGCACACTAATAATGTAATTTTTAAGCACACTGCCTCACAGCGCACCCTAATGATGTTATTTTTTAACACAGAGCCTGAACACATAACTGTTTTATTTTAATATTTTTTTCAACACAGTGCCTGAATACACAACACAGTGCCTCACATCGCTCCTAGTAATTGCACCCTAATAATGTTGATTTTTAATACAGTGCCAAAAACATGCAATACAGTGCCTCACAGAGCTCCTAGCAATGGTACTCTACTGACGTTATTTTTAAATATAGTGCCTGAACACACAACAGTTTTATTTTAATACTTTTTAACACAGTGCCTGAACACACAACACAGTTCTTCACAATATTTCTAGTAAAGGCACCCTAAAGGCTTTTTTTTTCCACACAGTGCCTGAGCACACCACACAGTGCCTCACAACACTCCTAGTATTGGCACCCTAATGACATTATTTTTTAACAGTGCACGAACACACAGTACAATGCCTGATGAACACACAGTGTGGTCCTAATGGCTTTATTTTTAACACCCTACCTGAACACAAAACTAAGTGCCTCGCAGTGGCACCCTATGAAAGCGGTTCCCAATCTGTGTGCAGCGGCTTCCTGGGATGCTGTGGCTGGTGCACTAATGAGGCTGCCCAGAAGCTGCCTGATTTTTTACATTTGTTTTTCCCATGGCAGAAGAAGATCAGGTTGGTGAGGTTAGGTCCTGGCTGACCTGAGGAGCTGAACAGCACTGGCATTCATCGCTACTAAAGGTAAGTAACCAGGGCGCTGCAATCAGAGATAGCTATACTATAGCTAGGGGAACACATAAGGAACTGTAGTGGAGAGGGTCGGGTTGGTGAGCAGAGCCGGGAGGGGGGAACATAGTGCTGAGTGCCACAGTGTTCTATATGAATGAGGCTGCATAGGGAACTATAGCGAGGGAGGGGGGCTGCAATGAGTAACACGGAGGAGGGGTTTGCAAATGGAGACACTAAAAGGGGGCTGCAAAGGGAGACTGGAACCACATGAAAGGGGCTGCAAAGGGAGACTGGAGACACTTGGAGGGGGCTGTGGAGACACATGGTGGAGACTGCAAAAAGAGACACATGGAAGGGGCTGCAAAAGGTGACACATGGAAGGGGCTGCAAAGGGAGACAGGAGACACATGGAGGGGTCTGCAGAGAGAGACAGGAGACACATGGAGGGGGCTGCAAAGGGAGACAGGAGAAATATGGAGGGGGCTTCAAAGGGAGACTGGAGACATATGGAGGAAGCTGCAAAGGGAGACAGGAGGACACATTGAGGGGACTGCAAAGGGATACACATGGAGGGGGCTGCAAAGGGAGACTGGAGAAACATGGAGTGGCTGCAAAGGGAGACACATGGAGGCTGCAAAGGGAGACACATGGAGGGGGCTGCAAAGGGGGACACATGGAGTGAGCTGCAAAGGTGGCAAAGAGAGAGACATGGCGGGGTCAAAAGGAGAGACATGGAGGGGGCAAAGGGAGAAACATGGAGGCAACAAAGGGAGAGACATGGAGGGAGCAAATGGAGGGGCAAAGGGAGAGACATGGAGGGGTCAAAGGAAGAGACATGGAGGGGTCAAAGGGAGAGACATGGAGGGAGCAAATGGAGAGACATGGAGGGCGCAAATGGACAGAGACGAAGGACGCAATGAAAAGAGAGATAGAGGGGCAATAGGAAAGAGACAGAGGAGGCAATGGGTAAGAATAGAACACTTTTTCTCTTTATTTTTTGTCCTTCCTTTTTAAATACTGATTACCGTATATTGACCCAACTACTTAAAAACTGGCATTGCTTGGTAATTATTTTGGCTTAGGGGTACTTTGAAAAAATTATGGAGACCCTAAGGATGCTTTTAACTGAGAATGTTAGGTTGCCACTGCCCTATGGAATTTTTTTTTTTTTTAAACACAGTTTTTTTTTAAACTGTTTTTATTTTTACAGTAATCAGTCTGTGGTCTATTTAGACCATGGAGCTGATCACAGGCGGCCAGCTCCCGGCTCTGCTCTGACTGTCAGAGCGGAGCTAGAGTCAGGGAACCGGCTAGATGGCATTGTTATAGCAGAGCTCCCATCCGATATTTTTTAACAATTCCCCCTTAGTAAATTTCAAGCTGATCGCATTTCCCATTACAAGTATGTGAATTAAAGGACTTGGAGTAGTTTTTCACGAAAACAACTCCAAAAGCCCTTTAATACATTTCAGTGATACTAAATTAAATGTGAAAACCCATTTTTACAATATTTTTGTAAAAGAAAAAAATTCATAAATAGAGCCCATAGTACTTGAAGTCTATGCTGCAATTATGATAGTGAAGTTAATAAGTTAATAATGAAGATTAACAATGAGTCTCTTGGTATTGAAGATACAGTACAATAAGGATACACAATTATAATAGGAATTGTAGTTCCAATTAAGAAAGTTTTTTTTTTATTTTGCAATTTTGTTATTTTTATTGTTTGTTTGGATTAGCATATTTGACTTGGGTCGAATCCTTATAAAATGAGAATATACGTTTTGAGTCTTGCAATACCTTAGTCTCTTTATACTATGATATTATATTTTATTTATATTTCTTTGTATTTATGTGGGAAATTTATAGCGATTCACTTATATTGTTTGATAATTATTTGTAATATTTATTTTCATACCAATAAAAGCAAAATTGTTAAAGGAAAAAAAAGAAAAAGTTGTGAGGATCATGACAATGATGAAATACTCAGTAAGACAAACTGAGGGTAGTAACCCCTCAATCAAAAATAAGCACAGATAAGTACAAAGGATGGGAGGAGGAGAGGCAGCAGTGACTGCTCTTTTTTATGAGAACTTTCGCAAAAGCGGATATCCACACTACTGCCCAAGATATCAGGTCATCTAGAGAGGAAGACAACTTACAGGATGCTACTCTTCTTGAATTCTTTCTGAATGTTGTGACCAATCCCAATGCAAGCATGCAAAATTGCACTAGAATACTGCAGAAGAGGCACGTCTTTGAAGATTCTGCTAAAGGATTCCAAGAAATTACAGACCAAGCCAGAGCCTGACCCAAAAACATTTACATTATATAGGCTACTATAGCCTTTGCAATGTGGAAGTTGCTGGAAAGAAATTTTTTTGGATTGCACACTGACTAAAAAACCCACAACAGGTCGTATTGTCAATGGCATATTTAGTAGGAGTGGGTATCCAAACATTAGATGCAGCTGCAGATAAGGCAAGTAATTCAGGAGCTGCTGGAGGAGCTGGATTAGCCAGCATGTTCTTTAGGGTGTCCAAACTGGTGGAAAATTCCTGCATAGAGTAAATTGCATCAGCTGTGCTTGAGCTTCATTCTTACAAAAATATGTTATAGTGGGCATCAAAGTTCCCATAAGATCCATTTGTAGGCCAGATCATACCATCAGGAACTTATTAAAATATGATTAGCCTGCTTTGGCGCTACTCGGTACTGAGGCGTGGAATATAACGTGTTGCAAGTGTACTAGTATTTGCTAGTGGATTATGTGCTTCGCTGCTAATGCTCTTAAGGTTGCTTCCACGGTGGAAGCAACCTGTGGAGCATTAACAGCGAAGCACATAACCCAAAGTGCCACCCATGCGGGTGCAAGATCTATGCAGGCAAGCATGAACTGACTGATATAGGTACTACTGACGGTATGAGGCCCAAGGCATGGAAATGGTTAAAAGGAACTTTAAGCGGCAAGCAGCTGGTGATTAACTTGCAGGATACTAGGCACATGACCAGCACGTTATCCCTGCTGGACCTATGGTCTACAGTCTTACGAGCCTTGTGGGGGTGAGCGGGTACCTTGGAGGTCAGTTTGTTGCTAGATCAATGTCTCGCTATGGCGGCGTTCTGCGCGGTGATGACAATGTTAACCGAGTATTTAAATACCGGGAGGTTTTAGGGGTGGTGCAGCCGAGGTGCTTGGTGATGTATGCTGTGTAGTCCACTTCCTTGCATGCTCTGCTGGTCCGGTGGTTGGAACGCGAGTATGCAGGTCGCTTGTCAGAGAGTGCGCCTCACGAGGTTGTGAGGTCTTTTGTCAACTGAATGTGGTCTGCGTGGGCGCAGTACATGTGGGGTTTGGTGGGGGGACCCTCCTCTCCTGAGGCCCTCGCTTGGTGTGTGTTGGGTGTGTGCACCTCGGAGGTGATGAACACTGGGGTTGTTGGAAGGCTGGTCCAGGGTGAGTGGCCATTTGCTGCTGGTGCTGATGGCTGTCTGGACCAGTGGATGCCTTGTAGTGTCTTAATGCAGGTATCCGTGAGTGGAGCTGGGATGATGTGAACTGACACCAGCAGTCCCGTATCCAGGAAACAGACCACACACCCCTACCTGAACCCACCAACACCCACATCCGGATACGGGACCGCTGGTGTCAGTTCGCATCATCCCAGCTCCACCCACATTGTTTTCAGAGCTTGACTACGAGAGCATTCGCCATCTTCAGGACTTCTTTTGGATCCCTCCGCCCCTCTCCGGCTCCTTCTGGCCGATGCCGAGGCTGTTATGTGCACTAGCATCACTGCTCCGAAAACAGCAGTGATACTCTTCGGAGAGGCAGTTGATATTCGGATCAGCTGTCTTCGTGCCGGAGCAATGATTAATTGCTCCGGAGCTTGCATCGAGTTAGTATGTTAATTATTGGACCCCGATAATTAACATAATGAATAGACCCCTTATTCTCTCTCCTGAAGAGTGCACCATAATATAAGCAATAAGAACTAGCACAGTGCAACCGTCAGGAACAAGGAAATGCTTCTTGTAGTTTGCTCTAGATTTTTTCTACTAACAGTTTAACATCATAGAAATCCTTCATGGTATCTATTCAATGAGATTTCACTTGTCCATTTTATATAGTGGATCAAACTATTCATATTTGTACTCAACTGGATACAACATTAAGACCTGTCTGAAAGAGTTTAAATATAACTTGGTTATGCTGTACAACATCTAACTTACTAAGAGTTTTCTGAGCGCCATCCTGTACTGCACTGCTACCCCTTCCCTTTGTTGGTCCCTCCAGCTGAGCGTAGACCAATAACGCCAGTGGGGGGTGTGGAATGTGGGTTTTTCCAGACAAGTAATGTTCAGGCAGGGCTGTGCCCTTCAGACTATGGCGTTTTGGGCGATGGCCCTGCTAGCCTGTACCTGAAGCCACCACTGGGTGTAGGAGAGGGGGGAGGAGGAGGGGTGGGAAGGGTAAAAATAGGATGGAGGGTAAGTGAGAGGAAAGTAATATTATTTTCAGGAGGGCAGGGAGGTATAAAGTGGAAGAGATGCATGTCAGTTACAGGGCCGGAAAAAGGCTTGTGGGGGCAACTAAATTGTGGGGGCCCCCTTGAAGCTACACCGAGCCCCCCCCTTCCTTTTAGACACCCTGAGCCTACCACCCTCCTACCCCACAGCCTATTGCTCCGCCACTGACTTACCTGAGTGATGGCGTGCAGGCATAGGCAAACGCAGGGGGGATTTCCGTCTATCTGGAAACTCCCCTCCCCAGCCCACACCATGACCACAATAGATATAGTACTATAATACAATTTTACTAGTGCTGCATATTCTTCTCAGTATCAAAAATTATATAATTAGCACCACCTGTAGATCTTCTACCATGAATCAGCCAGTAATAACTAACCTGTGCACCAAATAGGAGATCTGGTCACCCACAGCTGTGCGAGCAGCCTGGAGGTCGGTCAAAAAAAAAAAAATAGGGACGCCCCGATTCAGAGCGAGCTCACGCAAATAGCATGCACCTCTGAATCAGGGCCAAAGTGTCTTAAATGTTGTAGGTGTTCTAGTTGTTTTTTGGGATGTCGAAAGAAGTTTGAAGGGCCACATTAACAGAAACAAGGGCCTGGAGCTGAAAGTTATGATGAGTATAGTGGGGCATATGTATCAATATTTGCAAAAGATACCTGTACTTTTCAGACTTTTAATGCCTGTTATCACATCTCTGAATTTGATTGTTTTTTTTCACCATATGTATCAATGTTGAGCTGGCTTAAATGAAAATGCGATAAACTATAACCTTTGCAATTTTTTTCTGTATACTTTCGCATCTGACTTTAGACAAGTGCCAAAACAGTGTGCCAAAACAGCACTGGTTTTAAGCAGTAGCTATCTGCCTATATAATATATATATATATATATATATATATATCTTGGATGAAGGCATTAACTTATATAGGTTACAAATTAATGATTAGTCAATCTGATTTTATGAGATCTGATTGTATGCTATTGTGATTCATAATTTTGCACCATTTCTTGGGCTTGTTCTGTTCTGTATTCCAATAGGATAACTTTGGTGACCCTGCAGAAATCATCACACCGTGCAGTTATGGAATATCATTAATATAAAGTTCTTATTTTAAATATACTTTAAGTATATTTATAATGTTACATAACTGTATATTGATGTTTAGTCTTATTTTAATCAGCATTTAATTTTTAGTGTATTATAGGTAAATACTGCATCTCTGTTGTAAACATAAATGTAATATTATTGGTATAATGTTTTAGATCCCTTTTATTTGCAGTTAAGCAATGTAATGTGCTTCCCCTGAAACTCAAACATTTCCCACTCTGCTCTGATACTGTAAGACAAAGGAATTCCAGAATGGGATAGTCTTCTGCGGGGCCCTCTGGCTAATGAAGATCTAGCTGCATACACAAAGAAGAAGGAACTGACCTATCCGACGTCGAGTATATACAGATCCCTGCCTGTACCCAATGATTTTATTCCCTAAGGACTATTTGAATGTAAACTTATAATTTGTACTGCAGTGAGTGACCGTTAGAAGTCAGTGCATTCAGAATTGAAGCCTTGTGTTGTGCCAACCGCACATGCACAGTGTAAGGGGCGGTACACTTTGTATTTCTTTGTGCAAATAATTCTTTTGGACTTTGGAACTCCAAGTAAGCTGAGCGGGCTTCACAATTATTTAACTTTGATAATATATATATATATATATATACATATATATATAGACGAAGATTTCCACTGAAGGAAGGAGGCACTCTCCTAAGTTACTGAAAAGTCAATTTTATTGATGCTTAAACATCATGTTTGTGTAAACAAAACTCCAAACAACGTTAACAAGGATGCGGTCGGTCGACGTTTCAGTCCTTACTTGAACCTTTATCAAGACCTCAATGATATGAGAAAGCTGATAACAACTGTACAAAATGGCATCAATGATATAGGTACTGGAGCCGATGGGTCAAAAGCATCATCAAAACACTTTACCTATAGCAGTCCATGCTGGGCAACCTTAGCCCAAATATGGTATGGTGAACATCAGGTCACTGCTTGCCATCCATATGAAGGAGCAGCTTCCGCAGGGGGGATATTTCTATCCCCCAATACTTATTTGGAAGAAAAAATTAAATAAAAAAATAAATATGAAATAAAAAAAGTTTATTAAATGTTAATTTATTTAATAACAAGGTATATTTAACAATATTAGAATTTTTTAAGTTAATAGTTACATTAACAATACTGGATAAGATTACGAAAAACCCACTTCTGTTCCATGTTACACCTTCAGATCATGCCGCAAATTACAGAACCCATAAGGCGAAAAAAATCAGAAATAAGAATTTCATACATATGAAAATTAATGCATATCAATTCACTTCTATGGCTCCTGAACTGTTCTGCGTTATTAGACTACAGACATATAACGCATCCAAAAATACTATAATATAATACATATGCAAAAAAAATCTAAACACGAAAATAGCCTGTTATCACAAAAAAACATTTTGATACATATGCCCCATTGTGAGAAGTTGTAGGGGTGTGGTCAGTGCAGTGTGGGCATAGCCAGTCATGCATTGTCTGCACCTCACGTCAGAGCTCTGCAATGGAAGCAGCTGCTGCAGCCGAGTATGTGCAGCGATACCCATTTTGGCCATCTTAGTGACACTGCAGTTATGTTTACAACTTACTCTCAAGCAGAACATGCTGATAAAAGTAAGTGTCATAGACTGGAGGCCACCTACATTGCAGCTTGCATTTTAATTCTCTCTGTAGCTTTTCCGGAGCAGTGCAGGGGAGCAGAGTTCATCCACATGGAAATCTTGCATCACTATACTAAGTAAATACTGTATGTTATGTTATCACAAATCTGATATTTTGAGGTCTCTTCCTATACTAAAATTACACATCACAAGCACTACATTCAAAAATATGAATTAATTATTTGTATTTTAATAGTAACATAAATTGATAGAGCTTGTCTAAACTAACATCAGGATAGCCAGTGAGATTGATGAATTTTAGTTCTGTTAAAAGATCCACTTTAAAAATATAGGGACCTATTTATCATAAACAGCCCCTGCGTGGTGATATGTTAAAAAATTGTCAGACTCAAGCCGCATACATACTAGATGATTTTTATGAACGATATGGACGATAACGTTATCGTTCAAGGATATAGCGTTCATATCGTTCAGTGTGCATGCAGTGAATGACCAACGATGCACGCGCTTGCGGGTCATTAACGATGTATTTTGTTCCTCCGTACATGCAGGCCAACCTGACGATATCGTCAACAATTGCCTGTTCAAAGATGTGGCAGAGTGACTTCACTGAAAGATATCTATCATAGATATATTTCAGTGTAGATGTGGCATGGTGACTTCACTGAAAGATATCTTCTAGTGTGTATGAGCCTTTAAGCGTTTGTTTCCACTAAATTGAAAGAAAAATTATAAAATAGAAAATAATGTAAAAAAAGGTAAAAATATTTAAAAACTTTCACACATTTAAAAATAGGTTTATTTAGGGAATGAAGCATGTTTTAAGTGGTTAAATAAGTTTAGTCAGATTAGGTACTGTGGTAGTTAACATGGGAAGTCTTCATTGACATTAGCCCTCAAACTTTACTGCCATCATCAGGCTTAACGTTGGCAGTAAGATTTACTGGCTCAATAGGGCATAAATTGTTCAAATTTGATGATTGCACTTACCTGCTATCCGACAGCAGAAGAGGAGGAAGGGAAAGGGTGAAGAGGACAGGAGTGGAAGAAAAAGGGGTTGGCTGGAGCTGTTATCCCATCAGACCCATTATCAATCGAAGGTCTGGGAATTAGAGAAAGAAGTGAATCCAGTTAAGTCAGTAAGAAATCTAATCTGCCATCCAGGCAGATGAGAATAATTGGCCAGGGCCAGGGGGAAAGTTGAGGCTGCCAAAAAGGAGAACAATGAGGAAGGTTTCTGAAGCAAGGGCATAGACTTAGTTGGCCCAGTACAAAATTGATGAATGTAGCACATCCTCAAGTTGAGACCTGGGGGACGCCATAAGTGAGAAGAAAATAAGAGTAGAGTAATAGCGTCAGTTTCAATAGAGGTTTTTAGCTAAAAGGCTGCATTCCATTGGACACATTGGTTAAGCTGAGCTTCTTGATTCAGTAACTCACAGTCGACCACCATGAGTAGGCCTTTGAAAAATTTCCCAATATTTTATAGGGTGATTTTTGGCCCAGATAAAGAGCGAAGTTGTGTGCTACTAAAAATGTAAGTTTTGGGAGGAGGACTCGTATTGGAAGTGCTTAAAAAAGATCAAGAGTATGGGGAGGATATAAATTTCAATTTAAATTGTGTGTGCTTGTATGGTCACTCTTCAAGTTACAATGGAGATGAGGGTAATTTGCTTGATAGAGCTAATGACAAGTTTAGTAAACATAAACATTGAGATGTTTAAGCTTTTGAAGGTGTCACATAAAAGGAAACTGAGACTTCAAACAGTCTGATAGGATAGGTGAGACGTGATCATTTTGTATCCCTAAACAAAACCATAGGCCTCAATTTCTATGAAGAGGATCACAAGTGAGTGGTTCGTATGGGTGACTATAAAGAAAATGTCCTATGTTCGAGTTTGCAAAATTTTACCCCGGAGATGATGGGAATAATGAAAATACTTGACACAAAGGGTTGAATGACTAATGCAAAGATAAGAGGAGAGAAGGGGCAGTCTTGCATCATACTGTTGGTTATAGCAAATGGGATAGAGGCAGCACCATTCACCAACACAGTTGCCGAGGATGAGTTCTATAGAGAAAAGATATCACTAAGAAATTTAAATGTAAAACCAATGTGCAAGAGGTTTTAAGAAATTTGGTTGAATGCCTTCTCATGCCTTGAATGCATTATCAGCTTCTCAGAATGCCTTGAATGCCTTCTCAGCTTCCAAAGCCAATAATAGGGAGGGGAGTTTGCTTTCAATTCTAGAATTAAATTGACAATTTCATGTTTACTAAGGACTGGTATAATCGACTTAGGATAATTAGGAACGGGTGAAAATAGTTTAACTGCTTAGCTAAGATCTTAGCAAAAATGTTTATAAGGAAAATAGGTAGAACATCAGGCAGGGTCATGACTGGTTTGGGATGTCAGCAATGGTGGCCCAGATGTTCGCTGAATCAAAGATTGTCCTGTCTAAAGCTGGGTACACACTACATGATGTGTACCCAGCATGACATTGCTGGTGACGGGATCCAGCACGCGGCAAATGCACATACTTGCTGATGCCGGGTCCTACAGGGGAGGGAGCTTCGTGTCATTCTGCAGCATGGTATCATTAGCGACATCCCCCATCGGCCTTGCGATAGGGCCGACAGGCAATGTTGCTAGCGACCTGTGGGAGCACTTAAATCATGGGTACATGCTAGACGATTTGCCCGATATGTCACTCTGATCTATGGGATCGAACGATATATCATCTAGTGTGTACCCATCTTAAGATATTATTAAACAGATCAGTAATTTTAGGAGGAAAGTAAGATAATTTTTTCTAACAATGGGGAGTATTACCGTCTGGACCATGAAGGAACAACCTATTCTCTGTAGACAATATAGGAAAGGTTTTGGTTTATAAGTAGTCATCAATCAACTGCATTTGGGATTCAGGAGTGGGTGAGGAAGTAGCTAAGTTATAGAGGGAATGGTAATGCGTTTAGAACTTAACAATTTGGTAGAATTGTAACTGGTCATATACATCTCATCTAATCTCCACAGTGCCCATGTTTTTATTTTTTTAATGCCAAATCTGTCTCTTTGTCTTTATTTTTTTCAAAGTTAAATTTTTATTGAAATTCCACAATATAACAAGATGCATTCAATAGATAAATTATTCAACAAGAATGTATAACAAAATAAAATAAATGAGACAGACAGGGAAGGTGGAGGATGAAGGTCAATGGGCAGGGGCTGGCTGGTAAAGTGTTGCCTGGGGGCAGGGCCGGCGCTACCATTAGGCAACTTAGGCAGCTTCCTAGGGACGCCGGTCCCTGAGGGAGCCGCTGAGTCTACCAAACAAAAGAGAAGAATGTCTCTGAAAGAGAGACATCCTTCTTTTACACTGCACTGGTGTGGCTGCTGGTCTAATCAGCCGACAGCCGCCGGTACCTGTCCTGATTGCATTGAGTCTAGGCTGCCATTCTCTCTGTCGTGGCTCCTGGGCTGTCAGTATGTGTGTGCTGTCAGTGTCACTGTGTGCTGAGGATGGAGACCCGAGAGGGAAGGGGTGGCCACCACACTGCTTGTATGTTCCCTGTCACTGACTGCAGAGAGTGCAGGGCAGGTTCGTGTCGGGGGTGGGAGGTTCGAGGGGTCATATCAGAACTACTTTCCTGTCTCTCATGTATCTGAATTCAGTGGAACATGCAGGCAGTGTGGTGGCCACCCCTTCCTTCTCCTCCGGTCTTCTCCTAACCTGGGAGTTCCAGCCTGTCAATCACGGAAGGAGCTCTCCCCCCTCCAGGCTACATGAGGACCTGCTGTCACATTAATTGGTGAGGAAAATGTATATGTATGTGTGTGTGTATAGGTGTGTGTCTGTATATAGGTGTGTGTCTATCTATGTATGTGTGTGTCTGTATATAGGTGTATGTATGTATGTGTGTATGTATGTATAGGTGTGAGTCTGTGTATGTAATGTATGTGTGGGTATATGAGTGTGTGTCCCTGTGTGTGTATGTGTGTGTCCCTGTGTATGCATGTGTGTGTATATGTGTGTGTCCCTGTGTGTGTGTTTATACATGTGTGGCTATAGGTGTGTCTGTGTATGTATGTGTGTGTATATAGGTGTGTCCCTGTGTGTATGTATGTATGTGTGTGTATATAGATGTGTGTATGTATGTGTGTATATGTATGTATATAGCTCTGTGTTTGTATGTATGTATGTATATGTATATAGGTGTGAGTCTGTGTATGTATGTGTGTGTATATAGGTGTGTGTCCCTGTGTATGTATGTGTGTATGTATGCTATGTATGTATGTATGTGTGGATATAGGTGTGTGTCTGTATGTGTGTCCCTGTGAATGTACAGTATGCATGTATGTATATAGCTGTGTGTATGTATACAGTATATGTATATAGGTCTGTGTATGTATGTATGTGTGTATATGTTTATGTATTTATGTATGTATGTGGGAATATAGGTGTGTGTCCCTGTGTATGTATGTGTGTGTATATAGGTGTGAGTGTATGTATATGTGTGTATATAGGTGTGAGTCTGTGTATGTATGTATGTATGTATGTATGTGTGTGTATATAGGTGTGAGTCTGTGTACATGTGTGTGTGTATATAGGTGTGAGTCCATGTATGTATCTGTGTATATATGTGTGAGTATGTGTGTGTATATACTTGTGAGTCTGTGTATGTATGGGATGGAATTGAAATACCGGCGGCTGTTTATCCAAATCCCAACTGCTGAATCCTGAAGTCTGAAGATACCGACAGAGAAGGTAAGTACCTTAACCCTACCCCTCTCCCCCCCTAACCCTCCCTTAGTGGTACCTATCCCTAACATCCCCCCAGTGGTGCCTAGTCAAGTCAGGGGTTCTCGTACAAACTGGTCGGCGCCAGTCTTTATTGTGCCAAATGAATATAAAGATAAACAAAACAGAAACATAAGTCCTAGCCCGGCTGGGCACTAGCTACACAGCAGATTCCCTCTCTATAATAATGGTAGGGCCTATTGCCCTCACCATCAACAAAACACGTGCACAGTACTTACAAGGATTATCACCAAGTGTCTCTGAACAGGCTAGTCTGCCTGCTCTCCCAGGTGTGAGACACTCAGCCACAAACAAACCTAGCTTATATTAGCCATTTCCAGCTGCAAGCCCTAATGAGCCTGTTACCAGGCTGAAAGGCCCAAAACCTGGAGTGGCCTGTGGATGGAGCCCTCTCTCTCCTCACATCCACACCCCCAGGACCCAAACCGGCTTTTCTCTAAATCGACATTTCTAGTCTGTTTTTAAAAAACTTCTCCTGGGGGTTTCAGAACACATATGAAAGGAACCTAGGACATACATAGAAGCCATTCCACACTTCTCCAGTGCTTCTATCACAATAATATAAATATATATATATATATATATATATGAAAATACAAGAGGTGAGAACGAGCGCCTTATAGTATAGTAAGTTTTATGATTGAATGCACACTTCTGTTAAATTACAAAGCGTACCGTGTGTGCCTAATAAACAGGCATATAATGATGTGTTCCTGGTCCGCAATTATACGTTCCTTTTTAGTGTAGAACTTCCCTCCGGGTTTAGGATGGTTAGTACAGCCACAACATTTATGAAAGTAGAAGAGGTGAGATCAAGCGTTTTATAGTGTAGTAACTTATACCATCAACCGCACACTTATAATAATTTACAAAGCGTACCGTGTGTGCCTAATAAATAGGCATATATTGATGTATCCTTGGTCAACACCCTCACGTCCCTTTATAATGTGGCACAATTAATTCACTCCAGGTGGGATTATAAATGGGGAGAAAAAGATGCTTGCATAGTGTAGTATATTAAAAAGTTTTTTAATTACACACATATAACACAAAAAAAACACAATTACAATTTAAAGATGATTTTAAAGCTTATCTGTTTGATATAGCAGTCCCAGATAGCGGGGGTCACCACAGCCTCAACGCGTTTCGTCCCTACTGCCTCTGCGGCTGGACTTCGTCAGGAGGATATTTGCAATACAAGTGGAGAGTATTCAAACATATATACCTTGTCTAATTAGTCCCTATTGCCCATAAATGGCACATCCAGTTTTCGGAGGTCCGGTCGCCATTTTGGATCCTACTGCGCATGCGCGGCACTCGTGAATATCACGGGACTTCCCGCTGTATATGCAGAGCTTAAATCTCTGCTAAGTGTAACTCCAGTGGAGTCTTGGTACCTCGCGCAATCGCGGGGTAGTGTTATATACCACCCGCGAGATGTCAGCACAAGAGACCATTAGCTTAGAAGTCCCCCAGTTCCCCTATACTTATTTATAGGAAAAAACGTCTCCGGAAAGTCGGCCATTTTGTTGTAGATTCACACTAGCGGTGGCCATTTTTCTATAGTTTCTGTGCAGATCTTACAACATGTAAACTGAATACAGGGTATATTTAAATGGATATTGTAGCAGATTATCTGGCCCTAAAGACTAAACTTTTACAATAAATACAAACATTAATAAAATGACATCAAAAGTAAATCAATGAATAAATTTACTAGAAACTTAACTCTGAAAAGACACTTCCTCAAAAAAAATACTGGAATCATTAAAAATTATGAAAAGAACTCCAAATCGGGTCTTAAACCACCGTCTAAGTTCTATCCTTTAGAATCAAAGAGCACTCAAATAGAGACTTTCTACGACATAGTCAAGAGAGATCTCTGTGCTTTAGACACTAAACCCCCCCAAAAATGTAACCTGACTAATTTTGAAAAGGAGGCACTTAAGAAATTAAAGAACAATGAACACTTTCCAGATATTAGATTATATAATAAAGCAGCTATGATCCGTTATTTGTCGGATTGGATAAATGGATCAGAGAATTATGCTAATACATCACTTGAGCGAGAATTTTTAGACCAGGGCGATTTGATTACGTTTCTTCACTCCCGTGACCAGGAGATACCAATCGCAATTAAAAATAATCCTTTATTGTGGAATACAAAACGAGTATGGCACTTGATAAGACAAGAGGCGGGCCTTAACTCACACAAATCATTATTTCTTCCTCTAGTAAAAAATCCACATTTTCAGTCGGGGCAAGCGACATATCCATTCACAATATGGCGTGTGGGTGGCATTCAGAGAATAGGCTGTTTGGTAGATAAAGAAGCATGTCGGGTTTTATCTTTTAGCGAAGCGGCAGAACAGTATAATGCTTTGTTGGGGTTCCCCATGGCCTTCCTGCAGGCACAGCATTATATAAACTCAGTAATCCAGGTGTTTGTGGCGGAAGATTGGAATAATCCAGTAGATGACCTTCTTTCCAGGCCTCCAATACTCAAGAAAGCAATTTCTAATTATTATCAGTATTTTAAAATATCTTTGGATCACGCGTCCAATGCTAGGGGACTTTCGCAGTGGGTTAAAAAATTTCCTCTGTATACACCGGAAGAGTTATTGACTGCCCTTAATTATTCCTGTAAAACTTTAACATCAACAATATATGTGGAGATGTTTCTAAACATTTTTCACAGAGCTTATTTGTCTCCGCATAGAAGTTTTTTAATGGGACGTTCGGCTTCTCATTCCTGTTATAGGTGCGGAGAGGATAATGCGGACTTATATAATTGTTTTTGGTCGTGACCAATAGTCTGAGGATTTTGGTTACGGATCAAACGATATGCGGAGTCAGCTTTACTCAATTATGTCCCTTTCATTCCAGAGTGGGCTATTTTTGGCATTATACCTACAGATACGAGAGCTAGCAAAGGAAGCAGAAAACTGTTATTGGCAATTAGCGCGGCTGCTCGTAAAACATTATTGCAGGAGTGGATTTCGACCACCTCCCCATCTTTTGTGTTATTTAAGACAAAGTTATATAACATATTTCGAATGGATTGGGTAGAGGTGGTCTTAGAGAAGGAAAAGAAAGTGGAGAAATTTTTTGATATGTGGGAATCATATATATCTACATTATCCCTCGACGTGAGACGCCAAATATATTATAGTGT
The DNA here is from genome assembly GCA_031769625.1 of Taudactylus pleione. Classification (NCBI taxonomy): domain Eukaryota; kingdom Metazoa; phylum Chordata; class Amphibia; order Anura; family Myobatrachidae; genus Taudactylus; species Taudactylus pleione. The sequence continues at coordinate 1,552,829 of JAUIMM010000957.1, forward strand.
GAAGGATACATCTTGGTTTTTACTCCAGACTGTTGGAAATAATACACCAATAGACATCAACTCTGCCACGACCTAATGTGTTTTCATCAGATACAGATGATTATGGATCCTTTGGGGGTGGGGGGGGAGGATTGGGAGAGAGCTCTTTTTTTTTTTTTCTTTTTTTTTGTTTGTTGGAGTATCATTTATTTGTTTTTGGTTGTATTAGTCAGATGTTGAAAGTTTTAAATATTATCTGATATACATTATGTTCTGATTACTAGGACATATGCAGTGTTTATATGGTGGAGTACTGCTATCATGAGCTATATATATATGTCTATGTGGTTTTTGACTTGTTTTTTTTTTTTTTTTGGGGGGGGTTTCTTTTCTTCTTTGGTAGACACACTGTTACTATATTATGTTCACAACAATTATGATCTGTATGTCTACTGTACTCTATGTATATTTATACTTTGCGTGATTGTTATTTTGATGTATCTGATTGTGCTTATGTGCGGTGTCTCAATAAAAGAAATTGTTTAAAAAAAAAAAAAGAACAATGAACAACTTGTATTCAAACAAGCAGACAAAGGAGGGGGCCTAGTTATACTTAATCGGAATGATTATGTTAAAGAAGCCTCTCGACTGTTGGATGATCAGAAATCATATAAGAAAATAGAACGTGACCCTACCCCTATTTTTGTAGAGGAACTTCGGACGATACTAATTGGAGCCCTACGTAGGGAAATATTAACCAAGAGTGAATATCAGTTTTTAATTAAAAATAATCCAGTGATTCCTACGTTCTATTACCTACCTAAGATCCACAAGAGTTTGGTAAATCCCCCAGGGCGCCTGATTGTGGCAGGCATAGATTCCCTCATGTCAGGATGCTCTGAATATGTGGAAAAATTCCTTAACAATTATGTTAGCACTTTAAGATCCTTTGTGAAGGATACCACATCTATTCTTCAGATTTTGAATGAAATCCAATGGATTGACACGTACAAATGGGCAACAATTGACGTCCAGTCATTATATACTTCCATCCCACATGCAAAGGGAATTTCCAGCTGTCGTGAATTTCTGGACCAGGATGAAACACTGAATACGCAACATAAAGATTTTATATGTCACTTAATTGATTTTATATTGAGTCATAATTATTTTAAGTTTCTAGATACCTTTTACGTCCAGATAGAGGGCACGGCTATGGGGACTGTTTTTGCCCCAAGCTTCGCCAATCTTCATATGGGAAGCTGGGAGCATAAATATATATATGGAAATCATCCTTTTAAAGATCACCTAATTTTATACGCTAGATATATAGACGATACTTTAATAATTTGGAAAGGTACGGAAGAGGATTTTATGTCTTTTATGGAGTATCTTAAAGTCAACGATTTTAATTTGTCCTTTACATATAAGTTTAGTAACACAGAGATTGAATATCTGGATTTAATTTTAGGAAGTGATGAACATGGAATTATTAGTCGCAATTTTATTAAAAAAGTGGACACTAATAGTTATGTACACTTCAATAGTGGTCATGTAAAAAGCTGGAAAACCAACATTCCATTTTCACAGTTCTGCCGTGTACGAAGAAACTGCAGTTCGGACTTAGTATTCAATGAACAACTGGAAGTATATTCGGGAAGATTCCGAGACAGAGAATACCCAGAGGACACTATACAAACAGCTGTTAATAAAGTGAAAACTCTTGAAAGAAAAGATTTACTCACATACAAAACTCGTGAGCAAAGAAAAAATGAAGTGATCTTTGTAACACAATATAACCATAGAGAGAAAGAAATAAGAAGCATTTTTAACAAACATTGGGATATATTGAAAACTGATGGAGTTTTGAGCAAAGTGCTCCAAGATAGACCAAGAATGGCCTTTAGAAAAGCAAAAAATTTTAAAAATCATCTGGCTCCTAGTAGTCTAAAAGCATTGGATGAAAAACCTCAACAATGGATACAGAGAAGTAAAGGCTTTTTCAAGTGCAACAGCTGTAATGTATGCAAATTTGCCGATAATAATAATAGTACTATTTGGAATTCTGACAATACGGTATCTTATAAAATTAAAAGTCTTATGAACTGTATGACGACATGGGTAATATACATGATTGAATGCCCATGTCACCTTAAATATGTTGGTAGAACTAAAAGGAACATTAAACTAAGAATACAAGAGCATGTGAGGGGCATTAAAAATAAAACTGATAACCATTCCATACCGAAACATTTTAGCAAGTATCATAATGCCGATCCAACAGGATTAAAATTTAAAGCAATAGAAAATGTATGCCTTAATGAAAGAGGAGGTGATAGGGAAAAGAAGATATCTCAAAGGGAGATGTTTTGGATTTTTACCCTTAATACCATGGTTCCCCACGGATTAAATGAAATGTACGAAATCACCCCCTTTTTGTGAATTCCCTGCACTTTTACCTCCATCTTTCTAGCACGTATTATTGCTTATTGGGTCATTTCTGACTGGTTGTTTTATTATTTTTCATACTTATATTTTAAGTCATATTATTCTATTCTTTATTCCATCATCTGGGTAATGCTAAAAAGTTTTTTATGTATGTATTTTATAGATAATTTATTATATATTATTCAAATATTTGTATATTTATTGATTTACTTTTGATGTCATTTTATTAATGTTTGTATTTATTGTAAAAGTTTAGTCTTTAGGGCCAGATAATCTGCTACAATATCCATTTAAATATACCCTGTATTCAGCTTTACATGTTGTAAGATCTGCACAGAAACTATAGAAAAATGGCCACCGCTAGTGTGAATCTACAACAAAATGGCCGACTTTCCGGAGACGTTTTTTCCTATACCTAAGTATAGGGGAACTGGGAGACTTCTAAGCTAATGGTCTCTTGTGCTGACATCTCGCGGGTGGTATATAACACTACCCCGCGATTGCGCGAGGTACCGAGACTCCACTGGAGTTACACTTAGCAGAGATTTAAGCTCTGCATATACAGCGGGAAGTCCCGCGATATTCACGAGTGCCGCGCATGCGCAGTAGGATCCAAAATGGCGACCGGACCTCCGAAAACTGGATGTGCCATTTATGGGCAATAGGGACTAATTAGACAAGGTATATATGTTTGAATACTCTCCACTTGTATTGCAAATATCCTCCTGACGAAGTCCAGCTGCAGAGGCAGTAGGGACAAAATGCGTTGAGGCTGTGTGATGACCCCCGCTATCTGGGACTGCTATATCAAACAGATAAGCTTTAAAATCATCTTTAAATTGTAATTGTGTTTTTTTTTTGTGTTATATGTGTGTAATTAAAAAACTTTCTAATATACTACACTATGCAAGCATCTTTTTCTCCCCATTTATAATCCCACCTGGAGTGAATTAATTGTGCCACATTATAAAGGGACGTGAGGGTGTTGACCAAGGATACATCAATATATGCCTATTTATTAGGCACACACGGTACGCTTTGTAAATTATTATAAGTGTTCGGTTGATGGTATAAGTTACTACACTATAAAACGCTTGATCACACCTCTTCTACTTTCATAAATGTTGTGGCTGAACTAACCATCCTAAACCCGGAGGGAAGTTCTACACTAAAAAGGAACGTATAATTGCGGACCAGGAACACATCATTATATGCCTGTTTATTAGGCACACACGGTACGCTTTGTAATTTAACAGAAGTGTGCATTCAATCATAAAACTTACTATACTATAAGGCGCTCGTTCTCACCTCTTGTATTTTCAGAAATTTTGGGACCGCACAACAACGATCCTTTTGGAGAACTGAGAGCAGCCACCGTGACAACGGGATTATAGTAGAACACTAACCAATTCATCAAAGGATTGTGATGTTTACATATAGTCCATATAGGAACTAGCGCTACTATCAGTACCCTTTGTATACTATATATATATATATATATATATAGCAAGTATCCTTCTTATTAGGAGCTATGCAGCCCCAGGTTTAAGGAAAGACAGGTGGCATTCCTCCTTAGGTGAAAAAAATTATGAATTTAGTTCAGTAGCTTTATGTGCAAATACTCCACTGGTCCACTTCTTAATGCTTTTCACTGCTTGATAATTTGCCAGCGGAGGAGGGTGATCATAAAGATAAGACATTAAGACATGTTTTCTTTTTCTGTGTTTTCATATGTTTATATTCCATCTCTATGTCCATGGGGATAGTAGGGAATGACTTTGGACAGTAATGACATCAGGGTACAAAAACTGAAGGGGATATATCCACTACCAAGCTCACACGGTATGAAAAACAGCCGGGCACATTTTCAAATCCCGATGCCGGAACTATTACTAACCCTCCCCCCACCCCTGACCCTAACCCTCCCTTAGGGGTTAGGAAAAAAGAGGGTATCAGTTTATAAGGAACTTCAACCAAAGAACTCTGTAGGAGTGCACTCTAATAGCTTAGATTACATTGATTAAAACATAACTTTTAATATTACCTGCAACAAATCGGTATAAAAGGACTTACACAGATATCAAGAGATCTGACAAAAGAAGTGAAACGAGTGAGTAGAAAAATCTTGGTTATTATAACCCAGATAAGGTAGGCGAAATATAGAAAGAACATATAATGAACAATACAATATGAAACATATACAACAATAGTAAAAAAAACACCAGGTCAAAAGATGTTAGATGGTTGTATTCAATAAAAAATGTGAGGTAACAATATAGTATAGTGATGCCCAGCTAGGGTCGTAAGAGAAATTATAAAAAATAGAAAGGTAAGTGGTGTCAGATCCAATACTAGGCTCTGCTGCTCCTTTCACACTTAAAAAAAGTGGAGGAAATGGAGTGAGAGATCTGCTAATATGGTCACCCCTAGGATAAATAGTCATCAGTGGTTCTAGTCATCAACCCCAGTTACTGCTGTTTGCTGTCTTACCCAATGGTATTGGACAACAAATGAGTGAATTATTAGGTTAGTATGAGGGCCACTGGGAAGTATACATAGAGTGCTGTAGAAATGTAACTATGGATCAGGTAATAGGTATTTAGTCTCAGATGTAAATAATTATACTCTGAATATATCGTAGTCAAGATGAGTATAAATGCTCTAGTGATGGAGTATGATGGTAAAGCATCCTAGTATGAAGAAAATGCTAGTTACAGAAATGTAGAACAGTAGGGACTAAAGATTCTGCAACCAGGCTCTGCTGCTCAGTCTCATACAAGATTGTAGAGGAGAAGGAGTGAGAGATCTGCTGGTGTAGTAGTCCGGAGATGAAGCAGACAAGGAGAGGTTCCTGTCATCAACCCCACTTTCTGCTGTTAGTTGTCATACCAGAAGGCCTTGGACAACTAATGAGAGAATCATCAGGTTGGTATGAGAACCACTTGGAAGATAAATAGAGATATAATATAAACAATCTGTTACATGTAAGGTAAGGCTTGTTCAGAAAAAAAAGATAATAATCATGCAGTAGATAATTAAATAAACCAATGATGGTATCATACCCTCTTTTTTCCTAACCCCATACATTAATTCTGGTTAGCACCACCACCCTATATTATCAATGGTATTACAACACCGTAATTTGTATCAGAGGTGGTTATAGCATATTTATCATATTTTGTTTCTGAAGATCTACTCAGGATCTGTGCAGTGATTTATTCCCCCCTTCCCCTCCACATTTCATTCCTCCCTTAGGGGTGCCTAGCCCTAACCTCCCCCCAAGTGCTAATCCTAACCCCCCCTTTAAGTGCCTAAACCTAAGCCCCTTTTCCCCACAGCGTAAACCCAAGTCTCCTGGGAGGTGCCTAACCCTAACCTGCCCCCGGGGTGGCTAACCCTAACCCCTCTTCCGCTAGCCTAACCCTAACTCTCCTGGTGGGGTGCCTAACACTAAGTCCCCCCTGGGAGCCACTGACCTAATACTCCCCCCCCCCCGCAGCTGTCCGCGCCCACCGCCCAACTTACCTTCATTCGGTATGCCGGGCGTCGGGCTCCCGGCGTAGGTATAATGACGCCTGTCATTAGTACCCTGCTGGGATTTGACAGTTGTGAAGCCGGCGGTCGGCATTTCGACCGTTGGCTTCCTGACTGCATCACCTTCTATACAGTATTAAAACTGTACTCACATATATATTCGCTTTTTCCTTAGAGGGCGTGCTAGAGCCTTTGGTGGTAATGTTGGGAGCCACGGTCTCTGAGTAGTAGTACATTCCCCCCAGCAGGCACACACAAACACCGTAGCCACTCAGCAGCACACTGTGCCCAGCTCAGAGAGTTGCGAGAGAGGCAGAGACAGATTTAGACCTCACGGGGCCCTAGGCAAGACATTGTTTAGGGGCCCCCTCCCTCAATAAATCCTGTACATATATTACAGTAGGTGTCACTGGAGCAAGACACACACATCATATTATATACATGCATCATATTATATACACGCATCAATATATATATACAATTTTATTTCTCCAAAGGAAACCAGTCTGATCTGGACCTAGTTGCCATAGTGACTGAAGACATATAAACAAACATAAATACAAACATTATAAACATTACAAAATATCAAAATTAATAATGCAGCATTATGTAATTTTGATATTTTGTAATGTTTATAATGTTTGTATTTATGTTTGTTTATATGTCTTCAGTCACTATGGTAACTAGGACCGGGATACTACGTCATTGGTGGGCGCCAGTTTCCGGTTCCGTGTGCCGCTGTTTGCACGTGATGTGGTGATGGTATAAGGTAAGCCTGACTTTTGTTTTCATTACCCTGATGACGATTGATTAAAATCGAAATGTTGGCGATACTTACCTTCAGCTAAGCCTTTTTTGTTTTGAGTGCCGCTGTATCTGCTGTATATATATATATATATATATATATATATATATTCTAGTGACATTGTAAAAACTGTGCATAAATCCAGTAGGTGTCACCTACTGGATATATGCAGTTATAAATAAATATATATAGATTTATATAGATATATATATAATATTTGCTCCCATTGAGATATTAATTTTCCTATTATTTACACTATATATACACACGCACACAGTATATATTCATATATATATATATATATATATATATATATATATATACACATAGTGTACATATATATACAGTCAGGTGCATAAATATTGGGACATTGACAGAATTTTCATATTTTGGCCTCTATTCACCACCACAATGGCTTTGAAATTAAACAAACAAGATGTGCTTTAACTGCAGACTTTCAGACTTAATTTGAGGGTTATTACATCCAAATCAGGTGGACGGTGTAGGAATCACAACGGTTTCTATATGTGCCTCCCACTTTTTAAGGGGTCAGAAGTAATGGGACTATCAACTCAAAAGCTATTTCATGGACAGGTGTGGGCTATTCCCTCGTTATTTCATTATCAATTAAGCAGGTAAAAGGTCTGGAGTTGATTCTAGGTGTGACATTTGCATTTGGAATCAGTTGCTGTCAACTCTCAATATGAGATCCAAAGAGCTGTCACTATCAGTGAAGCAAGCCATCATTAGGCTGAAAAATCAAAACAAACCCATCAGAGAGAGAGCAAAAACATTAGGTGTGGCCAAATCAACTGTTTGGAACATTCTTAAAAAGAAAGAACGCACCGGAGAGCTCAGCAACACCAAAAGACCTGGAAGACCATGGAAAACAACTGTGGTGGATGACAGAAGAATTATTTCCCTGGTAAAGAAAAACCCCTTCACAACAGTTGGCCAAATCAAGAACACTCTCCAGGAGGTAGGGGTATATGTGTCAAAGTCAACAATCAAGAGAAGACTTCACAAGAGTGAATATAGAGGGTTCACCACAAGATGTAAACCATTGGTGAGCCACAAAAACAGGAAGACTAGATTAGAGTTTACCAAACAACATCTAAAAAAAGCCATTACAGTTCTGGAACAACATCCTATGGACAGATGAGACAAAGATCAACTTGTACCAGAGTGATGGGAAAAGAAGAGTATGGAGAAGGAAAGGAACTGCTCATGATCCAAAACATACCACCTTATCGGTGAAGCGTGGTGGTGGTAGTGTCATCGCGTGGGCATGTATGGCTGCCAATGGAACTGGTTCCCTTGTATTTATTGATGATGTGACTGCTGACAAAAGCAGCAGAATGAATTCTGAAGTGTTTCGGGCAATATTATATGCTCATATTCAGTCAGATGCTTCAGAACTCATTGGACGGCGCTTCACAGTGCAGATGGACAATGACCCGAAGCATACTGCAAAAGCAACCAAAGAGTTTTTTAAGGCTAAAAAGTGGAATGTTATGCAATGGCCAAGTCAATCCCCTGACCTGAATCCGATTGAGCATGCATTTCACTTGATGAAGATGCCCCAAGAACAAGCAGGAACTGAAGACATTTGCAGTAGAGGTCTGGCAGAGCATCACCAGGGATGAAACCCAACGTCTGGTGATGTCTATGCGTTCCAGACTTCAGGCTGTAATTGCCTGCAAAGGATTTGCAACAAAGTATTAAAAAGTGAAAGTTAGATTTAGGATTGTTTAGTTTGTCCCATTACTTTGGCCTCTTAAAAAGTGGGAGGCACATATAGAAATCGTTGTAATTCCCACACCGTTCACATTATTTGTAATGTAATTACCCTCAAAATAAATCTGAAAGTCGCAGTTAAAGCACATCTTGTTTGTTTCATTTCAAAGCCATTGTGGTGGTGAATAGAGGCCAAAATATGAAAATTCTGTCAATGTCCCAATATTTATGCACCTGACTGTATATATATATATATATATATATATATATATATATATATATATTAGGGGTGAGCGGGTTCAGATTTCTGAAATCCGAACCCCCCCCCGAACCCCCCCGATCCGAGTCCGATCCCAGTCAGGCTCGACTTTTCCCGCCTGACTCGGATCTGAAATCGAGGCAAAACGTCATCTTCCCGCCTTCCGAGTCTCGCGGGTTTTGGATCCTATATAAGGTACCCGCGTCGGCGCCATTTTCTCACTCGGCTGTGGACAGTGAAGAGGGAGGGTGGGAGTTAGGGCTGGCTGGGCTGTGTAGTGTAGTGTAGTGCAGAGTAGTGTTGTGTTGTGCTGTGCTGTGCTGCGCTGTGCTGCTGTTGTCCACTACTTCAAAGTCCATAGGGGCTGGCTGTGTTGTGCTGTGCTGCTGTTGTTAATAGGGGCTGTGTCCACTACTTCAAAGTCCATAGGGGCTGGCTGGACTGTGTTGTGCAGTCAGTTGTCCATAGGGGCTGTGTCCACTCCAAAGTCCTGTGCAGTGTCCCAGTCCTAAAGGGGTGCTGTAGTGTTGTCCAGGGGGTGCTCTGTCCATCAGGGGTGCTCCCCCCAAGTGCTAAAAAAATAATATTTTTTTTGTGTTTGTGAATTGTGTGCGCAGTAGCCGCACGTGCATCAACAAAGTAGTGCCAAGCGTGCGCCTGTGTCATAAGTAAAGGGCCGGCTGGCTTGACCGTTAAAGGGTGCTGTAACCCCCAAAGTACACTCCAGTCCAAACCAAAAAAAAAATAATTTTCTGTGTTTGTGAATTGTGTGCGCAGTAGCCGCACGTGCATCAACAAAGGAGTGCCAAGCGTGCGACTGTGTCATAAGTAAAGGGCCGGCTGGCTTGACCGTTAAAGGGTGCTGTAACCCCCAAAGTACACTCCAGTCCAAACCAAAAAAAAAATAATTTTCTGTGTTTGTGAATTGTGTGCGCAGTAGCCGCACGTGCATCAACAAAGTAGTGCCAAGCGTGCGCCTGTGTCATAAGTAAAGGGCCGGCTGGCTTGACCGTTAAAGGGTGCTGTAACCCCCAAAGTACACTCCAGTCCAAACCAAAAAAAAAATTATTTTCTGTGTTTGTGAATTCTGTGCGCAGTAGCCGCACATGCATCAACAAAGTAGTGCCAAGCGTGCGCCTGTGTCATAAGTAAAGGGCCGGCTGGCTTGACCGTTAAAGGGTGCTGTAACCCCCAAAGTACACTCCAGTCCAAACCAAAAAAAAAATTATTTTCTGTGTTTGTGAATTGTGTGCGCAGTAGCCGCACGTGCATCAACAAAGTAGTGCCAAGCGTGCGCCTGTGTCATAAGTAAAGGGCCGGCTGGCTTGACCGTTAAAGGGTGCTCTAACCCCGAAAGTACACTCCAGTCCAAACCAAAAAAAAAATTATTTTCTGTGTTTGTGAATTGTGTGCGCAGCAGTCGCACGTGCATCAACAAAGGAGTGCCAAGCGTGCGCCTGTGTCATAAGTAAAGGGCCGGCTGGCTTGACCGTTAAAGGGTGCTGTAACCCCCAAAGTACACTCCAGTCCAAATAAAAAAAAAAATTATTTTCTGTGTTTGTGAATTCTGTGCGCAGTAGCCGCACGTGCATCAACAAAGTAGTGCCAAGCGTGCGCCTGTGTCATAAGTAAAGGGCCGGCTGGCTTGACCGTTAAAGGGTGCTGTAACCCCCAAAGTACACTCCAGTCCAAACCAAAAAAAAAATTATTTTCTGTGTTTGTGAATTGTGTGCGCAGTAGCCGCACGTGCATCAACAAAGTAGTGCCAAGCGTGCGCCTGTGTCATAAGTAAAGGGCCGGCTGGCTTGACCGTTAAAGGGTGCTGTAACCCCCAAAGTACACTCCAGTCCAAACCAAAAAAAAAATTATTTTCTGTGTTTGTGAATTGTGTGCGCAGCAGTCGCACGTGCATCAACAAAGGAGTGCCAAGCGTGCGCCTGTGTCATAAGTAAAGGGCCGGCTGGCTTGACCGTTAAAGGGTGCTGTAACCCCCAAAGTACACTCCAGTCCAAACCAAAAAAAAAATTATATTCTCTGTTTGTGAATTGTGTGCGCAGTAGCCGCACGTGCATCAACAAAGTAGTGCCAAGCGTGCGCCTGTGTCATAAGTAAAGGGCCGGCTGGCTTGACCGTTAAAGGGTGCTGTAACCCCCAAAGTACACTCCAGTCCAAACCAAAAAAAAAATTATTTTCTGTGTTTGTGAATTGTGTGCGCAGTAGCCGCACGTGCATCAACAAAGTAGTGCCAAGCGTGCGCCTGTGTCATAAGTAAAGGGCCGGCTGGCTTGACCGTTAAAGGGTGCTGTAACCCCCAAAGTACACTCCAGTCCAAACCAAAAAAAAAATTATTTTCTGTGTTTGTGAATTGTGTGCGCAGTAGCCGCACGTGCATCAACAAAGTAGTGCCAAGCGTGCGCCTGTGTCATAAGTAAAGGGCCGGCTGGCTTGACCGTTAAAGGGTGCTGTAACCCCCAAAGTACACTCCAGTCCAAACCAAAAAAAAAATTATTTTCTGTGTTTGTGAATTGTGTGCGCAGTAGCCGCACGTGCATCAACAAAGGAGTGCCAAGCGTGCGCCTGTGTCATAAGTAAAGGGCCGGCTGGCTTGACCGTTAAAGGGTGCTGTAACCCCCAAAGTACACTCCAGTCCAAACCAAAAAAAAATTTATTTTCTGTGTTTGTGAATTGTGTGCGCAGTAGCCGCACGTGCATCAACAAAGGAGTGCCAAGCGTGCGCCTGTGTCATAAGTAAAGGGCCGGCTGGCTTGACCGTTAAAGGGTGCTGTAACCCCCAAAGTACACTCCAGTCCAAACTAAAACAAAAATTATTTTCTGTGTTTGTGAATTGTGTGCGCAGTAGCCGCACGTGCATCAACAAAGGAGCAGCGCCAAGCGTGCGCCTGTGTCCCATAAGTAAAGAGCCGGCTGGCTCATTTCTTAAAGGCTGGTGTAACCCACAAAGTGCACTACTCTCCAGCAAAAATAAAAAAATATTTTCTGTGTTTAGCCGCACATATATATCAAATCGATATAACATAAATGGAGGACCAAACTTTCTCCGATAAAAATAAAATAGAGAAAGATCAAGAACCACTTCCTCCTAGTGCTGAAGCTTCTGCCACTAGTCATGACATAGACGATAACATGCCATCAACGTCGTATGCCATGCCGATGCCCAATGTCATAATAGAGGGCACATACAATCCCAAATGACAAAGTACAGGAAAATGACCTTGAAAAATACATTTAAATCAGCTGAAGAGAAACGTAAACTTGCCAATATGCCATTTACGACACGGAGTGGCAAGGAACGGCTAAGGTCAATCCCTAGTATGTTCATGACTAGTGGTTCAGCTTCACATGACGATGGAAGCCCTCCTCCCACTAAAAAAATCAAAAGATTTAAGCTGGCAAAAGCACAGCGAAGAACTGTGCTTTCTAAGAAGATATCACAAATCCCCAAGGAGAGTCCAAGTGTGGTGGTGGTTGCGATGCCTGACCTTCCCAGCACTCGACGGGAAGAGGTGGCTCTTTCCACCATTTGCACGCCCCCTGCAAGTGCTGAAAGGAGCACCCACAGTCCACTTGCTGATATGCCAATTGAAGATGTCACTGTTGAAGTACAACAGGATGAGGATACTGGTGTAGCTGGCGCTGAGGAGGAAGTTGGCGAGGAGGATTCTGATGGTGATGTGGTTTGTTTAAATCAGGCTCCGGGGGAGACAGTTGTTGTCCGTGGGATGAAAAAGCCCATCACGGTCATGCCTGGGCAGAAGACCAAACATTCCACCTCTTTGGTCTGGCAATATTTCTATCCAAATCCGGACAACAACTGTCTTGCCATATGTACCATATGTAAAGGTGAAATAAGTAGGGGTAGGGACGTCAACCACCTAGGAACATCCTCCCTTATACGGCACCTGCAGCGCATTCATAAAAAGTTACTGTCAAGTTCAGAAACTTTGGCTAAGACCGTAAGCAGTCCAGGGACACCTAAATCCCGTTGTCCTGTTGTATCCAAGCGCCTGCAAACCACACTGTCAACTCCCTCCTCGTCAATTTCCTCCTTAGTCAGGATCGGAAGTAGTCCTGCAGGCCATGTCACTGGCATGACTGACTCTCCTATTCGGGATTCCTCCAGAGGATCCTGCATTGCTACATCTACTGCTGCCGCTGCTGCTGCTGGGAGTCGTTCATCATCCCAGAAAGGAAGTAGGAACACCACTACTTTTACTAAACAATTGACCCTCCAACAGTCCTTAGCGAGGAGGATGAAGTACGACAGCAGTCATCCTGAAGCAAAACGTATAACTGAGGCCTTGACTGCTATGTTGGTGTTAGATGTGCGTCCGGTATCCGCCATTAGTGCAGTGGGATTTAGACAATTGATTGAGGTAGTGTGTCCCCGGTTCCAAATCCCGTCTAGATTCCACTTCACTAGGCAGGCGATACCGAGACTGTACAGAAACGTCAGAAAAAGTGTCCTCAGTGTCCTGAAAAATGCCGTTGTACACAATGTCCACTTAACCACGGACATGTGGACAAGTGGAACAGGGCAGACTAAGGACTATATGACTGTGACAGCCCACTGGGTAGATGTATCACCTTACGCAGCAACAGCAGCAGCGTCACCAGTAGCAGCATCTCAGAAACGCCAGCTCGTTCCAAGGCAGGCTACGCTGTGTATCACCAGTTTCAGTAAGAGGCACACCGCCGACAACCTCTTAGAGAAACTGAGGGAAATCATCGCCCAGTGGCTTACCCCACTTAGACTCTCCTGGGGATTTGTGATATCTGACAACGCCACCAATATTGTGCGGGCATTACATCTGGGCAAATTCCAGCACGTCCCATGTTTTGCTCACACAATAAACTTGGTGGTGCAGAATTTTCTGAAAAGCGACAGGGGCGTGCAGGAGACGCTTTGGGTGGCCCGAAAAATTTCTGGCCACTTTCGCCATTCAGCGACTGCGTGCCGAAGACTGGAGTGCCAGCAAACACTCTTGAACTTGCCCCGGCATCACCTGAAGCAAGAGGTTGTGACGCGGTGGAACTCAACCCTCTATATGCTTCAGAGGATGGAGGAGCAGCAAAAGGCCATACAAGCTTATACATCCACCTATGACATAGGCAAAGGAGGGGGTATGCACCTGACTCAAGCGCAGTGGAGAATGATTTCCGTGTTGTGCAAGGTTCTCCAGCCCTTCGAACTTGCCACACGTGAAGTCAGTTCAGACACTGCCAGCTTGAGTCAGGTCATTCCCCTCATCAGGCTTTTGCAGAAGCAGCTGGAGAAAGTGAAGGAGGAGCTAAGACGGAGCGATTCCGCTCGGCATGTGGGACTTGTGGATGAAGCCCTTCATTCGCTTTGCCAGGATTCCAGGGTGGTCAATCTGTTGAAATCAGACCACTACATTTTGGCCACCGTGCTCGATCCTAGGTTTAAAGCCTATGTGGTGTCTCTCTTTCCGGCCGACACAAGCCTGCAGAGGTGCAAAGACCTGCTGGTGAACACACTGTCAGCTGAAGCGGAACGTGACACGTCAACAGCTCCTTCTTAATTTTCTCCCGCAACTGGGGCTGCCAGAAAAAACGTAGGTATCCTAAGCAACCCGCTGGCAGTGATGCAGGGCACGCAGGACCAAGTTTGGACATCTGGTCCGGACTGAAGGACCTGGCAACAATTTCTGACATGTCTACTGTCACTGCATATGATACTGTCACCATTGACAGAATGGTGGAGGATTACATCGGTGACAGCATCCACGTAGGCATGTCAGACAGTCCATACCTGTACTGGCAGGAAAAAGAGGCAATTTGGAGGCCGCTGTACAAACTGGCTCTATTTTACCTGAGTTGCCCCCCCTCCAGTGTGTACTCCGAAAGAGTGTTTAGTGCAGCCGGGAACCTTGTCAGCGAAAGGCGTAGGAGGTTGCTTCCACAGAATGTGGAGAAGATGATGTTCATCAAAATGAATTATCAGCTCTTCCAGGGAGACCAGCCTCCAGAACGTACAGAGGGACCTGTGGTGGTGGATTCAAGTGGGGACGAGTTAATACTTTGTGAGGATGAGGATGTACACACTGAAGAGGGTGAGGAATCGGTGGATGAGGAGGATGAGGATGACATCTTGCCTCCGTAGAGCCAGTTTGTGCAGGGACAGATTAATTGCCAGCTTGTTTTGTGGGGGCCCTAACGAACCAATCATTTCAGCCACAGTCGTGTGGCAGACGATGGCGCTGAAATGATTGGTTTGTTAAAGTGTGCATGTCCTGTTTATACAACATAAGGGTGGGTGGGAGGGCCCAAGGACAATTCCATCTTGCACCTCTTTTTTTCTTTGCATTATGTACAGTTTGGGGCCTAGTTTTTCAAACTGCCATCCTGTCTGCCACTGCAGTATCATGCCTAGATGGGTCACGTGTTTGTGCCGCCCACTCGTGTCGCTTAGCATAGTCATCCAGCTAACTCGGTGCAACCTTTTGGACATAAAAACACTATTGTGAGGTGTGAGGTGTTCAGAATAGACTGGAAATGAGTGGAAATTAATGTTATTGAGGTTAATAATAGCATAGGAGCAGAAAAACCTACAAATTCTGTGATTTTAGCTGTTTTTATGCTTTTTTTCAAAAAAATACAGATCCAAAACACAAAACCCAGAACCCAAAACACGGAAGGGTGGTTTTGGCAAAACCAATCCAGATCCAAAACACGAAGAAAGATCCAGATCCAAAACCAAAACACGAAAAGTGGCCGGTGCACACCCCTAATATATATATATATATATATATATATATATACACACACACACACACAAATATATATATATATATAAAATCATCAGGGGCCCTACCTGCCTTGCTGGGTGCTGCTGCTGGTGGGTGGCGGCGGACCAGGTGAGTCTGTTCAAGTGTGCACACACGCACACGGCTTCTCCCTCAGGCAGCCGCCAGCAGGAGGCCGGGCCGCATACTGTCTCTCTTCTTGCCAGAGAGACAGCCGCGCGGGACTCTCGGGGAGAGGAGGCGGGACCACGTGACGTCATAATGTCACACGGTACTCGCGCAGTGCTCCTCTGGGAACACTGTCATCGGGTAATTTCTAAGGGCGAGCGCCTAGGATGCCTAGCGGGAAATCCGGCCCTGGAGAGAGGTACACTGTAAGAAGTCTGTACTAGAGATAGCTAGTGACTAAGGCCCCCATTTATTAACGAGTTTTATCACCAAAACGAGTGATAACTTTCACTGTACATGATAAACAGTGCTCCAGACAATCAGCTCCCAACTGTCATTTTTCTAACAGTTGACAGTTGGGAGCTGATTGGCTGGAGCACCATTTATCATGCACAGTGAAATTTATCACTCTTTTTTATGATAAAACTCATTAGTAAATGAGGCCCTAAGTGTCTCGACACAATGACTCGAATCATTTAGATGTTCGAATGATTCGAGTCACTAAAAGTTTGGGGTGTTGAGACAGTCACCTCTCTAGCCTCCCACAGTTACATAGTCAGAGGGAGCCAGGAGGCAGAGGTTAGTGTGTTAGTGTAGTGTGCTATTACTGTAGTCTGCAGCATCTCGAAGAGTCGGGACTCGGGAGAGTCATCATTTATGTGATCCTGCCAGTGTGCCTGCCTTCACTAACTCGAGTTGGGAGTTAGCAGTGCAGGGCTGTGGGGGGCGGAGCTGTGACTCACTCAGAATCGTGCCGCTTGAGCTGGGTCCCGGGTGTGCACTGACTCGGGAGAGTCAGTACAGATGAATCAATCAGCAGTGCGGGGCAGCGAGGGGCAGAGCTATCAGCGACTCATCTGGAGTAGCTGATAGCCACTGCTCAGTCAGAGTCATGTCCCAAGACACTGTCTCGAGACACTCCACTGAGCTGAGCCATGTGGCTCGACGCAGTAGAGTGAATTGCTCTACCTATGTCTATCCTGTACTATCTGTGGTGGGGGGGGGTAAACTGTTATTATGCAGAAGGGAACTCACCATACTGAGCTTCTTCAGTACGCTCCTTTGCCGGTCGCGGCTCCTCTCCTCAGCTCAGCAATGAAGCTACGCGTGTGATGTCATGACATCACGCGTGCTGCTCCAACATAAAAATAAAAAAACTTTATTGCATCGGCTGCAGTGGCCAGTCACAGTGCAGTAATTGGAAGCACTGCTCCACAGTGAACACTGTCCAATCGGAGCTGAGCTGAGCTCCGATCGTGGCAGCTGGCCCTGAAACAGTGAAGTGGCCCAGTGGCAATGCGCAAGGGGTCCAGGCCAAGCAATCCACCCCTGAGCATAGCCCATTCTGCAGCTCTGCAGGGACCAGCGGCCAGACCAAAGTGCTAAAAATGGGACCAGCCCGGGGGGGTATCTGTCACCCTGCCACCCGGCCCAGCCCACCCCCGTCAATGGGTAGGGGTGCATCCAAATATAAAGAACAATTAGGGACATTGGTAGCATACTGCAAGTGGTTATAAATCATAAAATGTACACATTTGTAATAATAGTAAAAAAACAGAGTTAGGTTATAACTTACACATAAACACTAACCCATAACCATGACATAGGGTAAATTTAAGTGCCCACTGTGCCTACAGCCACTATTCAATATGTTCTGTAGCCACTCCACCCAAACCACTTTAGTAACGGGTTAGTAGCTGAAGAAGAGTAGGAGACTCTCACCGTCTGAAAATCACAATGAGTTTGTACATTATTTTTTATAGCGGAAAGGTTTGGTAAGAAGTCCAAACACCAATGATGAGCAATGAGATGAAGGCTTTAGTGTCAATTAAAATATGCCCCATCATACCTGTCTGCAGAAGTTATATCACTCTGGTGGAAATGAAATAAAGCTAAAAAAGTATTTTGGGTTATAGAAGACCCTGTTACTTAAGAGACAAAAATCTGTTGCCACAAATGTCTAAGCTTCGGATATGCCCAGAAAACATGGTAAAGGTCTCCAACCTGACTATAGTTACGTCAGCATTGATTAGAAATAGAAGTCCATCTTTTGTGAAAGAGGGGTCAAATATAATCAATGGATCCGCTTCCCATTTTAATAAGGCCGGAAAAGGAGCATGTTTCGAGGGGCTCTAAAGCAAACCATACCACCCTCTTAGACCTAACTGAAGAAAATTTCTCAATAATATATATTTGGGCAGCGACTAAAGGTAACAAAACCATATGGCGGCTCTGTAACCAGTGTCATAATTGTAAGTACTTATAAAAGTCTCTGAGGGGCCTATTCATCAAAACATAATTATCACATGTGATAATTATGGTTTGAACTCGCTGTGAGTTCAAACACAGTTTAGTAGGCTTTTATCATTCCTCCTGTCCTAAACTATCAATTCCAAAAATTGCTGTTTCTACGAAGCAGTTTTTCCGAGGTGAAAGACTTTTCTCCTGCATTTCACAGGTTGAGTCTCCCATATCCAAAATGCTTGGGACCAGGCATATTTTGGGTATCAGAATATTCCGTATTTTGGAATATTTGCATATCATAATGAGATATCTTGGAATGGGGACCAAGTCTAAACACAGCACAGGATACATTTATGTTTTATATGCATCTTATACTCACAGCCTGTAGTAATATTATACAATATTTTTAATAATTTTGCGGCTCATATAAAGTTTGTGCACATACATGAAATTAATTTATGTTCATATACACCTTATACACAAAGCCTGAAGGTAATTTCATACTTTATTTTTAATAAGTTTGTGCCTTAAACAAAGTGAGTGTACACTGAGCCTTCAAAAAGCAAAGGTTTCACTATCTCAGTCATGCTAAAAAAAAGTCAGTATTTCAGAATATTTGGATATGGGAGACTCAACCTGTAGGACACTTGGGAGTAGTCTACTAAAACTTGATGCAAGGAATGCAACAAGGTCTAAGGCACATTAAAATATTGTCTGCAAACAAACACATTTTGTGAGACAAACCGCCCAATCTCGGCGCTTGGATAGTAGCAGATCTTCTAATTGTTTCAGGTAAGGGTTCAAGAGCAAGGCCCAAAAACTGAAAGGAAGAGTGGACAACCCTGTCGGGTGCCATTAGAAATAGAAAAAAGAGACTACCATTTGCGAATAATCTGGCGGAAGGATAGGAGTAGAGTGCCAATATACAGGAAAGGGACCTTTCCCATAAGCCAAATTGGCGAGGACAGTCATTAAATAACTCTAGTGTAAGCTATCAAATGCCTTTTTGGCGTCTAAAGAGAGCAACAGTAACGTACCTCCAGCCACAGCAAACGTCTTAGCTACATTATATTGAAAAACTGGAGGGTATTGTCTGAAGCTTGTCTTCCAAGAACAAATCCAGCTTGGTCCAGGTTAATCACAGAGGGTAAAGGGTTAAACCTAGCTGCAATTAATTTAGAATACATTTGCACATCTATATTTAAAAATGCAACTGGTCTATAATTGGTAACCAGGGTGGGGTTTTTCCCAGGTTTAGGAAGTTCCACTATTTGTGCTTTCAACATCTACCTAGGGAGAAGGCTCTTATTAGAGGCTTCATTATACAATGGTGTAAGAACTGGAACTAACTGGTTGCAGCCACTTTTTTCTCTGACCATAGGGTAATAAGAGATTGGAGTGTTTCTGGGTCCAGAGATGGAAGATTAAGGTTATTTAAAAACCAAGCAATCTCCACTGAAGTGGGGTGATGGACCTGCAGGTCATTAGACAAATTATATAAACTAGAATAGTAGTCTGCAGAAGCATTTGCTACGTCAAGAGCATTCATCACCTTCTCTCCTACTTTATTGAAAAACAGTGCAAATTCTCTCTTTGGCTAATTTTCCTAATTAAGTCGTGATGATGATTGCACTACCTCTAACCACTGCTTTTAGGGCACACCAAAATTTAAAAGTGGAGGTATCTGTAGGCACATTAGTATCTAAGTATGTTGTAAGAGCATTATAAAAGGCTTGTCTAGATTCAATATTGTACAGAAGGTAAGCTCCCCATCGGCAAGGTCTAGGAGACATAAAAGGAATCCCTACAGCCCACTCTAGACTTGGATGTGCATGATCAGACCAAGTCAGGGAGGATATAGGATTCTGGACCAGCTGCAGGGTCCATATGTCTTTCAGGGCATGGTCAACCCGGGAATATGACTTGTGGATGTGTGAATAATAAGTATAATTTTGAATTGTAGGGTTCTTTGCTCTGCAAATGTCAAACAAGTCATGTTCAATGAGAACTCTTTGAAAAGTCCAAGAATGATCCTGAGGGGAGTCAAGATTGATCTAACCATGAGTAAAAAAATATATATACATGGGTTTAAGACCAAATTTAAATCCCCTAAAACAATAACTGAACCCTTACAGCAGTTTTGTAAGATTGTGCAGACCCTCCTACAAATCGCAACTTGCTTAGCAGTGGGGTCATACACAGATGCTAAAGTGACTGCTTGATCATCTAACTTACCAATTAAAATCAGATAGCGGCCATGAGGTTCTCCATGTTGGGACAAGAGCAGGCAAATACAATGGCTGTACCATTTTTTTGTAGGGCCATTAGCAGTAAAGCAATTAGGGTAGTAATGGTCAGAAAACTTAGGTGGGGAAGGTGCAGCAAAGTGGCATTCTTGTACAGCCACAACATGTTCTTTAACCATAGCAAAATAACATAAAGCCTGAAAAAATTTTTGTAGGGAGTTTAGGCCCTTTACAATTAACACAATTTTAATCATAGACCATGGCATTCAAAAGTGCAAGCCAACAGTATACCACGAAGTGGGGAAGAGCTACATAATGTGCTCCCTGGATATGGGAAAATGGAAACAACAAATAGGAGAGACATCAGGGAAAACAAACCATACAAAAATAGTAAATAAAAAATATTAACTTAGATAACTTGTGGAAGGAGTTAGAGGAAGTCACCAATCTAGGTGGCACAAATAGGAATGAAGGGGGGTAGAGGCCCCTCTTCCACCACTCCCCCCAAAAAAACACTTAATAGTAACAACATAATACAAACATTGGAAAAATATTGCAATTATTGTAAGATAAAAAATTGTAATAGTTGTAAATATAGAAATTATTGGAGAAGTTGTAAGAGTTGTAATGATGCCACATTAATTAAACTAAAGACATATAATCAGCATTCAAAACACAGAAAATATAGAGAGCAAACTTCAGAGGTATATTAGAAACAGCTCACCCAATAGAGTCTACAGTTTCATGGCATCAAGTGTAATAGGGTATCGATCCTGCAAATAGAAGGCATGCCTGTGTAAATATTTATAAGAAATAAAACCTTTCAAGGTTATCAAAACAACCAAAACAAAAGAAAAGTCACAAGAGCCATCATTCTTTAGACCCCACGGAGGACTAGTCCTTTGGAACATGGAGGCTGGAGGGACTCTGCGGTAGAACATCCTTGGAGATGCTCCAATATTTGAGTAGTTTAATGCCATTGTCAGTTTTAGAAATGGTTACAGTGGATCCATTTTGGGAAATAATCAATTTGGTCAAGAAGCCCCATTGATAAAAAATATACACTTTGCAAAGAGCAGTGGTGACTTGTTTAAATAGCCTGCAAGCAGCCAGGGTAGCAGCTAATATATCTCCAAATATTTGAAGATCATCCACCACCTCCCTTGAAGAAACAGATGTACATGCTGCACTGAGAATGGCTTCCTTAATATGGAAATAATTTATCCGCATAAGAGTGTCCCAAGGGACCCCAATCTGGGCATTTTTCGCACACGGAGTAGCCAGTCAATTAGGAAGTCCGCAATAGAAGTAGTGGGCACTAATTTCATAAAGATAAGAGTAACAAAGTCCTTTATGCCAACAGATGTTACCGATTCTGGAATACCCCTTATCTTTATGTTATTACGGCAGGACTGATATTGAAGGTCATTAACTTTATTGCGTAGTGCTGTTACTTCAGATTGAAGTTGCTCATGCAGGATAAACAAGTCATCATGGGTTCCCACTGCTTCCTCCATCTTAGTCTCCAAATGGTCAGTATGGCGTCCCAGATTATCAACCGACTACTGGCAGGACTGAAGAGCCATACGGAATTACAGGTGAAAACTTTCTTAAAGGACTCCAGAAGTTGTTTCATTTATCTCACCATCAGAGGTGCATCGTATCCCAATTGTGATGTGGACTGCAGAGATGGGGAGATAGGTGGAGAAGCTTTAGATGCAGTATCGGAACTTTTAAGTCTAACGCGGATGCTGTAGAACTTCAGGGTGATGAACGTTGTTTAAACCTAACAGGTGGCACCACATTGGAAGCTCACTGATGCTTGGTGGCCATTTTTAAGGAAGAGACAAAACAAAGTAGGAATTACTGAAATCACAATACGAAGTTGGGAGGTTCACATGTCCACAGGCATGAAATTGCTTCAAAACATGCAGGAGTGATGGAAGAAAGTCACATAGTATCAAGGACATGCAGTATGAGAGGTTATGAAGGACGTCACAGTCCACCACACACAGAGGCAGCAATGGACAAACATAGATGTGATGTATACTGTCAATCTCCAAGAACTACCAAGTACTGTATGCTCCCAGCACAGTCTGCATATATAAGGCAGTACAGGTAAATATGGCAGGATCCTCCAGGACACACAGGAAAGTTATAATTATAAGTATTATGTAGTGTGACTGACCTCTCCAAAATGGCAGCTCCTCCACTTACAGGGACCAACAATCAGCTATAAGGCTTATATGGGCTCCAGTGGTCAAAGAATCCAGAAATTGGACACCAGAGGGCTCCCAGAGGGTCAATCAGCAGCAGCAGAGCAAGTACGGGCAGGCAAGCTGCAGCCACGCCAACTACGGCTGCGACTTCTGCCCACCACAAATCCAGGCCGCAGCTTCTATCAACGTAGGTCCCGATCACTGAACTGCTCATTTACCGCACTTGCTCACTCCCAGAGTTGTGGGCGTGTCTGACAGTTGTGATGCTGGACTCGGACGGCAGTTGAGCAATGCAGCATCCAGCTCTCCAGGACGCAGCTCGGAAATTGAGCCCACAGCTTCACTCCCGGAGGTAGGCCATGAAGCAAACCGACAGGCAGCAGCTTTATAGGAGCCTGTAGTGGTGAGCAGGTGGCACAGGTTACAAGAGATATATATTAAGGGAGGGGGAACCCCAATTATGCTCCAAATGTGTGCAAGTGAGGGAGAGCTCCTGAAAGCACATCTAGCCAGGAACTCCATCAGGCCATGCCCCGCAGTGTCCATGTTGTTAATCTATTTTATTTGAACAAATGATTATGATATTAGTCATCAATAAAATTGCGAAAACTTTTTTTGATACAGCAGAATCAACTGTCTGTGTTATGTACAAAAAAAAAGTTTTGCTTAAACAGACAAAAGCATAATACATATCCTAGTGAAGAAAATACCAATCAGTGCCACAGGAGCAAACAGTCACATCATCTATTCGCTTGACTGCTATTTACACCTGCTTATAGCTTCTGCAAATAATGCTCATACTGTATATGTTTAGGTCCCTTTTCTGTTCTTACTGGACTCTGCTTAAATTAGACTTTCCTCCCATTTAGCTTATCCAGGTAGCAGAAAGCATAAGAGGCAGAATCATGCAAATCTGCATGGGTGCATAATATGCGGGGAACCACTTTTCTGGGCATGAGCAGAGCGAAATTACGCAAGTTACACTAAGCAAACTGGCATAGTGCTCACTCTGCATCAGCACCTCATTGTATTTTGTCTAATGGCCATACCCATTGTGAATGGCATTACCATTTTATTAACTGAATAACAACGGATGGTAAAATTACAAGTACAGTATATACCATTTTTTCTTAGCGTTTAAACAAGATTGGTGTTTTATTTAAATATGTAAATAGTTTTTGAATATCGTAGTCACATTATCTAAACTTGTTGAAAGATGATTATAGGCAGTCATTAGTGCAATATAGTAATTTTTGTGTCTAATGCACTCAAAAGTTTTGATTCATTTACTACTGTATATGTGATTTTGCTTCTAGCACATCTTAATTGTCCTTTTGGAGTATGAGCTCTATCCTTTATGGAATATAGCAGTTTCATATGGTATATAAACACCTCACTAACATAAACATATGTAAAAGTAAAATCATCTCCCATGACAAATTAATCAATTGGTCATTAGAGGAGTGGTGCTGATATATAACAGGCTTGAGGCAAAATAATGGGCACATGCAAAGTGTTTGCAAGTTAATAATGTCATTGTCTGTATATGTGTTACTGTATTGCTAGTATTTCTAAATTCCAGTGAGGTTTATCACTCCACCCATGCAATCCATATACTATACGCCCTTTGTAATAATGAATCATGACTCAGTTGTAAGTAACCTGTCCTCAGATGTCTTGTTAGGATTGGCTAACATCACTATACTATATTTCAGGGAAATGAGCAAAGTAAATCACTTGGAGTCTACCTGCTGAGTTGCCTCTCTTATAGGTCAGAGTAAGTCAAACTAACTACGTGATTGTTCTACCTTAAGACCACGTACAAAATTACATCCCAGTTCATACTTACCTACTCTTCCAGAATGTCCAAGAGACTCACAAACTTTCACGTAGTCCACCAGACCCCTGGAAGAGTGGATTGCCATCCCACAAGTATGACCCAACTTAACTATACAACAGTGGCGTCGATGTGGGGGTGCGGGCCACACCAGGTGTCACCCTCGGAGGGGGTGGCACAGGTATCAAGAGATATATATTAAGGGAGGGAGAACCCCAATTATGCTCCAAATGTGTGCAAGTGAGGGAGAGCTCCTGGAAGCACATCTAGCCAGGAACTCCATCAGCCCATGCCCCCCAGTGTCCATGTTGTTAATCTATCGTATTTGAACAAATGATTATGATATTAGTCACCAATAAAATTGCAAAAACTTTTTTTGATACAGCAGAATCAACTGTCTGTTTTATGTACAAACAAAAAGTTTTGCTTAAACACACAAAAGCATAATACATATCCTAGTGAAGAAAATACCAATCAGTGCCAAAGGAGCAAACAGTCACATCCGGCTCCTTAGTGTCAGGAGTTGGGTGCTGCAGTGTGACAATCTCCTGCAGCACTTGGCTCCAGTCACAGAGAAGGAGCCGGCAGAGCAGGAACTAGTCTCCGGGGGCAGCCCAGCATCACCATGCTGGACACGGCCCTGGAGGGATTTCCAGTGAGGCCACACCTCTTTTTGTTATGCTACACCCACTTTTTGGGGGCATGCACCGGGTGTCACCAGAGCCAGTGAAGCCTCCCCTATACAATCACATATGCTGCCAGCTGGGAGAATCGTAAAATAAAACTGTATTTTGTACACTTATACTTCTGTGGCTATATTTTAAGTTGGACATAAAATTGCATACATGGAACTTTAACTTGATATGTCCAGTAAACAATGACAGCATCACCGAACTTGCACAAGACCAATGGCATGTGCTAACTGCTAACGGGTGTAGTATGTATTATCGCCGGCCGCATAGCCGACGGTTCAAATCCCGACAGCGTAAGCCCGGCATGGGTGAAGATCTTGATCGCTAATAAGGTAAGTATAACTAACCCTATTCTCCCCCCTAACCCTTCCTTAGGGGTGCCTAACCCTAACCTCTCCTCCTAGTGCCTAACCCTAACCTCCCTGTAAGTGCCTAAACCTAACCCCCCCATCCCCACAGCCTAAACCTAAGTCTCCTGGGGGAGTGCCTAACCCTAACCTCCCCCAGGGGGTGCCTAACCCTAACTCCCCCTTCCCCTAGCCTAACCCTCCCGGGGGGGTGCCTATCCCTAACTCCCCCGAGAGCCCTAAAACCTAACCCTCCCCCGACCGGCTTACCTTCGTTCGGTATACCGGGCGTCGGGCTCCTGGCGTAGGTCTAATGGTGTTGGGTTTTCGACACCTGTCATTAGTACCTTGCCGGGATTTAACAATCGGGAAGCCGGTGGTTGGCATTTAGACCGTCGGCTTCCTGACTACATCCCATACCAACATATTCCTTAAATAAGTCTTATCTTATATGTATTATTCAAATTGAACGCATCTCTAAAGGGTCTGGCTGACTTGCATCTCCATGCCCTTACTGTACTCAATTTTCATGTTAATGCCCCTGTCTCACCTCTCCCAGCACAAGTGGGTATAATATATGTTCATCTAAAAATACAGAAGCAAGTTTTGCAGTACAGTGTGACACATTCTTACTTGATGGGCTTATGTCTAACGCTTAACCAGCCCCACAATGTTTATTTTCCTATAATTTAAATCTCTATAAATCTGAATTAACATGATGGGCCAAATGTAATAGGGTGACAGTTTAGAAAATGTGAGAGTTTACCAATAAACTCTCACACTATTACAGTGATAGAGTTGTATCTTCAAAATGGGAAAACATCTGGATGAGTTTACATTGTGGGAGTTTTTCGAGTCTGAATAACATGAGAGTTTGCCTGTTCTCAGACTCTATTACATTGGCCGAGTTTGTACAGTGTTACTGCTAAACTCTCACATTTTCTAAACTCTTACGCTATCACCTTTGGCCCGATAATTGAGAATACATTCCTAAAATAGTTATTTAATAAATTGTATTAATTTTTTCAAAGAAAACAGCACAGGGTACATCAAAGAGAATGGGAGCGAGGGGAGGGGGGGTTGGATGCAGCATAACTCACAGTCTAACAATCGATGGATCAGTTCTGCTAAAAGATATTTAAGAACTCATTTTATAAACATCTTGATGAATAAAATATAGAATATTGTATAGCCAGGTGGTTTTACTAAGGGAATATAGGGTAAGGGTGGGAACAGATAATAGGGAGTGGGAAATTAGATTACTTAAATCTGTTAGCGGGCTTAATCAGCCCAGGACGACCATGTACTACCAAATTTATTTGTGCACCCATGCAACATACATGTTATGTGTTTTAGTTGGTGTGTTTGACAAATTTTGTGATAGAGGGAGGTTAAGTCTTCTTCCCATTTGCACTTAAACTGCAATTAGCAATATTCAAGATATGAGTGTGCTTTGCACATCTGGGTGTCAGATTCAGAGTTTGTATAGTACCCGGAACTGGGGGCCCGATTCAGACCCGCTTGCTAGGCTGCGTTCGCACGCAGCCTGCCGATGTTTGCAATGTGCACATGCATATAAGTCGCAGTGCGCATGTGCAAACTAGTCCATGTGATCGGGAAGCGTTCACTTGCTGCGCATAGCCAGCTCGCTAGGATGAGTGACAGGACGAGCTGTTTATGGGTGGTGACAGGGTATGGTCGATGAATACGGGAGTGTGGTGGTGCGATTGCAGGCGTGTCTGTGCGACTTATCGCCGTTTCAGAGGCGTGTATAATTAAGACGCAGTGTCATAAGACACGAGACATGGCTAAATTACACACTGAAGCACTCGCAGTGCTTGCGGTAGGGTATAGTCAGCCACAAGTGCTGCGTATGGATCCGATGTTACTCGATGTTACCGATTGTTGCAAACACTTCCTGGAGATGACGTGTATAAGTGGGTGTCTTAAGACAGGCTGGTGGGCATGTAAATACACACCGCGATCGCACGCCAAGACATAGTGGGCATGCTAATGCCTTGCAGTGCGATCGCGGGATTTGCATACTTCGGCTGTGTACGAACGCATCTAGTGAGCGGGTCTGAATCGGGCCCTGGGACCGCAGCACAGGACTGACTAGAACTAGAGTGAATTAAAATAGGAGGTTGAATGATACGTCTCCTCATTCAGCATTACCTATATGATATAGGAGAACAGAGCAAATCTAGATCTGCTAAATTATGCTACCTGACAGCTTGGCATCATTAGCGACATCCCGCCGACAGACGCACAGCAATGGAAAAATGGGCTTGAAGAACCAAGTGTATTAGATGAAAAGATGAGCATGGGCGTGTACAATGGACCTGGCAGTGACCTGCAAATACTCTTAAACAAAATAAATGATGGGCACTTAGGCGAAAGCGGCACAACATGTATGTGCTTACCTGTTTTGTTTGAGGGCAAATGTCCTCCTCTCTGCGCTGGACAATGAGGCCATGGTGTGTCTGCGGGTAATAATGCAGCAAGGCTGGCCGGGCACCGAGCCCCCTCATGACCGTCCACTGTGTCAGTCAGGGATCTGTCACTTCACACTTCCACTCCCTGACCGCTGCCACCCTGCCTACTTGCTGCGACCAATGCTGTGCAATCAACTGCTCTTCCAATACAGACTTTAGATATTAATCTCCAGCTTTTGCCCAAGGTTGGCAACAGGATGAGCTCTAGTCCAATTTTAAAATGTACTAATTTTACGACCATTACAGTAACAAATATGCAAAGGTCAGCTGTTCTCAGCAACTTCATACTCCAAATAATGTCCCAGAACTGACCCACAATAATCCCCCTGTAATAAAAGAGCCATTTTAAATGAGACCTCAGATCTATGGGGTGGCTCAATTTATCTACTCACCTTCTTCTAGTGCTGCTGTACCCCGGTCCCTCCATCTCTGACAGAGGCTCCCTGCAAGCGCACTTACACTGCAGTTTAACCTGATTGGCGGATAACAGCCATCCACCAATCAGTGTTTAGATACTCCTATGACTGAGATTGGTGGATGGCCAGCGCCATCCACCAATTAACACTGATAGCACCCAGCAGCACAGCCATAGCGTGACTTCGGACACTGACAGAGAAATGGATTATTGAGCGGACATAGCTATTGGCCAGGAGGAAGGCAGAATTGCTAGCCGCCCACTCCGATTGTGGCCAGAGAGCATCTTCTGACTGCCTCCTGGTCACGGCCCCAAATGCCTAAAAGTATACCAGAACGGGGGGCAGATGACACCCTACCGCCCATCCCTGCCCGCCTCTGGATGGATGATGTTGCTAGCGACCTCAAGGGGTGTGCATATCATGGGTACACACTTTAGTTGTAGAATAGTGAGCGCATCTGACAGGCTGAACTTACGGTGTACAGCTTAAATCCGGAGATGGATGCTGGAGCTTGGTGTGAATAGCTCTCAGCTTGGAATGGATGCTGGAGCTTGCTGTGAATAGCACTCAGCCTGGAGTAATGACAGCACACAACCAGGAAAGGACTGGTACAAAAGCAGACACACTGAGCCAGGAGCTAAGAAGCAGGTCTCATGAAAATAAGTTGTTCTGGCAATGGGTGCATTGCCATAGCTGGTTTAAATAGGACACCCTTGCCCCCAATAGGCTGAGCGAACCAGGTGAGCAGATAGTGAAACCTGGTTGGTAGACAGTCAGGTGACAGTGGCCAAGATAGCGGCGCACATGCTCCCCTGGCGCTGGTGATGACTCCGGAAGGACACCAACCAGCAGTTGGCAGATATGAAACTCAGGGCTGTCTCCAATGGTCAGCAGGAGCACCGATGGCCATGAGATGACACCACAGAGTCAGGCAGTGGGGTCTGGAACCCCGAAGAATGACAATTTGGGACTTAAAAATCATATTGATTTTTCTGGGTTTTCTTTATGTACAAAGAAAAATTATATCTAATTTACATGACCAAAATATGTTCATGAATATTTTCCTTTAATTGTTGCATGTTTCAGAGAAGCTAACTAGATAAAGCAATAAATGTTGAAATTTCTGAAGTCAATTTATATCAGATAATCCCTGTTGCAGAAAATATGCAATTTTCCTTCAGGTCATAAATATTCTATATCCTAAGTACATATTATGATGTAAACAACAGCTGTGTCTTTCACTTCCCTATCACTTGACTCACTGGATCAGTGTTAGTGGCAGCTCGTGGATGGCACAAGACAGGAAGACTCTACTGACCATATTATTTTGTTCTACAAAAAAACCATGTATGCTCCTTTATATTTCAATAGCAGCAAATGAGGAGGCATGTTAAGCATGTCTTTGGAGTGCACTTGGAGCACATGAGATACAGGATAAGCACTTACCATAGAGCCTAGATTCATTTCCCCATTGCTGCTTTAAAAGAATGGAACCAAACAATTCCTAAACATCTAAGTGACCAAATTTGAAGCCTAAATGTGTCTAAGCTTTTAAAATGATTACAATGTTTCCTTCCAACTACATACACATAATATTTTCTATGGTTATGATTTTTAGGAGGTGTCAGAAGGGAAAAAGACCTTAAATATACTCCACACATCATAAAGTTAGCATATACCTTCCGGCTGCCTAATATATGCTGTATGTTTAATTGCATGTATCGTGCAACTCAAAATACACAATAACACATAGCTACTCTAAATCAGGCCCTTAATTCTCATCCTAAATGAGTATCATACCCACGCCTTTATTTACCGCATTATGTCCTGTTTAATGTGTGTGTCTGCTTTATTCACCTATTGTTACTACCTTCCCGTGGCTCTTAGTCCTGGTCCTGTCAACACCAACTTACGATACTGTAGTTCTGAAGTACTTCATGTTATCTAAGTCTTGGGTGCATCCCAGCACCTGAGGGCACAGGCAGCTGCTATAAGACCTAGGGGTATATATACTAAGGCAGAGGTTCCAAAAGGTGGTCCTCAAGGCTCCCCAACAGTTCAGGTTTTAGAGATACTCATGATTGAGCACAGGTGACTTAATTAGTACCTCAGTCAAGTTGATTTAACCACCTGTGTTCAACCATGGATATCTCTAAAACCTGAACTGATGGGGAGCCTAGAGGACTGCGTTTGGGAACCTCTGTACTAAGATTCGATTTAAAATCAATCAACATCAGTGTTCAAAGTGTGCCGGTACGAAACGGTTTGTCATACCGCCACTTCACTCCGGTACACGGCGCTGGGGCTATCACTGTCCCAGCACCGTCTGTTTAACTTCGATCAGCAGCCAATCAAGGCAGACTTACAGCATTTTCAGTCTGATGCCGGCTGCGAGTCAATAACAGCTTGCATACCGCAGCCAATCAGAGGCCGGAGTCAGGTTAAAAATTCACCGCCGGAGTCAGGTTAAAAATACAGCCGGGGAAGGGAGCGCTGCTTGAGGTGGCCGTCAGTGCTGCGGGGAGTGGAGGCGCGGTGAGAGTCGAGACTAGGTGAGTGTTGTGTGGAGGGGAGGGGAGGTGTGGTGTGAGGGCTGCAGTGAAACCCACGATATGTCAATAACTTGCAATTGCAAGTCAGGAGGTGTACAGTTGAATGTAGCACTCTGCTGCATGTGATTGCTGCAGTGAGGGAAAGGGATGTAAAGTGTGTAGTGTGATGCTATGATGGGAGGGGAGGCCCATGGGCGCAGTCAGTCCTTAGGCCTGCGGTGCTTTTTAGGAGGTCAGAGATCCTGTGCACATGGGAAGTGATCCTGCCTGGGTTACTGTCTTTATTTTGAAGTGTGGTTATGGAAATATGGGGGGGAGACTCAGAATTTAGGCTGTCTAAGCAAAGTCCCCATGATATTTCCATACCCCAACTTAAAAATTTCCACTTCGACCACTCATCAACATCGATGTTGTTTTCTGGTGCTAAATTACACATTTACTAAGACACAATTTTAGTTTTGTTTTTTTAAGTGTTAGTGAATGTGTGCCTTAGCCCCAGAAACACAACATACAGTCAGGTGCATAAATATTGGGACATTGGCAGAATTTTCATATTTTGGCCTCTATTCACCACCACAATGGCTTTGAAATGAAACAAACAAGATGTGCTTTAACTGCAGACTTTCAGATTTAATTTGAGGGTAATTACATCCAAATCAGGTGGACGGTATAGGAATTACAACGGTTTCTATATGTGCCTCCCACTTTTTAAGGGGCCAAAAGTAATGGGACTATCAAATCAAAAGCTATTTCATGGACAGGTGTGGGCTATTCCCTCATTATTTCATTATCAATTAAGCAGGTAAAAGGTCTGGAGTTGATTCTAGGTGTGACATTTGCATTTGGAGTCAGTTGCTGTCGACTCTCAATATGAGATCCAAAGAGCTGTCACTATCAGTGAAGCAAGCCATCATTAGGCTGAAAAATCAAAACAAACCCATCAGAGAGATAGCAAAAACATTAGGTGTGGCCAAATCAACTGTTTGGAACATTCTTAAAAAGAAAGAATGCACCATAGAGCTCAGCAACACCAAAAGACCCGGCAGACCACGGAAAACAACTGTGGTGGATGACAGAAGAATTATTTCCCTGGTGAAGAAAAACCCCTTCACAACAGTTGGCCAAATCAAGAACACTCTCCAGGAGGTAGGTGTATATGTGTCAAAGTCAACAATCAAGAGAAGACTTCACAAGAGTGAATATAGAGGGTTCACCACAAGATGTAAACCATTGGTGAGCCACAAAAACAGGAAGACCAGATTAGAGTTTGCCAAACAACATCTAAAAAAGCCATTACAGTTCTGGAACAACATCCTATGGACAGATGGGACAAAGATCAACTTGTACCAGAGTGATGGGAAGAGAAGAGTATGGAGAAGGAAAGGAACTGCTCATGATCCAAAACATACCACCTCATCAGTGAAGCATGGTGGTGGTAGTGTCATGGCGTGGGCATGTATGGCTGCCAATGGAACTGGTTCCCTTGTATTTATTGATGATGTGACTGCTGACAAAAGCAACAGAATGAATTCTGAAATGTTTCAGGCAATATTATATGCTCATATTCAGTCAAATGCTTCAGAACTCATTGGACGGCACTTCACAGTGCAGATGGACAATGACCCGAAGCATACTGCAAAAGCAAGCAAAGAGTTTTTTTAAGGCTAAAAAGTGGAATGTTATGCAATGGTCAAGTCAATACCCTGACCTGAATCCGATTGAGCATGCATTTCACTTGATGAAGACAAAACTGAAGGGAAAATGCCCCAAGAACAAGCAGGAACTGAAGACATTTGCAGTAGAGGCCTGGCAGAGCATCACTAGGGATGAAACCCAGCGTCTGGTGATGTCTATGCGTTCCAGACTTCAGGCTGTAATTGCCTGCAAAGGATTTGCAACAAAGTATTAAAAAGTGAAAGTTAGATTTAGGATTGTTTAGTTTGTCCCATTACTTTTGGCCCCTTAAAAAGTGGGAGGCACATATAGAAACCGTTGTAATTCCTACACCGGTCACCTGATTTGGATGTAATTACCCTCAAATTAAATCTGAAAGTCTGCAGTTAAAGCACATCTTGTTTGTTTCATTTCAAAGCCATTGTGGTGGTGAATAGAGGCCAAAATATGAAAATTCTGTCAATGTCCCAATATTTATGCACCTGACTGTAGATGCTGATCGATTTAGATCGAGTTAAAATAGATAAACTCCTCCTTTATTTAATATACCACCAAGAGTATTATGTAACTGGGAATTCATTTTTCCAGTAGTACTTGAGTGTCAAAACAACTCCTGGTTTTGATCACTCAACCTTGCTGACTACCTATTTGTATTAAAACAACTTGCCCACTTTGGGCTCCTGACTCTGGCTTGTTTGTCTATTCTCTGGACTTATAACCTTGCTTGTTATATAAGTCTTTACTATGTTTACATGACCTAGTCTACAGGTTCTCAAACACAGGCCTCAGGACCCCACACAATGCATGTTTTCCAGGTCTCCTCACAGAAGTAAAATAATTAGCTTCACCTGTGAATATTTTAAAATGTGTCAGTGAGTATAGAATTCACCTGTGCACTTGCTGGGTGACCTGGAAAAAGTGAACTGTGTGGGGTCCTGAGGACCGAGTTTGATAATCACTGACCTAGTCCCTCTCCGCTTTATTCCCACAAGCAACCTATCCTGCACTATTCCAAGTTCCTGGCCTGAGATTCTGTTCTTCCATTGTTCATGAACAGCAGCCCGTTACTAATCATTGCATCATGCTTCAGTTGAAAAATGGAATTGGTGGGAATGTTGGTGGTAGTTGTCCTTATCTGGATTTGCCATCCAATACAGATTTTGATAGTAGCCCTTTACAGAAATCACCATCCAATAAAAATAATTCCAGACCTGTTTCCAAATCCATATTTTATTCATATTCTAGATTTGAAGTGTTAGGCATAAATCAGTTTTCATTTTCCATTTATTTTTCGAGTTAATTTGGGTCTCACTCATTATATTGTTATCAGTATCTTATGTAAATATCTCAGTCAACCTGGGGCTATGTGCAATTGCTATTATCTGCTCATGCTCCTTGTTTTACTCCAACATTTCCATACTCTTCATATTCCCATCCAGCAACCTTATCCACATATCTCAATTTACCTGACCTTCAAGTTTATCACCCCCTAGGTCCAGTTTCCTTGACAACTTTGCTGCCTGGGTCGAACATTTCATATTCTTTGACATGCCTACAGTACTCTCATACTAGGTGATTTTAACATTCAATTGACTGTCTCTGCTGCCACAAAATTTCTTTCACTTACTTCCCCTAACAGTGGACTTCATCTCCAATTTACTGTGACATATGATCCCTTAACTATGTTGTGTCCCACTTCTGTTCCACTTGACCTTCTTGATCTCCTGTTACAGCCTCCTTTCAATCAGCCTCACGTTACTTCATGTTTCCTACCTCTCAACCCAATCCCCTTCTTATTTTCATTAAAACAACTGCTCTCTCCTATGGCTACCCTGTCCTGGTCTTATCCAGCTGTCTCTTCCTACAACAAACCCTTCACTTCAGCCCAATAATGCAGCTTCAGCTACCACATATAGTCTCTGATGATCCATCCAGACCTCAACCAAAGCACACCAAACAGATACGCTACCCTTAAAAGAGCTCCCACACTGCTGAATGTCAATGAAGGAAACTTTGCTCCTAATCAGACTTCCACCATTATAAATTCACCCATTCCTCTTAAAGCATTGCCCTTTAATGTGTCAAGCAAAAATATATTTTACTCTACTAATATCTGCCTGATTTCTAACCCCTGAGACTTTTTTGTAACCTTCATCTCGCTTCTCACCCTTCCTGTCTCACAGCACATGATTTTGCTACCTACATCAAAGACAAAATTTACACCATTTGAGAAGATATTTATTAAAGCCAAATACCGCACAACTCACCCACCTTCTCCTACACTCCCAATCCACTTTCAGACCATTCTCTCCAGTAACCAAAGATTCTGGACTCTACACCCATCTTATTATCTCACCCTATAACATGACTCCTTAAACCACTTCCCTCCCACCATCTCAGCTTTCTCCCACACTGCATGCCCACCTCTAGCTTTCCTCTTTAACCCGAGTTCATTCTCCTATAAATATAAAAGAGACCATGTCTTGACCCGCTTTTTCGGAACTTGATGAATTACATAATTTCCATGTCCCCATTCTAAAGTATGGGGACTATGGAAATTATCAAGGGATAATTTGTTGTTGCACATAGCAACCAATCAGATTCTACTTATCATTTATCTAGCACCTTCCAGAAGGTAAGAAGGTAATAGCTAAAATCCGATTGGTTGCTATGGGCAACAACTCCACTTCTAAAAATTCTCATATATATTCTCACATATCATGAAAGTATAAGATTACAAATTACAACAAACATTTTGGAGGCCCCATCACTTGTCCAGATTATGCTGGATGGCACCAAACATAAAAATTAAACCGCCACAATAAAAAATCAGCAATTGTAAATTAATTGTGATAGATGTTAAATTTTTACCACTGACATTCACATACATTTTACAACATAGAAATTATACTCTCCAGATAGCTTGTATTTTAATTCTGTACCTTAGTCATTTGAATCAACATTTAGGGATCTATTTATTAACATTATTTTTACAAAAATAAAGCCAAAAAGGTTTTTTTTCACATTATTTTAGGTTCATTTACTAAAGGGCAATAGGAGTAGAATTCATAAAATTCTACCCCAAACCATAATTATCACATATTTTTAGTAGAGAAGAGCGGGTCCAGTTCTCCGAGAACCGGACCCACCCAAACACAGGGGATCCAAGTAGGATCAGAGTACGGCTCGGGTTTTCCTGCATAACTCAGGATCCAAAACGAGGCAAAATGTCATCATCCCGCTGTCGGATTCTTGCGGGTTTTGGATTCTATAAAGGTCCCGGTGATCGGCGCCATTTTCACTCTGGCTGTGGAGAGTGTACAGAACTGACATGCTCTGTTCTTCTCTGTTGTTCAAGGGAGCAGTATTGTCGGGCTGGGGCTGCAGTACATAAAGTGGGGGTGCTGCTGTGTCACTGTTGTCCTGTCAATCAAGGGGCTCTGTTCTTCTCTGTTGTTCAAGGTTGCAGTGTTGTAGTTGTTCAAGGGTGCAGTTTTGTTGATCTGGGGCTGCAGTACATAAAGTGGGGGGTGCTGCTGTGTCACTGCTGACCTGTCAATCAAGGGGCTAGGGCTGCAGTTCATAAAGGAGTGCTGTGTCGTCCAGGGGTGCTCTGTCAATCTAGGACCCAATACGCCACAGCATAGTGCGACTAGCAGGGCGCTACATGGCGTATGGGCGGCTCCACTGGGCATGCGCCAGAGATCCCATGTGCAAGGCCCGGAGCTGTCAACCTCCACAGCGCAGACGTGATGACAGTGTCGCAAGTGTGCGCTTTAAAATTTAGTCAGTTTGTAATACTGACACCCCACTTTTAAACAGAGCCCACTATTAGTTTCTAAAGTCATGAAATCACTATAGTGTCTAAGTCTGGGATGCACTGTGTGTGACTCCCGACCCACTGGGCATGCGCAGTACTATTAGCCTCCCATACACCACAGCATAGCGTGACTAGCAAGGCGCTACATGGCTATGGAGCGGCTCCACTGGGCATGTGCCAGAGATCCCATTGCAACCCCCAGAGCTGGCAGCCAACACAGCGCCGACGTGCCGATAGTGCCGCACTATAGTCTGGGATGCAGTGTGTGACTCCCGAGCCCCAGGGCATGGACAGTACTATGAGACTCTAAACGCCATAGCGTGACTAGCAGGGTGCTACATGGGTACTGTATTGGAGCCCTGTACACCACTTTCTTGAGTACACAGCACATCAAGTAGTACAGTGGCATAAAGTAGCATAGAAATGCCAGGTGGTGGGAAGTTGTGGATAATGTATTGAGTTCAGTAAGGGTTGGATAACAATACTGAACTTCAATAGCTTGGTCTTTATGCAATTCTGGGAGTGCGTCTTTTTGGTCAACACAGATATCTGTATAAATGACAGAACTCACACACCACCAAGTGATTTCTTTTTAATCCTGTAGTGAAGATTTAAAAAAATAATAATTTTTTCCAGGTCTCGAACCCACGGGACAAGCACTGTAGCAAGGCGATCACCTAACCGCTAGCCCACACACCACCCATATCAAGAGCTGCACCAGTCGTGTATGTGATGAAAAGTCTGTGAATTACAGCAGACAATGTGTACTATGAGCCTCCATATGCCACAGCATAGCGCCACTGGCGTATGGAGTGGCTCCATTGGGCTTGCGCCAGAGATCCCATTGCAACCCCCAGAGCTGGCAGCCACCACAGTGCCGACGTGCCGATGGTGCCGCAAGTGTGTGGATTAAAACCCCACTTTTAAACAGCTCACTGCTAGTTTCTAAAATCATGAAATCACTATGGTGTTTGGGGACAGCGCCGACATTGACGCAAGTGTGCAGATTAAAACCCACAGTTGAGATTCCAAAAAAGAGACCCCTCTTTCAAATAGAGCCCACTACTACTGTAGTCCCTAAAGTCATGAAATCACTATAGTCTGGGAGAGTGCCGACATTGACACAAGTGTGCAGCTTTAAACACACAGTCAGTGTGTAATACAGAGCTGTGCCTGCGTGTGAAATATATTTATAAAAAAGTACAGAACTCACACACTTAATATAATGTTTTAAAACTTTATTAGACATTCTTCTACAGCTCTGATTCCATGAAGAAAACACTGTACTTTAGTGTACCGAATCATTGCTTCTGTCAGTCAATCATCGGGCGGTGATACAGAAAATGCATTGGAAATCTGACGCATGCGCTGTGTAGTTTAGGAAAAGTGACACCTGGTGGACAAAAAGTTGTAATACACTTTTTGACACCTCTATATCATAGCCAGCATTTTGTGCTACAGTAGCTCTTTTGTGGCAACAGCTAGCCTTTGCTATCCACGCGCATCAATAAGCCATGGGCACCCATGACCCTGTTGCTGGTTCATCCTTTGTCCTTCCTTGGACCACTTTTGATAGGTACTATTAGCCCCTGCATATCGGGAACACCCCTCAAGACCTGCCATTTTGGAGATACTCTAACCCAGTCATCTAGCCATCACAATTTGGCCCCTGTCAAAGTCACATAGATCCTTACACTCGCCCATTTTCCCTGCTTCCAACAGATTAACTCCAGGAACTGAGTGTTCACTTGCTGTCTAATATATCCCACCCTTTGCAATTTTAACACAGTAGTTGGCAATACAGTAGTGAATAGGCAATGTACAATAATTCTTTTTAATAGTTAAATAGGCTTCTTTATGTTTTGCTGCTGCAGCACCTCTCTGGCTTTAACTAGGAAAAGGGCAATTTCTCAGTTTTCTCAGTATACCATATTTTAAACACACATTAACCTTTGCAGAACAGTATTGGGAAGTAGTCAAAACGTTGACAGTAACAATTTCGGCATTCATAATGTCAATAACATGATGTCGACATTAATTTCAACATGTTTAAAATGTTGACATGCAGCTGGTCAACATTCTCAGAATGATGACAGATGAAATGTCAACATTAGAGTTATTCTGTGGGCGGAAGGGTTTGGCACTAGGAGGAGGGTTGGGGGTAGAAATTAAGGTTAGGCATAGCAAAGAAATACTTACTGGGAATGCTGGAGAATCTGAGCTATACTCCGGGAGACATGGTCACATGACCACCATGACTTGAAAGATACAGCTGGAAACGCAGCTGCCAGGGGAAGGTATTTCACCACTGGGCCACCAGGACAAAATGTTAACATTTCTTTACTGTCTACATAATGAAAGTCGATATGGTGAACACCAACATTATGACCATTGGTGGATTTTACCTAGGGGCTCCAGGACTACAGCCCTCCCCTAGTAAAATCCACCACCCGTAGGGACTGCCCACATTAGCAGCAGTGGTAGTGACTCCCCTTTGGAAGCACTCCCTCCTGATCATAGCCAGACAGGCAGTCCCAGGGGGGAGGTGTTTTCTCCCCCTGGGACTGCCAGTCTGGCCTGCAATATCATAGACAGGGCTTCCCATGGGAAGCCACTCCCCTGCTATAATGACAGCCCTTTCTGGCTCATATGGGCAGCAGCTAATGCAGCCCCTATAAGCCAGCCTGTTTGCTAGCCTAGCAGCAGCTTCAGGCTTAAGACACACCTCCAGATTTAGGCCATGCCCTTGCAGTCGCAGACTTAAGCCACGCTTCCCGGTGACATCAGCTGTCAATCACCGGGATGGCAAGGGAGGATATGCACTGCAGACCCCTCGGCCAGACAGGTAAGGAGCCGCCACTGATTATGACCATGCCAATATTCTCATGTTGGCATAATGAATGTTAACATTATGGACTGTTGACATTTCATACCCATTACAAGTCGATGTCAAATTACTTATGCACCGTCTAACTCGCCACCTATTACATGCTGTGACTCTTAATGCAAACTCGCCAGAAACCTGTATTGAAACAAAGACAAGAAGCTACTATGAAATGAAGCTATCTTGCTAGTTTTTCTGTCACATATACACTTACAAAAAATATTTTTTTTCAAAATTAAGAGTTATTGTCATGCCAACAACTCACTAATACAGATTATTCCATGGACAGAAGATAATGTGACTGCAGTGACTGCAGAGAGCGACTGAAAATATGCTCTCTCTTATTGTATTAATTTGCAAACAAAATCAATAGAGATTTATCAACAGTAGAATAGATCATTCCTTATCACCCCTGGCTGGCTACTTGCCATTGATGGCAATGTATAAATGCTGGACACACACCATATTTATTAAAATATGAGCTCACTGGAAAAAAAAGGGGTATACGTAATAATACACACAGGATTAAAAATAATCTGTCATAATGAAACGATCATCTACAGATGGAGCAAGATGCACAAAAGAGGACAGGAAATCTCCATCAGCCGACGGAGATCCTGGCCTTGTCACCCGCCCCCCCCCCCCCCCCAACAGCGGCGTCACACCTCGGTTTTGGGAAACAGAGGTCATCCCTGCACCAAAAGGCCAGCAGACTGTCAATCACTGACAGTCTGCTGACGAACTCCATGAGACATCGTACTTCACATGTGCAGTACAGTTCTGGCACATGCGCAGATTCCCGCCAATCGGGAATCTGTGTGATTTATTTTCCTGCATCCTCTGCTGAATTAGGCCCTTAGTACCTTTCAAGGGGAGAGACCAGCCCGCTAGTAATAAAAATTACACATTCTCATATGTGGGGGACATCTTGGGGAAGACAAAACATGTACAGTAAGTATATCCTGTATAGAGCCTGTTATCCTAAACTACTGGTCTTGAATAAATGTGTCATTTAGGAGTTATTATCAGTCTTGCACAGAACATGCCTATTTACAGTGTCCCTGAAAACCAGAACTATTGAGAGTATTGGTCAATACAAGGAATATATTCCTGTACCAAAACGAAGGAATTGGTACTGATGTTTATTCACATGGGAATACCCATGGGGATGTTCACAGATCAGGGGTCTCCTTTTAGTCTAAACTGACAAAGTATATGTGCCAGGTTTTTAGGGGTAAAGGCTATCCAAACTTCAGTCTATGATCTGCAAACTGTTGAGCTGGTAGAATGCATTTAGTGGACCTTGAAACATGCTGAGAATGGCAGTAGCTCAGTATACATTGGACTGGGATATACTCCTGTCCTTTTTAATGTCTGCCTCAAGCCTCTACTGGGTTTAGACATTTTCATTCACTCTATGGGAGAAAGCACAGAGGCCTGGCACAGTTACAGGGGATCAAACCACTCCCAGAGGGCCTATCTCTGACATGGTCGTATCCAATGTGACCTTGCACTCCTACTGCGTACCTGCCATATAAAATAGTGCAGAACAGACTGCCAACATCACTGCTGAATTTGCAACCTAGAATGCCATGCCATGGATTTCATTACACGGTGTAGCAATTGCAACACAATTTGGGTCATGGTGGAAAAGTTTTTCAAAGATGACTCATTTCATTCCTCCCAAAGGCTTGACCTAGGAATTACTCTTCATCGAACACCTCTTTTGTTTCCATGGTTTTCCTCAGAAAATAGTTTTGAAAAGTGGCACTCAGTTTACCTTCAGGCTCTGGAAGGTACTGTGTAAGAACAAGACTATCAAACTTAATTACTCCATAGCAAACTACACATACTAGGTGCAATGGCCCAACAGGTATGATATATTAAAGCCAGATATACCAAAAAGAATAAGAAACCATGACGAGGAAATAAAGGAGACAGAAAAAAAAAGAAAAACATAAAAAAACAAAATTAAACCTTAGGGGTATATTCAATTCATCATAAAAAATATTAATAGATTCCCGATCAAATTGCTTATGAAGGGTTTAAAACTTATACCCAAAAACAAACCCAAATTCTTTTAACTTTTATGGAATTAAATAAATTTGTACGTTGTCTCGTCCTCATAAAATTTAGTCAAAAAGGATCAGACATTATGGCAATATTATTAGACTCAGATGATCAACTAGGTGTAGAGATGCTTAATCAATTATTGTAGGAAAATCATGCAGGAAACTCCATTATTCTAGAAATACATCATCCATAACATTAAAACCACTGACAGGTGAAGTGCATAACATTGATTATTGCATTACTATGGCAGCCATCAAGGGATGGAATATATTAGGCAGCAAGGGAACACTCAGTTCTTGAAGCTGATGTGTTGATAGCAGAAAAAATGGGCAAGCGTAAGGATCTCAGCAACTTTGACAAGGGCTCCAAATGGCAGGTGTTGTGGGTTGTTTCCGGTAGGCAGTGGTTAGTACCTACTAAAAGTGGCCAAGGAAAGACAACAGTGACCCACAACAGGGTCATGGGCACCCAAGGTTCATTGATACATGTGGGGAGTGAAAGCTAGCTCACCTGGTGCTATAACGCAGAAAAGCTACTATAGCACAAATTGCAAACAAAGTTAATGCTGGTTATGACAGAAAGGTGTCAAAACACACAGTTCTTTCTGTGTATGGGGCTGCGTAGCCACAGTAAAGTTAGAGAGCCCATGCTGACTACTGTCCACCACCAAAAGTGCCTACAAATTGTAACCCTTTTTCTTACTGGGTCAATAAAACGTGCCTCCACCCAAGCTTAATTATATACGTGTATAATACCTAGGCTCGCATGGGTAAGCCTGATTAAACTTAAGTGTATTTTGCAAAGTGGTGCACACAATAATTATCACAATAAATCACCTACTTCTTTCTCCCTTTTGAATCCTGCAGGTACAGATGAAATGGAACCTTCTTAATGCTCTTCCAGGTAAGTAAACACACGTTAGTATAGACTTTTGTTATTTTATGTTAACAGATGTGAAAGAATGAGAGCAAACACATTAACACATCATAGTTTTCAGCATACATTTAGGGAACATGCATATATACCAATATACATTACTGCGTTCAAGAATAACAAAGTTACATTTTCCTCTAACACTAATGTCTCTTTGAGGAACATATAAATTGATGAAGTCCTCTATCAATTGTTTATATAGACATCCTTGTTAATATCCACTGTGTTGGTCAGCTTTCAATGTCTTTGAAACATTCAAATACGAATTCTCATATTACCAATAGTTTCTTAAACTAACATAAATATCACAATAAGGGCAGGCGAAACAAGAGTCAATGAAGGAGTTTTATGTATCTCTAGCTATTTATCACTCTTCTGTAAAAGAAGTTCTGAAAAGAATTTGTAGCAGTACCCCAATTAAGCCACAATGTCATATATAAGTATTCCAATAGTGGGGATGTTATTGATTTATATAATTGTTTCATTTTGTACCTAGGCTAGAGCTATGTCCCCAATTATTGATGAGATCAATCAGTAGATCCAGCTGAGTGTTTTACTGGTGTAACAGTACTCACTGTAGGTACAGCGCTACTGCTGTTCCCACTGCCACTAGTTAGCTTCACTCACTTCTGCTACCAGACTAGTTGTCAGCTGCCTGTATAATGCAGGCTCTCTCTTTGCCTTGGTATAGGTGGCTGGGACTCAGGCACGGCTTTCAGCTGTCTCAATATGGGTGGTCTCTCTTACTGACTGGCCCCATCTCTGATGCCACTGAACTCTTCACCTCCGGCCGCCTTCTACTGGCACAGCCACTGGGAACTGTGGTCACCTCTGACCAAGTCGCTACGTGTCCAGCTATGGCGGCCTCACTGTGGCCCTGTGCAAACTCACACCCCCGGACACTGCTAGGATCTCCCTTCACACAGCACCAGTGGAGTGATGAGTGCCAGCCTCTGGTGAGGGGAATTCCAGACTGTCAGCTGCTGCTAACAGCTGTTATATCTCCTCCCTCTAACCGGACCCTCTTTTCCTGACAGAAACCAAATCACTCCCACCTATATTACTCCACCATTGCTCTGCATGCTTA
The DNA here is from genome assembly GCA_031769625.1 of Taudactylus pleione. NCBI lineage: Eukaryota > Metazoa > Chordata > Amphibia > Anura > Myobatrachidae > Taudactylus > Taudactylus pleione. The sequence continues at coordinate 1,596,063 of JAUIMM010000957.1, forward strand.
TGTTCCAACATTAACCACTGCCAGTCCTGCCCTTTTACAATCAAAACATAACATTTGACAAAAATTAATCGCTATATTTAATCTTATATGCTAAAACAACTTTCCCTAATAAATTGTGATATATCATACCTCAGGGATCTGTCACAATATCCCTATACTCTCTGTAAAACAAACTCTAGAAATATATCAATATGGCTACACATTCCCCCTGGTGCATTGGCAAAATGTCTTTCCATTTCGGGTTTTCCTAAAGAATTTGCCAGTGCACCACTAATAGTGCATTCAGTGCTTATACAGGCAGGTGCATAAATATTGGGACATTGACAGAATTTTCATATTTTGGCCTCTATTCACCACCACAATGGTTTTGATATGAAACAAACAAGATGTGCTTTAACTGCAGACTTTCAGATTTAATTTGAGGGTAATTACATCCAAATCAGGTGAACGGTGTAGGAATTACAATGGTTTCTATATGTGCCTCCCACTTTTTAAGAGGCCAAAAGTAATGGGACAAACTAAACAATACTAAATCTTACTTTCACTTTTTAATACTTTGTTGCAAATCCTTTGCAGGCAATTACAGTCTGAAGTCTGGAACGCATAGACATCACCAGATGCTGGGTTTCATCCCTGGTGATGCTCTGCCAGGCCTCTACTGCAAATGTCTTAAGTTGCTGCTTGTTCTTGGGGCATTTTCCCTTCAGTTTTGTCTTCATCAAGTGAAATGCATGCTCAATCGGATTCAGGTCAGGGGATTGACTTGGCCATTGCATAACATTCCACTTTTTAGCCTTAAAAAACTCTTTGGCTGCTTTTGCAGTATGCTTTGGGTCATTGTCCATCTGCCCTGTGAAGTGCCATCCAATTTTCTGAAGCATTTGACTGAATATGAGCATATAATATTGACCGAAACACTTCAGAATTCATTCTGCTGTTTTTGTCAGCAGTCACATCATCAATAAATACAAGGGAACCAGTTCCATTGGCAGCCATACATGCCCACGCCAGGACACTACCACCACCATGCTTCATTGATGAGGTGCTATGTTTTGGATCATGAGCAGTTCCTTTCCTTCTCCACACTCTTCTCTTGATCTTTGTCTCATCTGTCCATAGGATGTTGTTCCAGAACTGTAATGGCTTTTTTAGATGTTGTTTGGCAAACTCTAATCTGGTCTTCCTGTTTTTGTGGCTCACCAATGGTTTACATCTTGTGGTGAACCCTCTATATTCACTCTTGTGAAGTCTTCTCTTGATTGTTGACTTTGACACATATACACCTACCTCCTGGAGAGTGTTTTTAATTTGGCCAACTGTTGTGAAGGGGTTTTTCTTCACCAGGGAAATAATTCTTCTGTCATCCACCACACTTGTTTTCCGTGGTCTGCCGGGTCTTTTGGTGTTGCTGAGCTCTCCGGTGCATTCTTTCTTTTTAAGAATGTTCCAAACAGTTGATTTGGCCACACCTAAGGTTTTTGCTATCTCTCTGATGGGTTTATTTTGATTTTTCAACCTAATGATGGCTTGCTTCACTGATAGTGACAGCTCTTTGGATCTCATATTGAGAGTCGACAGCAACTGATTCCAAATGCAAATGTTACACCTAGTATCAACTCCAGACCTTTTACCTGCTTAATTGATAATGAAATAACGAGGAAAAACCCACACCTGTCCATGAAATAGCTTTTGAGTTGATAGTCCCATTACTTTTGGCCCCTTAAAAAGTGGGAGGCACATATAGAAACCGTTGTCATTCCTACACCGTTCACCTGATTTGGATGTAATTACCCTCAAATTAATTCTGAAAGTCTGCAGTTAAAGCACATCTTGTTTGTTTCATTTCAAAGCCATTGTGGTGGTGAATAGAGGCCAAAATATGAAAATTCTGTCATTGTCCCAATATTTATGCACCTGACTGTATGTCCTAAATAATAATAAAATTATTAGATTCATTTATAACCCATTCAAGCATATTAGCTTACCACTTTAATTCAATCTTTCAAGCTGATGGCCAATTAGGGTGGGATGGTACTGGATAGATCTCTTGCCTTCCCCTGGTGGTGTTCTCCTGGGCTTTTATTTTAGAGTCTTCTTCTTTCGCATCTTTCTTGCTTTGCTCTTGTTGGGCTGGCCCACATTGTTTACATCTTTGTAATTGGGTTCCTCCACAATTTGACCTTGCATGGGAGCTTTGGGATACTGTGACAAGGCAAATTTAGTGTGCATTTTGCTTTGATAATCATTAGGGCAGTGTTATTCCTCCAGTGAAATGTCCAAGTGTGTCAAATTATTAGCCTCTAAACTTGCATTCAGTTGACCTTGGGACCTAGTGTAATTTCCTCTCCACATGGAAAGTGGGCAGGGCGATGAGGCAAGGTGTCTACTCTGCTGGATTCTGTAAAAGGGACCTTTCATTATCCATCTCTCTGCCTCGCCTATGTTGTCCATATATACTTTCTCCCCCAACCTCGGTTTTTCTTGACTGATGACAACATCTGTAAGTTATTTGTCGGCTTGGAGCAAAGCGAATCCCTTTTACTGGTACACCCCCAGGGCCAGTAACATTGATGGCTTGCCTTCCGTTTACTCCTTCGACAACTACAAACTCTATGCTTTCTCCATCTCCCACGCTCGGCAGCAGTTTTAATGGGTTATTCTTGGTTATGTCGGTCCAATGAACAAAAACATCCCTCCCGGTGTCATGTCGTCTAATGAAGCCATAACCTTCCTTTACATGGAATCATAACACCGTGCCAGATATTTTAGGGCTATCTGATGTTTCTCCCCTGCAAATTAACAACCCCTTCTTCAGTCTGTAAGGCGATGTCACTAGTCTCCGTGTTCATGGAAAACTCACTGGGATGGGTTTCAGGCATAGTTTTCACAGAGTTGGCAATGGCAAGGGTATTGTTCTCACATTCTAGCCGCATCAAATGTTCCATCATTTCAAAGACACTAATCTGAACCTTCTGTTTTGCTGTTTCCACTGCTCCCAAGAGTTGGGACATCTCCTTCACTTGGGCTTCAAGAAGATGGACTGTTTCTTCTTGTTGCAGAGACCTCTGTATATTATGTTCTTGCTCCAACCTTTTTTCTTTATTCTACTGCCTCAAGTTGTCCAGTTCTCTGGTTACTGCATCAAGCACTTCTTGCAATTCCTTGTTCATTTTCTGTAGCTGAGCGTTGAAATTTTGTTTTTCCTCATTTTCCCTTTTTAACTCATCTCCATTAATTTCTCTCTTTGTATACACTTCGTCCCATAAAAGATTTGAAAACCATTTAGAATGTATTAACCACATATTTGCTATATGGTCCATTATGCCTAAACTGTACTGTACATCATTTGGTCTTTTCCGCAACAACTCTCCATATATCTGTTCCATAATTGCTACCTTTTCCTTTTCTCTTGTCACTTCATAACTTTCCACAAATTTATCTTCCCATTTATACAGCACCCCCTTTCTCTTCGGCTCCTCCAGAGTACCTTGGATGGCTATTTCAGTAACTGAACTAGATCCATTGGTTTTATTCTTTTCCTCTTCCTTTTTTTTGTCTATACTATATTCTTTTCTCTTTACTACAGCATCTGTTGTATCTTCTAGTTCTCCTAGTATATTTTCATTAATGGCATTCCCATCTTCCAGTTTTATGCCAGTGCATATAGGTTCTACTATTTCTTCACTTATACTACCCTCATTATCATCTTCATGAGGTTTAAATATGTCTTTCTTATCCCTTGTCCTTTTTTTCTCTCTTTCCCATCACTACCACATCATTTCCCAACTCTGTCTCGTCTTTACCTCCTTGAACTTCTAATATTAAATTCCCCTTCAGTTTTTCCATACCCACTTCTTCTAAATCTATCCACCCATCATCCCTTGGATCCTCCTTATGGATTTCAACTACCCCAATTGCCACAGCAAGGACATTAGTGCCTACCTCTTCCTTATTCTTTTGTTTCTTTCCCATAATGGTAGGAGTCTAATTTGCTGTGCAGAGTCGGGATCCACAAACTTCACTGTAATGAATGGCCGCTAACACCTGCTGGTAACAGACTGAGGGCCTGATTCAGAGCCGGACTCTATTTGCAGACGGTCGTTCCAAAAAAGGGGCCGGCTATTTAAATTGAGTGCTCACTCTTTGCAGTTTGTTGACGCCTCTATGTCTGAGCGAGCGAACGAAAAATGCGCTCGCTATTTTGTAAAGATGCCCCTTTGCCGTTCGCATCACACGTCATCTCTGATATTTATTAGATTAATTGGGTACATCAAAAGGCATCTGAACTGCTCGCAGTGCTTGTGGTAGGTTTTTTTCTACTGCTATCACTGTGTGCAGTTCAGGCTAAAAGACAAGTGACATGGTCGATGACACTCCTTTACTAATTATGCACTCCCATTAAACGCCCTTTTTACCATTAGGCACGCCTGCATTCAGATCTCCACTCCCCTGTTTTCATGCACCTTCCCCTGTTACCACCCACAAACGGTACATTCTGTTAATCAAATTTGCAGCCCCTCGCTGTTTTGCGAGCGCACGATTTCCGACCGCAATGACTGGTTTGCGCATCAACCCATACGCATGCGCAGTTGTGCGAACATCGCTCATAGCGAACGAGCGGCTCTGAATCAGGCCCTGAGTGTATTCTCAATCTCAGCAGTGCCTCCAAATGTAACTCTTTTTCTTACTGGGTCAATAAAATGTGCCTCCATTCAAGCTTAATTACATGTGTGTATAATACCTAGGCTCACTTGGGTAACACAAGAAGAAAATATATAGAAAGATCTATATATGAACCTCTGCGCTAGTAAAAATAAACCACAGTATGTGAGATGGCAGATAGACCACAGCAACCAATACTTGTGAAAAAATTGTTCAGGACTCGATCAATAAAACATAATACATATTTAATCATACACATAATAATAAAAAATAGATATAAATATATCACATAACACATATAGTAAATTCTATCTTGAGATAGCCTAAATATCAATTGCAATTGCTTAAATTACTATACTACACAGCACCTCATATAGTGATTGTGTTAAATATATCTCAATTTGTTCAATAACAATATCGCTTGGTTAAAGTGTCCTGGTGCAGTCCATATTCCAGCATACAATAGAACTGTTAGTAAGGAATTTATCCTGCTAGTCAAACAGGTAATTAATCCTCCTCATGTGCAACTAATGGGTTATATACATGGCAAATGTCCCGTGAGAGTAGTCAGCCAGTGAACTGGCCAGTTCTAGACCAACAGCTTAAATTATGCTCACCCCGCTAGTGTGCTCAAAGTCCACAGGGCTTCCTGTTAAACTCCGGCTGTGACAAGCCTTGAACTTGGTGATGGCACCAGCCTGCCCTCCACTATAGAAGTGTCCTGCAATGTAGCAGCAGCCGCGCTGTGAAGACAACATTGTAGCGGTAGCGTTGGTCACATGATCAGCACACCAGCGTCCTGGGCAGTCGGGTCAATAGCTGCTGGATATCCTGGACTGAAACAAAGTGACTATGTTAACAGATGTGAAAGAATGAGAGCAAACACATTAACACATCATAGTTTTCAGCATACATTTAGGGAACATGCATATATACCAATATACATTACTGCGTTCAAGAATAACAAAGTTACACTTTCCTCTAACACTGATGTCTCTTTGATGAACATACAAATTGCTGAAGTCCTCTATCAATTGTTGATATAGACATCCTTTTTAATATCCACTGTGTTGTTCAGCTTTCAATGTCTTTGAACATTCAAATATGAATTCTCGTATTACCAATAGTTTCTTAAATTAACATAAATATCACAATAAGGGCAGGCAAAACAGGAGTCAATGAAGGAGTTTTATGTATCTCTAGCTATTTATCACTCTTCTGTAAAATAAGTTCTGAAAAGAATTTGTAGCAGTACCCATTAAGCCACAATGTCATATATAAGTCCTCCAAAAGTGGGGATGTTATTGATTTATATAATCCTTTCACTTTGTACCTAGGATAGAGGTATATCCCCAATTATTGATGATATCAATCAGTACTTATACTGTAGATAGTTTGAATATCGCTGCTTGCCCAAAACCTCAGGATAAATCAGTACTCCAGGTGCTCTTCTCTCCTCAGGATTATCTCCCTAGTAATTTTCCTCTTATTTTGCTGTATGTTTGACTAGGATTCCAAAAAATAATGTTAGTATAAGTCTCAAGGGGACTTCTGGGGTAGCATTACTCCTATCTGTGCTGTTTATGTTTAAGGTAAATTATTAATGCTGCATGAAAGATCCAGCTGAGTGTTTTACTGGTGTAACAGTACTCACTGTAGGTACAGCGCTACTGTTGTTCCCACTGCCACTAGTTAGCTTCACTCACTTCTGCTACCAGATAGCTGTCAGCTGCCTGTATAATGCAGGCTCTTTCTTTGCCTTAGTATAGGTGGCTGGGACTCAGGCACGGCTGTCAGCTGTCTGAATATGGGTGGTCTCTCTTACTGACTGGCCCCATCTCTGACACCACTGTACTCTTCACCTCTGGCCGCCTTCTACTGGAACAGTCGCTGGGAAGTGTGGTCACCTCTGACCAGGTCGATACCAATCCAGCTACGGCAGCCTCACTCTGGCCCTGCACAAACTCACACTCCCGGATGCTGCTAGGATCTCCCTTCACACAGCACCGGTGGAGTGATGAGTGCCAGCCTCTGGTGAGGGGAATTCCAGACTGTCAGCTGCTGCTAACAGCTGTTATATCTCCTCCCTCTAACCGGACCCTCTTTTCCTGACAGAAACCAAATCACTCCCACCTATATTACTCCACCATTGCTCTGCATGCTTATGTTCCAACATTAACCACTGCCAGTCCTGCCCTTTTACAATCAAAACATAACATTTGACAAAAATTAATCGCTATATTTAATCTTATATGCTAAAACAACTTTCCCTAATAAATTGTGATATATCATACCTCAGGGATCTGTCACAATATCCCTATACTCTCTGTAAAACAAACTCTAGAAATATATCAATATGGCTACACATTCCCCCTGGTGCATTGGCAAAATGTCTTTCCATTTCGGGTTTTCCTAAAGAATTTGCCAGTGCACCACTAATAGTGCATTCAGTGCTTATACAGGCAGGTGCATAAATATTGGGACATTGACAGAATTTTCATATTTTGGCCTCTATTCACCACCACAATGGTTTTGATATGAAACAAACAAGATGTGCTTTAACTGCAGACTTTCAGATTTAATTTGAGGGTAATTACATCCAAATCAGGTGAACGGTGTAGGAATTACAATGGTTTCTATATGTGCCTCCCACTTTTTAAGAGGCCAAAAGTAATGGGAAAAACTAAACAATACTAAATCTTACTTTCACTTTTTAATACTTTGTTGCAAATCCTTTGCAGGCAATTACAGTCTGAAGTCTGGAACGCATAGACATCACCAGATGCTGGGTTTCATCCCTGGTGATGCTCTGCCAGGCCTCTACTGCAAATGTCTTAAGTTGCTGCTTGTTCTTGGGGCATTTTCCCTTCAGTTTTGTCTTCATCAAGTGAAATGCATGCTCAATCGGATTCAGGTCAGGGGATTGACTTGGCCATTGCATAACATTCCACTTTTTAGCCTTAAAAAACTCTTTGGCTGCTTTTGCAGTATGCTTTGGGTCATTGTCCATCTGCCCTGTGAAGTGCCATCCAATTTTCTGAAGCATTTGACTGAATATGAGCATATAATATTGACCGAAACACTTCAGAATTCATTCTGCTGTTTTTGTCAGCAGTCACATCATCAATAAATACAAGGGAACCAGTTCCATTGGCAGCCATACATGCCCACGCCAGGACACTACCACCACCATGCTTCATTGATGAGGTGCTATGTTTTGGATCATGAGCAGTTCCTTTCCTTCTCCACACTCTTCTCTTGATCTTTGTCTCATCTGTCCATAGGATGTTGTTCCAGAACTGTAATGGCTTTTTTAGATGTTGTTTGGCAAACTCTAATCTGGTCTTCCTGTTTTTGTGGCTCACCAATGGTTTACATCTTGTGGTGAACCCTCTATATTCACTCTTGTGAAGTCTTCTCTTGATTGTTGACTTTGACACATATACACCTACCTCCTGGAGAGTGTTTTTAATTTGGCCAACTGTTGTGAAGGGGTTTTTCTTCACCAGGGAAATAATTCTTCTGTCATCCACCACACTTGTTTTCCGTGGTCTGCCGGGTCTTTTGGTGTTGCTGAGCTCTCCGGTGCATTCTTTCTTTTTAAGAATGTTCCAAACAGTTGATTTGGCCACACCTAAGGTTTTTGCTATCTCTCTGATGGGTTTATTTTGATTTTTCAACCTAATGATGGCTTGCTTCACTGATAGTGACAGCTCTTTGGATCTCATATTGAGAGTCGACAGCAACTGATTCCAAATGCAAATGTTACACCTAGTATCAACTCCAGACCTTTTACCTGCTTAATTGATAATGAAATAACGAGGAAAAACCCACACCTGTCCATGAAATAGCTTTTGAGTTGATAGTCCCATTACTTTTGGCCCCTTAAAAAGTGGGAGGCACATATAGAAACCGTTGTCATTCCTACACCGTTCACCTGATTTGGATGTAATTACCCTCAAATTAATTCTGAAAGTCTGCAGTTAAAGCACATCTTGTTTGTTTCATTTCAAAGCCATTGTGGTGGTGAATAGAGGCCAAAATATGAAAATTCTGTCATTGTCCCAATATTTATGCACCTGACTGTATGTCCTAAATAATAATAAAATTATTAGATTCATTTATAACCCATTCAAGCATATTAGCTTACCACTTTAATTCAATCTTTCAAGCTGATGGCCAATTAGGGTGGGATGGTACTGGATAGATCTCTTGCCTTCCCCTGGTGGTGTTCTCCTGGGCTTTTATTTTAGAGTCTTCTTCTTTCGCATCTTTCTTGCTTTGCTCTTGTTGGGCTGGCCCACATTGTTTACATCTTTGTAATTGGGTTCCTCCACAATTTGACCTTGCATGGGAGCTTTGGGATACTGTGACAAGGCAAATTTAGTGTGCATTTTGCTTTGATAATCATTAGGGCAGTGTTATTCCTCCAGTGAAATGTCCAAGTGTGTCAAATTATTAGCCTCTAAACTTGCATTCAGTTGACCTTGGGACCTAGTGTAATTTCCTCTCCACATGGAAAGTGGGCAGGGCGATGAGGCAAGGTGTCTACTCTGCTGGATTCTGTAAAAGGGACCTTTCATTATCCATCTCTCTGCCTCGCCTATGTTGTCCATATATACTTTCTCCCCCAACCTCGGTTTTTCTTGACTGATGACAACATCTGTAAGTTATTTGTCGGCTTGGAGCAAAGCGAATCCCTTTTACTGGTACACCCCCAGGGCCAGTAACATTGATGGCTTGCCTTCCGTTTACTCCTTCGACAACTACAAACTCTATGCTTTCTCCATCTCCCACGCTCGGCAGCAGTTTTAATGGGTTATTCTTGGTTATGTCGGTCCAATGAACAAAAACATCCCTCCCGGTGTCATGTCGTCTAATGAAGCCATAACCTTCCTTTACATGGAATCATAACACCGTGCCAGATATTTTAGGGCTATCTGATGTTTCTCCCCTGCAAATTAACAACCCCTTCTTCAGTCTGTAAGGCGATGTCACTAGTCTCCGTGTTCATGGAAAACTCACTGGGATGGGTTTCAGGCATAGTTTTCACAGAGTTGGCAATGGCAAGGGTATTGTTCTCACATTCTAGCCGCATCAAATGTTCCATCATTTCAAAGACACTAATCTGAACCTTCTGTTTTGCTGTTTCCACTGCTCCCAAGAGTTGGGACATCTCCTTCACTTGGGCTTCAAGAAGATGGACTGTTTCTTCTTGTTGCAGAGACCTCTGTATATTATGTTCTTGCTCCAACCTTTTTTCTTTATTCTACTGCCTCAAGTTGTCCAGTTCTCTGGTTACTGCATCAAGCACTTCTTGCAATTCCTTGTTCATTTTCTGTAGCTGAGCGTTGAAATTTTGTTTTTCCTCATTTTCCCTTTTTAACTCATCTCCATTAATTTCTCTCTTTGTATACACTTCGTCCCATAAAAGATTTGAAAACCATTTAGAATGTATTAACCACATATTTGCTATATGGTCCATTATGCCTAAACTGTACTGTACATCATTTGGTCTTTTCCGCAACAACTCTCCATATATCTGTTCCATAATTGCTACCTTTTCCTTTTCTCTTGTCACTTCATAACTTTCCACAAATTTATCTTCCCATTTATACAGCACCCCCTTTCTCTTCGGCTCCTCCAGAGTACCTTGGATGGCTATTTCAGTAACTGAACTAGATCCATTGGTTTTATTCTTTTCCTCTTCCTTTTTTTTGTCTATACTATATTCTTTTCTCTTTACTACAGCATCTGTTGTATCTTCTAGTTCTCCTAGTATATTTTCATTAATGGCATTCCCATCTTCCAGTTTTATGCCAGTGCATATAGGTTCTACTATTTCTTCACTTATACTACCCTCATTATCATCTTCATGAGGTTTAAATATGTCTTTCTTATCCCTTGTCCTTTTTTTCTCTCTTTCCCATCACTACCACATCATTTCCCAACTCTGTCTCGTCTTTACCTCCTTGAACTTCTAATATTAAATTCCCCTTCAGTTTTTCCATACCCACTTCTTCTAAATCTATCCACCCATCATCCCTTGGATCCTCCTTATGGATTTCAACTACCCCAATTGCCACAGCAAGGACATTAGTGCCTACCTCTTCCTTATTCTTTTGTTTCTTTCCCATAATGGTAGGAGTCTAATTTGCTGTGCAGAGTCGGGATCCACAAACTTCACTGTAATGAATGGCCGCTAACACCTGCTGGTAACAGACTGAGGGCCTGATTCAGAGCCGGACTCTATTTGCAGACGGTCGTTCCAAAAAAGGGGCCGGCTATTTAAATTGAGTGCTCACTCTTTGCAGTTTGTTGACGCCTCTATGTCTGAGCGAGCGAACGAAAAATGCGCTCGCTATTTTGTAAAGATGCCCCTTTGCCGTTCGCATCACACGTCATCTCTGATATTTATTAGATTAATTGGGTACATCAAAAGGCATCTGAACTGCTCGCAGTGCTTGTGGTAGGTTTTTTTCTACTGCTATCACTGTGTGCAGTTCAGGCTAAAAGACAAGTGACATGGTCGATGACACTCCTTTACTAATTATGCACTCCCATTAAACGCCCTTTTTACCATTAGGCACGCCTGCATTCAGATCTCCACTCCCCTGTTTTCATGCACCTTCCCCTGTTACCACCCACAAACGGTACATTCTGTTAATCAAATTTGCAGCCCCTCGCTGTTTTGCGAGCGCACGATTTCCGACCGCAATGACTGGTTTGCGCATCAACCCATACGCATGCGCAGTTGTGCGAACATCGCTCATAGCGAACGAGCGGCTCTGAATCAGGCCCTGAGTGTATTCTCAATCTCAGCAGTGCCTCCAAATGTAACTCTTTTTCTTACTGGGTCAATAAAATGTGCCTCCATTCAAGCTTAATTACATGTGTGTATAATACCTAGGCTCACTTGGGTAACACAAGAAGAAAATATATAGAAAGATCTATATATGAACCTCTGCGCTAGTAAAAATAAACCACAGTATGTGAGATGGCAGATAGACCACAGCAACCAATACTTGTGAAAAAATTGTTCAGGACTCGATCAATAAAACATAATACATATTTAATCATACACATAATAATAAAAAATAGATATAAATATATCACATAACACATATAGTAAATTCTATCTTGAGATAGCCTAAATATCAATTGCAATTGCTTAAATTACTATACTACACAGCACCTCATATAGTGATTGTGTTAAATATATCTCAATTTGTTCAATAACAATATCGCTTGGTTAAAGTGTCCTGGTGCAGTCCATATTCCAGCATACAATAGAACTGTTAGTAAGGAATTTATCCTGCTAGTCAAACAGGTAATTAATCCTCCTCATGTGCAACTAATGGGTTATATACATGGCAAATGTCCCGTGAGAGTAGTCAGCCAGTGAACTGGCCAGTTCTAGACCAACAGCTTAAATTATGCTCACCCCGCTAGTGTGCTCAAAGTCCACAGGGCTTCCTGTTAAACTCCGGCTGTGACAAGCCTTGAACTTGGTGATGGCACCAGCCTGCCCTCCACTATAGAAGTGTCCTGCAATGTAGCAGCAGCCGCGCTGTGAAGACAACATTGTAGCGGTAGCGTTGGTCACATGATCAGCACACCAGCGTCCTGGGCAGTCGGGTCAATAGCTGCTGGATATCCTGGACTGAAACAAAGTGACTATGTTAACAGATGTGAAAGAATGAGAGCAAACACATTAACACATCATAGTTTTCAGCATACATTTAGGGAACATGCATATATACCAATATACATTACTGCGTTCAAGAATAACAAAGTTACACTTTCCTCTAACACTGATGTCTCTTTGATGAACATACAAATTGCTGAAGTCCTCTATCAATTGTTGATATAGACATCCTTTTTAATATCCACTGTGTTGTTCAGCTTTCAATGTCTTTGAACATTCAAATATGAATTCTCGTATTACCAATAGTTTCTTAAATTAACATAAATATCACAATAAGGGCAGGCAAAACAGGAGTCAATGAAGGAGTTTTATGTATCTCTAGCTATTTATCACTCTTCTGTAAAATAAGTTCTGAAAAGAATTTGTAGCAGTACCCATTAAGCCACAATGTCATATATAAGTCCTCCAAAAGTGGGGATGTTATTGATTTATATAATCCTTTCACTTTGTACCTAGGATAGAGGTATATCCCCAATTATTGATGAGATCAATCAGTACTTATACTGTAGATAGTTTGAATATCGCTGCTTGCCCAAAACCTCAGGATAAATCAGTACTCCAGGTGCTCTTCTCTCCTCAGGATTATCTCCCTAGTAATTTTCCTCTTATTTTGCTGTATGTTTGACTAGGATTCCAAAAAATAATGTTAGTATAAGTCTCAAGGGGACTTCTGGGGTAGCATTACTCCTATCTGTGCTGTTTATGTTTAAGGTAAATTATTAATGCTGCATGAAAGATCCAGCTGAGTGTTTTACTGGTGTAACAGTACTCACTGTAGGTACAGCGCTACTGTTGTTCCCACTGCCACTAGTTAGCTTCACTCACTTCTGCTACCAGATAGCTGTCAGCTGCCTGTATAATGCAGGCTCTTTCTTTGCCTTAGTATAGGTGGCTGGGACTCAGGCACGGCTGTCAGCTGTCTGAATATGGGTGGTCTCTCTTACTGACTGGCCCCATCTCTGACACCACTGTACTCTTCACCTCTGGCCGCCTTCTACTGGAACAGTCGCTGGGAAGTGTGGTCACCTCTGACCAGGTCGATACCAATCCAGCTACGGCAGCCTCACTCTGGCCCTGCACAAACTCACACTCCCGGATGCTGCTAGGATCTCCCTTCACACAGCACCAGTGGAGTGATGAGTGCCAGCCTCTGGTGAGGGGAACTCCAGACTGTCAGCAGCTAACAGCTGTTATATCTCCTCCCTATAACTGGACCCTCTTTTCCTGACAGAAACCAAATCACTCCCACCTATATTACTCCACCCCTGCTCTGCATGCTTATGTTCCAACATTAACCCCTGCCAGTCCCACCCTTTTACAATCAAAACATAAGATTCATCTCTATACTTAATCTTATATGCTAAAACAACTTTCCATAATAAATTGTGACATATCATACCTCAGAGATCTGTCACAATATCCCTATACTCCCTGTAAATATTGATATAAGAGTCTAGAAATATATCAATATGGCTACAAAATGGACACGTGAGTGTCAGAACTGTACAATGGAGGAATGGAAGAAGGTGGCCTGGTCTGATGAATCATGTTTGCTTTACATCATGTGGATGGCCGGGTGTGTTGGTTGTTTACCTGGGGAAGAGATAGCACCAGGATGCACTATGGGAAGAAGGCAAGCCAGCGGGGGCAGTATGATGCTCTGGGAAATGTTCTACTGGGAAACAATGGGTCCTGGCATTCATGTGGATGTTACTTTGACCTAGCTAAACATTGTTGCAGACCAAGAACACTACACCCCTTCATGGCAATGGTATTTCCTGATGGCAGTGGCCTTTTTCAGCAGAATAATGCACCCTGCCACACTGCAAATATTGTTCAGCAATAGTTTGAGGAACATGACAAAGAGTTCAAGGAGTTGACTTGGCCTCCAAATTCCCCAGATCTCAATCCGATCGAGCATCTGTGGGATGTGCTGGAAAAACAAGCCCCTCCTGGCAGCTTACAGGACTTAAATAATCTGCTGCTAACATGTTGCCTAATACCACAGAACACCATCATAGGGCTTTTGGAGTCCAAGTCTCAAGCAGTTTTAATGGCACAAGGGGGACCTACACAATATTAGGCAGATGCTTTAATGTTATAGCTGATGGGTGTATGTCTACTAAATATATTACACAAAATTATTTTACTTTTTCTAGATTTTTGGATACTTGAGTATAGCGCTGCTTTTATTTCATACTTGCCTACTCCCCTGGAATGTCCAGGAGATTCCAAATTTTAGGGAGTTTCAAAGTCCCTGAAAAGAGCAGCACTGTTCTGCACACTACTAAGGACTGTAATCTTGGGAAAGTGCTTTGTGCTTGCGACACAAAAGTTTGGTTTGACTATAAAAGTAAGAAAGGTCCCATAGATTTTGGTGACCCCCATTGATTAGATTTGCAAAGACACTATAGGGATTTATTGGTTCCTCTTTACCTGTGGTCTGGGATATTCCTCGTAGTGCAGGTTCATTCTTTAATTATCGAAGAAGTAAGTAAGATCGATCCGAGATAAGGATTCAAACAGACATCTCCATTCCACTGTATTTATTATATTACTGTTTAACTATACTACAGGGTTCAGTGGATGGCAAAAACAGAAAACAATATACTTTAACAGTACACATCAGTAACCTGACACATTTCTCCGAAGCGGTCGATTATTCTTTTTGAGTACATCCTACTGGAAATGGGCACCCCTGTCATAGTGTCTTTTCTGGCGATTTCGCACCACATCTAGATGTTGATCGATGATTGCTTTTGCTTCTTTTAGCCAACACTGATGTTCACGCACCCAGGGCGTTTCTAGGCACATCGAATGTGGGTGATTTCCAGAAACTCTAAATTGAAGATCGGCTGGGAGTTGCCCTGGATGTCCAAACAGTAAGTAGTATGGAGCATATCCAGTTGGCCTTTGTGAAGGGAGAACAGCCCTCAGCATATTGATGAGAGTATGATTCATTTGTTTCAACACCCCATTGGGTGATAATTTGTTGTTCGCAGTTTTTTACAACCATTCAAGATGCACAATTCCTTGAACAGTTGAGACTCGAATGACGGTCCTTGATCGGTGAGTATGCTGAGTGGGTACCCGTAGGGCCAGACGAAGTACCTCCCGAATATCTCCACTGTAATCCTGGCTGACAAATCCTGGACTGACAGAGCCACTACAAACTTGGTATAATGGGCCATCATAGTGAGAGCGTAATTGTATCCAGTGTGGCTGGGCTCCAATTTCACGTTGTCAAGGGACACAATCTGGAGCGGCTGTTGACTGACTATTGGATGCAATGGTGCCCGTTGCCCTGGTTGTCTTGCTGCACGGCACGAGCAGGACCTACACCAATCTTCTCCATTTTGGTGAAGATTATGCCAGTAGAACCTTTTCCTGAGATTGATCTCCATCTTCTGCTCACCAAAGTGACCGGAGTGATCATGAAACGCTTGGAGTATAGAGTCCACCTTTGCTCAGGGTACTATTAGCTGCCAGGTCGTGAGGTGCATCCTCAGGTCGATGCTACATCTAACTAGCAAATCTCCTCTTAGCTCCAATCGATCACATTGCCTGCACAGCTGGAGTAACTCTGATGAGGCCACCGTCCTCTCATCCTTGGTCAGTCTCCAATGGGTGACTAGCTAATCATTCAGCCGACGTAAGTGAGGACATTTATGCTGACACCGGACCCAATCTTTGGTAGTCATATCTCCCTGTATCTCCGCTGAAATTGAGGTCATGCCATGAGGTTTTCAACTGATGGTGAAAGTGGGGATTTCCGCTTGTTCACAGCGGTCGTCTTCTCCCTCCTCACCATTGGATATTGGTAATCGGGAAAGAGCATCTGCATTACCGTTACTGCATCCACTTTGATATTCTATTCGGAACTTAAAATTGGCCAAGCGTGATGCCCACTGCTGTTCCAGGGCCCCCAGTCGGACAGTGGCCTGATGAGCAAGGGGGTTGCAAGTGGTAAAGGCCACAAACGGGGTCGCCGTGAGGTAATCCCTGAATTTTTCAGTCACTGCCCAGACAAGGGCCAGGAACACAAGTTTAAACGCACTGTAATTGGCATAGTTTCTTTGCGTTGGTCGCAATTACCTGCTCTTGTCCAGCTTGAACATGGGGCGAGAACCGCTCCTAGCTCCTGTTTACTGGCATCAGTGTACAAGTGGAAGGGTGTACTGTAATCTGGATATGCTAGTAAGGGTGCTCCGGTTAAGATCTCTTTCAATCGGGAGAAGGCAGCCTGGCGAACATCCATTCATTCAATGAATGACCTCTTGCCGTACTCATATTTGGATATACTGCGAAGCTCTGTCAGTGGGGTAGCTATCTTGGTGAAGTCACGGATAAATCTGCGATAGTATCCGACGAAACCCAAGAACCGGCGCACATCTTTCACCATTCTTGGGGTGGGCCATTCGTGCACCGCCTTGATCTTCTCCGTTCGGGTGCCACACCGCTAGCACTCACGATGTGATCCAGAGATACTGGACCAGAGATTTCAATAAGCGACACTTGGAGGGTTTGAGCTTGAGCCCGAACTTCATCAATTGTTGAAAAACTTCCCGTAAGTGTTGAAGGTGATCCATGTAATGTTCTGAAAAGATGATGATATCATCCAAATAGAGAAGGACAATGTCAAAATTTTGGTGCCCCAGGCAATGCTCCATGACCCTCTGGAAGGCTGCAGGTGTATTACACAGCCCGAATGGCTTACAGGTGAACTCGTACAGTTCCATCGGTGTAGTGAATGCGTTTTTTTCTCGGTCACATTTTCCCATCGGTATCTGCCAGTAGCCACTGGTCATCTAGTGTCAAAAAGTATCTCACCATCTTCAGAGCTGTAAGGGATTCCTAAATGCGGGGTAGGGGTATGCATCTCGATGTGTAACATTATTCAATTTCCTATAATCTATGCAAAAGCGCAACTGCCTGTACTTTTTCTGAACCAGTACCATCGGCGCCGCCCCATGGGCTATGGCTCTCTTGAATGACAACACTCGATTTCATATCCTCCAGCATTTGCTGAACAGGTTGATATAACGCTGGGGCCAAAGGCCAATGTTTTTCCTTGATGGGCGGTGCATTCCCCATCAGAATTCGGTGTTGTATATCCCTTACAGTTCCCAGTTCAGCTGGACTCTTACTGAAGGCTTCCATGCATTCTATTACTACTTGCAAGACCCCTTTGCTTGTAACCTTCCGGGGTTTCGTTATCCCCTATTTGTTTTTCGTCCCACCACACTGGACGTGTGCCACTCTCCAAGTCATTGGCCGCGGCGGTGGAGTATTGTCCCATCCACAGGGCTGGATGCAATACATCCTGGAACGTGGTTCACAGAAGTTTGGCTAATGGCTGTTTCCAATACAGTTTTACTGGGTGATTGTGGGGGTTCAGGATCCTCACTGGAACCCTCCCATTTCAAACAGTCAATACAACACTTGCTACTACTACATCTTGTTTAGCAGAGATCAGGCAGGACTCAATTAAAGCTTCATACTTGCCCCACACTATCGTCTTGGAATTTGGCTGCAGCTTTACTGGCTTCCCATCGGTCAACCGTACCTTCCCAATCTCTCCGGTGTTCTGTGTAAATTTTTGGTGCCCTTGCAGTACCTTGATTGTCTTCTGAAAGACACGTTGGTCCCGCGAAGTGACTTTTTCTGACTCCCCTCGCAAGGTCGTCACCAATTCCTCAGGACAACTCTGTAAGATATTCATCCCCAAGATAATGGGAGCTACTTTAGCCTCACTAGTTTCTGTCACCAGGCATCCCTGTTTGGGTAGCAAGGTTTTTCTGATTTGTATATCTGCCTCCCAATAACCGACATAAGAGATTTCATGGCCATTGCTACCTATAAGTTGAAGCCAGGTGGGAGGTGGTAACAATAATGGGGTGTTTCTCCATTGCTGCCAAAGGGTTGCATAGCAACTGTCTGAACACCATTGATAGTGACTGGAATCATTGGGCATTGCCCAATGTACTGGGGCCACCACATTTCTGAATCTGGATCTAATCCGTTGGTTCCCCCTGAGGTTCAGCCCGCGTTCTCGGGGCGTTGGAGTTTAAACGATCAGAGTAAGTGCAGTAGCTTGCCACGTGGCCTGTTTCCTGGCATCTTCTGCAAATGGTGCTTGATGGTTGGACATGTCCCGTATTTCCCATTGTATTTCTACCATTCCGGTAGTCAGGTCTTCCAACTGTTTCTTCAATATCTGCAGTGGGTCTGTGGATGGAGTCTGACCGCTTTGTGCTGCATATATCTTTACTTCTGATTAGTCTTTCGGGACTGGAGGACGTAGCCCCCCGTAAGTGTAAATGTTCGCGGAATCCCGGCATCTCTGGGAATTCTTCCTCACCAGCCGAGTTGGTGCCAATTACTGTGATAGCGGCTTCCTTAAAATCCAAGAATGGTCGGCCTGGCATTTGTCTCTTTAATAGCCGCAGCTGAGTTCGTACACCCTCTCCTAGAGCTCCTTCAACAAGTTAAGTTGTCAATGCCTTGTCAGGGTTCCTCACTTCCTCACGATCAACAGCCTGTATCTCTTTTAAAGTTTTTTGCAAGTTCAACACATAGTCTCGAAGAGTCTCCCCAGGCCGTTGTTTCTGAGCATAAAATTAAATTTTTAGTTCTGGTAATGTTATTGTTTCAAACGTGGTAGACAATCTCTCCAACAATTGTTCCACAGTTTTCCTCTCATCTATTGGCCATGAGGTCACCTCCCTCAGAGCCGACCCCTTTAGCTGGCCTATTAATATCTCTACTTGCTGTTGGTCACTAAGAGAGTATAATCGGAACATAGACTTCAACTTATTTTGGAATTCGGTAAACGTGTTCCCCTCTGACTTAAAGGCATCCCCGCTATAAGTCGGAAGCCATTGGGCTCTGAAGTAATATGGTAACATGATTGGATTGATCTGTGCTGTTGGGACTGGAGCTTGTCCTGCTCCACTGTTTTCTCCATTCAGCGGCTCATCTCCCGCAGGCTGTTCTTGCGACATCTTGTCTGTGATCAAGTCTACGTTTACTTATACTTCCTGATCCTGTTCGGTTTAGAGTTGATTAGATTTGCGAAAACACTATAGGGATTTATTGGTTCCTCTTTACCTGTGGTCTGGCGTATTCCTCGTAGTCCAGGTTTATTCTTTAATTAGCAGAGAAGTAAGATCGATCCAAGACAGGGATTCAGACAGACATCTTCTCCATTCCACTGTATTTATTATATTACTGTTCAACTATACCACAGGGTTCAGTGGATGGCAGAAACAGAAAACAATATACTTTAGCAGTACACATCAGTAACCTGACATTTCTCTGGAGTGTGTTCGCATAAACATTTCAAACATGCATAACTACTGTATGCTTAAGCAGTAAGACAACACTTCAATGACACATTAGGGTTTAGCATACTATATCACAGTTGTAATTGTTAACAAGTTGTGAACCTCAATTAAGAGACACTTTTATGCTAACTAACTGTATCCTTAAAAAAGCTTACTAGTGTTAATACTGGGTTTAATCACCTCTGCTGTACTTTACCATCATTCAACCTATAAGGTTGTCCACTCTGGGCACCTCCTCCGACTTTGATTTGTAAAGCTCAAGTCCGTTTGCATACTGTATATATTTATATATATATATATATATATATACTTATTACTTCTGGCAGAGATGGCAATAGCTGTTCCAATTCAGCTGGAATTGGGAGAGTTCTGGAGTTTGGGGCTATGCGGAGTGTGGAATACAAGATATAGAAATGTGTCCCTTGTTAAGGAAGCATTGCAGACAAAACAGTTCCTGAATTAATCTTCCTACTGTGTACCAGTGAACGAGGTGCGCAATGAGCACGTAACTGCAGATACCTTGACTTGCCTCTGTTACACTAGAAAAGAGCTCTTTGGTGCCATTGAGCTGTGTGTTAGCCACCAGAAAGGCGTAGCTCTCACCAAGCCATCACAATACTGGGAGCAAGTTATTCATAATAGTCAAATATAGTAACCCCACATATTGTATCCTGGAATTAGGCAATCCGGACTATACAATGGAGCAGTTCATGACACAGGGGCAATTTAGCATATTAGCTGACAATCCCTTTTATTTCTCTCATAAGTGTTATAGGTGCAGCCTTTTATGCTTACTCAGCAGCAGTCTTCTGTGACGTCACGCCTCCGCGTATCGGCTCCCTGGCCCCGGCTCTGATTCACAGATGCTGGTTTTATATTTAGCCTGCACGCTGTCACTGGTCCCGGTACAATCTCTGGTCTCTCTCTGTCTCTCTGTGTCTGTGTGGTAGCTCTGTTCTCCGATGCCACCTGCCCACTTGACCGGCAGCCGCACGCTCTGCTCTCCTCTCCCACACACACAGTGTTTTTCATTCTTTCCTCTTCTCTCACTTCCTGCCACGCTGGCCGCACTCTCACTCACTTCTCTGCCCCAGCAGTCCTCCAACCTCCCATCAGCTCTTCCTATTGCCGTCCAATCCGTGGAGCCCTACTTGACATCATAGATGAAGTCAGTCAATGAATGAACTCCTTTGCATCCTATGATGCACTAAGGGTTCAATTGAGAATCACCAGTAGCACCAGGTGGCACATTTTCCTACAGCCAAAGGAAAATATGTAAATGAATAGTCAGATACTTTTTGCCATTGGTAGCGCAAATTTAAAAAGTTTTCTTTCTACTAACTGATGTGGTAAAAGTTAAAGACTGGTAGAAAAGTAGGTGTACCAAAAATCTATTTTGTTTTTTATTTAAAAAATATCTTGTGCCACGAGCACTGATGATCACCTTCTCTCTCTCTCTTTCTCTCTCTATATATACAGTATAGTGCAGAACCATAAATATCTGGCATACACTGAGGATGTCCTGTAAAAGAATCAAACCTGAGCCTACCAAACATCTATTTTGCATTTTTTATTTTAAAAAGTTTGGTGCCACTAACCCTGATGATCATGTCTCTCTCTCTCTATATATATAAATTTACTGTATATATATATATATATATATATATATATATACTGTATATCTATCTATCGCTGATCTGGCCTACACTGAGGCCATCCTGTAAAAGAGGCAAGCCTGAGCCTAGGACATCAGTGTCTCCATATATATAGGCTTTGTTTTGTGTAAATCTTATGTCCGGCACGCATATTGGCAAATGTTTTGCTGAAATATACATCGTTTCAGATATTGCACTATTAGGAGCTTGTTCCCGCTTCGCTATTCTCCTTATTTATACAGTATATCCACCTAATTGTGACATTACAGAAACAGGCGGCCACCCATAAAATAAATTGGGGAAGTGTGAGTGTTTTAGATTTGTTTGAAAATTGTTTAATTCATTCTTTGCTACAATTGTTAAGTTCTGGTCATTATAGAAGAGAGTATAACATTGATTGCAACTTTGCAAGCATGCAGTGGTTATAAAAAATAGCACCACCACCTCACAAACATATCCAGATAAAAATGCATCTGTTTAAATATCTTTGTGACTTTAAAAAAGGAAAATTTTAATAAAAAAAGAATGTGTCATAGTTTGAAGTGAACTGGTTTTGCCGCCTCACTTACATCAATCAGGGTTTCAACTGGCAATAGCAGAGGAGTGGAGTCCATCAAGCCCCTGGCCCTTACCAGTGAATACCATTAGGTGATATGGGTTGCTACTAGAGTGCTTTCAGGTCCCAGATGTGATGTTTAGGTATTATGCTGGTTACACCTTGGCAGATAGATTGGCCAATCATTTGAACAGCCAATATATATTGAGTGTATCGGCCAGTGTGTACCAGTGATATATGTCTGTGAACGATGTTGTTCACAGACTTA
Source organism: Taudactylus pleione (assembly GCA_031769625.1). NCBI lineage: Eukaryota > Metazoa > Chordata > Amphibia > Anura > Myobatrachidae > Taudactylus > Taudactylus pleione. The sequence goes on from JAUIMM010000957.1 coordinate 1,618,258, forward strand.
TTGTGTCGCCTGTGTTGCACAGACAATGCCTTAATATATCTGCAGATATATTAGGGCATCATGCTGTGTGTACAGGCGGTCAGCTGACCACCCATACATTTGCTGAGGAGGCCAAGGGGTGGGGGGTACGACACGCCCCCTGGCCAGCGGGACCTGCGGCCAGATGACACATGGATGTTTGTCCAGTGTGTATTGTTGATTCCTATAAGTCGCTATTTAGCGCTGCAAGTTGCTTAAGAAAGAATTGCTTTCCAGTCCAATCGTGTGGTTCCAAAGCACAAAAAGTTATTTATGTAAAATGGGTAACATGATGTAAGAGTTAACAATTAGAGTAAAAAGCAATGAAAATAGTACAGCTCGATACATACGCGTGCGCACTGGTCCCAGTATACAGTCATCAATCCAGACGTCTGCAGCCGCAAGAAGATGTGTGTACACTGAGGTCAGGACACAGCTTATATACCTCACAGGTTAACAAAGGGACAAATTGACAGTTTCTCATTGGTTCTTGCTTCTGGTCAATCTGGTCATTGGTCAGTTCATATGGTGTCATCAGGGGTATGGCTCAATTCTCCAACGGTCACATTGTGTAGCTTCCCGCCGAACAACTGGTTAAAACTGGCTACAACACTGCATACTAGTAATAACATTGTAAACAATAACTCCCTATCATACATAACTAGCGGACGCATTATGCAACTTCTTTGCTGATAGAAACGGATGTCTGCAAATAAACAGGGATTTAGTATGATACCAAACATGACATGTCCACTGTATTCTGAACCTTAGATCTCCTTTAAGTACATTTCACATCATAATTATTAGCTAAAAATACCTTTAATAACTCTGGTTATTAACTATAATGTGTGGGAACCATTTTATATGTATGCATTCGCATATGTGCATCTGTGTATTGAAATAGCAAATATGTGTCATTATGTATGTGACTATATACAGATGAGCGTCCATGTGTAAGTATGTGCATACGCATATGAGCGTCTGTGTGTATATATATATTTATATATATATGTGTGTGCGTTATGTGCGTCAGTGTATGTGTGTTGTGAATATGCATTTTAGCGCATTGGATTACACCGATGCAAAGTAGCATCCTGGTAACACGTCATCACACTATAGGTGACTATATCATCAGATAATAATTGTAAAGCGATCGTACCCAATTATTTGACTTTGACAGTCCACCCTTTGATAACAAACATAAAACTATCACCTTCTATTCTTAACCTTTTTAGTCATGCATAATAAATTATTATCTAATGTTCTAAATGGTATGACACAACTCGGTCATTGAACTAACAATAATGCACTTCAGGAAAGGGTAAAACAACCCTTATATGCACTCAGCAGATCTATAGGGAACCATTTGTAGGATGTGGGACCTTATCAAACCTGTAAAGGACATTTGGGGGGGAAATTGAGACTACATTATCTATGATGTTTAATGAAACATTTACAATATATTTTATTATACATGACAAAACCTATTCACATATTATTATCTGATGGTACATTCAATTTCAGGATTATAATGCAGTTCTTCATCAACCTTAGTACCTATACCACCACCACTCACCACCATTAAGATTTAATTTTCACGGTTTACCTTGGTGGTACACTTTCCACACTTTAACATAATAAGAACACATCTGACACATAAACCAAATACTAAGATGACAACAAGTATAAGAATAAGGAGCTTACCTACACTAGCAATCATCTCCTGTACACACTCTCCCAGACCGGAGAACTATTTTACAGGGTTTAGCCATGAGAACCATTCCTCTACCTTTACCTCAGTCTTGTACAAGGAAGTATTATGGTCCTTCTGAAATTCCCACTTCAGTTGTAGGATTTCATACATTCTCCGATCAATCACCTCTTTGGGGTCATTAGTATTATTGGTGATGTACGTGCAACACTTGACACCAAATTGGGTGGCCAAAGTCACACAATATCCACCAGTAATAGCTTTCAGGTAGTTTAACACTAGCCTATGTTGTACCATTTCCTTTTTATAAGTCTGTAGCTCCTTACCTGTATACCTGAAAGTATCATCATACATCTCGGTGATGTTGTCTATTAATTTAGCCAAGTCTTGGATGTATCTAAAATTTAAAGTTCCCCGAGTGATCCTGGTGGGATCTAATGCTACCAAAATTTGGAAGCCAGTTGTTTCACTACTCAACTGTGTGGCTATATGTTCTTCACCAGGGATCATACTTATTTTGTCACAATGTTCATACTTCGTGTGTATGTATGGGGGTGGTGCGGTTTTATGGATACCAATCATTTCATCATGTGTAAGGGTCATTTCCTCTGGGACCAATTTACCTATAAAACATAAACCCTTAGAACTCAGAGATAACCAAGAATATGCCCTTCTTCCACAAACATAGTATACATTATCTGGGAGGACATATGGTATATTACGATCCTGCACAATAGCACATAAAGTTTTAATAAAACTACCTATGCCTATTGTCCTCATCTGCTCAAGACAGGTTTCAGCCTGAATAAAATGTTTACAATAACCCATAGGAACTTTTCTAATAGATACCACATTCGGTTTGTTCCTATGTCCTCGTCTCTGGTGTTCGTCATTAATGGTGTTGCGAGCTATTGTCTGATCCAATAAGTCTGCTTCCCAATTTTCCAGTCTTTCTATGTATGATATGTTTAGACACAGCAAAGACCGATCTATGGAGTATTGGCGCAGCTTTAAACTAGGGGGCCTGGTAATGTTATACTTCCCATCTATGAACCACCCTCCCCGTAATTCAAGGACCTCAGAGAAATTTAATGGGAATGGTACTAATCCGACAGTATGTTGTCCCTGAGGCACGTGAGTGCACACCCAACATTCAGTCTGGTTTAAGGCCTTACCCACTAAGGAATGGTAATCCTCTAAAGGATGCTCGCCCAAATACAGATTACTCTTGGACTGGTATCGTTGGATGCATTTCTTATCAACTAGGGATCCGCAGTACTCACAAATACAGTATTCCTCAAACAATAACCCCTCGCACTGTCTCCGAATTCCATGGCTAACAGATCTCTTAACAATCCCTGAACTGAGTTTGACCATAGGTTGCCCTGAAAGTTCTATTGCTCTGTCCTTTGACTCCACTCTATCAATATCACTATCAGCCTCCCTCTCCGTCATCTGTCCTCCATCACAGAAATAGGAAATCCTGAAACAAATAAGAATGAGAAGAACCCTGGAACAAGAAAAAGAAACAGATCACCACTCCATTGCTGGAATAGTAATCTGTACAGGTCTCCGGCTCATGTGTTTTCTCTGCAGTCTTTAATTCTCCCAGAACAGGCTCGCAATCGACAGGTCCACATTGTCTGTCTCGACTTCGCCTTGTACCTCCTTCGGGTGGTTGACCTTTCTGCATTGAGAGGAATGGACCCAGGTATCTCTTTCTGCTACCTTCAACGATGTGGTACTTGTCATCAACACCTGGTAAGGACTTCCCACTGGTCTGTCAAACAACCTGAACGTAAGAAATTTCGAATCATAACATATACTCCAGGTTCAACATCATGACAGTTTGTCTATGGCATATCAGGTAACAACATTTTCAGTTTCTGTTGCTGTTGTTTCAGCTGTCTACTCATTTTTACAAGATATTGCACAGTAACCTCATTATTACTCTTCAAATCATCCTGTGGACTTATAATCAAATGAGGTTGCCTTCCAAACAGTATCTCAAAGGGGGACAGATTAAGAGGAGATCTTGGAGTGGGTCTGATGATGCTATGGAGGACGAGTGGTAAGGCTTCTGGCCATCCTAATCCAGTTTCAGCCATGATCTTACTCAGTTTATTCTTAATAGTACTGTTCACTCTCTCCACCTTCGCACTGGCTTGCGGTCGGTAGGGGGTGTGAAGTCTACTATTAATTCCCATAAGCTACACATGTTCTGGAAAACATCACCAGTGAAATTAGTACCCCTATCACTTTCTATGATTCTAGGGATACCGTATCTGCATACAAACTCCTGAACAATCTTAGCAGTATAAACAGCAGTATTAGTGGCAGCTGGATATGCCTCTACCCAATTAGAAAATACATCAGTGCACACTAATACATACTTGAGATTCCTGCAAGGTGGTAATTGAATGAAGTCAATTTGTATTACCTGAAAAGGACCATCTGTCAGAGGGATATGGGATGGCTCGGTTGGTATTGTCTTCCTGACATTTTTCCTCAAACAAGTCAGACAAGACATTGCTTTCTTTCCAGATTGAGAAGAAAAGCCCGGTGCACACCAATATGCTCTGACCAACTTGCACATACCTTCTTTTCCCAGGTGAGTCAGACTGTGCACTGCCTCAGCCAGGCTTGGGTATTATGCCCTGGGAGCAACAGGCCTACCTTGTCCATCTCTCCAGAGTCATGAGGACTCCTGACCACATCCCTTCGATCTCGAGACCGCCTTTCTCCTGTAGGGAACACAAATCTTCAATTTCAATTAATTTCAGTGTGTCTATTGTCTGGAAGACCATCACTTTGTTAGTTGGTGTGTTTATGTGATTTACCTTCTGCCAACTCACACGCTCTCCTTAATGCCACCAGTTCAGCCACCTGGGCTGAGTGAGGTGGACCAAGTGGTTCAGCTTCTACAACATCCTCATCATTTACAACAGCATAACCTGTGCATAATTCTCCTGTGTCTGTCTGTCTATGACAACTCCCATCCGTGTAAAATGTCAACTCTACATCTTCTAATGGTGTGTCACGAATGTCTGGTCTTGCAGTAAAGGTCTGATTCAAATATTCCATACAATCATGTGTATCAGCATACCTGCAAAACTCACCTTCAACCAGAAACTCACCTCCTTTCACCCTTTGTGCATTTCGAGGCACATATGGTAAGTAAGTTGCTGGATTTAACGTATTGCACCATTTAATGGTAATATTTGCAGGTGCCATCAGAGCTAGTTTCCATTTCGTGAACCTTGCTGGTTTGGGCAGAATTTAACAAAGCGGATACTGCATGCAGTGTATAGACAGTTGTATCATGCCCTAATACTGCGTCCTCGCTCTTATTTACCAGAAGATCAGTTGCAGCTACACTTCTTAAACACGTAGGGAGTGATCTTGCCACAGTGTTCAATTGTGCACTGTAGTATACTACAGGTCTACCAGCATCACCATGTTTCTGTGTGAGGACACCTGCTACACAGCCATCAGCTTCCATACAATATAACTCAAAGGGTTTTTCATAATCTGGTATTCCAAAGGCAGGTGCTTTTAGCAGACTATCCTTAAGGTTAAGGAAAGCCTGCTCTGTTTCCTCAGTGTGTATGACACGGTCGGGTCTTGAGGATGAAACTAAGTCCTGCAATGGTAAAGCCAAAATAGAAAAACCTGGGATCCACGTCCTGCAGTATCCACACATGCCGAAGAAGGTACGGATTTGCTGCTGGTTTTGCGGCAGTGTCATGGTCTGAATTCTGTTCGTTGTCAAGTGTCTCAGCCCCTGGGTTAGACAGTGTCCCAAGTATTTGACCTTAGTCTGGCATGGCTGTAATTTGTCCTTTGCAACCTTGTGCCCTGTTTGTGAGAGATGAAGCAACAACAGTTTAGTAGCATTTAAACATGACATAAATGAATCAGAACACAACAACAAATCATCTACATATTGAATGAGGATAGACCCAGTCCTTGGTTGAAAAGATTAAAAAACAGTCCTGTAAGGCCTGAGAGAAAATACTGGGGCTATCTATGAAACCCTGGGGAAATCTTGTCAATGTATATTGAACCCTCTGTAGGAAAATGCAAATAGATATTGACAGTCAGGGTGAAGAGGAACAGAGAAGAAAGCAGAACATAAATCAATTACAGTAAAATGAGTAGCAGATGGTGGAATCTGCATGAGGATGACAGCTGGATTGGGCACTACGGGGAATTGGCTTTCAACAACTTTGTTAACCCCCCTAAGATTCTGTACTAATCTATAGCCCCTCCCTCCAGCCTTCTTCACTGGAAAAATTGGCTGGACTAGCTGTACGAATTAAAATCCCTTGTTGCAATAACCTCGCAATTATGGGATACACTCCTAGCAATTATGGGATACACTCCACCTCAGGCTTTAATGGGTACTGAGGAATTTTTGGAGCCTGCCTACCACTCTTCAAGTTAACCATTACAGGGGCTACATTTACCATCAATCAAGTGTCCTGTCCATCTTTGGTCCAGAGGGAACCCGGTATTTGCAATAACATCTCTTTTACCTGAGATGGTAGAGTGCAACATTAATCTTTGTGGTGTGTCCAATATATCCTGTACCTCATTTCAACCTTTTCCGGTATATCTGGGAATATACCATCAGGGGTACAATATATGACACATCCCATTTTACACAGCAAATACCTTCCCAGCTGGTTAGTAGGAGCCGTCGCTGCCAGGAGAAGGAATGCTTGGTTTGTAGTGGCCCAATGGTAACATCTGCAGATCTGGTTAAAGGGTAATGCTGTACCCTGCCTGTTACTCCCATTGCTGGTATGGTCTTGTTGGTAAGCTGTAAATTAATTGGAAAAGTTATAACGGATCTGGTCGGCCCTGTATCCACAAGAAAAGTGTGTTTAGTACCAGATATATCAACTCTCATTGTAGGTTCTTTCCTAGTATTCTCAGTTAACCTGACTGGCTGTAGACTACAGGTATGACCTGACCCCTAGCACTGTCTATCATCCTCCAGCAGAGCATTTGCTGTCACTATGTTAGCAGGTAACCGCTGGAAATTTTCTGAATCTTGTGATTGCCTTCTCTGAGTGTACCTAGGTGTTCCCTTCTTAGGTGGCCCCCAATTTCTCACTTTACAGTCCCTCTTTAGGTGTCCTTCTTTATTGCAAGTATAACACCTTACTGTATAATTTTGTTGCTGGTATGTGTTGTAGTTATGTGACTGTGTAGGTAATCCCTCTAAAGCCTGAATGCTCACTGCCATTAACCTCTCACTCTGTGCCTGTTTCTTTTTGGAAATGTTCTTATCATGTTCTATGGCAGATTCTCTAAGTGCATCTACAGTAATTCTTTTCCAGTTAGGTAGAGAGGTTTGCACCCTGGTCTTTAGATTATCTTTGAGACCATCCATTAGTAGCATAACAGCTACTTCCCTGTGGTGTACATCATCTTTAATATCTGCTATCCCTATGTACTAGGTTATTGCTAGCAGTGCTCTGGCAAAATAATTTGCTGCAGATTCACTATCTTAATGTTTAATAGTGAAGATATTACTCCAGTTCACTACCACTGGAAAATGGCCAACTGCGCGATTGTACGTTTTATATTTACCTGGTTATCCTCATCCGTTAAGGATTCATCCTACTCCAATACACAATCCTGAATAAACTTTTGTACATCAGTATTGGAAGGGAGACAATCTTTATTAGTTGGCTGATGAGCATTACCTAAATCTTTAACAAATTTCTGTCATTTGGATAACTCTTTCCTAGGGTCTGGGAAGTCTGACATAATTGAATGTAATTCTGCTCTCGTCCATGGACAATGCACTGCTAAATTCCTGATGGGAACTATACCATCTTTGTCCGGTTTCCCATTGGGAACTGCAATTGTACGGACAGGATGTACACCTACCACATCACTATGTTCAGGATTAATAATTGGACTTATTGTTTCGGTACTATGGATGTTACCTCTCCTATTATGGTCTCCACTAGTCTCACCAATTTCAGCTGCTGCCCCTGCTGGTTGGATCGCTGCCTTTCCTCTCTGTGGAACATCTAATATATTAACAGCATGTGCAATGGCTGAAATTACAGTGGGTTTATCATCTTCTACAATAACATTTTCCTTGAGGTGACTTAAAACAGGGTATAAGTTACTTATTACGATTTTTTAATTTTTAGTATTGGCGTGCTGCTTTGCGGCATGAGTACGCTGCTTTGCGGCGTGCTACTTTGCCACGTGTGTACACTATTTTGTGGCACGCCATTTTGCAGTGCGCTATTTTGCTACGTGTTCCCCTCGTCCAGCCACAACTTTAAACAATCATTATACTTTACTCTTTTCTTCAAAGATTTGACTAAACATATGTTGTCTCTAACATTACTTAGTACCTCTGAATCAAAACTGCCAACTTTTGGAAAGGGTTTCATACATCCTTTGGTCATCTTGACCCATATGTCGCAGTACGCTGTAGCATAAGTGCCATACTTCACATTCATTATATACCTTGCCGAACCAGTCGGCCCATCCATCAGCAGCACCTCATTGACCATCCCTTGCGACTGCTTAGCACCCATCTGGGACAATGCTTTGGCTACTTTCGCTAGAGATTTTGACTGGTGGACGAATTAAACAAGCTGCGTCCACTCACTTCCACCCGCTGTGCACCGCCGACCGAAAAGCATTTTTCTGTTATCGTGCACAACGAGGAAACACAAAATAGCCTATGCAATTATTTTGCTTTCCGGACAAATTAACCAAGCTTTGTCCGACCGCTTCCTACTTTGAGTTACTCTCCACTGGTAGAATCTAAGTCTTCCACTTAACCTTGCCAGTGATTTCCACCACCACAACCAATTCACAATCACGGTTCACACAACCATGCGGTCCGATCGCACTGCCCAGAGACACTAACCTATCAATGGACTTTGCGATTAAAATTGGAAGTCGACCGAGAAACAACCTCCGGTTTCTCGCCCAGTTATACCTGCTATGTATACTGATACGGCTGTCCTACTCGCCTCTTTGACACCTTGCCGGCCCTATCTATTTTCAACAGTTCAAAAAGCAAAAACCTTCTTCGTTTTTCTTTTTCCTTTTCACATCACAAGCATACGTTCACATTCATATACCTTTGTTTTCTGGCCAGATAAATGCTTTCCCTCCGTGACAATATCTATTCAGAGGTTTTAACAAGCAATACAAGACTATCTATCAAAATGATTGCTTAAACATGTGGCAGTACTACAGGGAAGAGGCATACGCTATTTGCGAATCGCCTATTGCAGCGCAAAAGTGACAATAAAAGAAACTGACTTTTCTCTCTTGTCCCTGGATTCTAATCAGCGCTCCTTAGATTACACAAAAATGGATATTCGGTTTCACAACATAAAGTGCTAAACAGGCTTTAAACAGATTGGTTCTTACCCGTATATGACGCGTCCACCCTTTGTTGAGGAACCGAGATCCTTATGATATGCGTGATTTCCAGTAGCGTGATATCAGTCGTGAGCCCCCATCTATTGATTGCTATAAGTCGCTATTTAGCGTTGCAAGTCGCTTAAGAAAGAATTGCTTTCCAGTCCAATCATGTGGTTCCAAAGCACAAAAAGGGTAACACGATGTAAGAGTTAACAATTAGAGTTAAAAGCAATGAAAATAGTACAGTTGACACATACTCATGCGCACTGGTCCCAGTATACAGTCATCAATACAGACGTCTGCAGTCGCAAGAATATATGTGTGTACACTGAGATCAGGACACAGCTTATATACCTTACAAGTTTCAGAGATAACAAAGGGACAAATTGACAGGTTCTCATTAGTTGTTGCTTCTGGTCAATCTGGTCATTGGTCAGTTCATACGGTGTCATCAGGGGTATGGCTCAATTCTCCAACGGTCACATTGTGTAGCTTCCCGCCAAACAACTGGTTAAAACTGGCTACAACACTGCATATTAGTAATGACATTCTAAACAATAACTCCCTATCATACATAACTAGCGGACGCATGATGCGACTTCTTTGCCGATAGAAACGGATGTCTGCAAATAAACAGGGATTTAGTATGATACCAAACGTGACATGTCCACTGTATTCTGAACCTTAGATCTCCTTTAAGTACATTTCACATCATAATTATTAGCTAAAAATACCTTTAATAACTCTGGTTTAATGTGTGGGAACCATTTTATATGTATGCGTTCACATATGTGCATCTGTGTATTGAAATAGCAAATATGTGTTGGTATGTATGTGACTATATACAGATGAGCATCCATGTGTAAGTATGTGCATACGCATATGAGCGTCTGTGTATAAATATATATATATATGTGTGCGTTATGTGCGTCAGTGTAACACGTCATCAGACTATAGATGACTATGGGCCTGATTCAGAGCCACTCGTAAGCGGTCGCTCGTTCGCTCCGAGCGATGTTTGCCCAACTGCGCATGCGTACGGATCGTTATACGCATGCGCGAACCAGTCAGTGCGGCCGAAATTCATGTGCTCGCAAAATAGCGAATGCCTGATAATTTGAGTGACAGGATGAGACGTATGTGGGTGGTAACAGGGGAAAGTGCTTGAAAACGGTGAATGGAGATCCGATCGCAGGCGTGCTTAAAGGTCAAAACGGGCGTTTTATGGGTGTGCATAATTAAAACAGCAGCGTCATTGACCACGTAACTGGGTTATAGCCAGAACTGCTCGCAAAATTGTGGTAGCAAAAACCAACCACAAGAATAGCGAGCAGCTCATACCCTGTTCGATGTACTCGATTAATCTAATAAATAGCGGACATGACGTAGGATGCGAGCGGCCAGGGGGCGTAGTTTCCCAAAAAACGACCGCAAGTTTTGTTCGCTCGTTCAGACCTAGAGGCGTGAACAGACCGCAAACAGCGAATGGTTCATTTGAATAGCTACCCCTATTTTCTGGACGAGCGAGCGCAAATAGCGACCGGCTCTGAATCAGGCCCTATATCGTCAGATAATAATTGGAAAGTGTTCGTACCCAATTATTTGACTTTGACAGTATAAACAACCATATATCTGTTAGTTTGTACCCAGCTTTAGGCTCAAGGCTTGGTAGTTGAGCCAGGCCTGGTACACAAGTGGACTGCAGAAAAGTCAAGTGGATGAAGATAATCTGGGTCAGACAAAAACGGCAAGTACAAGGATTGGTAAACAAGCAAGGTCTGGTACACAGATGGACTGCAAAAGAAGAGTCAAGACAAGCTAGGTCAAAACCAAATGAACAAAATTAGAGCCACATCAGCAGATACAAGAAATGTCACGAATAAAACTGGATCATAAACTCAGGAATAAATCAGACTTTAGGATACAGATAAACAGGGTATTGAGACCCAGGAATGCTGGAGCACATGTTGTGAGCCCCATACCATGGTGCAGAACTGTGCTTAGAGCTGCTTTAAATAGGCCCCTTCTTTAAGATTCATGCACACAGATATCAAGACATGGCAGGAGTTAGGTGGAGGGGATACCAGCAAAGGTGACTACAAGATCCAGTAAGTGTTTCCTGGGAACTGGATTCGGCAGTGCCTGACATGATGTTCTTATAAAGTGTGATTTGGAGTTTATTTACTAAAGTGTGGGTTTTTATTAGAAGTGGAGATGATGCCCATAGCAACCAATCAGATTTTAGTTATCATAGGGTGGTTGAACATGTAACGCACCCAGTAAGAACATTTGTATCTCAGCAATAACAGTCTGCCTCTTCTACAGCCCTGTACTCTTTGTTAGGACAATGGGCCTGATTCAGACCCACTCGCGAGCGGCTGTCCGCTCGCAAGTGGGTCGATGGTGCGCATGCGCGAGACGCGACGAGTGAAGGACTTTCCTTCGCTCGTTGTGTCTGATCAAAGGGGGCGTGCTGTCGATGTTGATTGACAGCACGCCCCCTTCGGTGGGCGTGCCGGGGGCGTGCCTCCCAGGCGGGGGCGTTCCCAAGGGAACGCCTACCGTCAGAAGCCGGCCCCACTGACATCACTAGTGATGTCAGTGGGAGTGATTTTGGCTCTGATAGAGCCAAAATCACTCCGGGCCTTGCGATTGAGAAACTCAACCGCAGGCTTCGGCTCGCAGTGGCGATGGTCGCGATGGTCAAGACCAGGAGGACGCTCCAAAATTATGGAGGAGGGCCCTGATTCAGAGCGAGCGCTCTGGTCAGAGCGTCCGGCTCTGAATCAGGGCCTATATCAGAAGAGTGGGATTAGATCCTTATTACATTGAGAGGTTTTCACCTTTAGCAGCCACCTTTCCCATAAAAGCCTCCAAGTGATATAGGCTTATTACTATAAAGTATTGCTGTGGTTTAGAAGTGGTCAAGAAGTTATACAGAATAACCCAATGCTAGGCAACAGTTCTGGACATTGGACAAGCACAAAACTGGATAAGCAGGTCAACTACTGATAGGGATTAGAATAAAAGTCTATAAACTAATTATGATCAAACCAAGCTTATAAGGACTGGCAGAGTGGGCTGATGATAGACAAACAGTAGTGGTTGGGCTGAGCTAGGGCTTACAGAGAGTAGTAGTTACGCAATGCTGGGTCACAACTGGATCAGAGCTGATGACAGTAAGCAGTAGTTAAACAATGTTGGATCAGTTCTGGCGGCAGTGGCCAAGGGCATGGCAGGGCTAGAGAAGACAGTAAAATCCAAAATAGCATTGGTGAAGAGGCAATGCAGTTCCTTAAGCCTACCAGGGCCAATCACATGTCGACTGAGAATCTGGCCCCTTCCAATCCAAATCCATGTCACTTGGGGAGAAAGAGTGCGATCCGGATGAAGATGCTGTTTCCACAGCATCCAGCCCAACAGCTGGAAGTCCCATTACATCATGAGACAAGTAGACAGCGGGTGCTGCTAAGAAACAGATGCAGATTCTAACACCTTTAGAGAACTAAGTTTGAGGCCATCATCAAGGTCGTCCTGTAAGAAGGAGACGGGAAAGCCTAAAATAAAGTGTGAAATCCTATGAGTACACACCATACCCTGTGATAGTTTCTACCTGACACTAGCTTTTTTGATTTTAACATGGTCTGCATAACTTCCTCAGACAGACCTTCATTAGTCAGACAATAAAGATCCTCAGTAGAAATGGACAATGAGATTAAAGACCTTTTCTTAGGGGAAGCTTCCACCCTGACCCTTAGAATGTGTCTAAGTTTGACCTTTCCTGTGTATCTGTGTCTATATATGTAACCCTCCCCATATATGTGTCTCTATATGTAATCCTTCCTGTTTATGTTTGCATCTCCATATGTAATCCTCCCTGTATATGTGTGTCTCTATATGTGACCCTCCCAAGATCGTGTCGCCGGGCCAGTACAGTTCTTGCTCTGCGTCTAAATGGAAGTCTTTGCTGCTCTGTCCCTGATAAAATTGCAATCACAACATGCTAGCAGTTCCTGTGCAAATATGGCTTAGAATCAGGTAAGTGGAAGGGACAATGGGGGGAGCGGGGCTGTTGGGCAGTTTGAGGGAAAAGCTGGTAACTAGAGTGCATGTATCATGAGAGGAAAAACCTGGTGGGCAGGAGGGCATTAAGGGAAAAGTTGGTGGGCATGTAAGAAATTTGATGGGCAGAGTGGCAACTAAGAGGATAGCAGATAGGCAATCTGAGGCATGTGATACAAATGTTGGTGGGCAATTGGGAGCAAATAGGAGAAAAGAAGGGCAGAATGCATGTTAGAGAAAAACTGGAAGATAGGCATGTAAAAGCAATAGCAGGTGGGCAATGAGGTATTTGAGAGAAAAGTTGGTGGGCAGAGAGGCATGTGAGAGAAAAGTTGGTGGGCAGAGAGGCATGCAAGTCAAGAGCTCATGGGCAGAGGGACATGTAAGGAAAAAGCTAGCAGAGAGGCATGTAAGGGAAAAGCTAGTGGGCAGAGGAATGTGAGGGACAAGGAATGTGAGGGACAGAGCAATGTGAGGGACAATCCTTATGAGCAAAGGGGCCTACGAGGGATAACCTGATGGATAGAGTCGTACATGAGGCAAAAGGTGGGGGTGAGAGGGGCATGTGAAGGAAAGTAATCACATATAGGCTAAGTACTATAAATAGAGTAGTATAGTGGAAGGGAGCTGGGAATTGTCATGGGAAAGGCATTTTGACATGGACAGATTGGAAGAGAAGGCCCCACACCAGTATCATGCCTAGAGCCCCATTGGGTCTTAATCTGGCTCTATTACTTTCTGATGGTTTATAGATGCCACAAACATGGCATCTTCTGATTAAATACAAACTGGTATGCCCTTCAGGACAGACTGAACACAATAGTTCATAAGAAAGATAAAGAATGAAAAAAGTTACATAGCAACAAAAGGCTTTCCAACATATACTGTAGATCATTGAGAGGAACATTCCTGTGTGACTGGATCATACAGGGGTGGCCATCGGCAGAATGGGATGGCCTTTGATGCACGGAACGGCAGGGAGGTCACCATTTTCACATAAATGGTGGAACTTCCTATACCTTATACATCAAGTACTCGCTACTTCTGTTACATGTGACAAGAGGACACTATCCACTGAAAGAACCTGTGCAAAGGCACTTTTTAAAGCAGGATCTTCTCATTGGGCCTTTCTTAAATCAGGCTGAGGCGCAAAGGGAAGTGTTAAGACCTCTTCATTAATACTAGAGATGTGTGCCGACCCCCGTGTTTTGGTTTTGGATCTGTATCTCCTTGTGTATTGGATCTGGATTTGGTTTTGCCAAAACCGCCCCCTGCGGGTTTTGGATCTTTTTTTGTTTTTATCAAAAAATTATAAAAACAGCTAAAATCACATAATTTGGACAATTGTTCATCCCTACAGTATTATTAACCTCAATAACATTAATTTCCACTTGTTTTCACCTCACACAGTATTGTTCATCAACATAGGCCAAACCAACTCACAAGTACGTTCAATAGAAAACAATACAACACAGAAATGTACTAAAAATCGTACATGGAATATCTTTGCTCAAAACAATTAATCGTAGTTAACAAGCAGCAGTCGGTCTTCTGGCGTCTGGTTAATGACAGGCGTCTACATTTAGACGCCTGTCATTAGTACCACGCTGGGATTAGAACGTCTGGAAGCCGGCGGTCGGGATTTAGACCGTCGGTTTCCAAACTACATCCCAGCTGAGGACGTCCATGCTCCCAAATTAATCAGAAAATTCCACTTGGAGCATCCCAAAAAGCCTAGAAAGTGTCCTGAGACCACCCGTAAGGAGGGGGGTATTGTCACGACCCAGGTTTCACGGCGTGGAGGTTTGCGGTCCTTACCGGTGAGGGCGCTGTGGTACTGTCCTTCTGGGATGGGAGCTGGCGTGTGGAGATTGGCATTGCATGTATGCAGAGGTCTGCCAGTGTTGGGCCACCCTGACAGGTGTAAGACTAGTGGCGTCTCCACGTCACGGCTGTCTGGGTGCCACCATGTTGTCTTTGGCCATGTGACATAGCAGGCCAATCGTCTGTGGGTCACCTGCTCTCTCTGGCCTATCACGTTCTGTTGCTGGGTACTTCAAGGTGTTTGGAGCACCCTGTAGTCTATCTGGATTCACTTTATTCATCTCTGTCACCATGCTGGACATTTATTTATTCCCACTCACTACAGTTTCCTCCTGCTACAGTTATTAGTTTGTTATTACTGGACTTTAGTTATCTTATTGTTCATTTCTACCAACATCCACATTAAACAACTTACTTTTCAGTTTAAACCTGTTCGGGTGTAGGCGTTTCCATGGGAACGCCTCCGTCTGGCAGCCACGCCCCCGGCACGCCCACCAAAGGGGGTGTGCTGTCAATCACCATCGACAGCACGCCCCCTTTGGTGCGAGACCCGAAGCGCTATCCGGGTCTCGCGCATGCGCACGACGGAGCTCCCTCCGTCGTGCGCATGCGCATTTGGATACCATCGACCCGCTTGCGAGCGTCCTGCGCTCGCGAGCGGGTCTGAATGAGACCCACAGACTCTAAAGCTGGCCACACACTAGACCAACTTTCATCCAACCATCCAACTAGTTGGCTGGTTGGAATGAAAATCTGGTAATGTATGAAAGTAAATTATGATCAACAATTTGCTCCTAAATGCCAGAAAACAGATGAAAATGGTCGTTCAGACAAGTTTGTTAAATGTTTGATTTAAACAATTTGTTCAAACAACAGTTTTTGTCCATTTTCTGGCATTTGGGAGCAAATTCCTGACTGTCATTTGCTTTCATACCTTACCAGATTTTCATTCCAACCAATCAACTAGTTGGATGGTGTGTGGCCAGCTTAACAGTTTGCACTGGCCTAATGGACTCGGTCACTGGACAGGAGTCCAGAACAGATTTAATTCACAGCATGGCTTCTCGTGTGGAAGGATTGGGAACCATGCAACAGCAATTAGCACAGTATGTGCAGGAATTGGCACTCCATCAGGATACCTTACAAGCTACACTAACTACTCCAAGTATGCCTGCAGTTACTCCTGCCTTCACTTCTGTGTTATCTGCCTCTGGAGTTCTTCCTCATTTGTATTTACCTACACCTGGCAAATTTGATGGCAATCCTAATGTTGTGGATTTCTTAACCAGTGTGATGTACATTTTACTTTACAACCCTCCAATTTCCCTACTCCTAAAACTAAAGTGGCCTATATTGTATCTTTATTGTCCGGCTCTGGGAGCGATCAGATCCGCTACTGAATAATTACCCAAAATTTTTAACATCATTCAGGAGGATTTTTAATGAGCCTGGAAGAACCACTTCTGCTTCTTCCAGTATTATGAATCTGAAACAAAGTACCCATCCTGTCAGTCAGTACGTCATTCAGTTCCAGACGTTGGCATCAGAGCTCGGATGGAACGAAGAAGCCCTAACATCGGCCTTCTGGCATGGACTATCGGATCATATAAAGGATGATCTAGCCACTCGTGATTTACCCTCTAGCCCCGAGGTTCCCAAAATCCGCCATCACAGTGCATGTTTTAGGGATATCCAAGCTTGAGTCCAGATGGTTAAATCAAATGGATTGAGGTACTAATTAAGTCACCTGTGCTCAAGCATGGATATCCCTAAGACGTTGTTGTAATGACGGACTTTGGGAACCTCTTCTCTAGCCTTAATGATCTAATTTCTCTCTGCAACAAAATTAATATATGCTTTAGAGAGTGCCAAGCTGAGAAGCACAGAGCTGATCGTTTTAGGCCTCATCCTCTACCTGCTCCTACCCGCTCTCCTCTCTCCTTTACAGATGAAGAACCCATGCAGGTTAATCATACCCGTCTTTCTAAAGAAGAACGACAGAGTCGCATTCAAAAGAACCTTTGTCTATACCCGTGGCGGATCCAGGGGGGGCGATAAGGGCGATCGCCCCCCGTAAAACACAGCCCCAGCTCCACCCACCTACTGTACCTGTAGGCTGCACAGCAGTGCAGATGTGGGAGAGCAGAGCCAAGCATGCTTAAGTTGCGGGCAGCAGCCAAGAACTGCCCGCAGCAGTAACAAACACAAGCAGGCAGGCAGTCAGCTGTTAGCCCGAGGCACCTAAACTGGCCAGAGAAGGGGGAAGAGTGACATGGGATTTGTAGTCTATCTTATACTGCTCCCACTGTAACCAGGAAAAGATAAACTACAAATCCCATGAGGCATTGCCAGCAGCATGAAAAGTCTGTGGAGTTGCTACATTAGAGCCTGAGCACTGGCATGCCTTGTCTCCTGGAGTCCTGGTTGGTGACATGGATGGATGAAAGTTCCTGGTGAAGCTCCTGCAGCCTGGCACATTGGTCAGTAACCCAGCTGATAGAGAGGGTAGTTGTCACAGTCTGGTGAGTAGCACTGTCACATTGTAAGCTGTGTGCATAGCTAAAAGCAGTGCTGCTAAATTGCTAATACAGTAGCTCCAGCATGGCTCTTGTTGTTGTGCTTGGAGGTAGAAACAGCCTGTCACATTTGTAGGCCTTTTTTATTACTGTTAACCCCTGGCTGGATAATTGCTGAATTGCATGTCAAGTGTGCACCTCCTGCCCTGTCAGTCAGTCAGGGGGATGCATCCTCCTCCATTCACAATAGTGTTGTGGACAAACTTTACTAGTATACCTGTGTCCATGCTATTACATACATACAGTACAGAGTTCATCAGGGGCAGGCTCCCAAGAGGCATACAATATATGGGATGGGGGGGGAATGGGTATATAATATATAGGAGGGGAGGGAGTGATGGGCATATAATATATAGGACGGGAGGCAGTGATGGGCATTATCATATATATGGGGGATGAGGGGAGGCAGTGATGGGCATATAATATATAGGAGGGGAGGGAGTGAGCATACCATATATAGGGGGTGAGGGGAGGGAGTGATGGGCATATAATAGGGGATGAGTGGAGGCAGTGATGGGCATATAATATATAGGAGGGGAGGGAGTGAGCATACCATATATAGGGGGTGAGGGGAGGGAGTGAGGGCATATAATATATAGGAGGGGAGGGAGTAATGGGCATATCATATATAGGGCGTGAGGGGAGGGAGTGATGGGCATATAATATATAGGAGGGAAGGGAGTGGGCATTTAATATATACTGTAGGGGGTTAGGGGAGGGAGTGATGGGCATATAATACATTTTCGTCATATAGTCACTATATACACTACGTTGTAGAAACAAGGGAGTGGATAAAAGGGCGAGTTGACTCATGGCGCCGCTTGGGAGATAGGATAGAGTACTTAGGATGGGTCATAAAGACAAGGGAGAAAAGAGGGAAAATTGTAAAGAAAGGGAAATTAAAGGGATAGAATAGTTTAAGATTAATAATGAATGGCTATGATGTGAGGTCACTGCGTGAAAATGGGAGGAGCCAGGACTGGAAGTGGGAGGAGGAATGAGTAAAAAGGGGAGGGGTCAGAATTAATTGTTAAACCGCCCCCCCCCCCCTAAAAGAGAAGTCTAGATCCGCCCCTGGTCTATACTATGGAGACACGGGTCACCTGGTGGCTTCCTGTACCCACAAACTGAGAAACGCCCATTCCTAACTAGTTCCGAGGACACTCAGTTAGGAGTATTACTTCCGTCTCCAATGCAGAATTATTCTGTCTTGTCCATAACTCTGGACATTGTGGACCTCATTCAGAGGCGGTCGCTAGGGCACGATCGATCGCAATGAGCGATTTTTTTCGTCATGTGCGCATGCGTGTAGTCAGCATTGCACGTGCACAAGCCAGTTCTTGCGAGCTATATGGAGTCTGTCATCAGTCACTACTTGGTCGTAGCTCTGATTGACAGATAGTTCCGTTTGTGGGGGGTAACAGGGGAAGGTGCATGTGAACGGGGGCGTGGTGCTGCGAACGCATGCGTGTCTGTCGTAAAAAGAGAGATTTGAAGGCGTGCATAAATTACTGAGCGGGTCATCACACACGTCATACCGCAGCCTTTAAGATGCTACTGCTCGTAGTGCTTGAGTGAGCCCAGGGTCTACCTCAAGCACTGAGACTGCAGGCGATGGTTTCTGCCTCTGCCGATGTCTGGAGTCAATTAACAAAGTAACAGGTGTTTGTCATTGCAATGTATATTAGCAAAGTGGTTGCGAAATTTGGCTTTTTTTTCTTTTTAAAAGGACATTACATTTGGTTGGTTTCGGTATGTGATATTTATATTACATTTATTTGCAAAACCATTTAAAATACATTTAATAATCATAATTCCCTTTTTTTGGTTCAAATGCTAAATACATGTTTTTGTAGATGTTTTTTTATATTTTTTTAGGTTTGTGGTACTCCACATACCAGCATGCTTCGTTTTTATTTGTCTTTTATTAATAAAGCCCATAGCCAGATTTCTTAAATCAAACATCAAAAAACACATGCAAAATTTACATTAGAAGAATAGACAAATATACTTTGTTAATGAATAAAATAATCATTTTTTTTAATTCTTGATATATTTTGCCCACAAATGTTTACCGATTTTTGGTTTTGTGGTCAATTCATTTACAACACAAATAATAATTTAAAAAAACATCACGAATTTTAAAGTAAATTTGGTTATGGACTTATTTCAGAAAATGCAGCAGGAGATACACTTGCACATGTGGCTAATGAAAGTGTGCCTGTGCAGCCACCAGATGATCCGACTGCATCTCCCACAAACTCATCACCTCAAAATGTGGTAGCCACATCACATGGAAACAAACTTATTCCAAGGAGTCCTTGTAGGCCATCTAGGGGCAATATCCAAATTTCCATTTTGGACATAATATAGGATACAAATTTAGGAAAAAACAACAAAGATCATATATTTTTTTTTCTTCTTTGCAGCTGACTCCTCTAAGGTAAAATTGCGGATCCTGGGGGACCGTCTTGGTCCCTGCTGTGTGCTTGGCTTAGCCACAGCAGGGCACTGGTCCACCACACCTTCTTTTGGGCCAGTCAGAAGTCCTTTAATCTCCCTGACATCTTGGCTTAGGGACCTTAGATAGGAGGTGTGCTCCAACATGCTGGACTGTAAACCCACCATGGCTGTTATGTGCCTCAACATTGCCACCCTAAGGCCATCAATGGCTTCAGTAAGGGTGGCAGAGGATGGGGGAGGCACTACAGCCATGTGACTTCCTATAATAGGTGTGAGAAAAAAACAATTATTCTATGTTAAATAAAGAAATACAGTAAGATAGCTAGGTGTGTGCAAATAATGACCAGTCTCAGCATGTTGGGGTATTCTGGCCTCCACGACTAGCCTCCTATCTAAGACCCCCAAAAGAAGTTTTTGATTTTTTGTCAAAGCCAAGATGCCAGGGAGTGGTCCGCCTGGCCCACTAAACTGTTGGACCCGCAATTTTAGCTTAGTCTTCAGTCGGCTGCAAAGGTCACCCCACCTGTTGAAAAAGTGTGCATTAATATTTTTTATAATTTTTTTGGGGTGGGGTTTTTTTACCCAAGTTTGACTAAAATATTTTGGACATTTATAGTGAATTTGTTCATACTTTTAGTACAGTATTGTCAAAAAATGTAAAAAATTAATATAAAAGTTACTTCTTTCGCATGAAAGATGTTGGCAAATTAGTGGAGTGCTTCCTATTTATGATCTTTGTTATTTTTTCCCAAATTTTTCTACGAGCCATCAAAGGATATTTATGTCCAAAAGGAAATTTGGATACTGCCACCTGTATTAAGGTTTCGGCCACCTTATAAGGAATTCTTTGTCGTTTTATCTTTCCATGTGATGGGCCAGCAACATTTTGAGGTGATGAGTTTGTTGGTTGTGGAGGAGGATCATCTGGTGTTGGATCAGGCACACTTTCTTCAGCCTAGTGTATCTACTGCAACATTTTCTGAAGCAAGTCCATAACCAAATTCTTCTAAAAACTCCTGTATAACGAGCATACACTCATTAGTCTCCTCCATGGTTGCAAATGTGTGAAAATTGGACGTTGCTATTTATAGCAAAATGCGTATGAGTAGGCAACTGGGCGACACTCCCACGCAGTGCACTACGCAAAGCACTCGCGACTATGATGTTCTATAAAAGCTGCCCAAACAAAACACAACCCTTTCCCATGGAGCTGTGTAGTGTGTGGAGTGCTCTAAAGGCCACACTGACATTTCCTAGCTGGGGAATGAGGTGAGTCACATGTTGTCAGATAGGTGTTTGTTTGTTATGCATGTATTACATTTAAAAATGTCCTGTGTTTACCCACCATTTTGGAAGGGCCAACCAATCAGAATGCACCATAGTTTATATAAAGTAGGGGCATTGCATTTTTTGTCATTGCCATCATGAGATCCGCAAGCTTTTCTAGGTGTGAGTTTCGCATCCTCACTGAGGTTATGGATCGCCGGCTGGGATCCGTTGGGCCACATGTGCCCAACCGAATTAAAATGAGAGCCTACGCAGAGGTGCGTGGATGGTTGCGCAGGCAAGGCTTCCGCAGGACGGTGGTGCAATTGGAGCGGCGGTGGTCGGACCTCAGGAGGTGGACCCCTTTGCTCCTTGATACTCTGCATGCGCAAAACCGCCACAGTAAGTAATGCGTATCCGCATTGCGCCGTGTATGCTATGTGTTGTGTAGGTATTTCTGTGTGTATATGTGTATATGGTTAGTTGTTTTCCAAAATAATGACTGTAATACCTGTGTTGTTAACATAAATGTTAATATTGTATTGCAGCCTTTAAAAATGATGTCAGCCATTTTGTGTGTTTAACATGGTGTCAGAATTTTTAGAAACTATGCATAATTTTGTGTTTAAAAACTACATTTTATGCAGTGTCTCTGCATAAATTACACATGTGTGACACCTTTGTTTTTTCAGATAAAATTGGATATTATGAAAGTATGCATTAGCTCTGCTAAACCTGGGCTATCTTAAAAAGATGGTTATTTATTTATTTTTTTTCCTTTAACATCTGATAAAATAGGATTTCGCCAAAGACAAAGGAGGGATGTGCATGCTGCAGGGCCACCACAGCAAGAAGATGTCTCCCCATCCCCTTCCTCACCATCCCAGCAAGAAGATGTCTCCCCATCCCCTTCCTCACCATCCCAGCAAGAAGATGTCACCTCATCCCCTTCCTCACCATTCCAGCAAGATGTCTCCTCATCCCCTTCCTCACCATCCCAACAAGAAGAGGAATCCTCATCCCCCTCCTCACCATCCCAGCAAGCAGAGGAATCCTCATCCCCTTCCTCACCATCCCAGCCTGAGGTGGTCTCCTCATCCCCTACTTCTCCTCCCCAGCCTGAGGTGGTCTCCCCATCCTCTTCTTCTCCTCCCCAGCCTGAGGTGGTCTCCCCAGCCCACTCTGAGGACAGTGGGAATTGGGCAGTCTCATCCCCTTCTTCTCCTCCCCAGCCTGAAGTTGTCTCCCCATCCCCTTCTTCTCCTTCCCAGCCTGAGGTGGTCTCCTCATCCCCTTCTGCTCCTCTCCAGCCTGAGGTGGTCTCCCCATCCCCTTCTCCTCCCCAGCCTGAGGTGGTCTCCCCATCCCCTTCTTCTCCTCCCCAGCCTGAGGTGGTCTCCCCATCCCCTTCCTCACCATCCCAGCCTGAGGTGGTCTCCCCATCCCCTTCTTCTCCTCCCCAGCCTGAGGTGGTCTCCCCATCCCCTTCCTCACCATCCCAGCCTGAGGTGGTCTCCCCATCCCCTTCTTCTCCTCCCCAGCCTGAGGTGGTCTCCTCATCCCCTTCTTCTCCTCTCCAGCCTGAGGTGGTCTCCCCATCCATTTCTCCTCCCCAGCCTGAGGTGGTCTCCCCATCCCCTTCTTCTCCTCCCCAGCCTGAGGTGGTTTCCCCATCCCCTTCCTCACCATCCCAGCCTGAGGTGGTCTCCCCATCCCCTTCTTTTCCTTCCCAGCCTGAAGTGGCCCCCCCATCCTCTTCTTCTCCTCCCCAGCCTGAGGTGGTCTCCCCAGCCCACTCTGAGGACAGTGGGAATTGGGCAGTCTCAGCCCAGGAAGACCAGGGCCAAGAAGATCAAGGTACATATTTAAATATTGTCATTCAGCAATGTATTTGTAATGTATGAACCTGAAAATAGTGCAATGTTCATAATTGATACACACCACTTTTAATGGGATATGTTCTAACAATATTTTTAAAAATGTTTGCCATACTTATAATAAAAATATTAAAAAACTAATTTTACTATTGTATTTCAGATGTGCAAGCTGAGGCCTTTGCGGAAATGTTTCGGAGGGAGCTGGGGGTGATTGGAGAGGCAGTACTGCAGATCTATGCTGCAATCCAAAGAATGCAAAATGGTCTTTAATTTTTATTGTTTTTAAAAATAAAAAAAGTTTTAAAAATAAAAAAATATTGAATTTACAAAATGTGTGGTCTGCCAATTTTTAAAAAGGTCTAAACTAGATAACTTTAAACAAAAAGGTTTGTGTCAAAATGTAATTGTTAAAAAAATAATTAGTTTTTCAAATGGTTAATTTACTTGTTAAAACAAACAAAAAAAAAACAATTTGACAAGGGTGTAGTAGGTATCAAATCCCGACAGCGGCAGCCCAGCAAGGGTGAAAATCCCGATCATCCCTAAGGTAAGTATCGCTAACCTAATTCCCCCCCTAACCCTAACCTTCCCTTAGGGGTGCCTAACCCTAACGTCCCCCCCAAGTGCCTAACCCTAATCCCCCCCTCTAAGTGCCTAAACCTAACCCCCCCTTCCCCGCCGCCTAAACCTAAGTCCGCCTGGGGGGTGCCTAACCCTACCCTCCCCCCGGGGGTGCTTAACCCTAACCCCCCCTTCCCCTAGCCTAACCTCTCGGGGGGGTGCCTAACCCTAAGTTCCCCCCGGGAGCCCTAAACCTAACCCTTCCCCCTGCAGCTGTCCGCACCCAGCGCCCGGCATCACTTAGATCGGGATGCCGGGCGTCGGTCTTCTGGCGTCTGGTTAATGACAGGCGTCTACATTTAGACACCTGTCATTAGTACCACACTGGGATTAGAACATCTGGAAGCCGGCGGTCGGGATTTAGACCGTCTGCTTCCAAACTACATCCCAGCTGAGGACGTCCATGCTCCCAAATTAATCAGAAAATTCCACTTGGAGCATCCCAAAAAGCCTAGAAAGTATCCTGAGGCCACCCGTAAGGAGGGAGGTACTGTCACGACCCAGGTTTCACGGCGTGGAGGTTTGCGGTCCTTACCGGTGAGGGCGCTGTGGTACTGTCCTTCTGGCATGGGAGCTGGTGTGTAGAGATTGGCATTGCAGGTACACAGAGGTCTGCCAGTGTTGGGCCACCCTGACAGGTGTAAGACTAGTGGCGTCTCCACGTTACGGCTGTCTGAGCACCACCATGTTGTCTTTGGCCATGTGACATAGCAGGCCAATCGTCTGTGGGTCACCTGCTCTCTCTGGCCTATCACGTTCTGTTGCTGGGTACTTAAAGGTGTTTGGAGTTACTGGACTTTAGTTATCTTATTGTTCATTTCTACCAACATCCACATTAAACAACTTACTTTTCAGTTTAAACTTGTTCAGATGTCTACTCCTGTTTCCACCCCGGGTCCACAACATCAGGTGTTTACTCCTGTTTCCACCCTGGGTCCACAACAAACACAGACTCTAACAATCAGCATGCATAGGCACATTAGTAACCACAGTTTCAGCAGAATTATCAGATACATTGACCTAAATAGGAACATCAGCATTTACAGGTACATTGTGAGCAGTAGCATTATGGGAAGATACCTTTATTCTCAATAAAACATCAAGAGCAAGCCAGTCTCTGTGATCCCTTCTCCTTTGTTTCTTAGATTTAGGAGCCTTTACTTGAGACAGAAACAAATCAGGGGAGAAGTGAAAGGTCTCTCCAAGGGTTGCTGCAGGCACCTGTTCCTCCGGCAGAACAAGTGCCCGGAAGTGAGGCCAGTCATGACTTATTAGCACAGGGACTGGTAACCAAGGACACACACACACATACATAGTTTGGCAGTCTTTCCCCTGATTATCAAAGGGACCATGGCAACAGCAGATGTGGACTAGTTTGTGCTTCTGGATAGAGGCCAAACCGATCCGCTATGGAAGCCTTCACTCGGCCATATATTTTTGCATCTTCCAGGGAGAGGGCAGCGTATGCAGCTTGGGCCTCCCCCGTTAGCAAGGGAGAAACCTGTATGGCCCAGGAATCTTTGGGCCATGCTTGCAAGGTAGCAACCCTTTCAAAAGTGGTAAGAAAGGCCTCCACATCATCTGAGGCCTGCATTTTGAAAATTGTATAGTGGGTGGCCAGCTTAACTCAACTTACCATACCAGTGTTTTATACCTTAGCTGGTCTTAATTAGGTAAGGGTGTGGTTCCTCCCTGGCTACAGGAGGTTAACCTTTTCCTCAGAATGTGGGAGAGACCCACTCTGTTACAGGGCCCCTTTACCCTTACCCAAAACACTAGGTAGAAGAGGTCACTAGGAACTTGATCACTTCCGAGTCATCTATAGATTGTGAGCATAAGAGGACCCTCTTAACTTTTCACCTATTTCTTGATACCATATTTTATTTTAATACTATTATTTGTTTTCAAAATGGTAAAGCCCTGTAAAGTATACTGGCAATAAATAAATATTAATAATATGGATATCAATACGTATGGACAAATGACTGCACACAGACTGATGATGGTAATGTCTATCATTTCTGACATGTCTGACATTTCTATCTCAGGCATCGTGATTGTTCAGAGCATACTTGCCAATTTTCTGGTCGGCACAGAAGGGGACATAGCGGCACTGGTGGGCGGCCATGCTTCCCATTTTACAATGTCGAGGTTATTGCCATTGTCAAGCAGGGGGCGGGGCTACAATGACGCGATTCAGCGCAAATCACATCATCTGCCTTTCCCGGACCGCCCACTTTCACTTGGTAAGTGGTCGGCTTCGAGGGGGGGACTTTGCATGGGTGGCGGCAATGCAGGGAAATTAGCCCTCTCTTGTGGACGCCCGTGAGCGTCACCAGATTTTTGGGAACCTCCTGGCCATTCTGGGAGAGTAGGCAAGTATTGTTTAGAGGCCAATTGTCCCAACATTGTAGCGTGTTACCAGCTACTGGCAAACCTCACTTAGCTTTAATAGGGACCAAAGAAAATGTACTACTCTTTGCTTACAACCATTTTTACGCCACTGTCTGGCACTGAATGACTCTTCTATTTAACAATTGAAGATATGTTGATCAGAGAACAACCCTCAAACATTAAGCTTGCTACACATGTCTTATACATCTAAAGATGTTTAATATCTTCACAAACAGCACCAACATTTTTCACACATAAGGGCTTATTCTAGGTTACAGGCAAAGAGGCTGTAGTTGCGGACAGCTACGGACCCAGATTTACTACCTTATGTTAATGCGAGATTCCGTTCAACAAATGTGGGTGTTAGTGTGTGCACCAATGGCAACTCGTTTTGACCATTAGAATTGGCACTTTCACCAACCTCATGCTTGGTGCTAGAGATCCGTCAGAAGAGGGTGTCGAAGCCGGATGATTGGCTGAGACAGAATCTGTTAAAATTAAAATCTGCACAACTCCATTTTGCGAATGGCAACAAGACGCCATTTTGCGAATGGCCTCCCAGCGCCATTTTAGCAAATCTCACACAATATCAGTACATACGGAGATGTTATTATTTAGCGTTGTGCGATTCCTACGCAATAGAATACTATTAAAAGTCTTCATTATATAAGTACATACATTTACTAAAACATATAATATGAACCCTGCAAAACACGTGCCACGATGCACTCCACAAACAGGTAGACGCACAACCCTAACTAGCGTCTTTTCTTAATATCCCCACACTTACACATTGCACACTTACATAGAAAGATTCCCTAGCATTAAGGTTAATAATCAAGGTTATATAATGTTATGAATTGACTGTATTTAAGATCTAAGGTTTAGTACATGATAAACAGACCGTGTTTGGTGCCATTCTGAACCACTGTTTATTTGCAGATTTCCGGTTCCATCGGCAAGCAAATCGCAACATGCGTCTGGGAATTATGGATCATAGAGAGATAGGCATTGAAATGTACTCTGTTAATGTAATGTTATTAGCCAGTTTAAACTTGTTCTTCAGCAGGAAAACGGACACAAAGGGCTGTTGGAGGCTGAACTATTACAATACAAACTGACCTATGAACTGTATCGTAACAGAAGAACCAGGAAGAAGAACCAATGGAATTATGCCAACTTGTTCTATTGTATTGCCTATCTCTGTAAGGGTACATAAACAGGCACTCTGAATCTGATAGTTAGTCATCATTTTCTTGCTATTGACGGGGCTTCAACTTTGATGCCGGAAATCTGGATCCAGAGCTCATGCGTATGTATTCGACTGTACCTAGTGATTGTATAATTTGTTTGCGCTAATTGTATTTAGATCACAGCGTGTAACTATATGCTTTTTGTTGAATAATATCTTTTGTGCTTTGGAACCACAATCAAAGTCTGGAAAGCAATTATTTCTTGTGCGACTTACAACGCTAAATAGCGACATTTAGGGTGTATAGATGATTAGGAATTCATAGTTGGGGGCTCATAGAGTGAGATCACGCTACCATTTCACACGGTAACACACGATTATCGGTCTCAGCAAAGGGTGGAGGCGCCATACGCAGGAAAGAATGCATTGTGCCTTCGAAAACCTGCTACCACTTGATGCTGAGAGACCGCTATCCATTATTGTGTGAGTTCAAGGAGCGCTGATTAGAATCCAGGGACAAGTAAGGAAAAAGTTTGTTTTCCTTCATTGATAAAGGTTAGTGTTAAAAGGGGAAGTCGCACAATAGCGTACGCATATTTCCTGTATTGCTGCCACGTGTTCAACGGTCATTGTATGTATCGCGTGATTGCTTGTTAAAACCTCTAAATTATACTGCCATATTAAGGGAAAAAGATTTTTATTTTCTGCGCAGAAAAGTAGTGTATAACTGAAACGTGTGATTGCAAAGTAGAGGCTACTGTCTGTTAAGCCTAAGTATAAGTGGAGGTTACTGTCTGTTAAACCTCAGTATAAACACGGTAAGTGCCCGACGGGGCAGTACAAACTACTGAGCCAGTGTACAAAGCAGGTACATTGTGATTTATGTTATCGACAAACTAAGGGGTTTCTTGGTCCGAACATCCATTAATCACAAAGTCCATTGATCAGTTAGGTTCTTTGGGCAATGTGATCGGATCGCATGGTTATATAAACTGTGATTGTGAAGTGGGTGTCGTGGGAGTGAAACTGCTGGCAAGGTTAGGGGTTATTGGAACTTCTAGATGCTACCAGTGGGAGTAAACTCAAAGAAGGAAGCTAGTGGTGAAGCTTGGGTTGAATTTACCACAAGTAAAATAATTCGCTAGGCGGTTACTTTACTCCTCGTGTATACACACGGATCATAACGTAGCTGTGAAGTGGGGTATAGCGGGAAGGAGCGAGTGGCTGAAGCTTGGTTTAATACGGCCGCAAGTAGAATAATTTACAATAGGTGGTTAGTCTACACCTCGTTGTGCAAGCCGACTGTAACGCCAGGCGGGTGTGCTGTGTATAACGGGAAGGAGTGAATGAACGTAGCTCTTTGAAAATCGTTCACCAATCGAAATTCTCTAGAAATTGCTAAGTGTTTTCCCACATGGGTGCAAGGCAATCTCTAGTAATGGTCGATGATGTGCTGCAGATGGAAGGGCCATTAGGACCGGCCAGGTATGTTATGTGTAAAAAGTATGGCGCGTACGCAACAGCGTACTGCGACATATGGGTCAAAATAACCAAGAAATGTAGAACACCTTTTCCTAAGATTGGTAGCTTTGATTCGGAGGTTGTGAACAATCTCAGAGACAGCATATGTTTAGTGAAGTCTCTGAAGAAAAGGGTAAAGTTTAACGATTGCTTGAAGTTGTGGCAGCACGAGGGGGATGTGTGGCTTAGCGGTGTGCACGCAACCCAAACTAGCGCCTCATGCACGACGCAAGGGGAGTCACAGTAGACACACTCAGGGAATCTGCAATTGAACATGATAAAAACATCTTTAGGAAGAGAGAAATGCAGAGGAAGGAATTCAAATAACACCACAGCACTTACCACAATATACTCATCCCATACAACCTCCAAACCCTTATCCCTATACACAACCACAATCTTTCCTCATTTCCCAATCCACACAACAACAACCTTTTACAACACGTCAACTACGAAGGTGTTATAGATGTAACCAGGAGGGCCACATAAGTAAGTTCTGTAAGGCTAGGAAATGGGAAACGCCAAACCAGGGAAAACCGACATGCCCACAGAAGGGGCACCCACCACAGAAAGGACAATTCCAGCCATCACCTGCTCATGTCAAAGCAGTGAATGCTTTGCTGGAGGAAGATAGTGAGCTCTAGGGGTCAGGTCACACCTGTAGTCTACAGTCAGTCAGCTTAACTGGGGATGTTAGAGAAGAACCTGTAATGTTAATTGATGTAGCTGGTACTAAACATTGTTTTCTCGTAGACACGGGCGACCAGATCAGTGCTAAAATCTCCATCTAATTTACAGGTGACCAGTGAAACAGTGCCAGCAATGGGTGTAACGGGTAAAGTGCAACATTATCATTTAACCAAATCTGCAGAGGTTACTATCGGTCCATTGCATACCAGGCACACCTTTCTCCTGGCAGCAGCGGCCCTGACTAACCGACTGGGAAGGGATTTGTTATGTAAAATGGGATGTGTCATTTATTGTACCCCTGATGGTATATTTCTAGATATCCCAGAGAGAGTTGCGCACGAGGTGAGGGATATACTGGACACTCCCCAAAGGGTAATATTTCACTCTACTGTTTCAGATAAAAATCCATCTCAAGTAGAACAAATGTTATCTTAGATACTGGGGTCCCTCTGGACCAAAGATGGACAGGACACTGGATTGATGGCAAATGTAGCTCCCGTAATGGTAAATCTAAAAAGCAGTAGGCAAGCTCCAAAAATTCCCCAGTACCCGTTAAAACAGGAGGTAGAGATACCGGTTTATCCCATAATTGAGCGGTTATTACAACAGGGAATTTTAGTCCGTACAGCGAGTGTAACCAACAGTCCCATCTTTCCTGTGAAGAAGAGTGGTGGGAGGGAATATAGGCTGGTACAGGACCTTAGAGGGGTTAATAAGGTAGTAGAGAGCCAATTCCCCGTAGTGACGAATCCAGCTGCCATCCTCTTGCAGATCCCACCAAATGCAACCCATTTTTCTGTCATTGACCACTGTTCTGCTTTCTTCTCTGTCCCTCTTCACCCTGACTGTCAGTACCTATTTGCATTTACATACAGGGGGGTACAATACACATGGACACGATTGCCCCAGGGCTTCATAGACAGCCCCAGTATCTTCTTCCAGGCCTTACATGACTGGTTACAATCTTTTCAACCTGCCAATGGATCTGGTCTAATACAATATGTGGACAATTTATTGTTGTGTTATGATTCGTTTATGTCATGTTTAAATGATACTAAGCTTTTATTGCTTCATCTCTCGCAAACAGGACACAAGGTTGCTAAGGACAAACTACAGCCATGCCAGTCCAGGGTTAAATACTTGGGACATTGCCTAACCCAGGGGTTATGACATCTGACCACTGACAGAATCCAGGCCATACAGACCATGACACTGCCGCAGAACCAATAGCAAATCCATACCTTCTTGGGAATGTGTGGATACTGCAGAATGTGGATCCCAGGTTTTTCTATTTTGGCTTTACCATTACAGGACTTAGGAGCTTATTCAGACCCAGTCGTTAGCTCGCAACCGGGTCGATGTTGCTCCAGTGCGCATGCGCACGACGGAGCCGGCTCCGTCGTGCGCATGCACAAGACCCGGCTAACGATGGGTGATCCGTCGTTAGGGGTCTCGTAGCATAGCAGACGGGGTGAGCTGTCCATGTTGAGTGACAGCTCGCTCCGTTTCCTGGGCGGGCCAGGGGCTTGCCCAGCCAAATAGAGGCATTCCTGTCGGAACGCTTGCCGTTTGGGGGTGGCCCCACTGACATCATCAGTGATGTCAATTGGGAACTTCCTGCTCAAACAGAGCAGGAAGCTCCCTGGGGCTTAAGGTTGACGAGACTCTACCTTAGGGTCTCGTCGTAAGCCCCGTTGGTCGCGATGGTCTTGACCATCACCCTTAGCGGTCGTTAGAGCTGTGGGTGTTAACCCACAGCCTAACAACCAACATGGAGGCGGCCGTTCAGGATGCAAGCGGCTGCCCTGTTTCAGAACAACCGCTTGCATCCTACGACTGCCTCTGAATGAGGCCCTTAGTCTCTTCCTCAAAGCCTGATAGTGTCATACACACAGAGGAAACAGAGCAGGCTTTCCTTAATCTTAAGGATAGTCTGACAAGAGCACCTGCCTTGGGAATACCTGATTATGAAGAACCTTTTGATTTGTACTGTACGGAAGCTAATGGTTGCACAGCAGGTGTCTTCACACAAAAACATGGTGATGCCAGTAGGCCCGTAGCATACTACAGTGCACAATTGGACACTGTGGCAAGATCACTCCCAACGTGTTTAAGAAGTGTAGCAGCAACTGCTCTATTGGTTAGCAAGAGTGAGGATGTAGTATTAGGCCATGATATGATTGTCTATACACCCCATGCCAGACATGTCTCCTCGGCTAGGTTCACGAAATGGGAACTAGCCCTAATAGCACCTGCAAACATCACCATCAAACATTGCAGTACGTTAAAACCAGCAACGTATTTACCATATGTGCCTCAGGATACACAAAGGGTGGAGAGAGGTGAGTCGCTGTCGGAAGGTGAGTTCTGCAGGTATATTGATGCACACGATTGTATGGAGTATTTGAATCAGACCTTTACTGCAAGACCTGACATACGGGATACACCTTTAGAAAATGTAGATGTGACAATTTACACGGATGGGAGTTGTCATAGACAGACTGACACTGGAGAGTTATGTACAGGTTATGCTGTTGTAAATGACGAAGACATCATAGAAGCTGAACCTCTTGGTCTATCTCACTTGGCCCAAGTGGCGGAGCTGGTGGCACTAAGAAGAGCGTGTGAATTAGCAAAATGCAAATCTGCTAATATCTACACTGACTCTAGGTATGCCTTTGGGGTAGTACATGATGTTGGTGCTCTATGGCGTCTGAGAAATTTTATGACAGCAGCAAGCACACCAGTCGCACATTCCAGACATATAAAAGGACTACTGACAGCGGTCCAATTGCCTAAGGCAGTGGCCATAATTAAGTGTAAAGCCCAATAACAGGGCAGACAAAGCTGCCAAATGGGCAGCAGGTTTAAGAATAAACATGCCAATTAACCAAATGATGTTTCAAACTATTGATATGCAGAAATTGAGATGCAAAATTTGTGTTCCATTCAGGAAAAGGCAGTCTGGAGGTCCAAGGGATGTGGACAAGAGTACACTGGACTCTGGAGAAATGGACAAGGTTAGGGTTGGGTAGTACTCCCAAGGCGTACTACCTAAGCCTGGCTGAGGCAGTGCACGGTCTGACTCACTTGGGAAAGCAAGGTATGTACAAGTTGGTGAGAGCATACACCATGCATGCTGTACACCGGGTTTTTCTTCCCAAGCAGAAAAGAGAGCAATGTCCTATTTGACCTGCTTGAGGAAAAACATTGGGAAAACAATCCCTACCGAGCCATCCCACATTCCTCCGACCGATGGACCTTTTCAGGTAATACAATTTGATTTCATCCAATTACCACCCTGCAGGAATCTAAAGTATGTATTAGTGTGCACTGATGTGTTTTCTAATTGGGTTGAGGCATACCCAGCTGCCACTAATACTGCTGCGTTTACTGCTAAGAAGATTGTTCAGGAGTTTGTATTCAGATACGGTATCCCTAGAATTATTGAGAGTGATAGGGGTACTCTTTTCACAGGTGATGTCTTTCAAAACATGTGTAAGTTGATGGGTATTAATAGTAGACTTTACACCCCCTACTGACCGCAAGCCAGTGCCAAGGTGGAGAGGATGAATGGTACTATTAAAAATAAATTAAGCAAGATCATAGCAGAAACTGGACTGGGGTGGCCAGAAGCACTACCACTTGTCCTTCATAGTATCAGGACAACCCCTAGACCCCCTCTCAATCTATCCCCTTTTGAAATACTGTTTGGTAGACAACCTCATTTGATTACAAGTCCGCAGGAAGATTTGAAAAGTAACAACGAGGTTACTGTAAGGTATCTTATAACAATGAGTAAACAGTTAAAGCAGCAACAGCAGAAACTGAAATTGTTGTCACATGATATGCATGAAACAAACTGTCATGATGTTGAACATGGAGAATATGTTATGATCAGGAATTTCTTGCGTTCGGGTTGTTTGACAGATCGTTGGGAAGGTCCGTATCAGGTGTTGCTGACAAGTACAACATCCTTGAAAGTGGCAGAGAGAGAGATACCTGGGTCCATTCCACTCACTGTAAGAAGGTCAACCAACCGGTGGAGAGACAAGGCGGAATCGAGACAGATAACGTAGACCTGTCAATTGCGAGTCTGTTCCAGGAGGGTTAAAGGTTACAGTGAGATACCTGAGCTAAAGAAATTTGCAAATCATTTGTTTTCAGCAATGGAGTGGTCTGCTGTGGTTATCTTTGTGTTGTCTCCCAGAGTTTTCATCATCCTCGGTTGTTTCGGGATCTCTGGTTTCTGTGACGGAGGACAGAGGACAGAGAGGGGAGCTGATGGTGATATCGATGGAGTGGTGTTAGGAGAAGGAGCAATACAGTCACAAGGGCGGTATCTGACAAAACCCAGTACAGTAATTGTTAAGAGATCTGTAATTTTGGAAACTCGGAGACAGTGTGAAGGTCTATCGTCTGAAGATTATTGTATGTGTGAGTTTTGTGGGTCCCAAATTGATGAAAATTGCATCCAACGGTGCCCACCTAAGTATAACCAGTATTGGGGTGGGTATCCTTTAGAGGATTATCATACCATGGTGGCCAAAGTTTTAAACCAAACTGACTGTTGGGTGTGCTCTAATGTGCCTCAAGGACAGCATAATGTAGGGTTAGTGCCATTCCCATTAAATGTCTCTGAGGTTTTAGAATCGCAAAGAGGGGATGCACTGGATGGAAAATTTCTTATGTCCAAACCACCTCATTTTAAACTCCACCAGTATCAAGTGGATAGATCACTTTTATGTTTGAACATCACCTATTTCAATAAACCAGGAAGTTGGGAGGTGATGGGGAATAACCAGACCTTCTCACTAAGAGCTGATAATGAACCTATAAATCTTGAACTTTTACGAACAATTAGACTAGGTGGAAGACACTTCCGGTATAGATATACACTGAATTCCACCAAAGAAATTATTGGTAGGGTACCAGAAGGATATTGTGCCAAGATATTACAACCAAAAACTTGCATGAGTCAAATGGGAGAACCTGAAATAGGATCACTTGCTAGGAAAATTTGTGGGTTAATGATGTTTACCATCCCTTATGTTCTCCCCGATGATGTATATTTTATATGTGGTAGAAAAGTGTATAAGTGGCTCTCTCCGAGTTCTGAAGGTTTGTGTTACCTGGGAAGAGTAGTTCCAGAAGTTATGACCCTTACACATGGCGAAATGCTTGGTATTCATAAAAACACCATCACCATATCTTCACACACAGTATGAACACAGAGACAAAAGAAATATGATACCTGGTGATGTACATAAAGCTACACAGTTGATTAGTGAAACAACTGGCTTTCAAGTTCTAGTCGCATTGGATCCCACCAGGATCGCTCGGGGTACTCTAAATTTCAGATATATTCAAGATCTTGCTAAATTAATAGATAATATCACTGAGATGTATGATGACACGTTTAGGTATACAGGTAGGGAGTTGCAAGCTTATAAGAAAGAACTTGTGCAACATAGATTAGTGTTAAATTATTTAACAGCTGTCACTGGAGGGTATTGTGTAACTTTGGCCACCCAATTTTGTGTAAAGTGTTGCACCTACGTCACTAACGATACTATTGACCCCAAGGAGGTGATAGACCGGAAGATGGACGAAATTCTGCAGTTAAAATGAGAATTTCGGAAGAACCATAATGCTTCAGTGGCTGAAGTAGAGGAAAAGGTAGAAGAATGGGTTTCCTGGTTGAACCCAGTGAAATGGTTCTCCGGCCTAGGAGAGTGAGTCCAGGAAATGATTGCTAGTATAGGTAAACTCCTGATCCTCATATTAGTTGTCATCATAGTAATTGGCTTATGTGTCAAATGTGTTCCTACTGTGTTGAAATATGGAAAATGTAACGCTAAAGTTAATTGAAGGAATGAAATAATGATGGTGGTCAGTAGTAACAGTATGAATACCAAGGTAAATGAAGAACTGCATTACAACCCTGAACTAGAATGTACCATCATATCATGTATAAATTTAGCCATGCATGAAATGTGTTATTAAATGTTATTTTAAAACATCTTAAATAATGTAAGTCCCTATCCCCTACAAGGCTTCCTTTATAGGTTAGGTGCATCACCACATCTTTCCCATGATCTCCCAATATCCGCGGTGTGAGTATAAGGGTAGTTTTATGTCCCTCCCAGAGACACATTATTGATGGTATAAGAACCACCTTGTGCCATCCCATAACATAACATTAAATAATATGTCATAGTGTAAGCCTAAATTAAATTTAAGACCAGCGTGTGATAGCGCATTGTTTGCTATCAAAGGGTGGACTATCGAAGCCTTATGATTGGCTGAGACAAAATCTGTTAAAATTAAAATCTGCACGACGCCATTTTGCGAATGGAAACAAGACGCCATTTTTGCGAATGGCCGCCCAGCGCCATTTTAGCAAATCTCACACAATATCAGTACATACGGCAATGTTATTATTTAGCGTCGTGCGATTCCTACACAATAGAACACTATTAAAAGTCCTCATTATATAACTACATACATTTACTAAAACATATAATATGAACAACCCTGCAAAACACGTGCCACGGTGCACTCCACAAACACGTAAACGCACAACGCTAACTAGCATCTTTTCTTAATATCATGGGATTATGCCAACTTGTTCTATTGTATAGGCACTCTGAATCTGATAGTTAGTCATCTTGCTGTTGACGGAGGCTTCACCTTTGATGCCGGAAATCTGGATCCAGAGCGCATGCGTATGTATTCGACTGTACCTAGTGATTGTATAATTTGTTTGCGCTAATTGTATTTAGATCACAGCGTGTAACTATATGCTTTTTGTTGAATAATATCTTTTTGTGCTTTGGAACCACAATCAAAGTCTGGAAAGCAATTATTTTTTGTGCGACTTACAACGCTAAATAGTGACATTTAGGGTGTATAGATGATTAGGAATTCATGAGGGCTTTCCTTCTCCATATGCACAGAGGTTTTGATACATATTCATGACCTTCCCAAGACACTCCCACCAGTCAGGGTGGTAATAGGACCTGGGCAAGTTCCATCCAATTTCAGAAGAGTACAGAATATGTTTCTGCATATGTGCTGTATGCAAAAACGTTTCTGTGCTAAGAGATCCATCTGACTCAGAATCACGCCCATATTTTGCAGACATGGAAAATGTGTTCACCTACCTACTGTACCTGCTATGATCACCCTGCTGAATAGATAGAAGTCCTGCAGTAAGAGCTGCAATTCTTTAGTACATGTCATCACTGAAGATTAAGGGGTATATTTACTAAAGGTCGATTATGATCGATTTTTGATCAACCTCTTAAATGACTGCTACTTTAAAACATTGGGCAGTCCCACCCTGGACTTGCTGATGTTTGAAGTCTGCAGCTTATTACATATACCCCCTGATGTCTGTCTTTATTACATGTATCACTTTTGTGTGTGGCATGTGTTATTACATTGCCTGGTATACACAGGGCCGGTTCTAGACATTGTGGAGCTCAGGGCGAAAGTTCCCAGTTGTGCGACCCCCCCCCCCCCCCCAAAAGAAAAAAAAAAAAGGAAGAAAGAAAGAACTTGTTTAGATAACATAACATTATGCCACACGCAGTAATGGCCTTTATAACACATTATGCGACACACAGTAATGCCCTGTATAACACATTATGCTATATGCAGTAATGACCTGTATAATACATTGTGCCACACACAGTAATAACCTTTATAATACATTATCCCCAATTCAAATTACACCACACAGTAGTCCCTTATGTCCCTTTCGGCTGCCGCTGCAGGGAGGGAGCTGGGTGCCTGCTGATAACAAATATCAGCGGGTGCCCGGCAAATGCTGCCTCCCGGCAGCGGCGGCGGCTGGGGGGGGGGATGGGACCGGCGCATTTTTTTTTTTTTCCCCCTTCTGGTTTTTTTTTCGGTGGGGGGGGACTCAGTGGCGCCCTCTAGGTGTCGGCGCTCCGGGCGACGGCCCTGCTAGCCCGCACCTAGAACCGCCACTGGGTGTACACCTACAAAAGTGCTTCTCTGCAGAAGTGCCAACTTGGAGGCACAAAATGAGTCTCATAAGCAAACTTGGGGCCTGATTCAGGTTGGTTCGCAATGCTGCGTTCGCACGTAATTGGCCCCTGCAAAAATATGCTAATGAATGCATTAATACTGCCGTCGCAGCAGAAGATGCAGAAGCCCAGCACTACATAATGCCACCCTATTCTCACATCTGAACTAATGAGTAAGTATGCAAAATCACCGGTAACATCGGAGCTGCATGCACACTTGTGGTTGCTAAACTTCCTGCACTCAGTGAGTACTCAGGCTGTGTATGGCTTCGCTGTGAATGATTTATGCACGCCCCTGCAACGCCGTTCGAAATCAATGAAATACCTGCATTCGCACGACAACCTGTCAATCACTGAGTGGTGGGTCTGTGTACTGCCTGCGATCGCATTCCCAATCGCAGCGCCTGGTTCGTGCACTTCATCTTATATGTACGCGCAGATTGCAAACATCGGTCTGCTGTGTGCGAACGCAGCATTGCGGTCCAACCTGAATCAGGCCCTTAGATCAGATATCCACTAGCTCTGAGCTGATGCAAAACTCAAGTTATTCTGCAAAATGGAAAAGGCCATGCACAATTCAAGTGAGAACTCTCATAAAAATGCACCTTTCCGCCCCTTTGTCTGTTTACAGTAATAATGCACCGTAAAATGAAAATGTCATTTTTGTAAGCTCTAACAAAGTGCACCAGTGTGTCTGCTTTGTATTCCACTATGAAAGCCTTTGCTCCATTCAGCAACTCTCTGGTGCTCCACCACAAGCATGGCCTACTTGCTCTGTAAACCAATGTGCCCTTGTGGGAATTTAGGTACACTTGAGTAAACTGAAGCTCATGGTGTGTCGAAAGCTGCTTTTGCACTTTGGAGCTGCAGTTTTGCAAATACTTGCCTACCCTCCCGATTCGGCGTGGAGCCTCACGAAAATCGAGTGCCACGCCCGGCCCCCGGAAAGGCAGGCAAGCCTCCCAGAAGAGCCCGACCCCTCCCCGTAGTTCTCGCTGAATCGCATAATTTTGGTCCCGATCCGTGCTTCACAATGCCGGTAATCTTGGCATTGTGTAGCAGGGGTAAGGCTAAAATGACGCGATTGTGTGGCCACGCCCCCACTCCACCCACAAATGCCAGCCACGCCACCTTGCTTTGCAGATCTGGCTGCCCCCTCCCAAAGGGGCAGCCAGAATGTCGGCAACTCTGGTTTTGCTCTTTGTAATTCACCTTCAGAGCCTCCTTCTCTCAGCAAAAAAACCCTGAATCCTTAATGTTATGCTCTAATTGACTTTCTATAATTTTCAATGACTTTTGTATCATGATTTTGCATTTGTTGTTGGTAGGAATATATATGTGCATGGCTTAGCACAATTTGTACATTTGTTATAAAAAGCTACAAACAAACACATAAGAAAAGTCAATGGCTCTGATTCTGAGGTGGGAGTAAAGTAAAATTAAAAAAGGTAACTGTACTCCTGGATAAACCAGGGGCCTGATTCAGAGCCGCTCGTAAGCGGCCGCTCGTTCGCTATGAGCGATGTTCGCACAACTGCGCATGCGTATGGGTCTTAATGCGCATGCGCAAACCAGTCATTGCGGTCGGAAATCGAGCGCTCGCAAAACAGCGAGGGGCTGCTAATTTCATTGACAGAATGTACCGTTTGTGGGTGGTAACTGGGGAAGGTGCTTGAAAACGGGGTAGTGGAGATCCGAACGCAGGCGTGCCTAACGGTAAAAAGGGCATTTAATGGGATTGCATAATTAGTAAAGGAGCGTCATCGACCACGTCACTTGGTTGTCTTTTAGCCTGAACTGCTCGCAGTGATTGCGGTAGCAAAAACCTACCACAAGCACTGCGAGCAGTTCAGATGCCTTTCGATGTATCCGATTAATCTAATAAATACCGGAGATGATGTGTGATGCGAACGGCAAAGGGGCGTCTTTACAAAATAGCCAGCGCATTTTTTGCTCGCTCAGACATAGAGGCGTCAACAAACCACAATGAGCGAGCGCTCAATTTAAATAGCCGGCCCCTTTTTTGGAACGACCGTCTGCAAATAGATTCCGGCTCCATGTTCCAATGCAGGGGGTGCACATGCATTTATTGTTTTTTGCATGAAGTGCTGCTTTTGCATGTTGCCTATAAATTAGAGATGAGCAGGCCCGGTTCTCAGGGAACCGAGCCCACCTGAACTTCGGGGATCCAAAGGGAACCGAGACACAGCTCGGTTCTCCGCTCCCTCCTTGGATCCCTATTTGAGGCAAAACCTCGAGATCTCTCTGTCGAATCTCAAAGTTTTGTCTCGAACGGCCATTTTACAAAGTTCCATTGAATTCAATGGGCTTAACGTTTATTTCCCGAGAGAGCCGCCTATCACGACTTTCAGCCAATAAGCGCTTGCCCGTCCAATGGGCAAAATGGAAGATAGATACCGCCCATTCCCCACACTGCTGCCCCCCTGCTGCTGACACCGCCAGCACCCCCACGCTGCCGACACCTTTGCATAGCCGGCACCCCCACTCTAAGGACACCGCTGGCACCCCTGCACTGCCGATGCCGCCAGCAGCCCCACACTGAGGATACTGCTTGCACCCCCGCTCTGCCGACACCGCCGGCACCATGCACTGCCAACATTGCCGGCACCCCCGCACTGAGGACACCGCCAGGGCCTCACACTGCTGGCACCCATACACTGAGGACACCGCTGGCACCCCCGCTCTGCCGACACCGCCAGCACCATGCATCGGGGACACTGCTGGCACCCCCGCACTGCCGCCACCTCCAAATTGAGGACACCGCTGGCACCCCTGCTCTGCTGACA
Source organism: Taudactylus pleione (assembly GCA_031769625.1). NCBI lineage: Eukaryota > Metazoa > Chordata > Amphibia > Anura > Myobatrachidae > Taudactylus > Taudactylus pleione. The sequence continues at coordinate 1,658,753 of JAUIMM010000957.1, forward strand.
CCGCCGAAACCCTGTACTGAGGACACTGCCAGTACCCCTGCACTGCCGACACTGCGGCCATGTTGGTTGCTTAGTTTATCCAGCCAGTCTTTGGCCTATGTTGGTGAACAATATTGTGAGCTGTGAAGTGGTCAAAATTGACTGGAAATGACTGGAAATTAATGTTATTGAGGTTAATAATAATTTTTACAATGCAATTAAGATTAGAGTTTGGACACAACCTTCGCAAATCTTAATCTCTGCACATTTTAAATCTGCCCCACCTGCAGTGCAACATGATTTTGCCAAGGTGCACCTGCAAAGTTAATTGCTAGTTTTTGCTTTAAGCTAGGTACACACTATAATGCTGGGTACATACTATAATGATGAATCAGTCAGCGGATTTGTAAACTATACACACTTACCTATCGGCTGCTCGATATGTCTGGCCTGACATCACAGCTGGGCAAGCATTTAAATTTGCCTGCCCAGTTGTGATGTCAGTGTGGCGGTCCCTGCAGCCAGGATTCTGGCGGTTTGCGGGTCATCCGTACACACAGCCAAATGCACCAATATATCTTTCAAATATATTGGCATCGGCTGTGCTGCAGGGCTGACTTGATATGTCTGTGAACTACGTCGTTCACAGATAAATCGGGAGTACACACCCACTGATGACAATATATCGTTCGTTGATCGAACAATATATCAATAAGTGTGTGCCAAGCATAAGATTATCTGTCCAAACTGGCTGGTTGGAATAAATATCCATACCCTCCAACATTTCACAGGGAAAACCCGGTACAGGGGTCTGGCCACATTCAAAAGGGGGTGTGGTTACTAATAAAGGAGCGTGTCCACGAGGGCTGTGCTCTATCGACTGTTTGAATACAGAATCAATGCCCGGGACTCTGGGAGAAAGGACACAGTGAGTGACACGCTTACCTTACGCGGTCCTTCCTTCTTCTGTCTGCTTCGGGCGGCTCCTCACACGATACCACATGCCTGCTGCGGCTCCTCTCTCTCATTCAGCGTGCCCTCAATAAAGTTTTCCTTTGATCACTGAAGCCAGTGCGGCGTGATCATGATGTCATGCCACACCAGCTTCAGTAATTGGAGGAAAACTTTATTGAGGGCATGCCGGCCAATGCTGTGTAGGTAAGGAAGGAGGCGGAGTGGGAGGGCGGCTGAGTGAGAAGTGACTCATGATGAGTCACTTTACTCACTCCATTGGGCAGCGGCTGGGGTGGGACTGTCACTGTCTTCCTGTCAGGGGGGTAATAGCGGGCAGTAGTAGCAGTGACGGACGGGCCTCCCTAGTGTCCGGGACACTGGCAGCCCTACCCACCAGTACAAAACGGTACAGCCCCTTTAAGAAATGGTACTGTAACGGCTAAATTTGTATAGTTGGAGGGTATGAATATCTGGTAATGTATGGGAGCAAATTACAATCAACCACAAACTTGGGAAAACGGACAAAAATGGTAATTTGGACAAATTAGTTATTTCAAACAGATTTTAACCAATTTGTTTGAAGGACAATTTTGCCTGTTTTTCAGTGTTTGGAAACAAATGGTCAATTATCCTTTGCTCCCATACATTACCAGAATTTCGTTCTAATCAGACAGATTGGGCAGTTAATAATAGTGTGTACCCCATACATCTGCAGTTCCCCAATCCCCAAGAGCAGGGATCGGGGCATCGGTGAAATCCAACATGCTGGATTTCCCAGATTTGCCGACCAAAATATGATCGTGATCATTCCTGGCCGCTGATCAGCGTTTCCGACCGGCGGATCGGTGGTTCAGGTCGGATCGGGGAAACAGCCATCTGATGCATGGGGCCCTTTACTTCCACATCAGAATCAGGCCCAATGTTACCTCACTACCTTTATTAATCTAAGACATAAGCAAAGCTCAATAAGGCAGTCATTTAGAAGAAAAAATATAAATACTAAAATGGATGAAGATGTGGTCTTAAGGTTGAAGGTAGCCATTTTATATGTGGGAGGTCTGGGCCAGGGTGCCACTCCTCCCCCAGAGATGCAGGCACCATCGGGGATCGGACCTCGCATGGTGTGGCGTGTTATCACTAGGCGACTCATTGGCCCGCCGCGTCACCAACCCCAGAAGGCCATGCGGCAGGTTATTTAAACCTCCGCGTGCAGCCCAGCAGGGTGTTGTGTTCAGGCGCTCCCGGAGTAGACGGATCGTTGCTGGAGGGAGTCCAGGACACGGTTGGCTGATCAGGTAAGCCCTCAGTGAGGCCCTTTTGTTTGCATTGGTAGACCTCTGTGCCCCATTGGTAAACCACTGCGCCACCACTGTGTGGTGTTAGGCCGAGGCCACAGTACCCCCATTGCTAGTCCACTGTTCCACCACTTTGCGGCGTTAGGCCAAGGCCACAGTACCCCTATTGTTAGGCTACTGTATCACCACCTTGCGGCGTTAGGCCTAGGCCACGGTGCCCCCATTGTTAGGCCACTGTACCACCATTGTTAGGCTACTCTATCACCACCATTCGGCGTTAGGCCGAGGCTGTGTCCCCATTGTTAGGCTACTGTATCACCGTGTGGCGTTAGGTGGAGGCCACTGTACCCCATTGTTAGGCCACTGTACCCCATTGATAGGCTACTGTACCCCCACTGTTAGGCCACTGTGCCACTAGTGTTATGGTTCAGCGCTAGGTCGCAGACACTGTGTTAGGCGCTAGACTGCTGGTAATGTTACTGTTTGGCAGGTATTGTTAGTGTACAGCACTAGGCTACTGGTATTGTTAGTGTATGGCGCTATGCCGCTAATATTGTTACTGTTCGGCAGGTATAAGTGTACGGCACAAGGCCGCTGGTATTGTTACTGTTCGGCAGGTATTGTTACTGTTCGGTGCTAGGCCGCAGGTATCATCACTGCTTGGCGCTAGGCCGCAGGCATTGTTCTTGTGCAGCGCTAGGCTGCTGCGCTCTTTTGCAGGTGCTGGGATCAGGACCACTCGCCCATCAAGGGAACGACAGCATGCTCGGTGAGCACAATCTGTGTTTGTGTGTTGCATAGTTGTTGTGTGTCATCTCCTCTTCCTTTTCCCCTTTTCGGGTGTTTTCGTTCGGGTTGCACCCCTGTGCCTGGCACGCGGGTGTAACCAGTCTGAGGCCAAAAGTGCCAGTGATGACCATCTACTGGTCCCTGTAAGGTCTGTCAGTCTTGTGGCACCAGGGTCCCTTCCAGAGGCTCAGCGTGTCCTACCTCTCTTGCAGGGTAGACCGTCACCGGCTGCATCGGACCGGAGTCCCAGGACCATTGGTAGGAGCGGCATTGGTGGCCTGAAGGTGAGAGCCATGGGGTGCGTAAGTGTCACGCCACACCTGCATGGCAGCAGGCACACACGTTAGCACACCTAGGGGACTCTTACTTATATCCATACTTGCCGACTATCTGGCTGCCGCTTCCGGGAGGGAGCAGCCAGATCGACATGACTGTGGGGCGTGGCCAGCAAACAAGGGAGGGGCCGGCCAGGCGACGAGTGTTTGTGGGCGGGACAGGGGCGGTGCCACACAATCATATCATTTTGGCCCTGCCCCTGCTACACACTGCCGATATTACAAGCAGTGTGAAGCAGGGGGCGGAGCCAAAATGACGCGATTCACGTGGAATCGCTTCATTTTGGCGCCGTCCCCCGCTGCGGGGGCTTTACATGTATTTGCGGGGGGATAGGAGGGGTCGCCGGCAGCCGGGAGGCTTGCCTGCCTTCCTGGGAGGTGGGAAGCGGCACCCGATTTTCGGGAGGCTCCAACCAAATCGGGAGGGTAGGCAAGTATGCATATATCATGTCCATAAGCCGCAATAATGTACAATAGGAGGATCAGCATTGTATGGGATGCAGTTCCTAAAAGCAGATCGTAGCTATGTATCTGCATATCTATGTGGTTCGTAGTAAATAACATTAGAATACTGAAAGCCAAATATCCTGGTCAAAGTGTGAAAAGGAGGGCTGGCACGCAAGACTTGATCAAGGTGCAGCTTAATATATTTTTACCTGTTAATGTTTCTGCAATTGTAAATCATATTATAAAGTGTGAATAGCAATATCTTAAAGGGGATCAAGGGACTGAGATAAAGGGTTAATCGTTCTATTACGAACCAAGATTGGACTGATAAATGAAATCTGAAATGTACAGTAGTGGCTGCCAAATTATTTACTGATCTGTATTTGTTTACTGACGTGACTAATTTTTAAAGTAAATTTACTAAATTGTTATCCAAGCTACTGTATGTTCCTTACTTTCCTCCCTTCTCCAGCACTAACAGATCATTACACTGGTTGCCCAGCAGAGGTCAGAGCTTTATATTAGCTTGCAGCTTCACATTCATTTAGCAATATAAAAGAAATCAAAATGAGAAGAGAAATATGATATCATATTAGATGAGGGCAACAAAGTTATTACACTGTGGCAATGCACAATAACTTACAAAGTGTCCCTTTTTAGGGTTACCATATTATCCATGTAATTCCACGCATACATGCATTCCTTGCTATCATTACACATGCTGAAAACTGCAATAATTATCATATACTGATCCAACATGCATATAAATTGCAATGATATGCATGCAACAGGCGTGTGTTATATGATACGTGTCCCTTGGCGGGACGCATATTAAAGGGCGACTTGTAAAGACTTTTATCACATGAAAGGTGACATCGCCACATACCAGGCCAAAACCGTCACCGTTACCCTAGGCAACCACTTACAACAGTCTAGTGACACCATGCCAAGGGATTTCCTGGGTACGCCCCTTTTCTCACCGGCTACCCACCAATCCAAGCAAGTGGAATGGTTCTACATCACGACCTATCGGTGGGCAGGGAGGCAGTCCTTGGCGTATGACATCCAACAGTTTTGTACTTAGTAATTTGCGACCAAACCAGCGTGGTGGGCGGAGAGACTACGCCATGTCTTCACACCCATGTGGCTGCTGGGGGGAGGATCTCTGTGTCCCAGCTACCAGGTGCCCTGCGACCCGCCCCACTGACTGATAGCTGAGCTCTACCCGTTCGCTGTACATCGGGGAGAGTGCTGCCGATAAACTAGTCACTAGTCAGTCCTAGTAGTGAGGCATTGCTGCGTCTCTTGCACATTAGTAGTACACTGTCAGACTCAGCTATACATTTAATCTTATTGTACACTATCACCTATACACTACATTTTATTATATACTATTAATATCTATACACTATGGGCCCGATTCAGAGCCGCTCAAATGCGGCCCGATGATTGCCCACTGCGCATGCGCCGCATCCGGCGTGCGCGAGCCCTGCTGAGAGACTGAAGTTCAGTTGCTATGGAGCTCGCAACAAGACGGGGCGGCTCTCGATGTTGATTGACAGCTCGCTCCGTTTTGTGGGCGGGTAGGGGGGGTGGCCGTACAAACGCAGGCGTTCCCTTTGGAACACCTGGCATTTGTAGGAGGGCTGACTAACATCACTACTGATGTCAGTAGTGGACTTCCTGCTCTGTTAGAGCAGGAAGTCCACTCGGCCTTGCGATAGCCTAAACCCTACCGTAGGGTACTGTCGCAAAGACGATGGTCGCGATGGTCTCCTGGCCGCTCGCACAAGCTGCGGGTGGTCTCCCACAGCTTTGCGAGCGGCCGGAAAAAAAAAAAGAAGAAAAAACGCCCACAGACCCAGCGAGCGGCCAGCGGCTGCGAGCGGGTCTGAATCAGGGACTATATCTGATTATTTTATATAATCGTTACACTACAACTGACTGTACACTGTCACCTGTATACAGTACATATCAGATTGTATACTGCCATCTATACACTATATCTGATTGTATACTCTTACCTATGCCCTACATCGAATTGTACATTGTCACCTATACACTGCTAGTGTACACACTGCCTCCTATTATAGGCGATATTGTACAAGCACATGTAGTGTATAGGAGATATTGTACAATCAGATGTACTATATAGGTGACCTATATACTACATCTGATTGTACATCTCCCATACAATACATCCAATTGTATGCTGTCATGTATACACTACATCTGTCTACTATTACCTATACACCATACTGTGTACAGTCACCCATACACAACTAGATGTATGCTTTACATTATACCTTCCTGACATACACGTACACTGAGTACAGGGCAAAAATGGTAGATAGATAAATCCAGCTATGACAAAATGTATTTATGTTAGATGTAATAGTTTGTTGAATTTTTGACATCTAACAATTATATTCAGTATGTATGCATGCTACATAGGGAAATGTAACACACACACACACTATTATCAAACCATTGCAGATAGTTTACGTGCTAATGTGATATGCCATAACCATATTGTTTGCTCCTAAATGTGTAAATGTATTTTCATATTTATTGGTTATGTTGTGTGTCTTTATACTATTCCTACAATATACACATATATTTAGAATGCTTGTACTTGTCAGTATTTTGCCTGAAATGTATTGCCTTCTTTTTGCCTTCTGTTTATTTCATTGTGTCTATGTATTGTTCATTTATATCAGTTTTGTGTGTAGAATGTATCTGTCCTTTTCTATACACTTATATATGCCACATTTCTCAGCCTTGTTAAAATCCCAGCCAGTGTCTCGTGTAAAAGCAGCAGCAGGAGGAGGAGGAGACAGGAGAGGAGGAGTAAAGGCTGCATCTTATTTATTTATTTCTCTCCGTCTCGCTCCCTCTCTCTAAATGCTTAAGGTGAAGAGTGCAGAGCAAGCCGATCCCAACACATGGTTTAATCCTGCTCTGTCCCAGGAGGAGAAAGACCCGGAGAGTGAGGGAGCAAGAGAGAGACTCCCAAAGAGAGAGAAGAGAGAAGCGTCTTCTTTACCAGCACTGGCAAGCAGGTGTGAACCCCCCTCCTCTCACACCCAGCCTGCTACTCTCCCTTCTCTCCCAACAAGGGATCCCCTGCAGATCCCTCTGCTTTGCCTGCGGAGCTCATCTCAAGAATCAGGGGGGGCGGACGAACCCCATTAATTCCCCATTGACCATCACTACAATGACAATGAGTCTTTCAGCGCCTTTTTCCGAAACCGCAGCATCTCCCCACGTGTGTCTCCGGCTTGTAGTAGGGGGGCACGTGTAAGGATTTGAAGAAGGGGTCTGTGTGTTACTAGCTGACTAGTGCAAGTACAATCCAATATTACAAAAGGTATCATCTGGAACCACCCGGCATCAAGAATTGTAGAAAGAAGGGGAGAGGAGATATGAATTTCTTATTAAAAGGCGACTTATAAATTAAAGAGGGGGGACTTTTGCTCCCCCCACAGCCTCCGCCCATCAAATTTTGGGGTCGGAAGAATTGTTCGCCTTGAATTTTAATAGGATTTTCTTTTTCTTTCTTCATCTATAGAACATCTGTTGCTATAAAAGACAGAGACACCTCTTTGGACAGATTTCAAACATACCTCTTAAATTCACAGAAATCTTGTTATAGATCATATCTGGAATTTAATTTTTTGGCAAAAATACTGATTTAACCCTATATACATGCAATAGAAAGCAAATTAAACATGATAGTATTGCAAACTGCTGATTTATTTATATTCCAAATTTAAAATATATAGATTTTTTTTCATGCTATCCAAATTCAATTTTAAACTGCTTATCAGAAATATACTACTAGCAGTTTGATACATGCTTATAATGCCTGTCATTTTATTGAGTTTGCTGTAATTATTACAATTAGGTAATCTTGTGGCTGATAATATAGGTTTTGACTTTCAAGTTCTTACTGATGTTATGGTGGCTATTGCCAAAACTGGACTGAATCTCTGTACTATTTTTCTTTTTTTATATATATAAACCTTTAAAAAATAAAATGATTTATTTACAAATATGACAAACTGGTCTTTTCACGCATAATTTGCATTTTCACCAGTCATTGGGAATATTCTAAGAACACGTCGCCTTTTCATTTAAATGACTGCTGTTTTTACCAGTTTGAAGCCACTTTCCAAATCTACTTGCAAATATTATATATTTTTTCCACTTATTCAGTGTGCTGGACCACATGTTTTTAAAGATATACATCCACATTCAAGGGAAATACATTTTGTGCTAAAGTTTCATATTTTTACTTAATTGATTTCTCCCCTTGTCCTAACGTTTTTACTTTTTTTTTTTTTTCTTTTGTTACTGGAATCATATTTCAAATGCGGATTTAAGTAATTTTTTTTTTAAGAAAAAAGGATATTTTTGAGTGACAGTGATGGAGAAATTGGAAGCGGAGTCAGATGTGGAGCCACAGGGTCGCCCTCGTTCTTGCACCTGGCCCCCACTCCCTGAACCCCCATCGGATATGCCCTTGCCTCCTCCTGGCCTGGATCCAGGGCAAATGCGCAAAGCCAAGAGTTCACGCAGGAATGCCTGGGGTAACTTGTCCTATGCTGACCTCATCACCAAGGCTATAGAGAGTTCTCCAGAGAGACGCTTGACCCTTTCCCAAATTTACGATTGGATGGTGCGATTTGTACCTTACTTCAAAGACAAGGGTGATAGCAACAGCTCTGCAGGTTGGAAGGTGAGAAATTTCTATTGGGGACATAAGGGTGGTTAACCATAATAGGAAACACACAGTCAAAAGTTGTACATTCTTGTTTAAATGTTCAACTGTTAATTACAATAGTTGACAATTACAGTGACTATATATATATATATATATATATATATCTATCTATCTATCTGATGCTTGTGTGATAATATTCAGTTGTGTGAGGAAGTGGAAAAGAGTAAGTAGCTATCTATATTGAATTCTTTCAAGTACTGGAGGGTATATTTTAGTTATTGTAACAATTTGTTGAGACATCAAAACATGGAGATTACTCACAATTATTTTTAAAACATGAATTTTACATCCATTCATGTGGGATGAAAATGTTCTTAAGTAAAAGATAGATTTGCATAATTGTATCAACTTTGCCAATAACTGTAAAGCTGGGTACACACCTAGACTACCAGGTGATCCAGCAATGTAGAGATGCAATGTAACGATATATCACATGGCCGTACACACAGCATGATCCGCTGTGCGAAAGTGCGATATATATCGTTACATGTCTAATGTAAACTATACAGCATCATCCATGGAATCGTCCCATCTGATGTGCAGAACAACCCATGGGAAGATGCGAACACTCAAATCATCTTATAATAAATTGGGTGGTTTTGAGGGTACATACTATACTATGGCCCTTCTGATCCGTTGATTTTGTTCTTGACCGAAATGGATGTATGCATCACTCTTTTGGGGAGACTAAGAGAGGTAATAAATGCACTGTGGCAAACTGTATTTTGTCCACACATTCAAGTTTGTGAATGTGTGGACAAAATATTTCAGGGCAAGTTACTAATCAGATCAGGTGTTTGAGTAACAATGAAACATAAGTTGGAGGTCTAATGTAATAACTCAAGAGTCAATTATACCCATGGTATAGCAATGCAATATTGTATATAGTTTCATATAGAAAGAGAACAAGCACAATGACTTAACACATCATACTTCTACTAATGTCTCTGCTTTATTTGAGAATGTACATTCTTCAAAAAGTATGTGCCCTTGTATCTTTCATGTCCATGGTCTGCTTCAGCTAAGTGTTTCTTGTAGAATTCCAGATGCAACTAAATGCCAGTAACATGTCACTATTCCTTCAATGCGAAGGTTAGGCTAACCAGCTCCACAAAATGTCTTTTCTCATTCTCATGCTTCTAACTTCAAATAGCCTATTATCTTTTTCTCCTCTCTTCAGCAACATTTCCTGTCCATTACTATACACTTCTCTCTGTCAACTCTCTATTTCATATATTGCCACTTGTCTGTCTTTGTCATGGAGTATTTTAGTTGGTACCAGTGCCATTTTATGATGAAGAGAGGTATACAACACTGATGTATACAGTGTAACCAATATGAGCCTGAGTTTCCCCTCCACTGATAAGAGACAGAAAATGAGCAGTAGGATGTGTAGTCTGCTTGTACTAATTGCTCTGTGACACAGAGATGAGAAACCTATGGACATTAAGTTTATCACACCCACTGAAGGGCGACAGAAATATGGCATCTACCAGAAATACTGCCTGTATTTCCACTGCAGTAAGATAGCAAATTACAAGACAAATATAGAGGTGGATTCTGTCAATCTCATTCTAGGGTCACAAAAAGGCGCTTTATTTACTAATAAGTGATATATCTTGCATTAAAGTCCATTGCTGTCACATGCTGTGAATGCTAATGTGCTATTGCTGTGATGTCCTTCAGAGTGCAATGAGATATTGTGTGCAGGTTTGCACACTGCCATGAATGGTTTGTAATCACTAACACAGTTTTACTTTACATCTGAGCATTAAAGTAGAACCCCACATCACTTCTATGGCTAGAAGATTGTGGTCCTCTGCCCTTACCTACAGCAGGCTAGAGGAAGGAGGACACCCTAGGGGATTTACACTTCCAGTGCCAGTGATACCCATTCCATAAACTATTTGTATTTTCTATTTGGAAAAGTCCTTTAATTTAACTTTTTAGTATTTTTATTTACCATTTTGTACTATACACATTTTGACTATGTCATTTTATTTCAAGATTCTGCTTGTACAAATTTTGCCCCTTACATTGCAATAGTAATGCCAGCTAAAGGTGCATACACATGTATAGATTTTCTGTCCAACCATCCAACTAGTTGTTTGGTTGGAATGAAAATCTGGAAAGGTATGAAAGCAAATGACAATCAGCAATTTGCTCCCAAACGCCGGAAAATGGACAAAAACTGTTGTTTGAACAAATTGTTTAGATCAAACATTTAACAAACTTGTCTAACAACCATTTTCATCTGTTTTCTCGCATTTAGGAGCATATTGCTGATCATCAGTTAGTCCCATACATTACCAGATTTTCATTCCAACCAATCAACTAGTTGGATGGTTGGACAGAAAATCTTTACGTGTGTATGCACCTTTACACTGTTTGGTGTTAAATTTCATCAGTTCAAATTTCTGATTGACCACATGCATCATTTTGAGAAAATGAGAAAGGAATTGGTTAGAACAATTAGATTAAAGTTCTATGTATGAGTACATAATGCAACAAGTTAGCTGATTATTGTAGTTCCTCTTTATGTAACTATGGACATTTTGTTCAAATATTTGCTATTTATTGAAACTATTAGCACTGGATATTGCTTCTAAATGCAATTGAATAGTAGGGAAGTCCTTGGAGGTAGATGGCTTTCCTTTTTACGGACATTAAATTATAAGGGGTATATTTACTAAAATGCGGGTTTTTAGAAGTGGAGATGTTGCCCATAGCAACCAATCTCAATTCTCAAATTAAAGAAACTGCTGTACTATTTAATGCCACTTTTAGCTTCATCCTTACTTTGGCATTGTAGAAATGTTTGTTGAGTGTGCCTCACTCAGAAGTCAGGGACAGGTGCATTGGCCTGGTGAACTCTAGATGGACATAGTGTTATCAGCATACCTTGATCCCTGGACACATTCATATAATAGTATTGGATTTAGTAAAGAATCCTGTTAATATATACAGTATATGGAGGAGGACATCCAAAATATGAAATGGAAAATTGTAAACACTAAAATACAGGGACAAAACTTCAGGATGGAAAAAAACACAGGGAATGTCCCTGGAAATTATAGACGTTTGGGAGTATATTTACTAAAGTGAGAGTTTTAGAAGTAATGATGTTGTCCATAGCAACCAATCAGATTCTAGCTATTATCTTCTAGAATGTGCTAGTTAAATGTTAAGTAGAATCTGATTGGTTTCTGTGGGCAACATCTCCACTTCTAAAAACTCTCACTTTAGTAAATATACACCTTGGTAACTATACACCATCACTTGTCTAACTAAATGTAATTTTTTCAGGATATTACACATTGTGAAGCTCCTAACTTCTCTACAGATCTTGGCTCTCCCTGGTGTTTTACCAGCATCATCTATAACAGCCCCTTGTGTATGGCATGTTCTTGGTTTTACATGCCGGACTATTCCTGGATTTGGTATTTATATCACAGGTCCATGGTTGTTTTATACATATCTATGGGGATTTTACTCTCCTGAATACTGAATTGTTTTTTTTATTCAAACATCTCTTATCTTTTTTATTAATTTGTCATACATTTTATTATTAGAATGATACTAATTTCATTTCAGGTATTTTCTAGAATTTCACTGCAATTTAGACCATTTGTTTATCCTTTCATACTGTTTACCTGTCATTTATTTTATATATTGCCATGTATATTTTTTATAGTATAGGCACAACATTGGCTGCGTATGGAGAACAATTGAGGTTTTGGCATTCAATGTCAGATTATATAATAGATAGGGCTTGAGCAATCTTACTGGGCTACTAGTAGACAGTGGAGCACATATACATGAGCAACACTGGTGCCAATGTGTAGTTCTTGAAAAAAATGTTCATACTTTGTATATATTAGTTGCAGGTCACTCTTTCTAGATAATAAGAAGTGTGCTTCTGCCAGTGTACACTCCAAGGTAACCAGGATGTATCAGGTGGCAGATTGCAGCATTTAGCTCCATCAGCCCTGGTCAAGAGACCAGTGCTGTATAACACAGAAGTATCTTGCAGACTTGTATATACAGTACTATCATAGGAGGTAGATTAATTTCGACTACGGACTTGAATGCCTTGCAATGGATGGCATGTTTCATTTGTGGAGATTGTACTCCGTCACCCTACGGGGAAAAAAGACACAGGAGCTTGTCAGTGCTAAGTAGATCAGTCTTGCAAGGATTTAGAGTTGCTTAATATTCTTTAACCAGCTTATGAGACGCAGATCCTTGCCAGAGAGAATTAGTGACAGTCAGCCCCTTATATGGCAGATGGATGTATAGAAATACTGATCATCAGAGCCAACATGTTCTTTGATCAATGGCACTACACAGTAAACCTGATATTTTATCACCTGTCATTAACATTAAAAGCAGCCACTGAAAACACTATATAATCAAAAACAACATATATATTTAGCATCAATGTGAATGATTTCACATTGATGAATTCATGCAGGTAAGTTTCGCCTCTCAACATCAGTTAATGAGAAATGAACCAAAAAAGAAAGTGGTTTACTAGACCAGTGGTTCTCAAACTCAGTCGTCAGGACCCCGCACAGTACACGTTTTTCAGGTCACCCAGCAGGTGCATAGGTGTATAGACTATGTAAACATAGCTGCTAATACTAGACTGTTAATGCTTGTAACTCCTTACAACTACAGGGCCACAGAGGAGGACACTATCGGGGAGGGTTAGCATGTTAATATGTCAGTGTCAGTTGTTCATATCCTTTGATTCATTTAATAATAGTGTGTACTTGTCATTTAGTTTTGATTTGGCTGTGCAACACGTGTCCTGTTGTTAGGTCATTTATTGTCATTGTGTTAATCTTTGCTGAATGAAGATATAAATTAGTATGAAATCTCATCAACAATAAAGAAAGCTGTCAGCATGCCCTAAGTTCAACTTGTTTATAGTAATATAACTGGTGTCAGGGCCTAGCAGAGAGGTAGCAGGTGCAATTTAGAAGCGGTCACATGACTGACCTAGAGTAAAGTAGGTAACCCATAGAGGAGGCCAGTATCCATTGAGCTTTCGCTAAAGTAGAAGAGCATTTGCAATGAGTAGATATAAGCAGAGGGGCGGGAAAGGACATGACTATAGAAAACATACTGTCTGACTAAATATATATATATATATATAAACAAACAAATCTCAGCACGACTGATAAACATATATATATATATATATAAGGTCCAGCAGACAGACAGACAGCAACAGTGCTTCTCCCCTCCTTAGCACCTCCTCACGGGTACTATTAGAAAGCAAAACAGAGGGCTCACAATCGTGAAGTATGTAGTAACATTCTTTATTTTTTAAACTAAAAACACTCACAATTGTCATGAAAACTGGCAAATCTGGAAAACCCAGTCTGGTACACCTCGCTGTGGTCTCGCCGTTCATTCAGGAAATCCACGGACGTTGATGCATTCCAAGCTTCATTCCCAGATAGATGTTGTCAATGCGTCCTACTGCTCCGCAGACCCGCCCATATATATATACATGGCCATAGCTAGAAATGTTAGCGCCCTGGGTGAAGGAGAGCACCCGAGATCTCCTGACCTATAGTTTGCATAGACCAGCACTCCACTAGATAAAAAACATTACTTGCCTAGGTGCCATCCCTCGGTAGCAGCAGCTCTCTCCGTACAATATGTGGCAGTATGCACGGCACTCACAAGACTCTCACAATGCGATAACTCACCAACAGGTCATATTTATTTTAGCTCCTATTTATATATATTATACAGAACTTTGCAAAAGTTTTAGGCAGGTGTGGAAAAAATGCTGCAAAGTAGGAATCCTTTAAAAAATAGAAGTGTTAATAGTTTATTTTATCAGTTAAAATGCAAAGTGAATGAACAGAAGAGAAAGCTAATTCAAATCAATATTTGGTGTGACCACCCTTTGCCTTCAAAACAGCATCAATTCTTCTAGGTACACTTGCACAAAGTCATGGATTTTGTAGGATTATGATTAACCAATCATACCAAACAGGTGATCTTTCAATCTGTCCCCCACAGCCCCTGGCTGGCCCCCGAAGCTGACGCTGTGCGCATGCCCAGTGTCAGCTTCCCCCGGGTAAGTCTTCCACTTCTGTGAAAGACTTCTCCTGAATGGCGGGGATATAACTCACGGGGACAGCGGTTACCACAACATAGCCGAGATATTTTTATTAAAAATGAAAATATCCCCGGTGAGTTGGATCATTAATAATCGCGGCAGTACCGTGATTATTAATACATAGACCCCATAGTTTTCAATTGCTGCCTAATATATCCCACCCCTTGACAGGTGCCATTGTAATGAGATAATCAATATTATTCACTTCACCAGCCACTGGTTTTAATGTTATAGCTAATACTTGTGTGTATATATATATATATATATATATATATATACTGAATGGATGAAACGCGTTAGTGATTGCTCTGACATTGAAGCTGGACAACTGGAACTGCTGTTTCTATGTTTCCCTTGGTTGGTATATGGACTAATATCTTGAGCTAGTATCCAGAATATTTGTATCAGTTAAGCTAATTTACAAATTAAATAATTGTGAGTTTGATATATACTTTTTTTGTTTGTACAGTCGAACCTGGAAAAGTGGGACTTGGATAAGTGGGAAACCTCTATTACTGGAATTATTTGTGAGGTCATGGCATTTTTGCACCAAAAAACCTCTGTTAGTGAGACTGTCAAACCTCTTTAACTGAGACATGTTTATCTCGATTAATGGGAATAATCACCTCTATAACTGAGAAGATTGCTGTTAGGACCTCTTTAAGGGCTCTATTTATTATCATTATTTTTACTAAAATAAAGTGAAAAAGGGTGTTTTCACACCCTTTTCACATTATTTATTTTCACCTAAAGTTACTACAGGGCAATTGGAGTAGAATTCGTAAAATTCTACTCCAACCCCTAAGTATCACTTATTTTTAGTAATCAGATTGCATTTCCCATAATTGTAATGAGAAATGCGATCTGTGTGCAAGTTACTAAAAATAAATTGTGAAAAAAATACCGGGGAAAGCCCTGTGATGATAACACCATCTGGAGGTGGCGTTATCCAGGGTCTCCCCCGGTTATCGGACTCCTGCTCCGCTCTAACGTGCAGAGTAGAGCCCGGAGCCGGCCCCAGTGATCAGCTGTGTGGTCTAAACAGACTTTCCCACACTGATACACTGCAAAAAAAATTCAAAAAATTAACTTACCTGAATCCAGGGACCAGAGTTCGGGGCTCCGGTGATGTCTTCCATCCGGTCAGCTGGTCCCCCATACTGCACTGCTACCCGGTCATCAGGTGCAGTATGGGATGTCAGCTGACCGGAGCAATGGAGGACATCACCGGAGCCCGGATCATGCAGGTAAGTGCAATTAAGGGAGGGGGGGTCGCGGGGGTTAGCATCGGGGGGGTAGCAGTGGCGGCCGGTCGGCGCATGCGCGGGCACTTGTCGCAGTATTTTTTGCGAAAATCCCGTGATAAGGCTGCAGAGGGGATTCGCAAGGACAGAGCTTTATCGCAAGCTGTCCATGCAAGGAATTTTTACTATATCCCTGTGATACTGCCTGAATTCGCAATGCAAATTCAGTCGGTAATATCACACTACAATCTGCATTACAAATGCGGATTGTAGTAAATAGAGCCCTAAGTGAGATTAGTGCAGTTTATTACCCTCTATAAATGAGTCGACTGCCTTTGACAAGTCTCTATGTCTGTGCCTGGATTTAAAGGGGTATCCCCTTTACACATGACTTTCATAGAGCCACTGGGTGGAAGAAATTTAGGTACCTCTATAAGTGAATCAAGTACTATTTGAACCTGCATAATTGAGAACCTCTATAAGGGCTCTGTTTATTAACATTATTTTTACTAACATAAAGTGAAAAAGGGTGTTTGGGATGTGATGGGAAATGTGATCCGACCAAAGTTACTAAAAATAAATTGTAAAAAAATACCGGAGAAAGCCCTGTGATAATAACGCCACCTGGAGGTGGCGTTAACCAGGATCTCCCCAGGTTAACGGACTCCTGCCCTGCTCTAACGGGGAGAGCAGAGCCCGGAGCCGGCCCCAGTAATCAGCTGTGTGGTCTAAAAGACCACACGCTGATACAGTGTAAAGAAAAAAGAAATTAACGTACCTGACTCCAGGGACCGGTGGTTGGGGCTCCGGTGATGTCTCCCCTCCGGTCAGCTGGTCTCCCATGCTGCACTGCGGCCCAGTCATCAGGTGATCGGGTCCCAGTGCAGTATGGGATATCACCTGACCGGAGGACATGGAAGACATCACCGGAGCCCGGATCACGCAGGTAAGTGTAATTAAGGGAGAGGGGGGTCGCACGGTGGGGTCCGCGACCGCGGGGGCATGGCTTAATGGTGGGGGCGGGACTTAGAGCCGGGAGGTTGCAACGGCGGCCGGTCGGCACATGCGCGGGGCACTGGCCACTGTATTTTTTTGTGAAGATACCGTGACTAGTGTGCGGATGGGATTTGCAGGGACAGAGCTTTCTCGCAAGCTCTGTCCCTGCAAGGGATTTGTAGTAAATCCCTGTGATATTGCCTGAATTCGCAATGCGAATTCAGTCGGTAATATCACACTACAATCTGCATTACAAATGCGGATTGTAGTAAATAGAGCCCTAAGTGAGCCAAACACTTCTTGAACCTGGATAAGTGAGAAACTGGATAAGTGAAATACCTCTTTAAGAGCTCTATTATTTAACATTATTTTTACTAAAACCTACAGTTACTAAAGGGCAATTGGAGTAGAATTCATAAAATTCTACTCCAAGCCCTAAGTATCACTTATTTTTAGTAATCAGATTGCATTTCCCATAATTATTTTGGGAAATGTGATCTGGCCAAAGTTACTAAAAATAAATTGTGAAAAAATACCAGGGGAGGCCCTGTGATAATAATGCCACCTGGAGGTGGTGTTATCCAGGCTCTCCCTCGGTTACCGGACTCCAGCTCCGCTCTGAAGGGGAGAGCAGAGCCCAGAGCCGGCCCCAGTAATCAGCTGATACACTGCAAAAAAAGAAAAAAAAAAAGTAAAGAAAACCCAAACTTACCTGACTCCAGGGACCGGAGTTCAGGGTCCAGCTGACCGGAGGGAGCACATCACCAGAGCCCTGACCAGCGGTCTCTGGAGTCAGGTAAGTAAATTTTTTTTTTACTTTTTTTTCTTCTTTTTTTTGCAGTGTATCAGCGTGTGGTCTGTTTAGACTACACAGCTGATCAATGGGGCCAGCTCCCGGCTCTACTCTCCACGTTAGAGCAGGGCAGGAGTCCGGTAACCGGGGGAGACCCTGGATAACGCCACCTCCAGGTGGCATTATTATCACAGGGCTTTCCAAAGTATTTTTTTACAATTTATTTTTAGTAACTTTGGTCGGATCACATTTCCCATTACAATTATGGGAAATGCGATCTGCTTACTAATAATAAGTGATACTTAGGGGTTGCAGTAGAATTTTACAAATTCTCCTCCAATTGCCCTATAGTAACTGTTGGTGAAACTAAGATAATGTGAAAAGGGTGTGAAAACACCCTTTTTCACTTTATTTTAGTAAATATAATGTTAATAAATAGAGCCCTAAACGTGCTGTTCCTTGAGATCCCACTTATCCAGATTCCACTGTATTTTATTTGCTCTTTGCAATAGCATGAATCAAGATCCCCCTTTATCACAATAATCAGGAGAGTAGGAGTGATTATGGTCCAAAGACTGACTGTTTAGAAGTAATACAATCAATATATAATTTGGGGCAACTGTCTCAACTATCTAAGGGGCTTATTTATCATAAACAATTTGAGGGATATTCCCTGAAAACAGACGTTTTTGAGGGTACCCACAAAATTAAGTATCTATTAGATCTACTAGAGACTGATCGCAGCAGATATCAATGATATCTGTTGTGGTCCCTCAATTTTCATCCGCAAATGCAGCCCCCATTGGTTTCTATGGGAGCTGCTGTGCTGCCTAATTTACAAGCTCCGGAGGAGAGGGAGTTTCGGGCACCCTTTTTGTCGCCGCCCGGTGATGCATTCAACAGACCCGCTTGCACATTGTCTGCCATGGACCTGATCCAGGAAGCAGTGTGATAACTTTAGGCTCTCAAACTGCTTCCAGCTCTTCGCCAGCATGGGCTCTTATCAGAGCCTGTCTCCTGCCAAGAGAAGTTATATTAATTTGCATGAAAATATTAATTTTCATATTGCAAATTTAGGCAAAAAATATTTATCACATCTGCATTAAAAAAGCTGCAGTAAAATATGGAACTGGAGAATGAAGGTGGATCTTAGAAATGGTTGCATACCATCTCTAATGCTGTGTTCACAAAGGATGTCATCAGAAGCTTGAGAGATAGAAGAATAGACCTGCTACCTGCCTGAAATGTTTTCTACATAATATGGAGCTCTATAACCCAATTAAGTAGCCAGACTCCCATAGCTGTATATACAACCAAGGACATGTATTGCTGAGAAGGATTTCATGACCCTCTGTATGAGTATGAAATGAACCTGTAACTCAGCCAATGAGCATTATTTCAGTTGCATGATTGCAGACCTTTAAAACATTTTTCTGTGTAAAATTAATTATTACACCAGGCCCCCACATACACTAGGTGGCTTCTCTCACATAACCATCCAATACATGATCATTGCAATGCTGGATACACACGTAACGATCATCAGCGATAACAATATCGCTGAACGATCTCCCTTTAAAAATCCTGGTTTGCTGGATAAACGATATTGTTCATCCACACACCTAAAAACCACCAACGATCCACGATCAATGATAGCGGACCCCTATGGAGAGATAACGATATCGTCCAGGTTGTCCTGCTTGCATGGACAATGGTCGATATCGTTATCGTCCAGCGGGAGCGCGCATCTTTGGTCGTTCATTGCTTTCACACAGAACGATATGAATGATATATATCGTTGAACAATATCATTATCATTCGTATCACTGAAATATATAGTTCCGTGTGTACGCACCTTTAGTTTACTTTTTGTATTGTTCATTCCACCTATTGGTAACAGATCTTTGTTTCCCACAAATATTGCACTTTGTTAGTCAGTAGAATCGATGGAGGATCAGGTTGGTCGTGGAAAACTGCATAAGGTGACTATAAAAATGAAAGTTTTTTTGGGAAGCTAAGGCCTCATTCCTAAGAATAGGCAAGATATTTTACATAGCTAGTTTTCTTTGTTTAATTATCAACTATAAAATCAATCCATACATTTGTCACTTTAGTATTATGCATAAAACTGATGAATAGACATCAAGGGATCTATTTATCAATTCTTATTAAGGGCTGAGTTATCACATCTTTTTCAGGCCAATATAAAAAAATAAAACATTCTGAGGCAGCTGAGCGATGTTCAGCTTCCCAGTGATACCAGCTGCCAGCATTCCCAGCTACTCTGAGTCTCTTCTGTAACTGTGCGACCCGAACATGTGCACTGTACTGGAGGCTGATCTTTTTCCTTTATCAGTAACCACTATCGTCATCCTGAGATGGCGATAAGTGATCGGAGGAGCAACAGTACTTGTATCTCAACTGTCTGTGTTAAAGATGTGATAGCTAGTAAATAGATGAGCATGAGAAGAATGTATTTGCATTTGCAGCATCTGCAGAAGAACAACTTTAAAGAGGGTTTCCACAGTAAGGGTCCTATTGCAGTATATTCCCCGAGCACACCCGTTTTCAGAGGATACCCACAAATATTAAGTATCACCCCAATGTCAAGCTTGGCGACATTCTGGCATCCCCCTCCAGGTAGGAGCAGCCAGGTTGGCATAGCAGGGGGCGTGGCTGGCATAGGGGGGCGCGCCGGACATATTACCAGGAAAATGTGGGCGAAGCGGGGCCGTGGTCATGTGATCACCTCATTTTGGCCCCGCCCCCCGCTACACAATGCCGAGATTACCAGCATTGTGAAGCAGGGGGCAGGGTCATGATGATGCAATTCAGCATGAGGGGAGGCTTGCCTGCTTTTCCGGGGGGCAGGGAGCGGCACATGATTTTCTGGAGGCTCACGGCGAATTGGGAGGGAAGACAAGTATGCCCCAATGTATGTAGGAGGGATTGCATTAGATATCTGTGATATCTGCTGTGTTCCCTCCATTTCCAACATAAGCCGCTATATGTCTATGGGAGTGGTGAAGGTGTCAGATTTACCAAGCAAAGCATTCTGGAGTTTGGCCCCAGCCTATAGGCTACACTTTGCAAAATTTAGGGGATTCCTCCAGGACCATCCCGGCAATGGCCGCCGCACCTGCGTGGTCAGTACAACACACATAGACAGGAGTCCCAATAGAGTAGTAAAGAGACCACTGCTGCGGTCACTTCACTCCAAACACATTGCAGAGATGGGCTCCTTGTGGAGCCCCTGCCCCTGCATGTGGTATTTGATACATTCCGGTTGTATTGTCACATACTGCAATGAGATTTTTTGGCAGTAATATCGTGCCCAGGTCGCATTGAGAATGTGATTATTGATAAATGGTCCCCTAAATCTTATTCAGGGGTGGATCAAGGGGTGGGTTGACGGGCAGAGGCGTATTTATAATGTGTGCAGGGTGTGAGGTGCACACAGCCCCTGGGTTCAGGGGGGCCACATTGCACACCCTGCACCCATATTATACTTACCACCTGGAGTCCCACGCCAGCACCAGTGTCGGCACTGTAAAAACACCTGGAAGATGGCTGCCGCACCATTTTCCCAGTGACCTGGCATGCACTGTAGACTCTGGGCACAGACTAGTGCCCAGAGTCTACAGCTGCGGCGCTGCGCTCAGTGCGCTGCCGTCCGCCGGAGAGAGGAGGGGTCCCAGACGGAGACTGCACATGGGCTCCCTCCTCTCCTGAAATGCCCCTGCTGGCAGGGTCTTCGTCCCAAATGCTGTAGCCTGGAAGGGTGCAGCCACTGTCTCGGACTGTCAGGGAGTACATTATGGCAGTCTACAGAGCCCCAGTTACCACACAACCCACTCTGGGCCTGATTCAGAGATGGACACTAAGGCGATCGCAGTTGTAATTTCGCACAGAATGCAGCTGCGAAAATATGCTAATAATTTCAAAGCCTACCCAAGTATAAAGATGCCCACCGCTGCCTTCTCATCTGTGTGCGACATCGCGTACCTGCATAAATATCAGTAACATTGATACACATCAATCAGCCATCTTTCCTTTGCAGCAGGTCTGACCAGCCGCAGACTCGCCAGCTCTCCTGATATGCATACGGCTCTCTTGCTGCATAGGAGATTGCAAGGGCTAATTTATGCACACCCATGTAACAGTGTTTAAACCATCAGACACGCCTGTGTCTTATCGACCACACCTATTACCTCCCCCAATCACTGACTACCTGTCATTCACTTTGCAAATGGATCCTCTGTGCGAGCGGAATCGCAAGACAATCGCAGCACGTGCACAGTGCGGCTTATATGCATGCGCAATGGCAAACAATCGCTCAATCTGCGTAAAAATCGTGTTAGCATCCATCTCTGAATCAGGCCCTATGTTACCCCTCAGGCTGCAGTCTCACATCTACCCTTGCCAGCCACCCGGCATGTAACAGTCCACACAGCCTAAAGCAGGTAGCCATCCATTTTGTCTGTCACACAGCATCCCCACTGCTGTGGGGACCCCCTTCTGCTGCCATCATTGTGGATGCATTGAGCAGGCGCAAAGTGCGGCTGGGAAGAGACTATGGAAATCTAAGGTTTTCCAGCTGGGGAAGGTGGAGGAGGGTAGCCCAGAAACATGCAGGTGATACACATGCCTGTGAGTGGTTGTTTGGGGGCCCCCGGTAGGCATGCCATCCCACAGGGTCTGGGAGGAGGGAGGCTCAGTACTGCACCTCTCTCTAGTCTTCTCCTTATCCTGGATCATATCACCCAGACTCTGCTGTCACAAAAGGCCAGATCCAGATCTTCTGGCCATTCCAGGAGGTTAGGCAAGTATGGTTAAATGTCATTTGCAGCAAACTTACCATGTGAGGAAATGGGGTTGTGATTGAATACTGTAGCTTTGAGAGCTTTAAAGCCTGGAGCTACAACCCCGGTGCAGCCTTTAATGGTGCTGAGCCTATGAGGATATGTTAATTTTTTCTTATTTTATTCCCAAAGGAAATTTTCACCTTATACTTTGCTTGGTCTAGAACAGGCTGTGTTCTTATTTCCCACCATTCCAGCTTTCACAAGTAGCTGGAACCTTTGCTAATCATCTTGGCACTGCACAGCTCTGTCTCTGTAGCAGGGGAAACCCCACACAACAATTCTAAGACCTTCAATTAGGAACGTTTCAGATGCCTTTTAGTTTTCACTGTATTGTATAATTTTAGAAAATGTATAACAGTATTGTCATGTTGGCATAACGTGTGCGCATACAATATATTTGTGCACAAGGTTCTGATTAACTGTTCTTCTAATTTTTGTGCATCTTTTTCTGTTTGCATTCTTGTATTTGTACACTGGATAGTACATGACTGACACAAGTACCCATACAGTTTTTGAATCTGCTTTAATACTGTAAGTGGTTAATGTGTTCATGTTATAATACTGATAAATGCAGCTACAATATTACATCATAAGCTTATCCACCTTTTATTTCAGCCTACTGAACACATCAATGAGTGCACATTAACTCTTGTATACCACAATTGCACATGCTAGCAAGTAACATACACACATAGCAACCAATCAGATTCTAGCTATTATCTTCTAAAAGGTGCTAGAGAAATGTTAAGTAGAATCTGATTGGTTGCTATGGGCAACATCTCTATTTCTAAAAACTCTCACCTTAGTAAATATACCCCACAGACTCAATCAAGCGCTCTTACTAAAATATGGAGAACAAGACACATAACAGAGACATTAATGCTATAATGCTTTCAAACATGTATTTGTACAACTGCAGATAGGTAGTTGACTGGAATAAATGTGTTTCCTGACAACAATAATGCAGAAACCATGTTGTATTCTTTGATCTAAGAAGGAATTAGTTCATTCCTTATTGATTTCAGTCCACATTGCCTCCATTACATGTACCCCACAATATTTATACATTTTGCAGTTGATTCCATCAGAAGGGTAAAAAAAAATACAAGAAAATCTTTGCCAATGTTCACTCAAATGTGTTTGCGGCGGATTCATTCCTAACTAAGGGTCTGATTCAGAGATCGACAGAGTGTTGATGTTCCCGCATTTGAGCAATTTTTGGCTACTAAGCATGCACGAAAAGTTCGGTAAACCCTTATTGTGCATGTAGTGTCCTATGACGTTTGCAACTGCGTACAGCTTCGCTAACACTTGAGAAGGCATTTGCGATCCCTGGGTGTATAATTTTATATACCGTATATACTCGAGTATAAGCCGAGTTTTTCAGCACAAAAAATGTGCTGAAAAAGTACCCCCTCGGCTTATACTCGAGTCAAGTGTAGCGCTGACCGGACGGAGTTCGGTCAGCGCTACACACTGCCAAACACACAGCTGCCGGAGCCGGCAGCTGCATGTTTGGTGTAATCAGCAGCCGCTGAGAGTCTGTCAGACTCTCAGCGGCTGCTGCTGCTCCCACTGCGGGAGCCATCTTCCGGCTCACGCAGTGGGTGATGGGAGACACGTCGTCATGACGACGTCTCTCCCATGCAAAGCGGCCGGAGGAGCGGACAGCGGCGGGACCAGGAGCGGGAGTTTAAGGTAAGTGTTTATTTTTTTTTTATTCTTTTCACGTCTCTCTCTACTAGGGGGGGGGGACTACAGGGGGCACTACCAGGGGGCGATGACTACAGGGGGCACTACCAGGGGGCATTATCAGGGGGCACTACCAGGGGGCGATTACTACAGGGGGCACTACCAAGGGGCATTATCAGGGGGCGATTACTACAGGGGGCACTAAAAGGGGGGATTACCACTGGGGGAACTACAAGGGGGGGATTACTACAGGGGGCACTACCAGGGGGGGATTACTACAGGGGGCACTAAAAGGGGGGATTACCACTGGGGGAACTACCAGGGGAGGATTACTACAGGGGGCACTACCAGTGGGGGATTACTACAGGGGGCACTAAAAGGGGGGATTACTACTGGGGGCATTGAAAGGGGGGATTACCACTGGGGGCACTACCAGGAGGGATTACTACTGGGGGCACAACCAGGGGGAATTACTACTGGGGGCACTACCAGCTGCTGCCATTTCCCACACTAGGCTTATACTCGAGTCAGTAAGTTTTCCCATTTTTGGGGGGTAAAAGTAGGTACCTCGGCTTATATTCGGGTCGACTTATACTCGAGTATATACGGGATTTCGACGCCTATCATTAGACCCCTGCCGGGATTTCACAGTCGGGAAGCCGGCGGTCGGCATTTCGAACGTCGGCTTGATAACTACATCCCATATATATATATATATATATATATATATAGTATACTATATACAGTACACTAGGGATGGCCACCGACCATCGATGGTTTGCCCCAACCAATGTTTAGGAACATCGGTGGCTGTGGTCTCAAACAATCGATGGTTTCTATTGATAGTTGACCCATCGGCTATCGATGGTACAGCTGTCAACGCCCACCATTACAGTATACCATAAAATTTTATATTTTTATGGTATACGGTGTTTAAACATTTTTTTTTATCATATAAAATCGTGTTGGATAAGTTTTAAAAAGATGTTCTTGACCTAATTCAGTCATAAAAAAAACCTACAATTTCGGAGCGGTTTTTGAAAAAAATTGTCAGGTAAGTGGTTAAAGGTTCATCATTTTACTAGTAGCGGTCTGCAAATCAGCTGATTGTTACCATACACTAGTAATCTACAGCTCAGATTGTTCTGTTAAATCCTGCATGTCGGACAACCTGATCTACCAAATCCAATCACTTTTTGGTCGGAATCTGCGATCTTTCAACTCCATACAGTACATTGTATATTTTTTTACACAATCATCTGCAAAACGCAGAATTTCCCAAATTGATTGCTGATGTATGATGTTGACATAAACTCAGACGTATGTGAAATCGCCCAAAAAAATGCTTTATTTGCGAAAACATCGGCATTGTATACAAGTCTGAATCAGGCCCAAGATACGCTCTGCATTTTGGTCTCACGGCCCGCACCCCCCTCATGATGCCACTGCACAGGCATATGATCAAGTCCGCACCAGCCCCCTTGTCTCTATGATCTATGCAACAGGGATGTTTTGTTTTAAGATTGAAAATACATTTGTAATCAAGAAAAAAGGTGACATGCTGTAACTTTTTTGGTTCATTTAAAATAAATATTTCCTTTGAGGTCTGTATTGTTCATTCATCAGGCAATTATTTTACAACTACAAACATCTTAAACATCTGAATTGTAAAACATTTTGGGGTCATTCGTGACAAATGTGTGTAGCTCAGTTCAAAAGTCATTTCTTTCCAAGACTACTGCTTTTATTTAATTGCACATTATTGACCTGGATGATCTAGTCGCAGTTGTGCACCATACACAGCTAAAAAGAGAGGTCTTGTATCTGCGCTCATGATCTTTAATTGAGCTACATGAGGTGGACATTGACCAAACTCCAAGGATTCCATTGCACAACAGCACAAGTCTTTTTTACCCACGCAAAAGGCTTTGTTTTAAATGTCAGCTCTGGACCTTGGCTTCTTATTTCAATACTGTGACATTTTCACATATATGCACATGATGCACTCGGCTGGCGGTAAACCCAAATAAACCTATTTATTTCATATTACACACTACACAAACATGACACTTCAAAAAAAGGCAGCTTTATTGTCCCATCCCCCCCCCCCCCCCCACCCCATACACTTAATAATTTATACAAACATTGGAAGCAGAGCCGTAACTAGACTTTTTTGAGCCCTGTGCCTGGAAAAGCATTTTTATACTTTTCATATAGGAACATAAAACGCGCATCCAAATAAGGGGCACGGCCTCATGGGGAAGGAGCAATACAAATCTGATTTGTTCAGTACGATGATGAAGGGGTACCAATATTAACTGTCATTTCACAGGCTGTGCTAGAAAAATGACAGTTAGAATCCGATTGGTTGATACTTTGGGGTCTATTCATTATCACTTAATTTCTACAAAAGCAGATGAAAATGAACATTTTCACCTGCTTTTGTAGAATTTAAGTGTCCAGGCCATTCACCAAAAAGGTAATGCAGGCGATATCACAGAAACCATTTTTTTTTTCGAAGCTTGACTGCAAGAGCATTTGCCATCTTCGGATGGTGTTTGCTCCCGCTCGCAGTGCACAACCCGCTCCTTCACTATGGGAAAGGTCCCTGGTTGCGAAGAGGATCCCTCCGCCCTTATTCAGCTCCTTACTCCGGACATTGGGACTTTGTGTGCCTTCGTGAACTCAAGGTCGCAGGCGCACTAGCACTGTCAAGTTGACTCGGCAGTGCTAAGTTTCACTGCTCTGAAAGCCGTTCGGGCAGACATTTGATTTTCTGACCAGCTGTCTCCGCGTCGGAGCAATGATGAATTGCTCTGGCACTCGTGGCGAGTTAGTATGTTAATTATCGGGGCCTGCTCGGACCCCGATAATTAACATGATGAATAGACCCCTTTATTTCTTTACACTATATCTCTCTCCAATGTTTGATACATCTCCCCCTAGATGTGCAACTTTGCACTACACTGATCTATTGGGAACAGACCCATTGTATCTCGCCCATTCTTCCTAAAAATCAGCATGGTTTATTTAGTTTTAATCTACATATCTGTTTGATGACAGGAGGAAGCACATTAATAAGAGTCAGAATACACAGGTCTTTCCATTAAACCCATAAATCATTGTGTTGTTGTACCTGTCACTAGCTTTCCAAACCTTTCTGTGACCACCATAGCTAACCGATCGCTCGACTTTGCATACATCTCTGAATCAGGCTCATATGGTAATGGGGAGTGGGATATGAGTGATGTCTGAGGATGCATGGAAAGACAGCCCTTAGCGGTGCTTTTCAGGTGGGCAATGGCACTGTATTAAGCAGTTGCCTGTAGAGGAGAAGCCTTGCGTAGAATAGGATATTTATCCAAAAATTATTCTTCCAAACATATAACAGTACCCAGAGGTGCAAATCATGACGAGTTTGATTGTTCAAGGGCTTAGGGAAAATAACGTGATTGGAGGGAGTACAATATCAATCAGAAATGACTCACATATTGTCAGAATCCTGCTGAAATTCCTATTTCACAGGGGAGGAACCTTGACAGCAAATAACTTGTTTTACATATCCAGGAAAAAGAGTGGAGGGCAGCGTGGGGCTGTTACAATCAAGAGGGACTTTAGTGGAAGTAGGTATGTAAACATTTTGGTTTTAGTTTATTTTTTTGGTATTTACCAAATTTTGATAGCTCTATGTTGTGATATACTATAATATACAAACATTTTAATAAAGTATCACATTATGAATATTCATTTAGCCATTACATTCCTTTGATAAGGCATGCATTGTCAGATCTGGGACTGACCTCACTTATGCTGATATATAACATATATAACAAAGCTCTATCTGGTTTGTTTATCAAGATGCAGAGATAGAAAACCTTGTATCACCGCAGCTTACTAATAAAATGTCCCTGAGCAACTGAGCGATACTCTGCTCTACAGCGATACTAGCTGGCACGGGTAAAAGAAATCTCACCAGTCCTGCATGCATAAACTGGCATTGACAGATTTGGGATTCCAGTTTCACATTTGGCTCAAATAAAAGTAACAAAAATATCAATATGTAATTTTTTTTTGCAAATAACACTTTAACTCTTTCACTGCCGAGGTTTTGAACAGTTCTGTGCTGGGCCCATTTTTCGATATTTGTACCCTAAAGAGGTTACCTGGATATGGTGGGTAGGCCCATAACCTTGGCCATGATTATGCTAAAAACCTCTATTGATTGCAAAATTTTATTGCATAATGTATTTATATATAATCAGTAATTTGGAGTTGTGCTCCTGTGATTTGTCTATTCCTGTGCCTGCAAAAAGTCTCAACAGGTAGCACCTCCCAATATATATATTCAGGGTGTGCAGTCCAGGAATCTTTCCTATACACTAAATTGCAGCCAGCAGGATTCCATGGGGTGTATTTACTAAGGCTTCTAAAAATGAAAAGTGGTGGTGTAGCAACCAATCAGATTCTGTCTATCATTTTTTTAGGATTCAATAGAGAAATGAAAGCTAGAATTTAATTTGGCTATTGGTTGCTATGGGTGACACCACCACTTTTCATTTTGAGAAGTTTTAGTAAATCTACCACCATGTGTAGGTTTTTACAACAAAATCTGCACTTGAAATGCATTTTTTTTTTAGTTGCTCATTTTCACTGCCTAGTGTTAATCTCCTACAGTGTTATTAGGAATAATGTATCAGCCCATCAAGGCCTACAATTTTTTAAAATAGAAAACCTACCACAGCAGCGGAGCAGTGCTCATTGCCACCTTGTGCTTACCCCACCGCCAACCAGTGTTATCACGCAAGGGGGTGAGGCCGCCAAGAGTAGAGAGTTGAGAGCTGCCCAGATGCTCCAGGCAGCTCTACACACTGCAGGGTGAATGCCTGGAGCGTCCCTTGATGCAGAGACCATGGGGCAGCAACAGTGCAGACCCCAGGGCCCTGGGCGATGGCACCACTCACATACAATATTTTTTTTTTGACTCAAGATGAGGGTGATTTGGGCCTTAGTTCCCCTTCCATTTGTGGCAAATTTTTCAGTATTGTTAAAGTCTCCTCCTTGTGATCTCCAGACAATAGCTACTAAGGTTTATATAGTTTGAAATAGGGGACTCCCATTTTTCAAACCAGAGTGCTTCCATCTCTCTAAGTCCCAAGGTCGGTGAGATATAGTGACAAGTCCATCCCCCCCCGGCAGTATTCATTGTTTATTTATTTGTTTTTATTATAAACTGACGTCGGACGCATCAACGCCATCCTCATTACTCTGAGATTGCCCTGATGGCCGCTGGCAACTTCCCACTAGTGATTAGTACCAGTGGGGAGAAAGTAATGTAAGCGTCTATTATATTACTATATTATGATATCACTAGTCATCTGCAGTGAAGCGCTTCATTTAAGCATTTTGCTGCTTTTGTCACCCTGCCGCTTTGCATGAGGAAACTTTTGCAAGAGAAACCCACAGCAGTAACCTTTAATAGGTAGGGTGAAGCCTAGGCCTGGCGCTTCAGTAATTTATACAGGGAAGGTGAACCCCTGTTATTTCATCCCCAGGCAGCATCCCAGAGGCATTTAGGAGTTATAGCACAGCCATCTCAACCCCTATTTTTGTTCTCATGAAGCCTAGGCCTGTCTCCTTTTAATAAATAAGCCCCTATGTGACTCAACTGCACTTGTTATTTACAGTAATAAAAATATATATGTCACAAAAAAATGTCTGTTACATGCTTTTACGTTTTTTCACCAAATCAACCATTTGGCAAGCTTTCTAGAAATTCTGCATTCTATAAATATGTATATAAAATGCTGGACATATTACAATTTTTTTGTACAGGTAGAGATGCATAAGATACAATAATTAGGATGTAAAACAA
The DNA here is from genome assembly GCA_031769625.1 of Taudactylus pleione. Taxonomy (NCBI): domain Eukaryota; kingdom Metazoa; phylum Chordata; class Amphibia; order Anura; family Myobatrachidae; genus Taudactylus; species Taudactylus pleione. Next base: position 1,688,942 of record JAUIMM010000957.1, read on the forward strand.
AGAGGGAATCCCCCCAAAGCCCTGGTAAATTGTGCACATGCTCCTAGTATTATTGCCAGGGGGTAGCGTGATATGCACATCTGTCCAATGCTTTGCACTTCTCTGCATGACTCTGACTAATTGAATTCTTCCTGTTTTTTGAGGTCTGTGGAACCTTCCCTGTGAAAGGGCAAATTGGCACCTTTCCCACTCTACTCTGCTTACTTCTTCATCTCTCCTTTTATACTAAGCTATTGCTTCTCAGTAAGGGTAGTAACTGGGTTTGGTTTTTTGGCTCTGGATCTGCTTAATCCAGATCCGGCTTCTCTGGTTTCACTTGCTCAATGGGCAGGTTAGACTTTTCTGTGGTATGAGAAATGAGCAAGACTAGGGGCAGCCACCTACTGTACTTCTCTGTACCTTAAACTGTATGTAGACCTAGTTCATTCTTAGGGGTTTATTTGCAAAGAGTCGGATTGCAAAAGCTGGTGCTTCTGATTGTGTTTATGTGCAATATTTAAAAAGGCAATGCTTTTACTAGCAAGACACGGCCAGTAAAATCATTGCCCTTTTAAATAACGGGTAGAAACACGATCAACCTTTATGTTGCAGTACTCACTTTCCTACTGACCATTGGTCATTAATGCTTATCTAGTACAATTATATTGGTCTACCTACCATGCTGTCCTGTGGTATCCTCATCCCAGTTGAAACATCACCCTAATGGACTCTTTAAGTCCTTACTTATGCAAATAGATTTGATAATGAATGGATCAGACACAAACCTCATCTAATATCAGCACAGTTTATTTGTAAGGGACCACAAAAGTATGCAGAATTACAAATCATATAAAATATATAATCGCACATAAAAACAAGTACAGGCGAGTTTGATGAAGGGAGTACAGGCATCAGACATAGGCTAGAGAAGGCCCTGCTCATGAGAACGGTGAAGGAAGCATAGGCTATAGTGAAGTGGTAACATTCTAGGTTGGAGGAGAGTCTGACAGACGGGGTAGAGAGTTCCATAAGTGAAGAGCAGCACAGGAGTCTTGGAGGTGTGAGTGTTAGTTACCAGAGATGAGGAGAGGGCAATACACTTGTGATAAGGTCAGAGATGTATGAAGTGGAGAAGGTGATAGCCTTGAAGGTGAGAATGAGAAGCTCGAATGGACTTTTGGAGGAAATGAGGAGCCAGTGCAGCTCATGTGGGAGGTGAGAGAGAATGATCACTGTGACATGTCAGCTAGATTGTAGATGGGAAGGCCAGATAGTGTGAGCTTGCAAAAGTCAAGATTGGAAATAATAAGAAAATGGATGATATATTCATTTTTGTTATATAGCTCCAACAAATTCGGCTGCGCTTTTGAGAGGACATATAATTATTTGCATCAGTCCCTGCCCCAATGTATCTTATAATCTTTTTATCTCTAACATGCACACACAGGGACACACACTAGGGTTACTTTTGTCAGAAGCCAATTAACCTACCATATATGTCTGTGGATCGTGAGGAAACCCTCATAGACATGGTGAGAACATTCAAACGCTACACAGATAGGGGCCTAGTCAGAATCTAATCCATGACCACTGTGCTGTGAGGAATTAATGCTAACCACTGTGCCACTAATTCACTGTGGTAATATCATGAGTGAGAAAGGGGCATATTATGGCAGTGTTTCTAAGGAGAAGTAAACAAGATACTGTAGCTCAAAGATCTGTGGTCCTAAATCAGAGTTGTATGCTATACCCATGTTATCACAAATGCATCGCATTGCACATGTGCTAAAACCCATCTGTAATCCAGGATGCATCACTTACCTCCACGCAGGGTTATTGGCAGGTAACGGGGAGTGGTGGAAAAACGCAAGTGGGTAGTGGGCATGTCAATGACGTACACTAATAGCGTGGCTCCGTATCTCAGTTTAGATAGACATACAGGACCTTATTCAGAGTCGGTCGCGAGCGCTGATGCGCTCGTACCCAACTTGATGGTTAGGCCTGCGCACGTGCAGCGGCCGCACTGCGCGTGCGCAACCCCCGGAGCGACAGAGAAACTCTGTCGCTCCGGAGCACGCTACCAAAGGGGCGGCTGTCGATGTTGATCGACAGCTGCCCCCGTTTGGTAGGTGGGCCGGGGGGGTGGTTTCCAAAACGGAGGCGTTCCTTTACGAATGCCTACCGTTTTGTGGGCGGCTGCGCTGACATCATCAGTTATGTCAGTGGGGAGCTTCCTGCTCCATCAGAGCAGAAAGCTCCCTGGGGCTTACGAGTGCCGACCCAACCTTAGGGTCTGGTCGTAAGCCCCGATGGTCGTGATGGTGATCACCATCGCGATTATCAACCTGGTCGGTCGTTAAGCTGTGGGTGGTAACTCACAGCTTAACAATCGACAAGGAGGCGGCCGTTCAGGATGCAAGCGGCCGCCCTGATTCAGTGCGACCGCTTGCATCTAACGACCGCCTCTGAATGAGGGCCACAGAGTGGCCATAGAATCATTCGAGCGGCGGATTATAAGAGTATCTGCTTATGTACTGAGATTATGTATGCAGTTTCTGTGTCTTTTGCAATGTCTCTGGTGGGCGCCTCCATTCGGGGCGGCTGTTACACTTGCACACTTTCTCACATCCGCTGCCTCCAAAATCAAAGCTGCGATCGGCATAGCGCATAACTCTCAATCATGCCCTATGTCCTCTACTTTAATCTTTGTCCTTTATAGTATCTGTTGAGCATTTTAATGACTGTATTTTTTGAAAGTTCACTTTATAAAACTTATACATAGGTACAAATGTAACTTTCTTACATATACAAGAGTTTTGCCATTGTATTTATAACACAGTAGATGCAATCGCAAGCACAAATATTGTGGCTGAGATACACCAGGATGCTCTGGTTAGGCACCTGGGGGAGAGGTTAGGTTTAGGATGCAGGAGGGGCGGGGGGGGGGGGGGGTTAGGTTTAGGCTGCTGGGGGAGTGTTAGGTTTAGGCTGCAGGGAGGGAAGGTTAAGTTTAGGGCTATTGTTAGAATACTTGGAGACAAGTGTCGGTATCCTTACCCTGTCAGAATGCTGGCATTGGGATTCTCACCGCCGGGATCCCGAGCGCTGGCATCCCTTACCCAACCCATGAATACATATGGTAAATTCCTTATATGCAACAAAGAAAGGTTAATTTATGAGAAGAAGCAGCATAGTATAATTATCCCATTTATATAGAATATAAAATATATAGAATAGAAAATTAAAATAATTGAAGCTGGAAATAAAGGGGTCAGTCCAATTATCAGCAAAGGGGGCAAGTTGCCGTTGGGACAGTAAAAACGCCGCAGCCCCAGACTCGTACATTTTTGCAGAAATGTGCGAGTCCGGAGGTAACATAAGTGTGAGGATCTCACACCGAATTAGGTTGACCCCAAAGGCTGCATTGATGGTCCTTACTGAGAGGCATTATATGAAACATATAAGACCATCAAATGAGCAGTAATTTAAAAATAGATAAAATAGTAAATGTTTTCATTAATGGTTTTGGTAGTTCAAAAATGATGGACATGTTTAAACGAAGAAGGTTTCACCTGTGGAGAGCATCCTACAAAACCGCAACGATGTCACGCATTGGATCACAGCTGGACCATGACTGTGACCCATAGGCATAAAAAATGTGTATGAACTGACCCATAAAAGTAGGTGTCATTTCACATATCTACATGTAGCGTGTAAGTCTTGCTATGTTTAAATGATCCTAACAGTAAATATACTTTGTATTGCATGGTTGGAGTAGAATTAAAGGCTACTCTCTAAATAGTAAAGAAAATTGGATAAAGGGAAATTTAAAAAGCAATAATGAGAAAAGAGACAAATATTCTGTTGACCACTGACCTGGCATTGGTGCAACAAGTCCTACTAGTGTGAACATACAATATAATAAAAAAATTTCTTGCACAATTCTAGAAAGATTATTAAAGGTTTATTACTTTGACCTTCAATGCACTTCATGTTTTCTAGGTCCAAGCTGTGATGGAATCTATGGGGTGAAATCTATCCGTAGAACATAGAATTTTTCGTCCATTAAATTTTAAGCTAGATTCTAATTGTTAGAATTATTCTGCTTGGTTACACTGGATGGGGATGTTTGGCGGGGTGTTAGGTTTTGGACATTTCTGTAATTTTAGCTTCTTTCACATAGTGACAAATATGAACAGTGAAATATCTTAAGATATGTTAACTCTTGTCCTTATCGTATAAAGGATACAATACATGTACATTGTTAGTGTTATAGAACTTCTGCCTCAAGTAGCCCTGTATTCCATTCTCTGTGGTTATGAATTCCTAACAACTCATGCAACACCATAGCTATATTCCAAAACCTGCTGGCCCACTGCCTCCTCCCCACCCAAGTACACACCTCAAGGGCATGACCTACATACATGTGCAGCTCATTTGTAAAAGGAGAGTTCTCCCACATGCTATAAAACCTGTTTTATCTACTATAAGCAGTCATACAGAAGTTTGTGGGAATGGTAAATTATACGTAATGTGGCAAATGAGGGGTACACTAATGTCAAAGCTAGGACTTTCAAACTTACCTTGTTTGAAAGTCCTAGCTTTGACATTAGTGTACCCCTCATTATAGTAATAGCAAAAAAACAAACATGCTGTCTATTATCAAGTCAATGGTTTTCTCTCTGACTCTTGATTTGAAATCATGGACATATCTCAATGGCGGCCAATCCGGGAGACTTGCCCAATCTTGTGAGCGGCCGGAAGCGCCACTTGATTTTTAGAAGCCTCCCGGCCGTTCTGGGAGAGTAGGTAAGATCTTGATGTGTAGGGCAAAGCCTTTAAGGATTAAAATCTACATTGAGATTTCAGCTACAAAAAGAAAAACGTTTAGACTTCGGCAGTATTTCATCCACTAAAAAAAAATAAATTACAGCTATACAACACTCAGGTGCCGTGGCTGGGGAAGCGACGGTGCAGTCCCCAGGCCTCTGCGCCCTGTGCTATGGCACAGGTCACAGGTCACTCACCTCTAGTTACAGCCCCAGAGAAGAGTAGCACAATGCATGTAGTAGGAGAGAGCCAGACCACACGGGTGCCACTGAAAACATCCTTGTGTACTACTTTGTGGCACTATTGCCATAGGTTACCTTTCCCTGATCTAGATGCACCAGTGCAAAAATAATGTGATTTGTGGTGTGCATCCAGTGCTCTTTGTAAATGAGGTCTATGATCTTCCTCAATTACATATTAGCTATATTAGTTATTATATATTTTAAGAATGATCTAATGGTTATGTAAGCACTAAATTATATTCAGCAGTGCGAGTAATAACAAAAAGACAAACATACATAGCAGTAAAATTTAATTTCATTTGTTTCTGCTATTCTTACTGGACATTTTTATTTAAAAAAAGAACTGTTTTCCCTTCCATTCCCATTGTGTTGCATCATTGATTGTATGAAGATAGCTTAGCATTTAAATAGATATAGAAGAGTTCTACAAATTGAGGCTTCTAAAAAGAAATACCTACAAAATGACATACTGTAGGACAGGTATGAATATCGGGTGATCCTTGAAGTGTATGTATGTTGTTGGCGTGGAAATGTTACTTTGTATGTATTAGACATTTATGAAATATAATTCAGACACTTCAGACCACTGCCCATCCATCTGTTAGCATCTTTGTAGATTCATCTCTTTCTGTAAGGTAGTGAAATATGAAATCCCCAACAGATTTCCTGTGGGACATTGTGTCCTTATGGAGGTTGACAGCATGAATACTGGGCACCTCAGGGACTAACATGCTGTAACATTGCATCATTAACAACAGAGGGGTGTGCCCACAGAAACAGGTCTCTAGGTAGCACCTCTGATTAACTCTTCACATTCTGTGTCAACTTCAATTTGTCATCTGCCATGTGTAACTGTTCACTGTTTGAGATTAGTGACACTGGGCCTGTTTCATTACAGATCGCAACTGCGAATGCCATAGCGACTACGCACGCAGTCTCACTACAATGGTATGCTAATCCACTGCGCTCGCTATGCCGTCGCAGCATAACAGAAGGACACCCACTTTACCTTACACATCCGTAATGTTTAGCAAGACTGCAAAACCATCAGACCTTACTCAGAAATTGCTAACTTTATCGTACGCTATGAGTCCTGCAGGTGGCACTGCAGTGGCTAATTTATGCACGCCCATGAAACGGCGTTAAACGCACTGGCACGCCTGCGTTTCACCAACCACCCCCTGTCACCCCCACAAACGGCACTTCCTGTAAATCACTCTGCGATGGGTCTGCATAGTCACTATGATCTCAGTCCCGATCGCTGTAGCCGGTTTGCGCACTGCGATGCATACGCATGTGCAGAATGCAGCAATTGGGCGCTTGCGTGCGTAATCGCAGTTGCTATCAGTAATGAATCAGGCCCACTGTTACTTGCTCTCAGTAAGAAACCAGATTACCTATTCATTGAGCAATTGAATCATGTAAAATGATAATTGCACTGGTAGAAAGGTAATCCCATTTGATAGCAAAAATATAATTCAATGCAGAAAGAGTAAATGAACTTTTCAGTACTATTCGCACATGTAGACTGAATGTAGCAGCAAAATGGCAATTGGGACAAAATTTTAAAGGAGCTATTGGAGTGACTGCAGCCTCATATGCAAAATAAAGGGGAGGATGGTATTTTTGGGTGTGTCCACTAGTGAATATGGAATGCATTCAGTTACCGTGATGCTTTCATGACTGTAACTGTGTGTAGATAAGCTGTGTGTAGATAACATACAGAAAAGGAAATTGTACTTTAAAAATGTACTTACTAATCATTCATGCCCAGACTTCAGAAATCTTCCCAATGATGTTGCATTTATGAGTTATATTTATCAAACCAGCACTGACCACCATGTCAGCATCCTCTGAGGGTGCCCAGCTCCTAGACCATGCACGTTTATTTAGTGTGAATGTGAATTTTTGTGGGAAGCCCATGGACATTCTTGTCAAGATCTCAGTTCATGCCAGAGTGAAAATTGTGTGTTTTGATTGGACTTGCTGGATGGATTGAGGTGTCCCTTGCTAAATGCAGACTTTGGGGGGGAACTCAATTAAGGGTGAATCCTTTCACCCGGCCGTATCTGCGCAACAGCCGGCGCAATTTACGTCAGTGGAATCTTGCTTTCGCCCAGCCAGTTGAAGGGTGCGTTTAAACTCCGTGGCACCTGCAATTTGCACTCTGCTGACAATTGAATTCTCCCCTAGGTTCAGTTGCAATTAGATATCCAACAGATGGATGCATTATATTCAACATTTCTCTATCTTTAATTTCTTAATACTATGTACCTTACCTCGGACCTTCCCTGACTCACTGTTTTATTTCTATAACTGAATGTTACACTGGTCAGTACATGCGTAAGTACAGCAGTTTATCCCATGCATTCTTATTGTCTCAATGCATTGCTCCTTTGTTTTAAGTCTTTAACACATATACTGTAATATTATTACCAGTTATTTATATAGTGCACACATATTTCGCAGCGCTTTACAGAGAATATTTGGCCATACACATCAGTCCCTGCCCCAGTGGAGCTTACATTCTATGTTCCCTATCACATGCTCACACACATACACACTAGGGTTAATTTTGTGTTAGGAGCCAATTAACCTACATGTATATTTTTGGAGTGTGGGAGGAAACCCACGCAAGCACAGGGAGAATATACAAACTCCACACAGGTAGGGCCGTGGTGGGAATTGAACCCATGACCTCAGTGCTGTGAGGCAGTAATGCTATCCATTACACCGTCTGTGCTGCCCTATATATATATATACACACACACACATAGTTGATGTGCGTGCTTGATTAATTCAGACAACATATAAAAGCGACATCACCAGGTAAGATGTGCTTGTGCCAATTTAAAAACAGAGTGGGCTGGTTACCACATGGTTTTATATCACATACTCCACTGGCAATCTCGTCTACACCACTGCAGTGATCTCATTGGGCACATGACTCACGCTGTAAGCCACAACATGCTGGGACCACGTTGACCAGGGTGCGATGATGGAGTCTGGGGGGGGTCGCCTATAGCGTCAATAGTGCTGCTATTGGTGTTCCCTCCAGACATCGCACCCTGGTCATCTTGGTCCCAGAACGCTGTGACTTCTGGTTGTGGCTTACAGCCAGAGGTGTAGCAGCGTGCAACCACGCTCCCCCCCCCCCCCAAAAAAAGTGTGCGTTATATAATATAACCGCTACATATATACACATACATACATGGTAGGGTCCCACATACGTACATACATACATACAGGGTCACACATACACGCATACTGGCAGGAAGGATCACACACACACACATACAGTACATACAGGCAGGGAGGGTAATAGACATAACTACTGGGGTATAGCCTCTCTTACCTTAATGTGGACCCTGCAGCTTCTTCCTCGGCATGCTGCTGTAGCCCCGCCCCCTGCTGGGGTCAGATGAACATGTGCTGAGCTCCACCAATCAGGGCTCAGCACAAGCTCCTCTAGTGACCAGGAGTCTCTCACTAGAGCAGGAAGGCAGGACAGGAGCTGCTGTTGCTGCTGCGGACCCGACACCGGCTGTCAGCTATTGTCAGCTACTTGACAGCTTCTCCGGAGTCCGACTGCAGGGCACCCTCCAGTAAGTAAGGCGCCTGGAGCTCACGCTCCAATGAAACCGCCCTCCCTACGCCCCTGCTTACAGCGTGAGTTGAGTGCCCGATGAGATCCTTGCAATGGTGTAGTTCTACTAATCAACCTTTTTCTGAAAGTCTGACTGTCACCCTGTACTTTCTATTATTTAGATTCTCAATCTGTACTACTATTTTTTGCTGTCGGGCCACATGCCAATTCCTAATCTGATTGTTCTGGTAATCCTCTCTTATCTCGCTGGTATTTTCTAAATTTGGTATCTATTATTTTTTCTTCATTATTTGTGACCTTCTTATCAATCACATTCTTATGTTTAGTGAACTTTTCTGATTCTTTCAGAGGTATAATTCCCTATCCAAGATGTCTAAATCCTTTTCCACTTCTTTTAACACTTTTTTCATACACTAAGGGGTAAATATACTAAAGTGAGAGGTTTTAGATGTGCAGATGTTGCCCATAGCAACAAATCAGATTCTACTTAACATTTAACTAGCACCTTCTAGAACAGTGATTTTCAACCTTTTTCAATTTGAGGCACACAGCTCAAGACTTTACAATTGTCAAGGCACACAATCCGGCAATGCGGCGTGCGAGACAGATGAAAAAACACACATACATTGGCCTCCGCAGGAATGAAACACACATACATTGGCCTCCGCAGGAATGAAACACACATACATTGGAGTCCGCAGGAATAAAACACACATACATTGGCCTCCGCAGGAATGAAACACACATACATTGGAGTCCGCAGGAATAAAACACACTACAGTGGCCTCCGCAGGAATAAAACACACTACAGTGGCCTCCGAAGGAATAAAACACACTACAATGGCCTCCGCAGTAATAAAACACACATACATTGGCCTCCGCAGGAATAAAACACACATACATTGGCCTCCACAGGAATAAAACACACATACATGGGCGTCCACAAGAATAAAACACACTACAATGGCCCCCACAGGAATAAAACACATATATTGGCCTCCGCAGGACTAAACACACATACATTGGTCCCAGAATAATAACACATACATTGGCCCCCACAGAAAAAAACAAAACAGTGCCCCCCACAGAAAAAACAATTACATTGGCTGGCCACACAGAATAAGTATAAACCACAATGCTCCCCACATACAAAAAAATAACAACACTGGCTGACCCCTACAGAAAAAAACCCACATTGCTCCCACATTAAGAATAAATAAAGATTTATTGGCACCTACCTGTGCCTCATCGGCTGTCAGTGCAGCAGAGTGCGGGCTGGCGGGTGGAGCGGGCCGGTAAGTACACTAGAGGACAGGCGGAGAGGACAGGCAGAGCGGGAGGGAGGGCTGGGGGGATCAGGCGGGATGACTGGCTGGCTGAGTGAGCAGGCGTGACCTGTGATATCACGCCGCCGCGCCTACAGAGGTCACGGCCCAGGTACGGCCAAGAGCTCAGCGGCAGCGCTGCCCGGGCCGCAATGACTGCAGTAATCTGATCAGCGGCTCTGACAGCAGGCTCCGACAGCGGCACGGCACACTAAACAACCACCCACGGCACACCGGTGTGCCGCGGCACAGCGGTTGAAAACCGCTGTTCTAGAAGATAATAGCTAGAATCTGACTGGTTGCTATGGGCAACATCTCCATTTCTAAAAACTCTCACTTTAGTAAATTTGCTCCTAATAAACTCATTAATTTGAAGATTTGTCTAAAATACGATGCCATTCTTTCATGAATTTCTCATTATTATGGCCTAAGGTGGGAAGTTTTATGAGACGCAATGCTCGTAGAATTCTCTCACATTTAAAATAGTTCTCAAGACCCATGATAGCCCACCATGTCTTATTCTGCTTAAACAATCTTTCCAGGAGCTTAAAATGTTTCTCCTCCCCATTTGTAACATTAGGGCCCCCATTTATCAATGATCGCTTTAGCTATGCGATCAAGGCATGCCAGTAACGCCCACGATCGCATTGCAAAATCATTCGGGACATGCAGGGACACGGGCTCCGAAAGGAGCCCATCCCTGCAATGTCTCCGGAGATTGCCAGCCATACGCAGTCCCATAGGTTGCAGCGGCTAATGCTATCTTCAGATGGAGATAGCTGCGGGGCCAATATCAGGAATGCATCGCATTCCGGATATTGGTAAATGTGGCAGCTTCGCATCCTCCATAGAAACCTATGGGGGATGCAGCTGTCTGCGGTAATGGAGGGATCACAGCGGGTAATAATACATACGGGGGATACTTAATATTGAGGTAAACCCCCAAAAACTGGTAATTTCGGGGATTATAACTCAAATACACTTTGATAAATGGGCCGTTAGGAATTATTAGTGATGGTAGTACTCTCAAAAATCCTAACACATTCTTGTGATTGTTTAAGTCTTAAATCACTGTTCCTAAACATCATGCAGTATTTCACCTCATTAAGGTAGATGTAGCAATCGCAATTTAAAACAGCAATTTATAGCAGTTGTACATATACTGTACAATATAGAACAAAGTTTTTGGTTTAAAACAGCGGTGTTAAATGGCAGTAATAGATCTCTTAAGGTAAAGTGAGAAGAGTGTGACATTTGTACTCCTGGTGATCCCGCACTGCATCTGTGATCTGATATGGTCCGACTGGTTGTGGTTTACAGCAACGGCTGACAGCGGGGTGTGTGAACCCAGCAGGATTCTGGAACGGTGAACGGAGATTGCCTGGCGGAGTATTTAATAGAACCATGTGTAACCAGCCCATACTGTTATGAATGGGGTACTAGTAGCATTCCGCATTATGCCGCTATAACGCTTAAGGAAGAACTGGCGATGAGATGTATTGCCATCTCATCCGTCAGAGTGGGTGAGTAAAAACTCCCCACTATGGCAATCCTTGCCTGAGCACACAGTGTGTCAACCTAGTGCTGATGCGCTGTGTCTTCCTTCTTGGCCGGCTCCAATGTGCATGCGCGGGATCTCACAAGCATTGCGAGATCTCGCATGCAGCCCAGAGTTTGCAGCCTTGCAGATAGCAGTGCAGATAATGACAGGAGCTCATAGCGCCCCTGTCATTTAACACTGCACCCCACAATAATCCAAGGGGGAGAAGAGGTATCATAGCACATAATGATTTCACTGCACTGATTTCAATCCTCCCTCATATCACCCCTTCATGCATAACATTTACACCACCTTCCTTATACTAATATTGTGTATGTCCCCCATTTGCCGCCAAAACAGCTTTGACCCATTGATGCATGGACTCCACAAGATCTCTGAAGGTGTCCTGTAGTATCTGGCACATCGGTAGCAGTAGATGCTATAAATCCTGTAGGCTGCCAGGTAGAGCACATCCCACAGATGCTCGATCAGATTAACATCTGGGAAATTTGGAGGCCAAGTCAACGCCTTCAACTCTTTATCATGTTCCGCAAACCATTCCTGAACAATTATTGCAGTGTGGCAGAGCACATTATCTGCTGACAGAGACTACTGCCATCAGGGAATACTGTTGCCTGGTCTGCAATAATGTTTAGGTAGGTGGTACTGTAAGTGTCAAAGTAAAATCCACGTAAATAACAGGACCCAAGGTTTCCCAACAGAATATTGCCCAGAGCATCACACTCTCTCTGCCGACTTGACGTCTTCCCATAGTGCATCCTGGTGCCCTCTCTTCATCAGGTAAACAATGACATGTGTACCCAGCTGTCCACATAATGTAAAATTAAACGTGATTCATCAGATCAGGCCACCTTCTTCTATTGCTCCATGGTCCAGACTTGACACTCACCTACCCATTGTAGGCGACAGGGGCCAGTATGGGCACTCTGCAATTTGTGACACAGTAGCTATTCTGTGGGATAAGACCAGACTGACTATCCCGCACTGGGTGAATATAGTGGAGCATTGGTCTGCAGTGATGACCAAAGAACAATACTTTGGTGGTCATGGTGTTATAATTGTGGGCATAATATAGTGTGGTGGTGGGCAGGGGACTGTATTACTGGACAAAGGTCTGTGGGCCTCATTCAGAGGCGGTCGGAGGATGCAAGCGGTCGCTCAGAAACTGGGCGGCCGCTTGCATCCTGACCGCCCGCCTCTGTTTCGGTCGTTAGGCTGTGGGTTTACACCCACAGCTCTAACGACCGCTAGGGTGATGGTCGCAATGGTCAGAGACCATCGCGACCATCGGGGCTTACGACGAGACCCTAGGGTAGGGTCTCACTTGTCGTAAGCCCCGGAGAGCTTCTGGCTATGTCAGAGCCGGAAGCTCTCCACTGACATCACTAGTGATGTCAGTGGGGCCTCCCCCAAACGGTAGGCGTTCCCATGGGAACGCCTCCGTTTGGGCTGCCACCCCCCTGGCCCGCCTTCCAAACGGGGTGAGCTGTCAATCAACATCGACAGCTCGCCCCCTTTGGAAAGAGACCCGCTACGACCGGCGCTGTCGGTCGTAGCGGGTCTCACGCATGCGCACGAAGGAGCCGGTTCCCTCGTGCGCATGAGCACTTGACAAACATCGAGGCGTACGGCCGCCTCTGAATGAAGGCCTGTATGTGGTGGGGTAATAGATCTCATATCTCTGTATTGTTTTTGATCTAATGATGATGATCTAAAACTTATCAAAGATAGTGTGCAATTAGTTTATAAAAAGGAATCACATTGAAACATTCTTCAGGTTGGCAGATCTGTAGTGTATGCCAGCAATGCAAATGACTTATTGCAAATTCAGACCACAGTACACATTCTCTTTTCAGCAGCTTACTTAAAAACCTAGAAAAAAAAACACAAAAGTGAAAAGAGTGTGGAGTAGAGAAAAAGTGAAATGGGAAAGAAACTGGTCACACAAACACTGCTACACTGGTGCTGCTGTAATTGGTCCCTGTGTGTGACTGCTGTAATACACAGGCAGAATTACACTCTGCATATCTAACACATGGATGCATCATATTCCACATTTCTCTCTCTGAGAGTAACTAAATGTTACACAGATCACTACTACATGTGTGATTCTTGGGGGTAAATTTACTAAAGTGAGAGATTTTAGAAGTGGAGATGTTGCCCATAGCAACCAATCAGATTGTAGCTATTATCTTCTAGAAGGTGCTAGTTAAATGTTAAGTAGAATCTGATTGGTTGCCAACATCTCCACTTCTAAAAACTCTCACGTTAGTAAATTTACCCCAAGCAGTGAAGCCCACATGTTCTTATTGCCTGTTTGCATTAGAGGTCTAGCTCCATAGTTTTCAGTTTTGCATGCATCATCTCGTCCCTGTCTTACTCTTTTTATCTCACTGGCTTTTTCTCTCTAACATCTCTTTGCATGCCCCTTGTCTTTTGCAATCTGTTCCACTTTTGTATCGACCTTTAGTTTGTCTCCTGTTATCGTCACTTTTGCTCTAATTTTCTTCATCACTTTGTCTCTGTGTTTCCTTCTTGCTGTCCCTGTCTGACCCCGTACTTCCTCTCTATATGTTGTAAAACTACAGGGATTTCACCCCCCTTCACATCCCTTGCTTCAGGAAGTCATGTCTTATCCTCAGATGAACCCCATAAAAACCTGACACCCACTCACTCCCAAGCAATTAGGTAACTGACTGCCTGTTAGATTAATTATAGGCTCTTTTAGATGGACAGATAGGAGGAATTATTGGACAGCGGTGCTGAGTATGTCTTTGCAGAAAATGGGGGAATGCTGGAGATCCTACAGTATGCAGCAGAGATAACATTATTTCACTTAATTAGAAGCTATTATGTGAAATAATAATAGGGAGTAGCTATATAGTAATAGGAAACATAGGGAGCACTTATATGGATAGATAGGAAGGAATGTTATGTGACAATATGACAAGTTACAGATGGCAGCTAGATGGAAATATAAGAGATATTATAGACAGCAGATACTGTATATAAAGAGAGAATGAGCTATATGAAGCAGTTATAGGGAGACGGAAGTATTATAGGGAGACATAAGAGTTGTTATAGTAAGCAGTTACATAAAGAGATGGTGAGTTACATGGAACAATTATAGAGTGGTAGGAGAGACTAGACATTTAGGGCCGTATTCAATTAGAAGCGAAAAGTGCCGTTTGGCAAAAAATTTCCATGGATTCTGACTTTCCGTCTGTATTCAAAGTATCTCCATATTCAATTCCAGGACAGTTTCGCCTATGCGGAAACTCAATGCAATGTAATAGGCGGAAAAGTATCTCCTATGTATGGGCAGGAGAAAAAAAGTGCAAATTTGTTATTTTGGGGTGCAAACGTGGGGAAACGACTCTGAACCCTTGGAACAGCCCCCCAAAGGACAAATCAACTTAAAAATTAAAAAAATTACCTCAGAACACCCCAAAAAAGTACTTTTGTTTTGGGGGCGAAAAAGTAAAAAGTGAGGGGACAACTATAAAAACTAGCGAAATAGACTTCTTGGGGTGCTGTAAGGAGGGGCCAAGTGTTTTGGGGTTTGCAGGTGCATGTATGAGGGTGGTTTTTCACGTTTTTTAACAGTTCACTTTAGAGACATAAAACATGCTAGCACCCATTTTCAAGTACTCCAAATTTGAATGAACTACTTATTTTCACCAAAAAATATTGCTTTATGCCATTCTTCACCACTTTTGCAAAGACGTTAATAAGAAACAATTTAAACTACTTAAGTACCACAAACACTTTTATTAGGGCTATTAGTACACATCTACATTGATTCCCTATGTTAGTGCATCTTTTTGGGGGGTACACACTGATTTCCCTACTTCTGACAGTACTTTCCGCCTGTTCCTGATTCGCCGCCTTCCGTTATTGCCTGTTTTGGAATTGAATAGGGCGAAAAGCGGGGACGCGCACGAAAAGTTTTCGTTATAGCAAATAGTTATAATGAAGTTAGGTGGGATTTATAACTGAAATTGATAAGGAGCAGTCAATATATACTCATTTATGTATATATTAATTACGAAGGAGCAGTTAATATATATAGTCATTTATAGATATAATATATATATATATGTATGTTAAAGGAAAGTCCTTGCTCCCCATCTCTGTCCCTCACTCCTGTCTGCTTAGTATCGATTCCCCTCTCTCTCTCTCTCTCTCTCTCTCTCTCTTTCTCTCTCTCCCTCCAGTGGCTCCAGGAACTCGAGGTCACACGAGGAGAGCAGACGCTCCCTGCACATATTTCTCTTTACTGCCGACATTATTTTTACGGTCACACCATAAAAGGATTGAGAATAGGGGGATCATACAGATGAACACATTGTTCTGTATAGTAAGTTGTGCATCGATGAACAGATAAAACACTACATTGTATAACGGTATCTATAATAATGAAGAGGTCATGACCAACTTTCTCAGAGTTGAATATCTATAAACACATAATAAACACCCAGCACAGCAATATAATAACAAGCATATTGCCCCACAGTTTCCTTACAACTTTATTGCCTATGGCAGGGTGTATTTTAGCTCCTGTTTTGTATGTGTTCCAAGCTTAAAAATAAAAAAACAATATATATATATATATATATATATATATATATATATATATACACACACACACACACACACATGCAGTGATCAGCCGTAACATTAAAACCATCTGGCTATTATTTTGTGTAATTCCCCAATCCGCCAAAACAGCTCTGACCTCTTGAAGTCATCTGAAGGTGTGTGAGGGGTGGTAATGGGGGCGTCCTGCTGCAGTTAGGAGTAGGTGGGAACTTACCTCAAGCCACTTGCTTTCACCTTCAGACCACTGATGGCAATCCTCTTTACTGTCCTGGGACGCAGGTCGGACACGGACATAGACATCCTCCTGCAGGGCTGGTTCTAGAGTTAGTGGAGCTCAGGACGAGAGCTTCCTTTGGCTCCCCAAGCTCAGGGGGTGTGGCCTCACCGGGGACGTGGCCATGGCTGGCAAAAAAAAGAAAATAGTAATAATTGCGGGGCCACAAAGTGTACCCGCGCCAGAGCCTGATTAAGGGCAGGGCGACAGGGGCGGTCGTCCAGGGGCCCCCACACATAGGGGGCCCCCACACACTGTCCCCAACCCCTGGCCACATGCCCGGCGAAAAAGGTTGATCGCGGTCTACTGGAAGCTCGCGGAGCTCCCGCCCGTAGATCGCAATCAACTAAGGTAAGTGGGAACGTTGGCCTCTGAATACTGATCGCTTCAGAGGCCATCGTTCCCAGTGATGCATTGCGCGGGTGACGTCATGACGTCACCCGCGCACTGCAGAGGAGAGGAGCCTGCGCGCCTCAACTGGATCCAGTTAGATCCAGCAGATAGCGGCAGCAGCAGTAGCAGTGATGGCGGGACTCGGGAGCCGTGACAGCGTGGAGCAAAGACAGGTAAGTTTTTTTTAACAGGGGTGTGGGAGGGGAGGGAGAGCTACTGGGGGCACTACTTTACGGGGCACATCTACAGGGGGCATTTAAGAAGAGGCACAACTACTGGGGGCATTGCAAGGGACACAACTACTGGGGGCATTTAAGAAGAGGCACAACTACTGGGGGCATTGCAAGGGGCACAACTACTTGGGGCATTTAAGAAGAGGCACAACTACTGGGGGCATTGCAAGGGGCACAACTACTGGGGGCGTTTAAGAAGAGGCACAACTACTAGGGGCATTGCAAGGGGCACAACTACTGGGGGTATTTAAGAAGAGGCACAACTACTGGGGGCATTGGAAGGGGCACAACTACTGGGGGTATTTAAAAAGAGGCACAACTACTGGGGGCATTGCAGAGGGCACAACTACTGGAAGCATTGGACTAGGTGCTCAACTACAAAGGGCATAAAAGAAGGGGCACAAATACTGGGGGCATTGGAGGAAAGGCACAAATATTTGGGGCATTGCAGAAGGGGCACAATTACTGGGGGATTAAAGAAGGGGCACAACTACAGGGGGCATTGGAGACAGGGTACAACTGCTGGGGGCATTGCAGAAGGGGCACAACTACAGGGGGCAGGAGCACAACTACAGGGGGCATTGGACATCAGGCAGATAGACCGGTGTGTGTATGTGTGTGTGTGTGTATATATATATAGACGAGTTCCTCCTCCTTGCTGCTGCTCCTCCATTGTCTGTCTTTCACAGGTGTAACGATACTGGATCAGAACCTCTATACACACCTTCCTATACCTTCTAATATTCTGCCTATACCTTCTGAGGATGACGCTAATTTGCGTACGCAGTTATACCATAAATAAAGACTTAGACGTGGAATCTGTGGTTCCAAAGCACAAGTGTTATTCAGGTAAAAGTTCAGACAGTTACACGCAATTGATCTAGACACAATTTAGGAGCGAAAGGAAATTCTACAGACCCAAGTACAGTATACATACGCAGCGCTTCCGGACCCGGAGATAGGCATCATCAAGAGACCCCTAGTCATACAGCGTTCAGCACGAAGACTAAGAACCAGCGTTCGAGCACACATATTTATACCCCCCCAGAATAAACAGGACAATAGGGAAGTTTGTTGTTGATGTCATTGGTTCCCAGGGGAGAATCATCTGTTACAGAACATTTAACAGGCTGGTTCAAATAGACTCTCCCTGCCTCTAACAGCTGGGGATCTTCCTCTTCACTCCCCCTGCAACATTCTAACAGTTGTTCATGAAATATACATTTTGTTGCTTGTAGGCTCTGCGATCCATAACTTGAGTTTGCATGATGCGACCTCCCCACCGATAACACCGGAATACTGTAAAAAGAGTATGCATCAATACAAGACCAAACACGACTTGTTTAGCATGTATAATACCTTAGTTATCAAATACCTTTATTTCTCAGCATTTAAACTAACTGAACCAACTTAAATCATACACTTTAAAGCTTATTGAACCTTATGTGTGAATATGTAATGTGTGGGTATTCAGGGTTTGATATAAGAACGCTAGTTAACTTGGGGCAGATGCGTGCGCATAAAACTAATAAAACAGCGGTTTCATACAAAGTCCTGTGCATTCGCTAATATGCGACTAGTTAACAGCGCAATTGTGCGTATTAATGTGTGTATGAGAAATGGTTAAAAATGCAATCGCATGGTGCTAATAGTATCATCGCTACATGTACTAAAATGTGAGTTTATCTAAAATTAGGCAGCCATTCACAAAATGGCGTCTTGCGATCTCATTTTCAAGATGGAGTCTTGTGGCCAGTCGCAAGATGGTGTCGTCGTGATTAAATTTTAAACTGAACTTGTCTCAGCCAATTATTCAGCTTCGACAGGTGTTACCAGAATGCCATGCGCGAAGGCGTCACACGGTGTGTTGTCACGCCCGGCACAAGCATTCTGGGAGGGTTTCTGGGAAACTGGGACTTCAAGTGGATGGGCAGGGATTCCCAAGTCATGGTGGTGGGAAAAAATGGGTGGGTGAGGGCGGCGGGCTAGAGTGGGAGGGCACCATCAGATTAGATGGCACCGGCGGGATGACTGCGGCGGCGCGATAGTCCTACTTGCCCGCCCCTAGAACCACCACTGCCTTCCTGGACCTCGCAAGGGAAGGAAAACACTCTGCACTGGGCTCAGTGAATAGGTATCATTGGCACATTTGGCCTCAGACTGGTTATTCCTTAATGCCAAGCACCTGGGTCCAACCCTAATGAAAATGTTAGAAGCGAAGGGGGGTGGAGGGGCAACACACAAATACAATTTACGACTTACTGAATCTACTCTGGTCCTGATCTTTGCATCTGCAAATAACCCTCTGCCTACCCACACGGCTGTACTAAGCTGACCTATTCTCCCTAGCGTGTGCCACCAGCAACATCCTGGCTTACCCTTGAAGGTAACAATCACAGGCTGAGTGTAGTGCAGTCCCTCATACGCTACTCCTAGACGCCCCAAGAATGCACAACAATACGGCAATAGTCACAGTGCAAGCAACAATGTAACAAACACAATGCAGTAACCATTGATGATGGGGGCCTTCCTAGCAGTGCCCATCTAACCGGCTTATACCTAAAATGAGTATTACAAACCTATAGGGCCTACTGCCCTCTGTGGCTCAGCCTAATGCTGCCTGAACAATGAAGCTAAAATAACCTACAGAGCCTAATGCCCTTTATGGGTCGGCTTACTGCCGCCTAACCAGAGTTATACAATATTATAGGGCCTAATGCACTTTATGGCTCAACCTAGTGCTGCCTAACAGGGGTGATACAACAATACCTATAGGGCCACCCTCTATGCATTGGCCTAGTGCCGCCTCATGTGGTAATGCAATGCTATAGGGCCTAATGCCCCTTATGGCTCAGTGTCAGGACCGCCGCCGTGCCTTCTTCCCATAGTGCATCCTGGTGCCATCTCTTCCCCAGGTAAAAAACGCACATGCACCTGGCTGTCCACATGATGTAAAAGAAAACTTGATTCTTCAGACCAAGCCACCTTTTCCATTGCTCAATGATCCAGTTCTGATGCTCACATGCCGATTGTAGATGTTTTTGATGGTGGACAGGGGTCAGCATGGGTACTCTGACTGGTCTGTGGCTACGCAGCCCCATACACAGCAAGCTGTGATACACTGTGTGTTCTGAAACCATTCTATCATAGCCAGCAATAACTTTTTCAGCTACAGTAGCTGTTCTGTGGGATCGGACCAGACGGTATATATATACTGGGGCGGCCAAAGAATGCCATGCGTCACATTGCCACATGTGGCATTCTGGGAGTAGTGCGCTGCGGTGAGAGAGGAGCAGCCTCAGTGGCATAGCACACCTTCCTCTCACTGAACACACTGACACTGTCTGTGACTGTGGGGGATTGGAGACTCTGGCCAATCACAAAAAAGCAGCACAGCACAGGCAGCCCGGAGGGAGAAAACAGCCCAGTGATCAACTTGCAGTGACCTGGTTAATGGCTGTTTAGAACTGCCCTGGCATGTATAAAAAAAAGGTATTTGACATTTTATTGAAATATATATAATGTATATACTAGGGATGAGCAGGATCGGATTTCCAAAATCCGAACCCCCCTGATCTGAGCCGAGAACCGAGTCAGGTCGGGTTTTCTCGCCTGGCTCAGAATTGAAATCGAGGCAAAACTTAATCATCCCACTGTCGGATTCTCAAGGGTTTTGGTTTCTATAAAGGTGCCCTGTCTGCTGTAGGGGTACGCTCATACAAATAATTTTTACAGGGGCTGCCAGGTCTGCTGTAGGGGTATGCTCTTACAAATAATTTTTACAGGTGCTGCCTTGTCTGCATTAGGGGTACGCTGCTACAAATAATTTTTACAAGGAGTGCCCTGTATGCTGTAGGGATATGCTTTTACAAATAATTTTTATAGGGGCTGCCCTGTCTGCTGTAGGGATACGCTCATACAAATAATTTTTACAGGGGGTGCCCTGCCTGCTGTAGGGGTACACTCTTACAAATAATTTTTACAAGGGGTGCCCTGTCTGCTGTAGGGGTACGCTCATACAAATAATTTTTACAGGGGATGCCCTGTCTGCTGTAGGGGTGCACTCATACAAATAATTTTTACAGGGGGTGCCATGTCTGCTGTAGGGGTACGCTCATAAAAATAATTTTTACAGGGTGTGCCCTGTCTGCTGTAGGGGTATGCTCTTACAAATTATTTTTACAGGGGGTGCCCTGTCTGCTGTAGGGGTACGCTTATACAAATCAGTTTTACAGGGGCTGCCCTGTCTGCTGTAGGGATACACTCTTACAAATCATTTTTACAGGGGGTGCCCTGTCTGCTGTAGGGGTACGCTCATACAAATAATTTTTACAGGAGATAATGGAGGACAAAAAATAATGGAGGACAAAAATTTGAAGGATAAAAATAATAGGGAAAGATCAAGAACCACTTCCTCCTGGTGCTGAAGCTGCTGCCACTAGTCATAACATAGACGATTAAATACCATCAACGTCATCTTCCAAGGTCGATGCCCAATGTCATAGTAGAGGGCATGTAAAATCCAAAAAGCCAAAGTTCAGTAAAATGACCTTAAAAAATGAATTTCAATTGTCTGAGGAGAAACATAAACTTGCCAATATGTTATTTACGACACGGAGTGGCAAGGAATGGCTAAGGTCCTTCCCTATGTTCATAACTAGTGGTTCAGCTTCACATGACAATGGAAGCCCTCCTTCTCCCAGAAAAATGAAAAGAGTTGAGCTGCCAAAAGCACAGCAAAGAACTGTACTTTCTAAGAAGATATCACAAATCCCCAAGGAGAGTCCAAGTGTGTCGGCGCCAGCGGTTGCGATGCCTGACCTTCCCAAAACTGGATGGGACGAGGTGGCTCCTTCCACCATTTGCACGTCCTCTGCAAGTGCTGCAAGGAGCACCCACAGTCCAGTTGCTGATATTCACATTGAAGATGTCACTGTTGAAGTACAACAGGATGAGGATATTGGTGTAGCTGGCGCTGAGGAGGAAGTTGATGAGGATTCTGATGTCGATGTGGTTTGTTTCAATCAGGCACCAAGGGAAAGAGTTGTTGTCTGTGGGATGAAAAAGCCCATCGTCGTCACGCCTGGGCAGAAGACCAAAAATTCCACCTTTTTGGTCTGGAAATATTTCTATCCAAATCTGGACAACAACTGTCTCGCCATATGTACCGTATGTAAAGGTGGAATAAGTAGGGGTAGGGACGTTAACCAACTAGGAACATCCTCCCTTATACATCACCTGTGGCGCGTTCATAAAAAGGTACTGTCAAGTTCAGAAACTGTGACTAAGACCGTAAGCAGTCAAGAGACATCTAAATCCCTTTGTCCTGTTGTATCCAAGTGCCTGCAAACCACACCGTCAACTCCCTCCTCATCAATTTCCTCCTCAATCAGGATCGGAAGTAGCCCTGCAGGCCATGTCACTGGCATGACTGACTCCTCTCCTATCTGGGATTCCTCCGGAGAAGCCTGCATTGCTACGCCTACTGCTGCCGCAGCTGCTGTTGCTGCTGGGAGTCATTCATCATCCCAGAGAGGAAGTTGGAACACCACTATTTCTTTTACTAAGCAATTGACCCTCCAACAGTCCTGTTGCAAAGCGGATAACTGAGGCCTTGACAGCTATGTTGGTGTTAGACGTGCATCCGGTATCTGCCATTAGTGCAGTGGGATTTAGACAGTTGATAGAGGTAGTGTGTCCACGGTAACAAATCCCATCTAGATTCCACTTCACTAAGCAGGCGATACCGAGAATGTACAGAGACGTCAGAAAAAGTGTCCTCAGTGTCCTAAAAAATGCAGCTGTACCCAATGTCCACTTAACCATGGACAAGTGGAAAAGGACAGACTAAGAACTATATGACTGTGACAGCTCACTGGGTAGATGTATTGCCTTACGCAGCAACAACAGCAATGTCACCAGTAGCAGCATCTCAGAAACGCCAGCTCATTCCAAGGCAGGCTACGCTGTGTATCACCAGTTTCAGCAAGAGTTACACCGCCAACAAGCTCTTATAGAAATTGAGGGAAATCATCGCCCAATGGTTTACCCCACTTAGACTCTCCTGGGGATTTGTGATATCTGACAACGCCACCAATATTGTGCGGGCATTACATCTGGGCAAATGCCAGCACGTTCCATGTTTTGGGGCATGCAGCAGACGCTTTGGGTGGCCCAAAAAATGTCTGGCCATTTTCGTCATTTAGCGACTGCATGCCGAAGACTGGAGCACCAGCAAACACTCTTGAACATGCCCTGCCATCACCTGAAGCAAGGGGTTGTAACGCGGTGGAACTCAACCCTCTATATGCTTCAGAGGCTGGAGGAGCAGCAAAAGTCCATTCAAGCCTATACATCTACCAATGACATAGGCAAAGGCACCTGACTCAAGCGCAGTGGAGAATGATTTCCGTGTTGTGCAAGGTTCTCCAGCCCTTTGAACTTGCCACACGTGAAGTCAGTTCAGACACTGCCAACTTGAGTCAGGTCATTCCCCTCAACAGGCTTTTGCAGAAGCAGCTGGAGATAGTGAAGGAGGAGCTAAGATGGAGCGATTCTGCTCGGTATGTGGGACTTGCAGATGATGCCCTTCATTTGCTTTCCCAGGATTCGAGGGTGGTCAATCTGTTGCAATCAGACCACTACATTTTGGCTACCATGCTCGATCCTAGGTTTAAAACCTACGTGGTGTCTCTCTTTCCAGTGGACACAAGCCTGCAGAGGTGCAAAGACCTGCTGGTGAAAACACTGTCAGCTGAAGCGGAACGTGACACGGCAGCAGCTCCTTCTTCATTTTCTACCGCTACTGGGGCTGCCAGGAAACAATTTAGATATCCTAACCAACCCGCTGGCGGTGATGCAGGGCAGGCAGGACCAAGTTTGGACATCTGGTCCAGACTGAAGGACCTGCCAACAATTTGTGACATGTCTACTATCACTGCATATGATGCTGTCACCATTGACAGAATGGTGGAGGATTACATCGGTGACAGCATCCAAGTATGCATGTCAGACAGTCCGTACCTGTACTGGCAGGAAAAAGAGGAAATTTGGAGGCCCCTCTACAAACTGGCTCTATTTTACCTAAGTTGCCACCCCTCCAGTGTGTACTCCGAAAGAGTTTTTAGTGCAGCTGGGAACCTTGTCAGCGAAAGGCGTAGGAGGTTGCTTCCACAAAATGTGGAGAAGATGTTGTTCATCAAAATTAATTATCAATTCTTCCAGGAAGACCAGCCTCCAGAAAGTACATAGGGACCTATGGTGGTGGATTCCAGCGTGGAAGAATTAATTCTCTGCGAGGATGAGGATGTACACAACACTGAAGTGCGGGAGGAATCGATGGATGAGGAGGATAAGGATGACATCTTGCCTCTGTAGAGCCAGTTTGTGCAGGGACAGTTTAATTGCCAGCTTGTTTTGTGGGGGCCCAGACGAACCAATCATTTCAGCCACATTTGTGTGGCAGACCCTGGCGCTGAAATGATTGGTTTGTTAAAGTGTGCATGTCCTGTTTATACAACATAAGGGTGGGTGGAAGGGCCCAAGGACAATTCCATCTTGCACCTCTTTTTTTTCTTTGCAGTATGTACTCTTTGAGGCCTAGTTTTTCAAACTGCCATCCTATCTGCCACTGCGGTGTCACTCCTAGATGGGCCACATGTTTGTGCCGCCCACTTGTGTCACTTAGCATAGCCATCCAGCTACCTCGGTGCAACCTTTTGGCCTAAAAACAATAATGGGAGGTGTTCAGAATAGACCGGAAATGAGTGGAAATTAATGTTATTGAGATTAATAATAGCGTAGGAACAAAAAAAATAAATTCTGTGATTTTAGCTGTTTTTATGCTTTTTTCCAAAAAAATACAGATCCAAAACACAAAACACGGAAGGGTGGTTTTGGCAAAACCAATCCAGATCCAAAACACAAAGAAAGATCCAGATCCAAAACCAAAACACAAAACACGAAAAGTGGCCAGTGCACACCCCTAGTTTATACCTGTTTAAGGTGCATCACACATTATACATCATACACATTTGTATCATTCACCAGTGACATAAGAGAGCGGTAATGTCACTGATTTATTATTACATATATTACATAGTACTGTACATTGAGGGCATTAAAATCATAATTACTGGAAATGCTACCCCAAACAGGATGATTAATTAATTTCCTTGAAAACTGCTAAATAGTTTTTTAGTGTTTTACTTTAATTATAGAAAATGGCCTCTAGCTTTCCAGTCTTCCCTCTGCAAATGCGCATATGGAGGTGTTCTCTATAACTCCTCCTCTGCTGTCCCTCACAGCAGGATCTCATCAGAAAGAAGGATCAGAATAGGGAGGAGACAAGTAAGGGAAAGAGACAGGGGAGAGGATGGCGAGGAGACAGGTCATTAATGAGGAGAAGACAGGGGATGGGGATGAGATAGGGCAGGGGATAGGAGGAGACAGAAGTGTGGATGTCTGGGGAAGAGACATGGGCGGCTCAAAGGGCGGGCTGACAGGGCTATTGCCCGGGGTGCTGCGGCCAAGAGACGCAGCTGTAGTCACACTGTTAGCAACGCACTGAGGGCCTGATTCAGACCCGCTCGCGAGCGCTGAGCACTCACAAGCAGGTCGATGGTGCCCTAGTGCGCATGCGCACGACGGAGGGAGCTCCATCGTGCGCATGCGCGAGACCCGCATAGCGACAGCCAAGCTGTCGCTATGGGTCTCGCACCAAAGGGGGCGTGCTGTCGATGGTGAGTGACAGCACGTCCCCTTTGGTGGGCGTGCCGGGGGCGTTGCTGCCCAGATGGAGGCGTTCCCATGGGAACGCCTACCGTCTGGGGCCGGCCCCACTGACATCACTAGTGATGTTAGTGGGAGTGCTTTTGGCTCTGATAGAGCTAAAAGCACTCCTGGGCTTTTGGCTATATATATATATTTATATCTGTGTGTGTGTGTATATATATGTATATATATATATATATACAGTATGGGTATGATAAGCCGACAGCGGTGGGTAAGTATACTAACCTACTTCTTTAACCCCCTAACCCTCCCTTGGTGGTGCCTAACCCTAACCCCCCCCCAGTGGTGCTTAACCCCCCCCCCTTTCCCTAGCCTAACCCTCCCGGGGGTGCCTAACCCTAACCTCCCCCCGAGTGCTGCCTAAACCTAATCTAATAATAGACTTTGCTGGTACTTACCTGCCTAGACCATCGGGATTGTGGAGCATCGAGATGCTGGTGTCGGTATCCTGTCCTGTGTCTGGATATCGACGCCTGGCATTCTGTCCACCGGCAATGTGACTGCATACCATATATATATATATATATATATATATATATATATATATATATATATACATATAGATAGTCCGGCACTCTCAATTTATAATGTTCAAAATACTGGGGTGTTTTTTGGGAAATTCATATAGAGGTTCCCATAGATAATAGTCTTGCCTCTTCAAGAAAGAAGAAAAAACACTCTCCAGATTTTCAGCAAGATTATTCAGTATTTAATGATTAAACCAACATAATTTGCCAACGTTTCGGTCCAATATGGACCTTTGTCAAGGCACAATAGCATCTAAACATCAATGGTTCACTCAGTGTTGGTCTGTCAGAGAATGTCCTTGACAAAGGTCCAAATGTAGGACCGAAACTTTGAACCTGCAATTGCTGTATTTTATCCATTTTTGAAGAAAGATTGTCATTTAAGAAGACTGGTGAGTGAACCCCATTTTTTTCACTTTATGATACGACCTTGAGTGGTCATTTTTGGGTTAGCCTCCCCAGCATGAATTTCTAAGATGTGAGTGTGGACACCTCTCTATCTATATATATATATATATATATATATATATATGTATATAGTATCGAAGTAATAACGGACAGCACTCAGGGACTTGCAAAATGTCTTATGACACACTGAGGGGTCTATGTATTAATAATCGCGGTACTTAGAGATTCTTAATGCTCCAACTCGCAAGGAATATTTTAATTTTTAATGAAAATATCCTGGCTATGTGTTACCGGGAACTTGCAGGGACAGCGGTTGCAGTAACCGCTGTCCCCACAAGTTATTTCCCCCTCATATTGGAGAAGTCTTTCACTGAAGTGAAAGACTTTCCCGGGGAAAGCTGATGCTGCACATGCGCACAGCGTCAGCTTACGGGGCCGGACAGGGGCTGCGAGAGAGAGATACTGTAGAAAGATGTCTCTCCTGCCCCTGGACACCCCATAGACAAACAGTAGTTTACACCATCTGGAGATGGTGTAAACTACCGGTGCTAAACTCCAAAAAGCTTTGCTTTTTGGAGTTTAGTACATACTGTAGGGGTCATATCATAGTCCCCATTGATACTAAAGGGGATTGCAATCTGAAATGCTAATTAGCACTTTGCAGGAGATTTCTGTGAAATCTTTTGCATTGTGATATTTGTACATAAGATCAATACATAAAATTATGCAGAAACTGCAGTTTCTACATAATTTTATGTAAAAAATGGCTTAATACATAGGCTCCTGAGTCTGTTGTGAATTTTGTAAGTCACTGAGTGCTGCCCGTTATTACCTGAATATGTAAGGACAGCTGCAACTGTGTCCAACTCAGAATCAGGAGGGATCCCGCCCCCCTCAACAGACCCCGCCCCCATTAGGGCTGCTTCCATAAATTTCGACGGCCTGGTTTTCCATCCCAATCCGCCCCTGGCATTCAGTGTGTGAGGCTATGGCGGCAGTCAGTGTGTGTGAGGCTTTGGTGGCAGTGTGTGTGTGAGGCTATGGTGGCAGTGTGTTTGTGAGGCTATGTTGGCAGTGTGTTTGTGAGGCTATGTTGGCAGTGTGTGTGTGAGGCTATGATGGCAGTGTGTGTGTGTGAGGCTTTGGTGGCAGTGTGTGTGTGAGGCTATGGTGGCAGTGTGTGTGTGAGGCTATGGTGGCAGTGTGTTTGTGATGCTATGGTGGCAGTGTGTGTGTGAAGCTATGGGGGCAGAGTTTGTGAGGCTTTAGTGGCAGTGTGTGTGTAAGGTTATGGTGGCAGTGTGTGTGTGAGGCTATGGTGGCAGTGTGTGTGTGAGGCTATGTTGGCAGTGTGTGTGTGAGGCTATGGGGCAGCGTGTGTTAGGCTATGGTGGCAGTGTGTGTGTAAGGCTATGGTGGCAGTGGGTGTGTGAGGCTATGGTGGCATTGTGTTGTGTGAGGCTGTGGTGACAGTGTGTTTGTGAGGCTATGGTGGCAGTGTGTGTGATGCTATGGTGGCAGTGTGTGTGTGTGAAGCTATGGGGGCAGAGTTTGTGAGGCTATGGTGGCAGTGTGTGTGTAAGGTTATGGTGGCAGTGTGTGTGTGAGGCTATGGTGGCAGCATATGTGTGTGAGGCTATGATGGCAGCGTGTTTGTGTGTGAAGCTATGGGGCAGCATGTGTGTGTGAGGCTATGATGGCAACATGTGTGTGTGAGTCTGTGGTAGCAGTCAGTGTGTGTGAGGCTATAATGGCAGCATGTGTGTGTGAGTCTGTGGTAGCAGTCAGTGTGTGTGAGTCTGTGGTAGCAGTCAGTGTGTGTGAGGCTATGATGGCAGCATGTGTGTGCGAGTCTGTGGTAGCAGTCAGTGTGTGTGAGGCTATGATGGCAGCATGTGTGTGTGAGGCTGTGGTAGCAGTCAGTGTGTGTGAGGCTATGATGGCAGCATGTGTGTGTGAGGCTGTGGTAGCAGTCAGTGTGTGTGAGGCTATGGTGGCAGTCAGTGTGTGAGGTTATGGGGGCAGCGTGTGTGAGGCTACGGTGGCAGTCAGTGTGTGTGAAGCTATGGTGACAGTGTGTGTTAAGGCTATGGTGGCAGTGTGTGTGTGAGGCTATGGTGGCAGTGTGTTTGTGAGGCTATGGTGGCAGTGTGTGTGTGAGGCTATAAGGGTATCGTGTGTGTGGGGGGTATGTGTTCGGCATCCCGGCAGTCTGGATTCCAATGCTTACCTTACCCACGCCTGTCAGATTCCCAGTGCCGGCATCCCGACTGCCGGGATGCCGGAGGTAAGTAGCGGGGTGGGCGGGAGGGTTAGGGTTTAGGCACTAGGGGAAGGGTTAGGGTTAGGCTCTAGGGGAAGGGTTAGCGTTAGGCACTAAGGGGGGAGATTTAGGTATGTGTCGGTATGTTAACCCTGTTGGAATCTAGGCGTCGGGATTCTGACCACCTGGATCCCGTCTGTCGGTATTATATACCAATTCTGTGTGAGCCTATGGTTGCATAGTGTTGATGTGAGGCTATGTAGGCAGCATGTGTGTGTTAGGCTATGGGGGCAGCATGTAAGTGTGTGGGAGGGGGGGCGCCAAAGGAAATTCTAGCCCTGGGCTCCACTTAGTCTAGAACTGGCCCTGAGAGTGGTATACATATATATTATAAAATGGTCCCTGTTTTGACAAAATAGTTCTATGTAGGTGGAAATTATGTAGGGTGAAACAGATACAGAATAGAAGATAAAAATAATTCAGAATAGGCTGTTTATTTATATTTTTTGATTTGTTTATTAGAAGGTTCACACATAATAGTATGACAAATGCAAACTATAAAACAGTTATGAAATACGAGAGAATTCCAATCTTCGTTTTTACCATACATCTTGTATTAAAAGAGAGATTCTGTGAAAGAGGGTCACATAAATCTGAACTGCAGATAGTAGAGTAACCAAATAGGCAAATACAGATAATATGAACCTCACCAGAACATAAATACATAGCAAAAGAGACAATCTTTCCATCTCAACAACTCAGAGATTAAACTATTGTTGGGTTACCGGTTCTAAAAAGGAGGGGCCCCTTTAGCCAAAGTTTCTAAATTATACCAAGATGTTAGTTTAACTGCTTGCCTGGTGAACTCTCTAACATGGGACGGTAAAGTGACAAAATAGGGTAGCCAGATACTGAAGATATTCTCAACCCTGGTTTACATCTAATGAGCATTCAATCCAGTCCATTTAATACAAATGTGCCAATCATGGGACATTAAGGAAATGGGAACTGGTTCCCTAGTGATCTATTGAGACAGTTTTGTCTTTTTAGAGCCTGCAGTAATGCATGCTAAAAGATAGGCGTTACCTATTGAGCAACGGTGTGGGGTTAATGGTGGATGGAGATCCCACAGTGCCCAGGCCACAGTAACAGCAAAAGAAATACCACCTCTCTAGCAATGTAACTCTGTACCGCTGTACAGAACTCCTGTACTCTGGGGAATGACCATATACAATGTAATAAATCCACATCAGGCTGTGAACACTTAAAACAGTTGGAGTCTGACGAGGCTCCTATCAAACATCTCAGTTTTGGGGTAAAATAAGTTCTGTGCAGTAATGTAAAATTCATCTCTGCATAGGACGAGGAGACCAAATGGCGATTTAATGTTACACATGAACCAACATTGGTTTGTATGTCTACCTCTGGGAAGGTACCCATCCATTTAGCAATTCCAGTAGCTAACTTATTTAAATCTAATCTGCGTCTGGTGTGCATATAAATGAAAGAAGTGGTGTGAGGACCCATTATTCTGTGTCCTAAAGCCACATCTAATGGGCAGGTCACATCTGCAGGCAAGAAACAAGACAGCAACTGGGTGACATAGCTGCGAGGCTGTTTATTTCAATTATTTTTAATGAATAAACAGTTAACTGTATAAGAGCGTAAGAGAATAAAACAGATGAACATTCAGAATATGCTGTTTAAAGAACTAAACATTAATTACTACTGTCACTTTAAGAGAGGTTAACTTTGGAAAGAAAACGTGTTGAACAGTGAACTGTACTGGCAGGAAGTACTTAATGCTTCTTTAGGGTCAAGGCTGGAATGTGGCTGCTCAGGGAAGTCCTGTTCAAGTAATATATCATCATTGTACTAATCATCTTTGGTGAGGATTGATGTCAGGTCCTTTGAGTTATGTAGTAATTTTTATATTTTTTGTAAGTTTTCTGTCACAAATTTGTATTTCTGTCAGTGGGGCAGTAATGTGCTGTTTTTCTGTGAGCAGTGTCTCTGTGAGAGATGTTCTTGTCGGAAGTAGGTCTGGCATGTGGTTATGCTGGGAGGTGTGCGGTCATTGGGAAATAGTGCATGATCATGTGATTTAGTGTGTCCAATCATGTTGATGGAATTTCAGTCATTATACCACTCCATTTTATATATATATAAAAAAATATTGAACACGTTATCATGAAGGAAGCCAATGTTCTTTCCTAGCTAACTGACTATGAAGCATATTCTGCATCAGAATTTTTAGTATTATTGCATTAATGTAAACAGTATAAAAATGCAATTTATTAGCTTTCTCATTGTATTATAATACAGCTCATCAGTTAATTTTAATTGTATTTAATAAATTTTAATTGTATTTATTGTTTCCAATTTTTTGTCATATGGTCTACACCACAGTGTTCTTTACATTATAGAGCTATGTAATACCTCTTCATGTGTAGGTTTGTTTTAAAGTGTGTTTTCAGTAGAGATGAGCGGGTTCGGATTCCAGAGATCCAAACCCACCCGAATTTAGCAGAACCAAGTCGGATCCAAGCAGGCTCGGAGTTTCCTGCCTGACTTGGATCTCGAAACCGAGGCAATATCAAAGAAATCTCGCGGTTCGTGAGCTTTCGTCTCTATGATCAATGCAGTATATAAGGGACCACGCGATGGACGCCATTTCACTCCGGCTGTGGAGACTGAACAGGGAGGGTGGGTAGTGTAGGGCTGGGAGAGGTGCTGGTGTTGTCTGCTGTGTCTTGGGCTGGTGACTGCTGATCTATTCTGGGCCAGTGCTTTCACTGTGCTGTCTGCTGTGTCCATCTGGGCTGTTGCTGATCCACCTGGGCTGTCTGTACTGTCTGCTGTGTCCTGTGCTGGTGCTGCTGATCCATCCTGGGCTGGTGTTTTTCATGTCTGCTGTGTCCATCTGGGCTGGTGCAGAACTGCAGATACATCTGGGCTGGTGCTGTGTCCATCTGTGCCCAAGTTCTGGACTCAAAAAAAAAATTAAAAAAAATATAGTAAAAAAAAAAATCAATCAAAGTGTCTTTTATATTTTTCTGTGTGTGTGTGCGTGCGTGTTAGGCTTAACAGCAGTACCGCACAAGATGCAGCCAGCAACGCAAGTTGCAACCTAGTGCTGCCCCGACTCCAGTCGTGCTAAAAAAAAAAATCAGTCAAAGTGTCTCTTATATTTTTCTGTGTGTGTGTGTGCGTGCGTGTTAGGCTTAACCGCAGTACCGCACAAGATCCAGCCAGCAATGCAAGTTGCAACCTAGTGCTGCCCGACTCTAGCTGAAAACAAATAAAAATCAATTGTTTGTTTTTCTAATAATTGTCTATGCGTGTTAGACTTAGCCGCACAAGATCTAGAAAGTCGGCAACGCAACCTAATGCTGCCCGACTCCAGTAGTCATCAATCTGTGCTCTGGGCCCAAGTTCTGGACCCGAAACCCCCCCCAAAAAATTGTGTCTTTTGTCTATTTATTTTTGTGTGTGTGTGTGCGTGTTAGGCTTAGCACGACTGCACGTGTGTGAATTTTGTAACCGCACCTTGGCTACACTATTGGTGCTTGTGACACTGCTTCAAGACAGGAGAGCAAGGCCAAGAACCACATGTTGTAGCTGCCGCCAGCAGTCATGATAATGCAAGGCCGTCAACTTCCTTGTCCTCTATGAAGGCCCATGCCTTCAATCCTCAAGGGTATCCCAACCATCATCTTTGCACAGTCCTCAACTCTATTAATAATTATATCAATCAGTTTTGAGCCAGCAAGCTGGATGCAACCTTTTGGCCCTTTAACTAGATGAAAAAAATCAATATTGTGAGCTGTGAGGTAACCAAAATTGACTGGAAACGAGTCGAAATAAATGTTATTGAGGTTATTAATACTGTAGGTACAAAAAAAAGGGCACATTTTATGTGATTTTAGCTGTTTTTTGGATTTCTTAAGAACAAAATCCACCAAAACAAAACACCAAGGAAAAAAGTCCAAAACCAGATTCAGATCCAAAACCTGGGGAGATCCAGATCCAAAACCAAAACACGAGGGTCGGCGCACATCTCTAGTTTTCAGTGCATATTCCCTTATGCCAGACATACATTATATAATTATCAACCTGATTAGCTGATTATCGGCGGATCGGGACTCTAATCGCATAGTGTATGTCCCGACCGATCTCCATGATCTGTCTGTCGGACATGCTGAAATCGTCCAGCATGTCCGATAGACTGGCTTGCCGACAGTCTGGCTGCTTCTTCTGGGAGGAGGCCACCAGCTCGGCACAGCGCGGGGGGGCGTGATGCGATTTTGAGGGCGGAGCATTACCAGCATTGTGTAGCCGGGGTCATGATGACGTGATTCAGCACATATTGCATCTGCATCATCAGCACCCCCCGGACCGGCCACTGATATAAGAAGGGAGCAGACACCGGCGGGGGTTGCAGGAAGTGCGGGGGGTGACGCTAGCCGGGTGACTTGCACACTCTTCTGGGGGTTGTCGGGAGTAACACCCGATTTTTGGGAGGCTCCCGGCAATTTCAGCAGAGTAGGCAAGTATGCCGGTAGATCTGATCACTGCTGAATCAAGCAATGTAGGCACTTCTGCATCTGACAGGGCTGGTCAGGATGGCAGTTGCCAGGGACGCTGTTCGAGGGGAGGTAGGCACCACCTGCTTCAGCCTGTCAACATCTAAGTGGCCTACCCACTACCCAGATGACTCATTCTAAACCTTTTTTATTATTCATGAGTTTGATTTGCTCTGTTCAGCTGTGTCCAAATTCTTGACAATCAAAGGGAGGAAATGGGGCATCCCAGGTCTAGTGCAGGCTGCAGCCTCTATAGCTTAGTGAGCAGGTCAGGTGGCTGTACTCAGACAGCACATCGCAGGGAGGGCGGGCTCTGTTATTAATTATGGAAGTGACATCGGCACTGAAGATCTAGCAGTTAGAAGCACGCAGCTTGCTATCTCTGACCTAGTCACTGTTAGAACTGGACGGTGGACACCAGGAGCTATGCCCTGTCACCACAGTGGGGGTGAGCTTCCTTATGAACGTTTTTGCACTCATATTGTTGTTAGTATAGAGAAAGCTCATATTGTTCTGACTATACCCTGCAGAACATTGTTCAGGGGGAGTATACAATTCAGGGGGAGTATACAATTGTATAATATCAGCTATTTTCTTAGGAGACCCAGTCATGGAGGTATGTGCTCAAAGTCATGCCCCCCTCTCTACACTCTAAATCAATAATTTGCCTCACGTTTGCATATATCCCACAAGACCTCACATTTTCCCCTTAGTCCTCCCCCATCATCTCTTCCCTATCCTACTACACCTCTCTTGTCCCCCCTCTTTCCCATTCTTCCTGTCAAATACTCAACCCTCCTGCCACTGTTTCTACACAGTCTCATCCTCCTCAGTTTCCTCTAAGAACTACTAAGTCCATTGTCCCACCTCTCCCTAATGTATCTTACCCCACTTTTTTTACAGGCAAGGTCTTCAATAATATGCCCTATACATTCAGAGCTAGCAACATAAATCTTGGGGATCAGTACACTGATGTTCCTGAGGGCCCCCCTCCTCCACCCTTGACCCCCACAACCACATATCCCTTCCCTGCATATGCTAAAATATGAATATTGGTATAAATGCACATAGTCCGGCACTCCATCTCTAAAGAGTGTAGATGCCCAGGTGCCTTCATGAAGATAATAAACAAATGCAGAGAAGATAGGTGGCACTCAAGAAACTTTTACAAGAAAAAATTACCACAATGTCACAGTATAAGTGTGTCCAATGTTTCATGCAATCTTGAAGAAGGTTATTAAAACCAAAACGTTGGGCACACTTATGCTGTGACAGTGTGGTGATTTTTTCTTGTATAAGTCCCTTGAGTGCCATCCATTTCTCTGCATATATGTGTGCGTGTACATATATATGTGTGTGTGCATATATATATATATATATATATATATATGTGTGTGTGTGTGTATATATATATAGTGTATATATAGATATATATGTGTGTGTACACATGTAAATATATATATGTGAGTGTGTGTGTGTACATATACTACATATATATATATATATATATATATATAATTATATATGTGGGTGTAGGTATATATATATATATATAAATATATGTACACACACATATATACATACATATATATATATAGCACACAGAGGCGGCACTCAGAGACTTTCAAACGAGATATGTCAAAAATAAAGGTTTAATCCATCAACGTTTCGGGACCTTACGTCCCTTCCTCAGGATGCACAATACAGAATGAAGAAAATTCATACAAACAATGACATTAAATAACTTACCAGTCTGGACGTGTGGTACTCCTCCCGCTCACACCGCCGGGGACAGGACCGGAACAAGAACTGCAGTATCCGCCGGATATTCTGTGCGTGTCACGCACCATAAGTCCAATGCTCCAAGGTCAAGTGCTCATGTGATCACCCCAGACGCGGCGGTTATGGGAGATAGCACAAAGCCCAGTGGTTGCCATAACAACCTGCAAAAATTACACAAACTAATATAAAAAGTGAAACATACATGTGACACAGCGTAGATGACAATAAACACTCTTCAGAGATGCAAAATCAGACAGCTAAAATCAGCTGATAGTGCAGGAAGTGACAAAACGTGGACAGAAAATGTTAAAATATATAAAATGCAATAGAAACATGACACTGTGAACTAATGTCCATATATGGCATAATACAAACAAATAAATATACATGATATTGTCGAGCATGAGCACAAACAAATGAAATAAAACTGTGACATATGTGCCAGTGAAAAAATATTATAGCAAAAAAATATTAATAATAATAAACTGAAAAAAATGTGAAAAAAAATTTATATATCAAATAATGTCTGTGAGTGATCAATCAAAAAATGAATAATAGAAGTGATAAAAAATCTACACACAATTAAAAAAGTCAAATAAATGAAAAAATAAAAAAAAAATAAAATAAATCAAAATACCCTAAGCACCACAGAACCGAACAGAATAGACAAAAAAACTGCTATTATTATAAACCATGAGCAGATAAGGACCATAAAACCTTACTGTTCATACTGAACGTAATATATGATGACAGGTGTCAAGAGTGCTCATGCTGACAATAACATGAAAAAAATGTAACTGATATTTGATAAGTCAATCATCATAAGTAACATGAATAGACACTACTTTAAACCTCAATCAAAAGAGGACCATACAAACGAGTCAAAAGGTCCTGAATATAGGTAATCATAAAGATAGGTTACCAATACTCCTCAACACCCACATAAGCCAAATAGTAGCATATTAATAACCCCTAAAGGAAACAGTTTAGGCCCAAAGATTCGTTAAGCCCTCGCGGTGATAGAGTATCCAACTTGTGTATCCATGACGATTCAAGTTGCAAACGTTTTTTAGATCTATTACCGCTCCTTAAAGAGGCTGGAACATGGTCAATAGCTTTGTAACGAACTGTAGCGATACTGTGTTTCATTAAGGCAAAGTGCCTTGCTACGGGCTGTTCGCTATGGCCAGAAATTAAGGCTGCTCTGATGGCAGCACGGTGCTGCGCCATCCGTTCCTTAAATTGGCGCTCTGTCTTGCCCATGTAGTATAAGCCACATGGGCAAGACAGAGTATACACCACAAACCGGGAATTACAAGATAAAGACCAATTAATGCTGAATTTTCTACCTGAGTATGGATGTAATACATAAGGGCCCACCTGCATATAACTGCAGGTGGTGCAACCAAGGCATTTGTAACAGCCCTTCTTCTTACTAAGAAAATTCGTAACCTGTGTCTTAAATGATGAAATATCAGATTTCATGACAATATCTCGAATATTAGCACTACATGTGTAAATAGGCATCAAAGAAGTGTCGTGAAGTAGAGATATGTCGGGATCTGAGGCGATCATCGGCCACAATCGTTTAACCCTAGGTGCAATCGCTTTGCTCATTACATTAAACTCATTGATCCAGGGTATCTTATGTGAGAGGCCTTTCTTAACTTTTGGTTGCAACACTTCTCTCCTATTATATGACAGTGCCTTCTTCCTTGCTCTCAATAATACCTTCAATGGATAGCCCCGATCCAAAAACTTGTTGGTCATAATATCTGTTTATGGGTCTCCGACTTATCGCTAGTAATCCTGCACACTCTTAAATATTGGGAGTATGGTAACCCATGTACAGTGTTGCGGGGATGGAAACTATCATACAGCAAAAGATTATTCCTGTCAGTGGGTTTTACATATAGTGAGGTAATAATCTGTGCGTTTTCAATTTTTATGGTGATGTCAAGGAAATGAATCTCCTTAGAACTGTGATGGACAGTCAGTTTAACTGGACTAGACGACTTATTGTGGCTCTCAATGATGTGTAACAACACACTGACATCACCACGCCAAAAAATCAATAGATCACCGATGTATCGATGATACAAAAAAATGCACTCAGAAATACTTGAATCAGAAAAAAACAAGCTATTTTCAACCTCACCCATGAAAGCATTAGCAAAGGACGGGGCTGCAGCAGAGCCCGTGGTGCATCCCGCCCTTTGCCTATAGAATACTCCATCAAAAAGGAAGTAATTGTAATTCAGAGTAAATCTAAGTAAAGATAGAAAAAATGTTAAGTCAGGACCTTCATACTTAGGGTTATTGACCAATAGCCTCTCTACAGCCCTGATACCTACCTCATGCGGAATGCAGGTATATAGGCTGGTGACGTCACAGGTGACCAACACTATATCAGGCGGGAGTGACTCAATTAAAGCAAAGTGTCTTAATAAAGCTGTAGAATCTTTCAAGTATGAATGCATGTTTTGGATGCAAGGCTGCAGATATGTATCAACATAAATGGCAATGGACTCACACAGAGACCCCCTGGCAGATATGATGGGTCTGCCATGAGGCCTCTGTGGATCCGTGTGGACCTTGGGGATGACATAGAAAAGCGGTACAACAGGGAACTCTGTTATCAATTTCTAACACAGAGAATATGCCCTCCTCTGTAGCCTGAGATAATAAAGTATCAATATGGTCTTTATATACAACAGTGGGGTCATTGGTCAAAACACAATATGTATCGAGATCACCCAGTAATCTAAGACATTCATCTCTATAGTAAGTGATATCCATCACTACAATTGAGCCACCCTTATCCGCTCCCTTTATAACAATATCTTGATGTTTTCCCAAAGCTGTAAGCGCCATTTGTTCCTCTCTAGACAAATTGGGCTTGACAAAAGGAGAAGAGTTAATCATCTCTGTCGGTAAGGACTCCACCATTCTGTGGAATGTTTTGATGGAGGCATTGACCGAAATCGGTTCAAACGTAGATTTAGCACCAATGTTGGAAAGAGGAGCTGGACCTGTAGTTGCCGACTTGATAGGAGGATTTTTACCAAAAAATTCCTTTAATTTTAAAGTTCTTTGAAATTTGTAATTATCAATTTTCCATTTGAAATTATCCAGACCTTTAGTAGGGATAAAAGAGAGACCCTTACTAAGGACTGATTTCGGCTGGAGATAAAGCTGCTGAAGACAGATTAAAAATCAAATCTTCCTTCCTCTCGGAGGTCTTCCTACACTTCTGCCTTCACGTTTGGCCGCCCCGTTGATTTGGTCTTTTCTTCTTGTGGTCATGCCCCTCATTAGACCAACCCCTAAAGGGGATTCTTGTGACATAATGGGCTTCTGGGACTGATGTGATTCCTCAGTATCACTAGCTGACGTACTAGAATGCTGTTTGAAAGAACGGAACTGGCGTGAGTATTGCCTGCGTCCAGAACTCTGGATACTAGTACTGGATCCCAAACAGGAATATACTCTGTGGAATTCGTAGTCTTGTTGGACTTTAGGGAGCTTTTGTTTCTTATATCTTAACAATTCGACCTTATACTGCTCCATTTGTCTAATGAGCTTCTCGTTCCAGTCAACAGCGGCATCAGCAGTTAAAATAGATTTATACTCCGTTTCAAATGTAGTGATCTTTTCACGAATGTTATTCACCTCCGTATGGACTCCTCAATGATCAAAAGAATCAAGTCCATCGAGCATTTGTTTAGTATCGATATCCATCGTTTACAAAAAGAAATGCTCTGTCTGCCGATGGTCGAGGTGTTGTGAATGCGCAAACCTCTGGGAATCTGCTTGGCTCTATAATAATCTGATAAAGTGCGTCCGTGCAAAATGTAATCCAGTTCTCTTTTTTTCATTTTGAGTAAATCCCTGTAAATCTCATCATTGGAAATATTGCAAGAAGCATCGAAAACTGGTTCCTTAAGCAGAATTCTCTCAGCTTCTGCATCGGAAAAGCTGAAGGTGTCGGAAGTGTCACATTGCAGCATGTAAGAAGTGATCTCATTGGGGTCAGGTGCTGTAGCCATAATCATTTATCAAAAGATGACTATATATCAATAAAAATGTATTAATACCATAAGAATACTGAAAAATTGTTACAGAGCGTCAATCCAATAGCAAATGTCTTAAACTGTAGAAAAAACGTCCTGATCTGATAAACTGAGCAATAGGGTGCCTTGATCTTGTCCCAAATGTCCAATCATGGAGCATACGCGGACATATTAGAGTAAAACATGGCTGATCTGGCACTCACAACAAATGATGTGAATATACCTGCTCCGGTGCCCTCCTTGCAGGGAACAAAGTCCCAAATCCATATAGCACACAGAGGCGACACTCAGAGACTTTCAAACGAGATATGTCAAAAATAAAGTTTTAATCCATCAACGTTTCGGGACCTTACGTCCCTTCCTCAGGATGCACAATACAGAATGAAGAAAATTCATACAAACAACGACATTAAATAGCTTACCAGTCTGGACGTGTGGTACTCCTCCCGCTCACACCGCCGGGGACAGGACCGGAACAAGAACTGCAGTATCTGCCGGAAATTCCGTGCGTGCTAGTGATACTGAGGAATCACATCAGTCCCAGAAGCCCATTATGTCACAAGAATCCCCTTTAGGGGTTGGTCTAATGAGGGGCATGACCACAAGAAGAAAAGACCAAATCGACGGGGTGGCCAAACGTGGAGGCAGAAGTGTAGGAAGACCTCCGAGAGGAAGGAAGATTTGATTTTTAATCTGTCTTCAGCAGCTTTATCTCCAGCCAAAATCAGTGTCCTTAGTAAGGGTCTCTCTTTTATCCCTACTAAAGGTCTGGATAATTTCAAATGGAAAATTGATAATTACAAATTTCAAAGAACTTTAAAATTAAAGGAATTTTTTGGTAAAAATCCTCCTATCAAGTCGGCAACTACAGGTCCAGCTCCTCTTTCCAACATTGGTGCTAAATCTACGTTTGAACCGATTTCGGTCAATGCCTCCATCAAAACATTCCACAGAATGGTGGAGTCCTTACCGACAGAGATGATTAACTCTTCTCCTTTTGTCCAGCCCAATTTGTCTAGAGAGGAACAAATGGCGCTTAAAGCTTTGGGAAAACATCAAGATATTGTTATAAAGGGAGCGGATAAGGGTGGCTCGATTGTAGTGATGGATATCACTTACTATAGAGATGAATGTCTTAGATTACTGGGTGATCTCGATACATATTGTGTTTTGACCAATGACCCCACTGTGGTATATAAAGACCATACTGATACTTTATTATCTCAGGCTACAGAGGAGGGCATTATCTCTGATTCTCTGTGTAAGAAATTGATAACAGAGTTCCCTGTTGTACCGCTTTTCTATGTCATCCCCAAGGTCCACAAGGATCCACAGAGGCCTCATGGCAGACCCATCATATCTGCCAGGGGGTCTCTGTGTGAGTCCATTGCCATTTATGTTGATACATATCTGCAGCCTTGCATCCAAAACATGCATTCATACTTGAAAGATTCTACAGCTTTATTAAGACACTTTGCTTTAATCGAGTCACTCCCGCCTGATATAGTGTTGGTCACCTGTGACGTCA
The DNA here is from genome assembly GCA_031769625.1 of Taudactylus pleione. Lineage (NCBI taxonomy): Eukaryota > Metazoa > Chordata > Amphibia > Anura > Myobatrachidae > Taudactylus > Taudactylus pleione. Next base: position 1,729,948 of record JAUIMM010000957.1, read on the forward strand.
CCAGCCTATATACCTGCATTCCGCATGAGGCAGGTATCAGGGCTGTAGAGAGGCTATTGGTCAATAACCCTAAGTATGAAGGTCCTGACTTAACATTTTTTCTATCTTTACTTAGATTTACTCTGAATTACAATTACTTCCTTTTTGATGGAGTATTCTATAGGCAAAGGGCGGGATGCGCCACGGGCTCTGCTGCAGCCCCGTCCTTTGCTAATGCTTTCATGGGTGAGGTTGAAAATAGCTTGTTTTTTTCTGATTCAAGTATTTCTGAGTGCATTTTTTTGTATCATCGATACATCGGTGATCTATTGATTTTTTGGCGTGGTGATGTCAATGTGTTGTTACACATCATTGAGAGCCACAATAAGTCGTCTAGTCCAGTTAAACTGACTGTCCATCACAGTTCTAAGGAGATTCATTTCCTTGACATCACCATAAAAATTGAAAACGCACAGATTATTAGAGCAAGGAAGAAGGCACTGTCATATAATAGGAGAGAATTGTTGCAACCAAAAGTTAAGAAAGGCCTCTCACATAAGATACCCTGGATCAATGAGTTTAATGTAATGAGCAAAGCGATTGCACCTAGGGTTAAACGATTGTGGCCGATGATCGCCTCAGATCCCGACATATCTCTACTTCTCGACACTTCTTTGATGCCTAGTTACACACGTAGTGCTAATATTCGAGATATTGTCATGAAATCTGATATTTCATCATTTAAGACACAGGTTACGAATTTTCTTAGTAAGAAGAAGGGCTGTTACAAATGCCTTGGCTGCACCACCTGCAGTTATATGCAGGTGGGCCCTTATATATTACATCCATACTCAGGTAGAAAATTCAGCATTAATTGGTCTTTATCTTGTAATTCCCGGTTTGTGGTGTATACTCTGTCTTGCCCATGTGGCTTATACTACGTGGGCAAGACAGAGCGCCAGTTTAAGGAACGGATGGCGCAGCACCGTGCTGCCATCAGAGCAGCCATAATTTCGGGCCATAGCGAACAGCCCGTAGCAAGGCACTTTGCCTTAATGAAACACAGTATCGCTACAGTTCGTTACAAAGCTATTGAACATGTTCCAGCCTCTTTAAGGGGCGGTAATAGATCTAAAAAACGTTTGCAACTTGAATCGTCATGGATACACAGGTTGGATACTCTATCACTGCGAGGGCTTAACGAATCTTTGGGCCTAAACTGTTTCCTTTAGGGGTTATTAATATGCTACTATTTGGCTTATGTGGGTGTTGAGGAGTATTGGTAACCTATCTTTATGATTACCTATATTCGGGACCTTTTGACTCGTTTGTATGGTCCTCTTTTGATTGAGGTTTAAAGTAGTGTCTATTCATGTTACTTATGATGATTGACTTATCAAATATCAGTTACATTTTTTTCATGTTATTGTCAGCATGAGCACTCTTGACACCTGTCATCATATATTACGTTCAGTATGAACAGTAAGGTTTTATGGTCCTTATCTGCTCATGGTTTATAATAATAGCAGTTTTTCTGTCTATTCTGTTTGCTTCTGTGGTGGTTAGGGTATTTTGATTTTTTTGATTTATTTTATTGTTTTTTTTTATTTTTTCATTTTTTTGACTTTTTTAGTTGTGTGTAGATTTATTATCACTCCTATTATTCATTTTTTGATTAATCACTCACAGACATTATTATGTTTTTTTAATGAGACTATTTTGATATATAATTTTTTTTTCACATTTTTTTCAGTTTATTATTATTAATATTTTTTTTGCTATAATATTTTTTCACTGGCACATATGTCACAGTTTTATTTCATTTGTTTGTGCTCATGCTCGACAATATCACTCATGCTCGACAATATAATGTATATTTATTTCTTTGTATTATGCCATATATGGACATTAGTTCACAGTGTCATGTTTCTATTGCATTTTATATATTTTAACATTTTCTGTCCGCGTTTTGTCACTTCCTGCACTATCAGCTGATTTTAGCTGTCAGATTTTGCATCTCTGAAGAGTGTTTATTGTCATCTACGCTGTGTCACATGTATGTTTCACTTTTTATATTAGTTTGTGTAATTTTTGCAGGTTGTTATGGCAACCACTGGGCTTTGTGCTATCTCCCATAACCGCCACGACTGGGGTGATCACATGAACACTTGACCCGCATTGGACTTCCGGTGCGTGTCACGCACGGAATTTCCAGCGGATACTGCAGTTCTTGTTCCGGTTCTGTCCCCGGCGGTGTGAGCGGGAGGAGTACCACACGTCCAGACTGGTAAGCTATTTAATGTCGTTGTTTGTATGAATTTTTTTCATTCTGTATTGTGCATCCTGAGGAAGGGACGTAAGGTCCCGAAACGTTGGTGGATTAAACCTTTATTTTTGACATATCTCGTTTGAAAGTCTCTGAGTGCTGCCTCTGTGTGCTATATGGATTTGGGACTTTGTTCCCTGCAAGGAGGGCACCGGAGCAGGTATGTTCACATAATTTGTTGTGAGTGCCGGATCAGCCGTATTTTACTACATATATATATATGTATGTCCACACGCATACATATATATATATTATATATGTATATATATCTGTGTATATATATATATATTCTAAATGGAAACTAAGTAAAGTAAAAGTCCACTTACCACAAAACTGTCTCTCTTAGGGGAGGATGTCTGCAGTCTGCGGAGCAAAACTGTGGTGTTGCAGCTGCTTTGGCTTGCAGCCTCATCTTTTGCCTCCTTCAGAAGTCCTTCTACAGCTCTGCTCCTCTTCGGTAGCCACGGCAGGCAGGAAGGAAGCTGGAACAAGAGCATTGTGCATAATTGTGCCGCCGCGTCAGCAGGGCAGTCATTAGTATGCCCGCACTAGGTGATAAGGGTTGCCGGGGGAGGGGTTACTCAATGGACAGAGGAGTCACTGGGAGGGTTACCCTGGCCGGTGGTATTGTAGCCCCGCTTTCAGCCCACGAACCTTGGGGCCCCTCTAAACCTTGTGGCCCGGGACCCTTTGTACCCCCCTGTTACAGGACAGGACAGTAACAGGATAGTAACATGACTGATGACTGTAACAGGATAGTAACAGGACAGTAACAGGATAGTAACAGGATAGGACAGTAACACGATAGTAACAGGACAGTAACAGGATAGTAACATAACTGATGACAGTAACAGGATAGTAACAGGACAGTAACAGGATAGTAACATGACTGATGACAGTAACAGGATAGTAACAGGACAGTAACAGGATAGTAGGCCTTAGTGCTTACAGTTTTCTATAATTTAGTGCTGAGAGCTTTTTTCACTGATAATACTAACACCACTTTTATACCAAAGTTCCGAGTCTGACTTACCCCTTTCATACTGTGGCGCCGACCCAGGATCTTGCTGAGTTGGTGCCGTTCACACCGGAGTTGGGTCTGCAGTGACCTGGTGGTGCAGTGGACCTTGGAGATTGTCATTTCCACGGTCCACTGCAGATGATGTCATCTCCAAGCGCCACTGAAGCCGGCCAATTGGGCGGCACGCGGCACGATCCGGGTCATCATGACCTGGATCGCGACGTTTACACTGCAGGGTGCCACGGGAACGACCCGTGGCCAACCCTACAAAATACCACAGTTGGATCCCCGGTTCCCGGGACTCGGGTGGATCTATTTACACAGACAAAAATCCCATCGACCCGGGATTTTTAGGTCGGTGTAAAAGGGGTATAAGACTAAAAATGGGTGCTTGGGAGAAATAAATATGTTTTTGCTTCGTAATTGTGACCCGCATTAAAAGTTAAGGAAATTTTGTGTGTAATGGTTTAACACATGCAATTTGTCTTTATAATGATAACTACGGTTTTAAATAACAGAAGGGTTAACCCTGTTTTCTATTTTTTGTTTTGTCTCACAGGCTAAACCAATCTTCAACCCGCACCCCCCCCCCCATAAAAAAACCCATTGCCTCTGCCGATATTATAATTGTTGAAATAATGTGTTTCAAAATTAGATAAAGGGACTAAGCTATTATGCTACTCAATTATTAACTAGCTGTTAATTAGCATCATTAGTATATGCTTAATTCATTAGTGTTACTTACACATCCCTAATGCTGCACTGTATGCATTTTAGAAGTAATATAAGGTGATACACAGAATCTGTATATATCACAAAAGTACTTCTCTCTGTCCCCACAAACACCCAGTCACGTTTCCATGGTAACATTCCTGTCGCCGGCCGTCATGGCAACCGTCTGGGGCTCCCGTAACCACGGCGACGTGTGTGCTCCCCCTCCCATGCACACACACACTCTTAGAGGGAATTCCCTGCCTTTCCACTTCATTTAAAGGAACAGTGAGTTGATTCCCTGATATTACAATAGAAGATTTATGGCCTCGGTATTAAATATAATAAAGGAAGCACTCTACGTCAGATCCTTCAAATGTCTTCCTGAGTTTATTTTTTTTTCACTTCTAAACAACTTAGAAAACAGTTTGTTTTAATTTTATAAATGGTCCCATATCCTGCATGTTCTCTATTGCTCTGTTCCTTCTTCAAGTCCCTATTTATTACTTTGTCATATTATAATTTCTCTCCTTGGCCTTTTCCCTTTCTTATTTTACTCTCTCTTCCTGCTTCTCACGATCTATCTCGGTTTATCTTTCCCTCTTTCATTCTTGCCTGATTTTCTCTTTATCTGTCTATCTGTAGTGTCTTTATTTCTCTGCCTCTGTCTCTCCCTGCACTGAGAAACCCCCTCCCTTCCCTGATCTGTCCCTTTACTCTGCTCTAGCACATGGTTAAATGCTCCACTCTACCAGTGTCGTGTGACTGATGAGTGCCTTAAGCAGTGCCCACACCCTGTGCTGATGGATCTGGCAGTGCCAAAGAATACAATATCTTTCATTATTGAGTAGACAGATACTCTTCATATTCATACAGAAGACTGTACTGTATACTTGCTTGTCCATCCAGTATTTTTTGTAACTAATTAGAGTATAAAAATCATCTCATTTTGAAGCATTTCCTTTTTATATTCAAGTCCCCAGATTTACATATTTTCTATATACATATAAATTATTTGTCTACAAATACATGATGCACTAGAATGGCGATCTGATACTTTAAAAAGTGGAAATGACAGCAAGTGGCTTCATGGTCAAAAACATAGATGTGTGTTATCCTGTAAATGGCTAAACAAAAATGAATTGTGGGTGCAGCAAGGTCTGATGAGCCACTATTTACTGGACGTCATCAATGTATAATTAGTATTGATAGAAACAAGTATTCAACTTCGGGGGTAATTTATTTACCATTATAAACACGAAACAAGTGGAGGAAGTAGGTAAAGAATACATAACTGGTGTTTTATGGATGAATGGGATGAACAGTTGGCTTTAAAATAAGACAAATCTGTTGCCAAGTCTCTTCGGTGATAATTGCTGCATACATGCTAGAGCCCCTGTTAGAGCCAAGTATTCCTGTGTGGTCATTGCTGATCTGCTAGGGAAGCCTCTCTTGTGAGTGGCATTTCATCAATGGCAAGATGTAAGTGATGTTCTCACAAGACACCATCCTACGCAAGTGGCAGTCATGGCTGAGGTGTCTGCACCTGAGGGCTTCACTTGTAGGAGGGAGCTCCTTCACAGATATACTACATTATATTCATGCTAGATGTTATTGAGAGTTGGTTAGCAGTAGTCCTAAGAGAATAAGGTTTTTATTGTCACTGCATTGTTCCTCAATTTACATAATGTACTATGTTTATTATTTATATTGAGATTTTTGCTGTCTCATCGTGATTTGTATTATTTTGCACAGCCACATGTTCATATCTGTTATCTGTTACTACACAGCTACTGGTGGATGTTGGCGTGCGATCGCGGTGTGTATTTAGACGCCCACCAGCCTGTCTTAAGACGCCCACTTATACACGTCATCTCCAGGAAGTGTATGCAACCATCGGTAACACAGAGTACCATCGGAAGCGTACGCAGCACTTGTGGTTGACTATACCCTACTGCTAGCACTGCGAGTGCTTCAGTGTGTAATTCAACCATGTGACGTGTACTATGACGCAAAGTCTTAATTATGCACCCCTTTGAAACGGCGTTAAGATGCTCAGACACTCCTGCGTTCGCACCACCACTCCCCCGTTTCCATCGACTAACCCCTTTCACCACCCACAAATGGCTCGTCCTGTCACTCAACCTAGCGAACCTTCTATGCTTAAGGGGCAATCGCCTCTCGATCGCATGGACTGGTTCGCGTATGCGCACTGCGATGTGTACGCAAGCGCACATTGCAAACATCGGCTGGCTGCGTGCAAGCGCATCCTATCGAGCGGGTCTGAGTTGGGCCCAAAGTGAGAACCGGAGGAGCAATCGAGGAGGTAGTCATGCTGTCTAAACTAAATCAGACTCTCATACACGCCAGTAAAGCCAGAGCCAGAAGTGTCTTCCTACAAACCCGGGTGACTGTAAACAAGTAGACCGTCACAGAGGAAGGGAGAAAATAGAGATAAAGTGGGAGATGTATCAAACCTGGTAATGGAGTGAAGAAGTGGGCTAGTGGAGAAGTTACCCATAGCAACCAATCAGCTTCTACCTGTCATTTTATAGAATGTACTTGATAAATAATAACAAGTAGCTGATTGGTTGCTATGGGTAACTTGTCCACTTCTTCACTCTTTAGAAGAACCAAAACTCACATGGGGACATTAATCTGGCAGCTTGTGCAGTGGGCTTCCAGATCTATGTATATACAGTATGTCTCCAGAAAATGCAGGGAACTGGCCATAGATAAATAGTGGGTGACAGATGGATTCACAGGTATAAGTTCTCTAAAACAAGGACTGACATAAATAGCTCCTGCTCTAGCTTGCCAGATAGCTACTTGCTTTCCAAACCCACAATACGCTGAATCATACTTGCCTGCTTTATGTTTCCCTCTCCGGGAGAAACACAGAGAGGAGACGCAGCTGACCACTTTATTTATTGGGCCGGGTCGGACTCTCATGTCATTATGCTGCAAATTGGGGGTTCATTATCAGAGGACGGAACTAATTTTACGTGATTCCCTGCATTTCAGCCCCTCCCCTCCATAAGGCCCCACAATCCTCTGCAATTATCTCCCCATACAGCCCACTTCACTGGGAATTGGGCGGGATGTGGGAGATCCAGCCACTCTTCCGTGGCTCTACCCGTAATAACGGGAGACTCCAGCACCTACAGGGAGAATAGGTAAGTATCTGATCATGTCCTATGGATTCAGGATTGTAACAGTGCCACTTACTATATGTCAGTGTTCACGCCAGTGAATTTCAGGCAATCTAACCAGTTTGCAAAGCAGCAGCATTTACCAACATTAACAGCATTGAAAATCATAAGGTGTTTATGAAATAGCAATCCACAACATTATCACCTATAATTATTCATACTCCAAAATGTTTTGAATTAATACTCAGTGATACTCAGCATCATCAGCTTGTGCAACATACCCATTAAGTATACAATACATGTCATTTAATTGCAAACTTTTGATTGCTGTGAACTGAAATAAAATTGGAGCCCCATCAGTGACAGCCCTAAAGAACAAAATTTGGTACTTAGCTCCTATGGAATATATAACTGCCCTTCTCTGTGACAATGTGTCAAAATGTCATGCTACCTGGGGCCCCTGGTACTCTACATTTCACAGACTGTTACCCGGACTACTGTAGAGTGAAGCTGGTCTTCTCTCAGTTGTGTAGTGCATCGTATATTGCTACCCATATCCCCACCTATCTCCGCACCCCCTTTCTTCATTTCATTAATGTATTTCATTTCGTTTACTCTATTTTTGAGTTGTGGCAGGTGTGATATTATAATTTCAAAATTAATAGTTAGAATAATATTGTTGTACATATTACTTATAAGAAACAATGTTTTATTTGTAAGTCTATGTACACAATTGACAATTGTTTCCGTCACTGTTGTATTTTATGTCAACTATTATAATAAAGAGATTAAAAAGTGAAGAGTGCACAATATTTATGCATTATTGTGCACAGTTTAATGCAAACTGTAGCTGTAGCTGGTAGTTCCGTTTAGCACCCGACTGTGCACACAGCAGCTGGTCTGTGGAAAGTGACTTGGTGCTAAAGATCAGCAGGATAGCCAAGTTTCAAATAATATTTGAGGGGACTGTGGGCCTGATTCAGACCTGCTCACGAGCGCTCGCAAGCGGGTCGATGTTGGCCAAGTGCGCATGACGCACGACGGAGGCGGCTCCGTCGTGCGCATGCGCGAGACCCGAATAACGACGGCCGAGCCGTCGCTATGGGTCTCGCACCAAAGGGGGCGTGCTGTCGATGGTGATTGACAGCACGCCCCCTTTGGTGGGCGTGCCGGGGGCGTGGCACTAGTGATGTCAGTGGGAGTGCTTTTGGCTTTGATAGAACCAAAAGCACTCCAGGGCTTGCGGCAACGAGACCCTACCTCAAGGGTCTCGTCGCAAGCCCGATGGTTTTGGACGCTCGCTATAGCTGTGGGTGGTCACCCACAGCTATGCCAGCGGATAGGAGGCCGCTCTTAAATTCAGAGGGACGGCCCTGATTCAGAGCGAGCGCTCTGTCAGAGCGTTCCGGCTCTGAATCAGGGCCTGTGTGTGTAAACCGGGAGAGCAGAATGGAAAACATCAAACATCTGAGATATTGGGACATATTTATTAACTATTGTGTTTTATGCCCGATAATTATAATTTGTTATTGCCACTTATTGTGGCAATAAGAAAATAAAGTTAGCTGGGATAGATTAAATAAACACATGCAGGGACAGGCACTCTGATAGGATCCCATCCCTGCGATGTGTAAAGTAATGCGATCATTTTACTTCCTTCTCCCTAGCTACTAAAGGATTACCCATGCTGACCCCACTGGCGAAAGCTTGCCCAAAGCATGGTGGTAATACCTACTTAAGAACATATTGTATAGTTGCAATCCTCTTATTGCTATCTCCATTTCAGGTTAATGATAACAGCTGACAAAGATAGAACAAAATCATTTATTAAATGTATTTTCTAAAACACATTGCAGCATGATGGCGATAACAGCAGATAATGATAGAAATAAATACTTTATTTAATAATTAATTAAATATATATATATTCTAAAACACCTTGTGGAATAATTGCCAAGTTAAACATTTTTCAAATATATATATATTTTTTTGTTGAACGTGGGCCTTTGCATGTATGAACCAGAAAAGACGGTTCAAGCGGCACTTATGCATGCAGGGCTGTCTGCCAGTATTGCCAGAGCTACACTCTGCTGCGTTGGCATCATTGTATTAGTAGATTGTAGCAATAGAAAATATTTGTTATCGACAAACTTTAATAATTATACCTGTATGTGACATTTGATTAGCAAATATTTGTCAGATTCCAATGATATGGAGAAACAATAGGCCTTATTTACATACGGGAAAAAAGTTGTGGCAACTCTTAATTTTCTTACCTGTATCAAATTATTCCTGTACACGGCCCTAAGGGGTGTAGTTGGCATCCTGATAGTCAGAATCCCGATGCTCGCAATACTGGTGGCAGGCTCCCAAAGGGTAAGAATGCAGACAACTTCAAATGGTAAGTATAATGGTGCGTACACACTGGGCGATAAAGTGGACGACTGAACGATAACGATATCGTTATCGTTCAGTCGTCCACTTTATCGTCCATTTTTAACCCCAAAAAGATGAACGATGACGACGACGCACGTTCCCGCGGGTCGTTCGTCATCATCGTTCATCGGGCTGACATGAAGGCCAACCTGACGATCTCGTCAGGTTGCTGCATGTCAGGGAATGGGGGAGAGAGCCCGGCGCTGAACGATATCGTTAATGATATCGTTCAGTGGCTGTGCTCAATGTCATGATATCGCTCAGGAAGCATATTGTGTAGTGTGTACCCACCATCAGGGTAAAGGTGGCCATACACGGGATGATTTTTAACACGATTTTGGCAGTTTCTACAGGTTGGACAGACCAATCGTTTGAAAATAGTTGTATTTTGAGTCTTCTGCGACCCCGATGCGCGTCCCCGCCGTCGTCTAGTTGGATCGCAGGGCAGATGGTTTTGCAGAGAGATCTCAACTGATCGTGTATGATGTGGTACACTTCTAGGCATCTTATCCTATGATGTTAATGATCAATCTTACACCATTTGACCACATCTTCTGAAGAATTTCAAGGGAAATCGTACAACTGATCTTACCAACTTTGAATTTCAACGTGTATGGGGGCCATAAGGATTAGGCTACGGGGGGGTTAAGTTTAGGCTGTGGGAGGGGAGGGTTAGGCTACGGGAGGGGGGTTAGGTTTAGACTATGGGTGGGGAGGGTTAGGCTGCTGGAGGGGTGGGGACTGTTAGGATTAGAGTTAGCCTGAAAATACTTAACAAAATTCACCAGCATTTTCACTGTTGGGATCCTGCTGCCGGCATCCTGACCATCGGGATTCTTACTGTCAGGGTACCGTAGACAACTGCGGTCCTAAACATGTGAGAGGGGCTTAAGCTGTTTGCAGTAAAATGAGGTGGTAGTACACTTTGTAGCAATTATCAGGGTTTAGTGTTACTTTTTGTTGTGCTATAGATGTTTCCACATACCTCCGTGTACCTCAAGCCACGTTATACATAATGCGTGAGCCCCGAGCATCTTTTTGTGCAACTTTTTGCCTTCAAATGCGTCTTATTCACAAAGTGGTGCAAATATTACGCACAAGCAGTTTCTGCTGATTAAAATGATATACGGTATACCTATATTCTGTGTGCAACTGTGGGCGTATCTGCATGCGATATACTATGTTACAATGTCAGTGTCCTATTCGCATTGCTTTGTGAATAAGATGCATTTGAAGGTAAAAAGTCACACAAAAAGACATTCGGCACTACCGAGTCATGCCACGGCATGGAGAAACTAGAAGGGCTGTTTAACACGCAAGGAGGCTAGATGTATGTGGACACATCTGTATACCTTATAACTTACAGTGTATGAAAACTTTAAAAAGATTGTTCATGTTACTATGATTGTAGTACATTATGATAATCTTGCTATTTATTTACAAATCCCTTACTTTGTACTCCAGAGCTTGCTTCTATTCCCCTCTACTGCTCTACACTTATATCTAGTCTACTCTGTTTTACCATCTTTTACTCTCTACTACCTTTTTATTTGATTTCTTGCATGCTGCCCTTCTCTCTCATCCCCTGCTTGTTTTCATGCTATAAATATTGGGCACAGAAAATAGCGTGCTCAGCCTGTGCATGCATAGACAGCGTGGGGTGAGGCTGTGACATTCAGTGACCCAAACAGACCAAACACGCAACAGTATGCTTTAGCTGGGAGGAGGAGGAGGAGGCAGTGTACCAGAGAGAAAATTCTCATTTTCGCTGTGTAGGAATACTCGCCATTAAATGTTCATTATCAGCTGTTGGCTGCTCGTCATCAATATACAAGGCTACGTCTCATACATAGCAATTATTTCACATGCGCACAAATTAAATCTAGAATCCTTACTAGTCTTGAGTGTCACTTTGTCTGGTTTTCTTGAATTTTCATAAATATGTTGCCTGCATGCAGAGGGACTATGCATATTCCCCTTGAGTTTGCCATAGTCATAGATTAGAAATTATAGAATGAATGAAGTAGTGAATACTATCTAGTGTATATACTAAGATTACACAAAACGATGGAAACCTCAACACTGCTTTCAGAACAGCTTAAATACTTCCTGTTATAAGTTCTGTAAATTTAGAACTGTTATGAATAGTACTTAGTGCTCTATTTACTACAATCTGCTTATTGAATGCAGATTGTAGTGTGATATTATCGACTGAATTCGCATTGCGAATTCAGGCAATATCACAGGGATTTACTACAAATCCTGTGCAGGGACAGAGCTTGCGATAAAGCTCTGTCCCTGCGAATCCCCTCCGCACACTAGTCACGGTATTTTTGCATAAAATACAGTGACAAAGTGCCCGCACATGCGCCGACCGACCGGCGCTAAGCTCCGCCCCCCTGCGCTAAGCCCCACCCCTGCGATCACAGACCCCCCCCGCGACCACCCCCTCTGCCTTAATTACACTTACCTGCATGCTCCGGGCCTCCGGTGATGTTCTCCATGCCTCCGATCACCTGATGACCTGGCCGCAGTGCACTATGGGAGACCAGCTGACCGTAGGGGAGACATCACCGGAGGCCCGATCACCGGTCCCTGGAGTCAGGTAAGTAAAAAAAAATGTTGACATTTTTTTTTTCTTTTTTTTTACAGTAATCAGCTTGCGGTCTGTTTAGACCACACAGCTGATTACTGGGACCAACTCTCGGCTCTGCTCTCCCTGTTAGAGCAGAGTAGGAGGCCGGTAACCGGGGGGAGACCCTGAATAATGCCACCTCCAGGTGGCGTTATTATCACAGGGCTTTCTCCGATATTTTTTTACAATTTCTTTTTAGTAACTCTGGTCGGATCACATTTCCCATTACAATTATGGGAAATGCAATCTGCTTTACTAAAAATAAGTGATACTTAGGGGTTGGAGTAGAATTTTACGAATTGCCCCGTAATAACTGTAGGTGCTACTAAAATAATGTGAAATGGGTGTGAAAACACAATTTTTCACTTTATTTTAGTAAAAATAATGTTAATAAATAGAGCCCAGAATATTTCTACTCAATGTACCAGAATTTCCCAATGATGGTCATGGAACATGTTTGACTTCATCCTGGTATCCATTGATTTCACGCAACACTTTTGTGTGGTGTTGTTATTGTCGTGCAACATTGGAAGATCTTGAAACAAGGGCCCTCATTCAGAGCCGTACGCTCTGAGCAGAACGCACACCCTGAATGAGGGCCGTCCTCCATAATTATGGAGCGTCCTCCTGGACGCTCGTATAGCTGTGGGTCACCACCCACAGCCTATACGAGCGTGTAGTTTGATGGCCGCGATGGTCTTGACCATCGCGACCATCGCCACTGCGAGCCGGAGCCTGCGGTTGAGTTTTTCAACCGCAAGGCCCGGAGTGATTTTGGCTCTATCAGAGCCCAAATCACTCCCACTGACATCACTAGTGATGTCAGTGGGCCGGCTTCTGACGGTAGGCGTTCCCTTGGGAACGCCCCCGTCAGGGAGGCACACCCCGGCACGCCCACCAAAGGGGGCGTGCTGTCAATCAACATCGACAGCACGCCCCCTTTGATCAGACACACCGAGCGAAGGAAAGTCCTTCGCTGGTCGCGTCTGGCGCATGCGCACGACGGAGCTCCAGCCGTCGTGCGCATGCGCAGTGCACAACATCGACCCACTTGCGAGCGGACAGCCGCTTGCGAGTGGGTCTGAATCAGGCCCAATGTTTGCATCTTATTGATTAAAATAATATGAGCCCATTAGCCATTATTGTACAATGTAGTGCATTCATTCAAGAATCCACAACCATGTTTAATTGTTGGGAACAGACCCGCCAACGTGGGACTCTGGAGAGGTAAGTATAATATGGGTGCAGGGTGTGCGGTATAGGCCCCCCTAGACCCAAGGGCCCGTGTGCACCGCTCACCCTGCACCCATTATAAATACGCCCCTGACCGGTGTATGTGTTGCTCTACATTGACCTTGGCTACAAGTGGTTATAGAGTAATAGCTTTATGAACATCAGTTCTGTGAAATTCGCAAAATAAATTATTGTTGGGAATTGGTGCAAGTCTAAATGAATATTTAGCTCTTCACTAACTTAGTTACTGAAATACATACAAAACTTTCATAGATTACATTAGTTTGTCTTTGTTCCATTAGTGCTTTATATTGTTTGGTGTCCCCCTGGTATTTGCTTCAATAATCATTTCAGCAGGAAGTCAGTGGCAGGGAGGGCTGTCAAGAGCTAAGATGATCCTGGGTACTGGGGATGTGGACAAATTCTGGAGGTGTGGCACGAAATTTTTTTACAAAACTACAGAGGAGGCTCCAGAAAGGTGAGTAATCAATGCGATCAACGCCACCCACGTTTATCTGCTCACTACTGCTGTATAGCAGCGCAGCTTTCCGCAGCGTCACATCCAGCAGTGAGAGAGAAGAGACTGCTGCTTCTCAGCGGTAACAGCAGTCTCTTCTCTGTCACTGCCTGATATGCGGCTGCACTGCTATTCAGCGGCCAGAGGAAGCAGCTGACCTGGGCCCGCTCCAACCGGCATGGACCTGCTCCTCTACTATGGAAATATAGAGGTATTTTGTGGCTTCAACAAGAATCAGTTTGTGCTAGCTAAATCCAGGATATCTGCTGACACTTTCATCCAACATTATTACTTAGTCAATGTATGTTAAAACTTCTAAATTCTAATGTTGTATGATTGACGCTATATAAGTAAATGAAAATAATGAAATAATTGTTAAGTAATTGTTATTGACAGTTAAAGTTAGGAAATTGAATTATACTATGTGGATTGTTGTGCTGTGAGCTGCAGTATGCATCTGCATTCAGATAAACGTCATGGTACAACTACAGGCCTCAGATATACATGGGATGCCATGTAACAGTTTTCACTTGTTTAATAATTCTACCAATGAATGCCAGCTATCTAGCAAATGTCCATACTTGTCTTACAGACATGCAATCTGAATTTCAGACTTCCGGCAGAGTAGGCCACCCTGAAGTGGACGGGGTGGGCTCTGATGCAGCAAAAGTGGGCAGTTCTCTGGTAATACCCACCTGGCCCATCCGAGAAACTTGCCAGAGATGGCAAGTATGCATATCCACCTGTGACTTTCTCACTAGTCCTGGTGCTGTGAAATCTCAATAACCAGTGACAGATTTTACCTAGGGGCTGCAGCCCAGTAAAATCTGCCACCCACAGGGACTGGCTATCAATGGAAATGACATCCCATTGGATTAGCGCTTCCTGCTAATCGGATGATGATGAAGCAGTCCAAAGGGGAGGTGTTTCTCCACCTGGGACTGCCAATCTGGACTGCAATAACAGAGAGCGCTTCCCATTGGAAGCCACTCAGCAGCTATCACAGTTGCCCTTACCAACTTCTAGGGGCTGCAGCTGATGCAGTCCCTAGAAGCCAGGCAGCTTGCTATTTTGTGCATGCTCACAATAACAGATACCACCGCCAGCAAAGGCAGGGGCTGCGGCTGTCAGTGACAAATATAACCATATAGCTATTTTAAAAATTCCCAGCATTGCACTACGCAAAAGCACAAGTGATAGGAGAGGTAGGCTACAGACTGTCAGACATATATTTCTGTGCGTATGGCATTTATGCTCTCAAACTGTCAAAATATAGATGCAGTGTACAAAGAGAAATGACATTCATGCTGCCACAGCTAAAACCCAGTAATTAAGTATGGGCACAAATGTGGTTAATTATCTTGAAATAATGTGTAGTTTTTAGTCCATTTTATTTTTATTTATATTCATTTAGAAAACAAAAATAAATCACGCACATTGTAGATTACATTTAATGATATACTGAATTAGAAGGTGGCCCAATGAGCTTACAGTATGAGATATAAGGTATGGGGGATGTAACAATAGAAGCCATACAAATGAGAAGTGAATGTTGGAGTAAGTACATGTAAAGGTGCAAAGTATTCATGAAGAATAAGGTTATTTTTCCCTGAATTGGATGGATCTGCATGGTGCACATAAAGGTTTTCAAGGTTAAATAGTCTAATACTGGAAGTTGGTGGGGAGAGACCTAAGGGTGCGGAAGGGACTACACAATAGAAATATTGCTGCATTGCATGACATAAGGTTGAGATAGAAAAGGATATGAGAAGGTCACTGTAGAAGCATAGAGTGTGACTGGTAGTGTATTTCTGAGCAACATGTCTTCCATGATAATGTGTTTAATTACCAACCAGTGCCCTATCTGTCTGGAGTTTGGATGTACTCTGGTTTTCTCCCACATTCCAAAAACATAGCCATTTAGTAAGTTAGTTTAAAATTAATCCTAGTGGCTGTGGTTTTGTATGTGCATGATTGTGTTAGGGAATTTAGGCTGTAACCTCCAATAATCTGTGCACACGACTGATTAATTGGTAACACTATATAAATAGCCGATAATAATAATAATCTGCAGGGACTTGCAGTCAGGTTAGACAGAGCCTCCCCTGTCATATTCCTGAGATTTGATATAATAATGATTAGAATAATACAAAGAAGATATTTATAACATATAAACATCTTCTTTGTTTATTCTAATCATTTTGTATAGTTAACATTCACCAGTTATGTGGAGCTCCCTGGGACTGCAGGGAGACTAGAGGTGAGGCAGCAACAGCTCAGGCTCACTTCTGTATAGTCAGACACTGCTTGCAGAGCTGGGGGCCGGTCCACACCACGGACAGTAAGCTGCACAGAAAGAGAGCTAATAGAGGCATGCCTCTGAGTATGGGGGACGTGCCCTAATAATTGATGGACACCTTGGAGGTGTCATGTGACCAGGAAGTGCACTGCAGTGTTTATAGATCAGAGTTCAGTCAGCAGCAGCAAGAGAAGACACAGTGATGCAGGTAGGAGAATCAATGGACGCTGAAGCATAATGTAGTGAGGGTACAGTTACAGTGAGTAGGGGTGAGACAGGCTCCCAGCACTCAGACCCATCTCCATGTGTACCTCCCCAGCCGTTGACCTCCCTACACATCACTGATAATCTGTGTACCAGTCACTATGGTGACAGCAATAAAATGGGTGCACTTCTAATGTCACTATTTGACCGCAATAAATAAAGGTCTACCTAGTGTTCTATACGTACACGTTCTGTATTTTGCCTATCTATACATAGTATAATGCTGGGTACACACTGGCCGATCAATTGATCGGCCAATATATCTGCTGGCCATCGCCCAGTGTGTACAGACGATATGCCTGTGAACCGCGTCGTTCACCGACATATCGCATTGACTGTGCTGCACAGCCGATGGACAGATATGTATGCAGACATACAGTATCTGTCCATCGGCAAGTGTGTCCGGGCGGTCTGCAGACCGCCTGTACACACACCGCGGCACCCACAGGGAGGGGGGTGGCCCTGCCCCCGACCCGCCACCCTGCCAGCGGGAACAGCGGATGCCGGATAGATGATGGCCATTCAGTATGTATGAACAACCATCATCTAAAGATATATCTGCAGATCACTTGACCTGCAGATATATCTTTCAGGTGTGTACCCACCTTAAGATAGAGACCCTATTAGGCTTCTGTCTGTTTGTTCGGGCTAATCTCGAGAAATACTGGACGAATTTTAATGCAGTTTTCACTATACTATAGAGCATTTGTTGAGGAAGGTTTAGGTGTATGAAACATTAATGTGTATTAATAAGTACTCACTATATTTTAAATATTACCAATAACCAGTGGCGGATCCAGGGGGGGGCGATTGGAGTGATTGCCCCCCCTAGCACAGTTTATCATCTCTCTCCTCTGCATCATTAAGTTCAGAGGAGAGAGATGATAAAGGCTGTGCTGTGCTGTGATCGGAGCTCCCGTCTCCCAGTCGGGGGGATGTGTCAGTGACAGGCTGTCACCTGACTCGGGAGCCTCAGAGGAAGCGATCACAGCCGGCTCCTCACACCCTGTGATCAGCTGTGTGGTCTAAATAGACCACACGCTGATCACTGCTAAAAAAAAACAACTTACCTCTGTCCAGGGAGCGAAGATCGGGGCTCCGGTGATGTCCTCCCTCCAGTCAGCTGGTCTCCCGGCTCCTGCACTGTGACCCTGGTCAGCTGCTGACCGTGTCACAGTGCAGGATGGGAGAGCAGCTGACTGAAGCCCAGAGGGAGATCATCACCGGAGCAGCGGAGGTAAGTGAAAGTAAAGGGGGGAATGGGGGGTCGCGGGGGGGGGGGGGATTGCCACAAAGGGGGATCGTGAGGGGGGTTGCTGTGAGCGGGAGGCGGAATTAATCATTTACTCCCCCCCCTAATACAACAGTCTAGATCCGCCCCTGCCAATAACAGTACAATTTTACTGTATTCAAGTTAATCAAGAATGCCGTGCAAAACAGTCTTTTTTCTTCTTTTTTGGTTTATATTACTACTTGACTGCACCAGCCTCAGTCAGTGCTGTAAGCAGTAGGGGAGTTATGCAGAGTTGGAAAAGTAACAATTTGCACCTTTTTTCCGCTCACAAATTGCATATTTTTTTACTGCAGAAATTATTAATCTTTATACATCCATAGTCATGCTGACTGAGATGTATTTTGCACTTACAATGACTTGCACTGGTGGATGGGATGTGGATGGGGCATATATGTGTGGTCATAAGTACAGTTAGGGCATATATATATATAAATACATATATATATATATATATATATATATATATATATATACATATAGTACATCCCATGCCTCCAAACAGTAATATATGACTGTTTGGAGGACTGGCGCTGTTTGGAGGACTGGGACTGTTTGGAGGACTGGGACTGTTTGGAGGCATGGGACTGTTTGGAGGACTGGGACTGTTTGGAGGCATGGGACTGTTTGGAGGACTGGGACTGTTTGGAGGACTGGGACTGTTTGGAGGCATGGGACTGTTTGGAGGCATGGGACTGTTTGGAGGACTGGGACTGTTTGGAGGCATGGGACTGTTTGGAGGACTGGGACTGTTTGGAGGCATGGGACTGTTTGGAGGCATGGGACTGTTTGGAGGCATGGGACTGTTTGGAGGCATGGGACTGTTTGGAGGACTGGGACTGTTTGGAGGCATGGGACTGTTTGGAGGCAGACACCGCTGGTGAAAAATACAAACTGAAATGATGATTGGCAATCACTTCTGATTAGCTATATGCATCTGAAATTTTCCACTTTTGCTAATGCTATTACTGCTGCGCTGTATTCACAGTTATTACAGTTATTTTTGCAATTGTCTAAAGCAATAAAGCATATTTACAAGGTGAAGAATGTTTGCAGTGCCAGGTTACTGGCAGGTTGGGCAGGGAGGTCGCCAGGAGCACCCATACATGGAGAGCCCCCACACGGTCATAGCTAGGGCAGTAGCTGGAGGGACACAGTGAGCACAGCCTTCCCACTCAGTACTGCTTGGCCTCGCACACTCATGAAGGAGGTGAAAGGCAGTGCCCTGCAGAGGAAGCCTAGGTGTGTGTTTCATGGGGGAGAGGTGTGCAGCCACAGACTGGAGTCCCTTATAACATGCTTGCCTACTTTTTGAAAAAGTGTTTCAGGGAGATTGTGAAAGCAACACCTATAAGCGCACGTTAAAGTGGGAGCGTGTACTGCTACATCTGAGAGGCGAGTCATAAAATTGATTTACATCCTAATGTAAATGAGCCCCAAAAGCAGTTAGTAAGATCTACATGTTGATGAAAACACACTGATACTTTTTCGAAAAAGTATGTAGCCATAGGGATCATTGTGCCTTATAAGTAGGGGTGAGCGGGTTCGGATTTCTGAAATCCGAACCCCCCCGAGCCCCCCCGATCCGAGGCCGATCCGAGTCAGGCTCGACTTTTCCCGCCTGACGGATCTGAAATCGAGGCAAAACGTCATCATCCCGCCTTCCGGGTCTCGCAGGTTTTGGATCCAATATAAGGTACCCGCGTCGGCGCCATTTTCTCACTCGGCTGTGGACAGTGAAGAGGCAGGGTGGGAGTTAGGGCTGGCTGGGCTGTGTAGTGTAGTGTAGTGTAGTGTAGTGCAGAGTAGTGTTGTGCTGTGCTGTGCTGTGCTGTTGTCCATAGGGGCTGTGTCCACTACTTCAAAGTCCATAGGGGCTGGCTGTGTTGTGCTGTGCTGCTGTTGTCCATAGGGGCTGTGTCCACTACTTCAAAGTCCATAGGGGCTGGCTGGACTGTGTTGTGCAGTCAGTTGTCCATAGGGGCTGTGTCCACTCCAAAGTCCTGTGCAGTGTCCCAGTCCTAAAGGGGTGCTGTAGTGTTGTCCAGGGGGTGCTCTGTCCGTCAGGGGTGCTCCCCCCAAGTGCTAAAAAAAATAATATTTTTTCTGTGTTTGTGAATTGTGTGCGCAGTATCCGCACGTGCATCAACAAAGTAGTGCCAAGCGTGCGCCTGTGTCATAAGTAAAGGGCCGGCTGGCTTGACCGTTAAAGGGTGCTGTAACCCCCAAAGTACACTCCAAACCAAATAAAAAAATATTTTCTGTGTTTGTGAATTGTGTGCGCAGTAGCCGCACGTGCATCAACAAAGTAGTGCCAAGCGTGCGCCTGTGTCATAAGTAAAGGGCCGGCTGGCTTGACCGTTAAAGGGTGCTGTAACCCCCAAAGTACACTCCAAACCAAATAAAAAAATATTTTCTGTGTTCGTGAATTGTGTGCGCAGTAGCCGCACGTGTATCAACAAAGTAGTGTCAAGCGTGCGCCTGTGTCATAAGTAAAGGGCCGGCTGGCTTGACCGTTAAAGGGTGCTGTAACCCCCAAAGTACACTCCAAACCAAATAAAAAAATATTTTCTGTGTTTGTGAATTGTGTGCACTGTGGCTGCACGTGCATCAACAAAGGAGCAGTGCCAAGCGTGCGCCTGTGTCCCATAAGTAAAGAGCCGGCTGGCTCATTTCTTAAAGGGTGGTGTAACCCACAAAGTGCACTACTCTCCAGCAAAAATAAAAAAATATTTTCTGTGATTGTGTGCGCCTTAGCCGCACGTATATATCAATATAACATAAATGGAGGACCAAACTTTCTCTGATAAAAATAAAATAGGGAAAGATCAAGAACCACTTCCTCCTAGTGCTGTTGCTGCTGCTGGGAGTTGTTCATCATCCCAGAGAGGAAGTAGGATCACCACTACTTTTACTAAACAATTGACCCTCCAACAGTCCCTAGCGATGAGGATGAAGTAAGACAGCAGTCATCCTGAAGCAAAACGTATAACTGAGGCCTTGACTGCTATGTTGGTGTTAGACGTGCGTCCGGTATCCGCCATTAGTGCAGTGGGATTTAGACAATTGATGGAGGTAGTGTGTCCCCGGTTCCAAATCCCGTCTAGATTCCACCTGCATCCTCAAAGCAGCAGCGACAAGTGTGCGTCTGTCTGTTAAAGGGTGGTGTAACCCTCAAAGTGCGCTCCACAAACAATAAAAAAATTCCTTTTTTTTCTGTCTTTGTGAATTGTGTGGGCTGTAGCCGCACTTGCATCCTCAAAGCAGCAGCGACAAGCGTGCGTCTGTCTGTTAAAGGGTGGTGTAACCCTCAAAGTGCTCCAAAAAATAAAAAACTATTTTTTTTATGTGTTTGTGACTTGTGTGCGATGTAGCCGCACGTGCATCAACACAGTAGCAGCGCCAAGCGTGCGCCTGTGTCATAAGTCAAGGGCCGGTTTGGACATCTGGTCCGGACTGAAGGACGTGCCAACAATTTCTGACAAGTCTACTGTCACTGCATATGATACTGTCCTCAAAGCAGCAGCGACAAGCGTGCGTCTGTCTGTTAAAGGGTGGTGTAACCCTCAAAGTGCGCTCCACAAACAATAAAAATATTCTTCTTTTTTTTTCTGTCTTTGTGAAATGTGTGGGCTGTAGCCGCACCTGCATCCTTAAAGCAGCAGCGACAAGCGTTCGTCTGTCTGTTAAAGGGTGGTGTAACCCTCAAAGTGCGCTCCACAAACAATAAAAAAATTCTTCTTTTTTTTTCTGTCTTTGTGAATTGTGTGGGCTGTAGCCGCACTTGCATCCTCAAAGCAGCAGCGACAAGCGTGCGTCTGTCTGTTAAAGGGTGGTGTAATGCTCAAAGTGCGCTCCACAAACAATAAAAAAATTCTTCTTTTTTTTTCTGTCTTTGTGAAATGTGTGGGCTGTAGCCGCACCTGCATCCTTAAAGCAGCAGCGACAAGCGTGCGTCTGTCTGTTAAAGGATTACATCGGTGACAGCATCCAAGTAGGCATGTCAGACAGTCCGTACCTGTACTGGCAGGAAAAAGAAGCAATTTGGAGGTCCCTGTACAAACTGGCTCTATTTTACCTGAGTTGCCCCCCCTCCAGTGTGTACTCCGAAAGAGTCTTTAGTGCAGCCGGGAACCTTGTCAGCGAAAGGCGTAGGAGGTTGCTTCCACAAAATGTGGAGAAGATGATGTTCATAAAATGAATTATCAACTCTTCCAGGGAGACCAGCCTCCAGAACGTACAGAGGGACCTGTGGTTGTGGATTCCAGCGGGGACGAATTAATACTCTGTGAGGATGAGGATGTACACAACACTGAAGAGGGTGAGGAATCGGTGGATGAGGAGGATGAGGACGACATCTTGCCTCCGTAGAGCCAGTTTGTGCAGGGACAGATTAATTGCCAGCTTGTTTTGTGGGGGCCCAAACGAACCAATCATTTCAGCCACAGTCGTGTGGCAGACCCCGGCGCTGAAATGTTGGGTTTGTTAAAGTGTGCATGTCCTGTTTATACAACATAAGTGTGGGTGGGAGGGCCCAAGGACAATTCCATCTTGCACCTCTTTTTTTTCTTTGAATTATGTACTGTTTGGGGCCTAGTTTTTCAAACTGCCATCCTGTCTGCCACTGCAGTGTCACCCCTAGATGGGCCACGTGTTTGTGCCGCCCACTCGTATCTCTTAGCATAGTCACCGCTACCTCGGTGCAACCTTTTAGATATAAAAACACTATTGTGAGGTGTTCAGAATAGACTGAAAATGAGTGGAAATTAAGGTTATTGAGGTTAATAATAGCATAGGAGCAGAAAACCCCACAAATTCTGTGATTTTAGCTGTTTTTATGCTTTTTTTAAAAAAAAATACAGATCCAAAACCCAGAACCCAAAACACGGAAGGGTGGTTTTGGCAAAATCAATCCAGATCCAAAACACGAAGAAAGATCCAGATCCAAAACACAAAACACGAAAAGTGGCCGGTGCACCCCTACTTATAAGCAATGCAGGGAAATGGTACTAATGAGCCCATGTGAATGATTATATCTCTGTTTTCTTTATATACAGTATAACACAGCTACATAATGGGGGTAGCGGTGCATTCAGGGAGACTACTAGACTCTTCAGGGAGTCAGAGAGATTGCTGCTATTTCAGGGAGTGTCCCTGACAATCAGGGAGAGTTGGCAAGTATATAAAGAGCCCGGTACAAGCCCTGTGTGTTCCTGCAAGCTGAGAAGACATGCTACAGTATAACCCTCTGAGGTGTCCCTGTAGACTGCACTCAGCAAGGTCAGGAACCTGGACACAGAAGACTAGGAGGAATAATATGACAAAGTTGAAAGACAGTGGGCTCTATTTATTAACATTATTTTTACTAAAATAAAGTGAAATAGGGTGTTTTCACACCCGTTTCACATTATTTTAGTATCACCTACAGTTACTAAAGGGCAATTGGAGTAGAATTCGTAAAATTGGGTCTCCCCCAGTTACCGGCCTCCTACTCTGCTCTAACGGGAAGAGCAGAGCCGGGAGTCGGTCCCTGTAATCAGCTGTGTGGTCTAAACAGACCGCAAGCTGATTACTGAAAAGAAAAAAAAAATTGTCAACATTTTTTTTTACATACTTGACTCCAGGGACCGGTGATTGGACCTCCGGAGATGTCTCCCCTCCGGTCAGCTGGTCTCACATAGTGCAAAGCGGCCCGGTCATCAGGTGATTGGGTCCCAGTGCAGTATGGGAAATCACCTGACCGGAGGACATCACCGGAGGCCCGGACCATGCAGGTAATTGTAATTAAGGGAGGGGGGGTCGCGGGGGGTCCGCGATCGTGGAGGGCGGGGCTTAGCACCGGGGGGTGTTGGTAACAGCGGCGGCCGGTCGGCGCATGCGCGGGCACTTTGTCACTGTATTTTTTGCGAAAATACAGTGACTAGTGTGCGGAGGGGATTCGCAGGGACAGAGCTTTATCGCAAGTAAATCCCTGTGATATTGCCTGAATTCACAATGCGAAATCAGTCGATAATATCACACTACAATCTGCATTCAATATGCGGATTGTAGTAAATAGAGCCCACTATCAGAAAGACTGAGGCCCGACAGACTAGGAAATGCAGCAGGTTTGGACACTGACTACTCAATTTGAGCAGCCAAAAGATTTTATAGTTTATCTCACTCAGTGCTGTGGATAGGAAGTTGGAAACCACTTCATTCATGATTCGGGTATTGACATTGCCAGTAGTGTTTGAGAAATTGTAGATGGACAAATACTCCTAGGACCATCTACAGGAATGTCTGGCTCTAGCACTCAGCATGGTTTCCACAGTCATGAGAAAGGTCTATGTTTGTTACAATATTTTCCATGTTTTGTGTTTTTATTTATTTCTTTTGTACCACTATTACAAAGCAAATTCCCTCTCTCTACCTGATTTACAGTATACGAATAAGCCAAATAATTATTTCAATGTCCTTTCATGCAAAAACCATACTTGCTGACATTCTGGCTGCCCCTTCCCGGAGGGAGGGGTCGGACAAGCAGGGGGACGTGGCGCGGTAGAGGGGGGCGCGGCTGGGTATACAACCGGCAATGGGGGTGGAGTGGGGGTGGGGTTGCGGGGGTTTGTCTGGGATTCACGGGGAGTTCATTGGCTGGCCGAGAGGTTTACCTACTTTTCCGGAGGGCCGCGTGCTCCACCCGATTTTCGTGGGGCTCCAGGCCAAATCGGTAGAGTAAGTAAGTATGGCAAAATCTCGGCATACTGTTTTATTTTGCTCATTATTTATAAGAAGGACTGAATAGTTTTCAGCCTGCACAGGAGAGGTAAGCTTATGGTTAATATTTTAATTGTTTAGCTGTAGAGACACCTTCAGTCTGAAGAACCTTTAATGCCTGAAGAGTTGACCTTTTGTGTTTCTAAGGACAAAAGCTTAAAAATCAAACAAAACAAAAACAAACCCGGTACAGTGATCCGGTACAACCAGCAGAACATGCCCCCTCCAATCTGGTTGTCGGAGCATCCCTATGCCGTTTTGACAGGTATGCTTACGTTAAACATCTTGGTGATAGGATATTATATAAATATTGGTAGCAGCTCCCACATACATTGCGCAAAAGAGGTGGGGCCTTGTAAGCGTGAGGCACGCCCCTTTTCTTATCACGCTGGGGGCTTGCCCAGCACTCCGGTAGCTGTTTGGCAGCCCCCAGGCATGTACTGTATTTTTAGTATTAACTACCACACTTCCTGGCATAATTCAGATGCATATACTACAGTTTTCTCCAGGAGTAAAGGAGACGCATATGTTACTTTTACCAGCCTGGACACATCTGCCAGCTCTTCAGCTAATAAAATACACCTTCACATTTTGTGTTTGTTATATAAAAATGTCATCCAACTAAGCATGCGCCCATAAGTGTGCATAGCACCAGTGTTATATCACCCAGGGGCAACAGAAGCATTCACCCCCGGGGCATTAGTCTGTGGTGGGACTGCTGCAGGGGCACAGAGAGTGGTGGAGGGCAGTCTAGGGCACTTTGTCTGGGCTGCACGCTGAATGTAGCTATAGAGAGGCGCTGGGGTTAAAGTTAAGCCACTGCATAGCACCATACTTACCTACCCTCCTGAAAGGTGCGTGAGACTCTCGAATTTTGGGATAGTCCCCTGGACCCCCGGAAGAATGGGTGGATCTTCTGCATCCTGCCCACTTCCGAGTAAAGTGGGCAGGATGGGGAGATAATACCGGGAAATCGTGGGTCTGTTGGGAGGGGGCATACACACACCTCAATGAAAATTACATCATTTAGCCCCTCCCAACAGAAACATGATTTTTGGCATTTAACTGTGACAGGGGTGGAGCCTAATGATGCAAAGAGCCTGGCCCCACCCCCAGAGTGATTACCTGAATCTTTTCCGGAGAGGAGGAAGGAAAGTATGCATAGCACTGAATGATCCTAGGGCCAACATATAGGTATATTCTCCAAATGCCTCTATATCACAGTTTGGAGGTTTGCCTCTAAACCTCCAAACTGCACATACTCTGATATATAACTGCCACCTTGGGAGTATCTATGCAATGAATGGCTAGCATTTGGTGGTGTCTGTAGTGTCTTGTTGGCTTTTGGAATGGTACCTACAGAGTATAAGTGACACTGGGGGTACCCATGTCCGGTGCTACCATTAGGCAGCTTTAGGCGCTGCCTAGGAGCAACGGCCACCGGAGGGCACCGCTGAGTCCTCAAAAAAAGGAAGGATGTTTCTTTCAGTCTCGGCTGGGTCTAATGATGACCAAGGCTGAAGTGTGTGTGTGTGTGTGAATGAGTGCAGACAGGCTTAGTGTGTGTGTGTGGGAGGTGGTTTTATTTAATGCCGACAGGGTAAATGTATGTGTGTGTGGGTGGGTCAGTGGGGGGTTAATGGGTGCTGACCTATAATGGGGCACAGTTGTGTGGCATAAATATATATTGGGGCATGGATGTGACGTAATGTATTGGGGGCACAGCTGTATGACATATAAAGAATTTGGAGCACATGTGGCATATGTGTGGCATATGTATTAGGGACATTGTATAGCATAATTCACGACTACGTGGCATACAAAACATTTGCTGCATAGCTGTGTGGCATATGTATTGGAGGCATCGATGTATAGCATAATTATGAATTGAGGATACAGTTGTGTAGCATATAATGAATTTGTGGCACAGATGTATGGCATAGTATGATTTTGGGGCTCTGCTGTGTGGCATATTAATTGGTGCATTTCTATATACAGTAGTCATACTTGCCTACCCTTGTTTTTCTCTCCCAGGGAGAAGCCCGGGGAGGAGAAGCAGGAGGGGGGCAGGACCTGGCGAATGCGTCATTAAGCCCCCCTCTCATGGTAAATTGCTGTGATTGGTTCAAATTTAAATAGGGGGTGGGGCCAAATGATGCGATTCATGTAGAATCACGTCATTAAGCCCTGCCCCCTACACGGAGACCCGCGATCGCCGTGGAAGTTCTCCCCATTCTGCCCACTTCACTAGGAAGTGGGCAGGTATGCGGGAGAAATGCCTACACTACCGGGGGCGACTTCCGGGAGAGTAGGCATGCATGTATATAGTATATTATGAATTTAGGACACTGCTGTGTGGCATATTATAAAGTGGCACCACTAATATGTGGCATAGTATGGCACAGTATTGGAGGGAGCAGGGGTGTTGGATGAAATGTTGCCTAGGGTGCCCAGAAACCTTGCTCCAGCTCTGGGGGTACCTATACAATGTATGACTCTACAGTGTATGATTGACATTTGGAAGTTGTCTGTACAGTATATGTTTGGCACTGGGGATATCTCTCTGCAGTCTATGACTGGGACAGCAGGTTCTCTGCATTGTCTGGATGGCAATTTGTGTATTATTACTGTGCAATATATAGCTGACTAGCAGTAGTAACCGGCGTTGCCCAGACAAGTCTGTGACCAAGTTGAAAGGGGATTATGTATGTGAACATCTGAGTGACATTTGAAGTAATAGCTACAAACATTGTGGATTTTACTAGGTGCAGCTACTCTATTCCTAAATTCTGTGGTAAGCAATTCCAGGAATACTTACTGCTGTGCAGCACATTGTCTGAAACCTGTGCTTCCATATCCCTACTAATCCCTATACCTACTTAATATCTAAAAATTAAACTTTTATGTTTGTTGCTCAATCATGTCCAAACATTTGGATCGATTGACTTGACAATCTGCATAGGAATAGTTTGCAGGTAGGATTACAACATAGGCTATGTGTTTTCCCATACAGTACCTCCCACTCACATTTTTTCTGTACTTGTGTACCAACTCCAACACGCATGCACGGCAAGGAACCCGCCATACAGAGCATATAATGGTGATATTCCATTCCAAAGTTCTGTGGTAAGCATATTTTGTATGTATATGTCTTTAATTCTATGTAAATGAGCTATTCTGAGTCATGCATGAATGCCCCATGATTGGCAGCACTACTGATATCCCTATTATGTGCTCTGTGTGGCAGGTTCCTTGCCGTGCATGCGTGTTGGAGTTGGTACGCCAGTACCTAAAAAACTTGAGTGTGAGTCAGGCTTGCCTACCCTCCCGATTTGGTCGGGAGCTTCCCGAATATCGGGTGCCCGCTCCCGACCCCCCGGAAAGGCAGGCAAGCCTCCCGGCTGCCGCCTACCCCCCCAGACTACTAGTAAAAGCCCCCGCTGCCGGGCAGCCCGATGACGCAATTTGCGCTGAATCGCGTCATCGAGGCTCCGCCCCCTGCTTTACAATGCCTTTTTTCCCCCAAAACGGCATCACAGTCCGGCCACGCCCCCCACAGAATGCAGGCATTCAGCTCCCTCCCGGAAGGAGGGAGCTGAATGTCGGCAAGTATGGTGTGAGTTGTGTGTAGCTTTATGTTTATGTTAAGCCATCTTCTGCAACCATCATTATTAGGATAAGCACTTGGTGCTAGGTGCAAGGGATACGTCAAAAACAAGCTTTGCTTCCCTGTACACATGATTTACACAGAGCTTTTGATACACCCCCACTGCACTCCCAAAAGATTGCATTGTCACCACCCAGTTCCCGCCCTGAAACATCCAATTTCACAGAAATACCGATCCGGTAACGTTCTGCACGACTCAGAAAAGAATGGACATATGGTAAAATTTCTAAATTCCCATCTGCGCTACATCCGTCTGTGCACAGAGATCCTTCCGACTCAGAATCAGTCCCTTAGATTTGAGAGAGGACATGGGACACCGGGGAGGAAAGACTCACCAACAGGGCGTGCCTGTGCAGTAGCACATGGCAGTGGTCAGACCTCCTGCTGAGCTTCGGCAGGTCATAGAGACCGCCAGCTCAGATACCTGAATACAGTGTGGAGGGAAGCAGCGCAAGAGCTCTCCTTATCCAATATTTCCCCTCGCTCAAGATCACATGACGCAACGTGAGCATCACACATATTTGACGTCTGAACTGTAATGAGAAATGAGGTTTATGCAAACATCAAATTACTCAGCAAAATATATCTACATTTACATATTTTTCAGTCCACATTCCTGTAAGACATCATTCAGGACATGAGAATATAACACGTGTCGGCAATACTGTTTTCACATGAAATGTTTGTCACCAATGTTGATAGCCTTCTTTGCACTAGACATGTTCAAATAACACTTAGGGTATTATTTACTAAAGTGCAGGTATTTAGAAGTGGAGTTGTTGCCCATAGCAACTAATCAGATTGTAGCTATTATTTTCTATAAGGTTCTAGATGAATGATAAGTAGAATCTCATTGGTTGCTATGGGCAACATCTCCACTTCTAAATACCTGCACTTTAGTAAATATATCTCCTAGTCCCAACTGTTGGTAGGAAAACTGCAAGTATTCCCTCAACTTTTTACTTTGCAGTTGGACACAAACTTTTGATGTTCCCACGATTCCTGGATACTTGTTTTGAACTTCAGGAATTATAGCAGATTTCTACTCTTGCCAGTCATAAACTGGTTTTCCATCATGAAGTTTCTGAGGTACACAGCAAACAAGTCCAGAAAACTCCTCACTGTATTTCTTAGGAGGTTTCACCTTGTTGCCCTTCATGGAACTCCTGTTCCTCGAATGGTTATGTACATTTGTTGTCTCAGTGTCTCACATGCTTTCAGCTGCAGACATATGTAACACATACTTGCCTACTCTCCCGATTTGTCCGGGAGCCTTACGAAAATTGGGTGCCACTCCTAGCCCCCCAGAAAGGCAGGCAAGTCTCCCGGGGGCCACCCCTCACGATAACTTGAGAAACCACTGCAGGTGGGGGGGAGGGCAGTGACTGAATCGTGTCATTTTGGCCTCGCCCCTGCTTCACAATGCCAAAATGATGCAATTGTATGGTCTGCCCCCTGTTCCACCCACAAATGACAGTAAGCTCTCAGGCTCCACCCCCTTACACCGGCCATGCCCCCTGCCATGCCGATCTGGCTGCTCCCTCCCAGAAGGGGCAGCCAGAATGTCGGCAACCATGATGTAACATTACAATTCTCCTTCACTGTACATTACTCTGGTTGTCTTTAGCTGAAGTAGTCTCAGAAAACAGAACCTCCTTTGATAGTATGAGCTTTTTGTTGTTAATGTCCCATAAATGGTAACCTTTGCTCTGTTTACAGTATCCTAGCATGATGAACTAGATGGATTTAGGATCAAGTTTCTGTCTTCTCTCTTTAGGTACATGGGCATAAGCTCTACTTTCAAATATGCGTAAATGACTGATGTTTGGGGGTATATTTACTAAAGGTCTATTTTAATTTATTTTAAATCGATCTAAATCAATGTTTTGTTTCTGGGGCTAAATAACACATTTACTAACTGACAATTTTTGATTTGATTCTTTTTTAAATTTTAGTGAATGTGTGTTTTAGCCCCAGAAACACAACATCAATTTTGAATTAGATCGATTTACATCTATTTAGTTCAATTTAAAATTGATCAAAATCAATACAATTTGAGCTTTAATAAATAAACCCTCTGGTCTCTTACTAGTCCACGTCTTCAATGGTGTCTTGCAGTGGCGTCCCGATGCAGATAGGGTGAGTGGCTCATGGACAGGGGGCATGGTCTTGCAGGTAGGGAGCGTGACCTTGCAGCCCAAATCCCCGTTTTAGTCACTCCGGGGGTCCTGGAGATACAGACTGCCCTCTGGGACCAGTCTGTGTGCAGTGCCGGCTCCCTCACTGTGTCAGGAGCCGAGTGCTGCACATAATGCTACAGTGCAGTACCCTAATCCTGTCACTGAGGAGGAGTCGGCACTTTGGTGTCACCCCTCGGCAGGTGCTACCTGGGTGTGGCACACCCCCCCCTTGTACCGCCACTGTTGTCTTGTCCTTGACTGTCAATGTAGGTGATCAATGTTTGAGATTAACAGCTGTTTGTACTGCTTCTGCCCAAAATCTTTTGTCAAGTCTTTTGCATCATTCAGCATTGCTCGGGTTCTTTCAACTATTGTCCTATTTGCGCTTTCACTTACGCCAGAGTTTCCCAAACTCCTCCATTACAGTCCATGCTTGAGTCCAGATGGTAAATCAAATTTACTGAGGTACTAATAAAGTAATCGGTTCTCAAGCATGGATAGCCTTAAAACCTGGACTGTAATGGCAGAGTTTGGTAAACTCTGACTTATGCCATTCTGCTCTGGTGTATAGGCGATAGTTAGCTGATGTTGTATGCCATTTTCTCTAAGATGGTTGGCTAGATCTTTGTTCTCATGTTCTCCATCATTGCCAGCTCTTTGTATCTTATACTCTTTGAACTTTGTTCTTGTTCTTTAGAAGGTAAACATGTGTGACTCATGTAGCATCATTGATGAGTGTCATGAAGTAATGCTTCCTACTCAAAAATTCTTATTCCATTGGTCCACACACATCATGCAAACTTGGAAAAGGTGCAACATGTTTGTTTGCCCTTCACGCAACTTTTACATGCTGGTCTTACAGGACAGTCTATTGACATTCCAATCACCATGCCATTTTGAAGCTTCTGTATATGCCATAGCCTAGGTGTCCTAGCCTTCTGTGCCACAACTTCATGATTGGTTGGTTTCAGCACTGTTTCTAGGGTATATAGTTGTTGTGTTCCGGGTTGCTGCTGCAACAATTACAGTCCAACTTTAGTTGTACACAACGCTCCGACCCTTTGCAAATTGCACTTTGTATCCTCTCCTCTCAAGAACACTTATGGCAATTAGATTAGTTTGTGTAGGTTAGGCACAAATAGTATGCCTTTAAGGTCTGTGACAATTGCTTTGCCAAGCATAGAGTGATTCTCCTAACTTTTGTGGCATTTAGGATCTTGTCTCCTTCACCTCTGACTTTCACTGACTCACACAGCTTTAATGATTTAAACCAACTTTCATTTTAGCTGAAATACATTGTTGCTCCTAAATCCATGTACCAGCAGCCTTTACAGTGGCCATCTGCTACATTCAAGGCTAACTTATTCATGTAGGTAAGCGTTCTTGAAACTACCTGCAATAACTTAGCACATACAGTCTCTGTGGTTAGCTTCGTAGTACTTGTCTCTAATGCTACTACCAAGAAGTTGTACTCTTGCATAAGATTTTGGAGCATCACCATTGCAATCTCCTTGTCATCTATTATGATGCCCATTGAAGTCAATTGCTGAGAGATGGATAACATTCTATCTATGTACTTGTTCATGCTTTTACATGCACTAAGCTTTGTTGTATATAATGTGTGCCTCAAGTTAATACTTTTCATTAGCTCTTTATCTTCATAAGCCATTTGCAGAGTTACGCACATACCATGTGCGGTAGCTTTACCATAGATAATAGAATAAACATGTGTTCCACAGCTAGATCAGTTGTACCCATAGCGCTATCTAGTTCTTCTGAATTTGGATTATTACCAGGATTGCTAGTAACGTTTCATAGCTTCTCTCGCTTTAACTGCATCTCCATGGCACATTTTCATGTAACATTGCTTTCTGCACCTTCCAGCTTCTCAAAACTGCACTGTACATTTTTCTCATACAGGTGAATAAAAGTCTGTCTGTACTCAATCAGATCTTTTTATTACACGTCACTTGAAATTTGTTGATCTAATCATCGGCTTGTTCCACACCAAGGGTATCTGGACTTTTGGCAGCTGGAATTGTGCTTGGTGAAGGCCTGGGTTCGGATCCCACTTGTGCTGGTTGCCTGTAACTGGAGTGATGTTTAAGCGATATGTTGTGTGCTGCTTGGGGTGAGAGCAGTGACTGGGGCCATAAACTATTAGCAGAGTATTGCACAGCAGGGTTAGGATGCTGCAGTCTGCAACCTATTAACTTGTGGCTGCCTGTTAGCAGTATGTCAGAGTGGAAAACTTGCCTGGGTTTAGCACACCAGGTGTTATTATATTTGTCCAGTTGAAAACAATGCACTTGGCCAGAGTGTTTAATGGTGTTAAGCATTTTGTGCAATATGTTGGTGTCTGGGCGGGTTGGTCCATACGTGGTACAGCTTAATCAGGTCTTAGGTTTATTTAGCCAGGTGGAAACAATATGTAGCATAGAGATACAAGGATGTACAGGTATAGTATTATATTAACAAAGGCAAGATGTGATATTAGTCATTAGAATCTATGAGAAGCTTGGAAATGTTAAATACTGTATATAGTTCAGCTCTCAAATGAATAATAGACAATTGTTCAGGAAGATCTCTAATGACCATTGAAAAATCTGAATCCAATCTAGACTTTGCTTTTGCAGTTAAAAACTGATACCTTTGTAGTTCAAAGACAGAGAATGCACAGTATAGCAGATTGGGAAGACCTAATTTCTAACTCACACAAAACAGCTTTTAAATACAGAACTTACTTAAAGCCATAGCAGTGTCTCTCAACAGGTCTATCAGCCTGCTCCCCAGGTAGTGAGAGACTGCCCAGAAAAACTGACACACCTTTTATCAGCCTGTCACAGGTGGTCTGGCATCCATGGCCGCCCAGTACCTGGATAATTACCACACAAAAGTCAAGAACCTTGGGCATATATACCTGCCATCAACAACTTGGACAATGCTTTTTGTCACTAATATATATATATATGCAGTATATATATATTGTAACACAGTTAGGTTAGGGGGTCCCTCTCCTGGGTAGAGGACTCCTTCCTTTCACACACAGCAGCTGGGAAACAGTACGCCAGACTGGATGCAAGTACAAGCTGGTCGGCGCCAGTCTTTATTGTGCAATGTCAGAAATAACACAAAGAAAACATAAACGTAAATCCTAGCCCTGTCGGGGCACTAACTTCACAGGTAGTTCCCTCACTACCAGAACCTGGCAGGGCCTAATGCCCTCACCAGCAACAAAAGCACAGCACAACACTTACAGTTAGGTTTTCAAGTGTCTCTGAGCAAACTCCCTGTCTGCTCTCCCAGGTGAGACAATCAGCCCTCAACACACTAGGCTTATATTGGCCACTCTCAGGTGGAAACCCTAACAAGCCTGTTACCAGGCTAAGAGAACCAAAACCTGGAGTGGCCGTGGGTGGAGCCCTCCCTCTCCTCTCACCACAACCCCCAGGTCCCAAACCGGCTTTTCAAAAAGCCGAGACTCAAGCCTGCTACACTGCAGAGTTTATCCTGGAGGTTTAAAACACATAAGACAGGAATCTGGGACAAATGTACCTGCCACAGACCACTTTACCAATGATCCTATCACATATCCCCCCCTTTGTTTCGACCTGTGGGGCGGAACAACTGAAGCCCCCAAACAATGAACGCGTGACAACGCGTCAGCATTGGCCAGCTGGCTTCCTGGCCTGTGTTCCACTGAAAATTTAAAAGTTTGTAACGCCAAGAACCATCTCGTAATTCTCGCATTACTGTCTTTATTTTCGGACATCCACTTCAAAGGGGCATGGTCAGTGATCAATTTGAACTTTCTTCCAACCAAGTAGTACCTGAGAGCCTCTAACGCCCACTTTATGGCCAACGCCTCCTTCTCCACTGTGGCATAGTTTCTCTCATGTACATTCAACTTTCTGCTTAGATAGAAAATAGGGTGTTCCTCACCCTCCTTGTTCTGGGACAGGACCGCTCCTATACCTACTTCTGATGCATCGGTTTGTACTATGAATTCCCTGTCAAAATTAGGAGTCATCAGGACTGGTTGGGAACACAACGCTACTTTCAACTCCTGAAAAGCTTTCTCCGCCTCAGGACTCCATTCTACCATGACTTTTTGTTTGCCTTTGGTCAGGTCAGTCAGTGGGACTGCCATGGTGGCAAAGTTGGGTATAAACCTCCTGTAGTACCCCGTAATTCCCAAGAAGGCTCTCACCTGCTTCTTATTCAGAGGCCGTGGCCAGTTTTGTATGGCATCAACTTTATTGAGCTGAGGCTTTATCAGGCCTCTGCCAATGGTGTATCCCAGATATTTTACTTCCTCCATGCCTAGACAACACTTTTTTGGGTTGGCTGTCAAACCTGCCTTATAGATGGAGTCCAAAACTGCTTGTACCCTGGGTAAGTGAGACTGCCATTCAGGACTATGAATGATCACGTCATCCAGATAAGCAGCCGCATACTGTCTATGGGGCCTTAGAATCCTGTCCATCATTCTTTGGAAGGTAGCAGGTGCCCCATGTAGCCCGAAGGGCAACATCTTGTACTGAAACAAGCCCTCTGGCGCTGAAAAAGCTGTCTTTTGTTTGGCGCTTTCGGTTAACGGTACTTGCCAATACCCTTTGGTTAGGTCAAGAGTGGTTAAATACCTTGCCGTCCCTAGTCTCTCAATCAATTCATCCACTCTTGGCATCGATTAGGCATCGAATTTTGAAACACTGTTCAACTTTCGGAAGTCATTGCAGAATCGCACACTCCCGTCGGGCTTTGGAATCAACACAATGGGACTTGACCATTCACTATGTGATTCTTCAATAACCCCTAACTCTAGCATATTTTTTATTTCTTTCGACACCGATTCTCTTTGTGCTTCTGGCAACCTATAGGGCTTTAGATTAACTTTAACCCCTGGGTCAGTGATGATGTCATGTTTAATGACCGAGGTTTTCCCAGGTACGTCAGAGAACAGCACCCTATTTCTGATCAGAAACTCCTTGACCTCTTGTTGTTGAATTGCCGACAGGGTTTTTGCCACTGTCACTTCGGGAACTAAGGGCCCTGGATTTACTGGAGGGGCTCGGACGGCCGACAGTGCCGTTCTATCTTTCCAGGGCTTTAACAGATTTATATGGTATATCTGTTCCGGCTTTCTTTTCCCCGGCTGGTAAACTTTGTAATTGACCTGCCCTACTCTTTCTAAGATTTCAAAGGGCCCTTGCCATTTAGCCAACAGTTTATTTTCCACAGTGGGAACCAATACTAACACTCTGTCCCCAGGAGCAAAGCTGCGTAACCGAGCATTGCGGTTGTATACCCTCTGCTGTGCCTGTTGAGCCTGTTCCAGGTGCTCTCTCACTATCGGCACTACCGCAGCAATTCTCTCCTGCATTTGAGAAACATACTCAATCACGGTTTTGTAAGGACTAGACTGCCCCTCCCATGTCTCTTTGGCAATGTCTAGTAACCCCCTTGGGTGTCTCCCATACAACAAGTCGAAGGGTGAAAACCCGGTGGAGGACTGGGGAACTTCTCTTATGGCCAACAATAAATACGGCAATAAGTAATCCCAATCCCTACCATCCTTGTCGACCACTTTCCTAAGCATGTGGTTTTAACGTCTTGTTAAACCTCTCGACCAGCCCATCGGTTTGTGGGTGATAAACTGAAGTTCTTAACTGTTCAATTTTGAACAGGCGACATAACTCTTTCATGACTTTTGACATGAACGGTGTACCCTGGTCAGTTAGTATCTCCTTGGGTATACCCAGCCTGCTAAAGACATGAACTAGCTCTCTGGCAATGGTCTTGGTTGACGTATTGCGCAACGGGATCGCTTCCGGGTACCTGGTAGCGTAATCCATTATGACCAGAATATACTGGTGTCCCCTGGCAGACTTCATTAAGGGTCCAACCAAATCCGTCGCTATTCTTTCAAACAGCACCTCTATAATAGGCAATGGAACTAGTGGACCCTTAAAATGTGGCCTGGGAGCATGATACTGACACTCAGGGCAGGATGCGCAAAAGTCAGACACCTCTTTATGAAGCCCGGGCCAGAAAAACCTCTGCATTATTCGCTCAGTGGTTTTCTCTACCCCTAGATGGCCTGCCGTTATATGACCATGGGCCAGATCCAACACTGTTCTTCTGTAGGCTTTTGGAACTATTAGTTGTTCCACAGTATCTTCCCCCTTCTTAGTCACCTGATATAACAAATCCTGACACATTGCCATGTGGGGATAGGACAAAGTACTATCAGGGTCTACGGGTTTACCATCAACTACTTTTACATTCTCCCTGGCTTTTACCAAAGTAGGGTCATTCAACTGCTCCACGGCAAAGACCTCTCTTCTGACCTCTAAATCAGGCAGATGATCACTTGGCCCAACAACACTTCCCACCTCAATGGGAGGCACATCAGTTGGCGGGCCACCGTCACGTTCCGCATTCTCTAGTTCGCCAACCATAGTAGAAAAAGGGAATAACTCTGATTCAGAAGAAACTCCCTCCTCCACTACATCGACAACCTTCTCAAATGGATCGGGGTTGTTCACCTCTGGAACAAAACGGCTTTCCCACAACTTCCAGAAGTGAGCAAAGTCTCTCCCCAATATTGCATCGTACACCAGACCATGCACCAAACCCACAGAAACTATAGCAGAGCCACATGGTGTCTCGATGTTCACCTCGGCCGTAACATAATATCGAGTATCCCCATGTATGCAGGTCACCCCAACAGTTTTCCCTGTATGCCTCAAGGGGTTCACCAGCTCAGCTTTTATAAGTGTCACCAAGCTACCAGAGTCTAATAGTGCCTCTACTTGGTTGCCATCTACAGTGAGTACACACATGTGCTTATCAGTCTCAGCCTGCCGGTCAGCCGTACAGGCTGTCTGTGCAAAGAAAGACCCCCTGCGGTAGACATGAGCAGTATCACATTGCATAGGTTCAGTTGTAAGTGAACAATTAGCAGCAATATGGCCGAAGCCACCACATCGGAAACACTGAGTCATATTAATGTCTAGTCGTTTACGGGGCAAGAACCTTCCTGGCCTGGCAGGCCTGTCTCCAGGTTCTACACCCTCAGTCTTAGGTACATTCCACCGCCCAGCACCCTTCTCCCCTGGAACAGTCTTACCAGTGTCTGTGGGAGTTCGCCGGTGTGCCATCGGGGCTCGGTGGGGCATACTCATCAGCTCCTCAGCCGCCACGTACCTCTCCACCAGCTCGACCAACTGGTCCACGGACTTAGGGTCTGCATGGCTCACCCACTTGCGCAGAGTCACAGGTAATGATCGCAGGTACCGGTCCATCACGACCCTTTCCACGATCTGTGGTCCCATCAGCGTCTCGGGCTGTAGCCATTTTGAGGACAGATGGACGAGGTCATGCATCTGTGAACGTGGAGGCTTGTCCCTATGGAACTCCCAGCGGTGGACCCGTTGGGCACGAACAAAGGTGGTGACTCCCAAACGAGTTAGGATCTCCTGTTTTAGTTTTTTATAGTCCTTGGCATCAGCCAGGCATAAGTCGAAATATGCTTTTTGTGGCTCCCCAGACAAAAAAGGTGCCACCAGACTTGCCCACTGCTCCTTGGGCCAACTCTCCCTTTCGGCCGTTCTTTCAAATGCGGCGAGATAGGCCTCCACATCATCGCCCGAAGTCATCTTTTGAAGGAAGTGACTGGCTCGTACGGAGTGAGTGGGGGTGGGAGGACCAGTAGCAACATCTCTGGGCCGGGCGACCAGGTGCTGTACCACCTCTCTTATGGCCTGGCTGTTTTCCGCTAAGGCCTGGCGGGTTTCCTCAATGGAGACCCGTTGAAGTCTGTTAGTCTCCTGCTGAGCTGCTGTAGCTTCCTGCTGAGCCCTGGTAGATTCCTGCTGAGCTGCTGTAGCTTGGAGCAAGGCCTTAATAATGTCCTCCATTTTGTCCTGGGGTGTAGGTTGGAAGCTGAACCTTGCCTCTCTGAGCATTGGCTGACGCCTCCTCTATGGGACTCCAAGGACACAGTGTTATTTCCACACTCACAAATTGGGTGTCTGTCCCTTTAATTTTTAAATGGAAAGTTTTCCTCTTGCTGCAACTTTAGTGTGTGTGGTTGCCCGCATTCTCCACCATATTGTGACACAGTTAGGTTAGGGGGTCCCTCTCCTGGGTAGAGGACTCCTTCCTTTCACACACAGCAGCTGGGAAACAGTACGCCAGACGGGATGCAAGTACAAGCTGGTCGGCGCCAGTCTTTATTGTGCAATGTCAGAAATAACACAAAGAAAACATAAACGTAAATCCTAGCCCTGTCGGGGCACTAACTTCACAGGTAGTTCCCTCACTACCAGAACCTGGCAGGGCCTAATGCCCTCACCAGCAACAAAAGCACAGCACAACACTTACAGTTAGGTTTTCAAGTGTCTCTGAGCAAACTCTCTATCTGCTCTCCCAGGTGAGACAATCAGCCCTCAACACACTAGGCTTATATTGGCCACTCTCAGGTGGAAACCCTAACAAGCCTGTTACCAGGCTAAGAGAACCAAAACCTGGAGTGGCCGTGGGTGGAGCCCTCCCTCTCCTCTCACCCACAACCCCCAGGTCCCAAACCGGCTTTTCAAAAAGCCGAGACTCAAGCCTGCTACACTGCAGACTTTCTCCTGGAGGTTTAAAACACATAAGACAGGAATCCGGGACAAATGTACCTGCCACATACCACTTTACCAATGATCCTATCACAATATATATATATATATATATATATATATATACAAATGTGTCCTCATACATCTAGCCTGAATGCACCATGTGATGCGAGTTGCGCTTGGAGTGTTTTTAACGTCTTCATACATCTAGCCTGAATGCACCATGTGATGCGAGTTGCGCTTGGAGTGTTTTTAACGACTTTTTTGCCCAGAAATGAGTCTTAGTCGCAATGCGATTATGTACTAGGATGCACCAGAAGACTGTGCTGGTTAATTTGATATGTGACACTTGGCGTGGGAAAAAAGCAGCGGCCACTGCATCGTAGCACTTCATATACAGATTCAGAGGGGTATATTTAGTAAAGAGAGAGTTTTTAGAAATGGAGATGTTGCCCATAGCAACCAGTCAGATTCTACTTAACATTTAACTAGCACCTTCTAGAAGATAATAGCTACAATTTGATTGGTTGCTATTGGCGAAATCTCCACTTTTAAAAACTCTTACTTAAGTAAATATAGCCCAGAGACTCAGTCGTACACAAATATACAAGTGTCGCATATGAACTGGACAGAAGTGTTATATAGTAAGAGAAATGGTAATTTCCTCTTCAGGGTCCATAGGGCTCCACAGGGAGACAATGGGGATGTAGGTGGTACTTGGAGGACCGGACACCAACAGCAAAGCTTTTTCTATCCCAGGATGCGCCGGTCCTTCCCCCTATACTCCGCCCACAGCTTGAAGGCAACTCAGTTTATTTGGTGTCCGGCATGAGATGGATCACCGTTAGAACAGTGGGGCTGCTTTTAAGCAGCCCAAGCTTTATTTTTATGATTTTCTTTTATTTTACTTTACTGTAACAGAGCAAGCAGCGCTAGACAGTCCTCTGGACGTCTACGCTGCTGCTCCATCACATCTCTGCGGCGCCGCGACTCCAGCCACAGGCTAGGTACTATCGGCAGGTCTCCGGGGGGACCTAGCTAGCATGGCTCCTCGGTCCCCAGACTGCAGCCAAGATGCAAGGGGACAGATAAGGCGGGTTATGCGTATTGCCAGTCTTACCTCCGGTCTCTGGAGACAGACCGGAGGTGCTGATGTAGACACCAGTCCGTCCTGGACTCCACTAGACCACCAGGGCATACATTACTGGAACATAGAGGCCAGGGAACCGGTGGTTAATGTCGGCACAGGGGAGGTCAGCTCTCTCCTTGCGGCACCTCCCCCAGCTCAGAGCGCCATTCCACTGCGGTCTTGCTGCTCCTGAGCTGCTCCCCCCACCCCCTCAGAAACCTCCGGCAGTCCATTTTCTACTGAAAGCCAGCCACAGGTCTCCGGGAACGCTGGGTCCAGTTTCCATATATACCTTCCCTATGTGTCAAGTTATATAGCGCTATTTCCTACCACCCACTGCGGTCTGTGTATTTGATTTTAGTGCCCATTGAAGTTACATTTATGCTCATAGCAGTGAAATGTATTTTCTGCATTGTATGTGACTTATGCTAGCTCTGTTGTCTGGCATTCTACTGTCAGCTTATACCTTTCCCTTTTTCCTTTAATACTGGTGTATAGGGGGTTCACTGTACTTCACATCTACATGTACGGTATTTGTGAAGGCTGTCACATACTGTGCCATTATATGCATATATCTGTGTTGCTCACTGCACTGTGCCATATTGTGTGCTATACTATCCTTGCAGCTATGTCTTTCAAAGGCAAGAGTAACAAGGCTACTGCTACTACCCTGGTTTCCTGTAAGTCCGGTTTGGTAGGTTTATCCCCAGAGGATTCACCTCAAGATGGTCTATGTGCATCTTGTTACAATGCACCTGGCCCATCTGCTCCCCCAGCCGTAGATTCCCATGTGACACGCCTGGTTAAGAGCTCTAACTTACCTATCCATACAGCAACCTCCTTGAAGGAGACCACGGATAGAAGGATTGAAGCTCGCCTGAAGTCTATATACTCTCTTACAGGAGCTATTGCTCCTCCTGCCATAGTTACGGCCTGTGTGGCAAAAGCCATTGAGAGCTGGGCTGAGGCCCTAGAAGACACATTTCCCTCTGATGCTTCTCGGAAACATCTGTCCTACATCTCTCACTCCTATTTAGGAGAAGCGGCTTTGGATACTGGTCTCCTAGCTTCCCAAGAATCTGCTACTTCAGTGGTAGCCCGCCGTATCATTTGGCTTTGGTCATGGAAGGCAGACTCAGACTCTAAAAAGACTTTGTAGTCTCTGCCTTACTCTGGGGAGATTCTGTTTGGCCCAGAATTGGACAAGATTGTGACTACCTTGGCAGCTTCTAAGACAGATTTCTTGCCCTCTGCATCTACTACGAGGCCTCGGATGTCATCCTTTCGGTCCTTTCATTACTAGTGAAGGCTAAAAGTCAGTCCTTTCCATGGCAGTCCGCATCCACAAAGCCCTCCAAGCCTAGGACCAAACAGGCCTGGGCTAATAGATGTCCAGCTACCAAATCTAAGGACAAGCCTTCAGCCTGATGGGGTGGGCCTCCTCCTGGGAGCTCCCAGGGTGGGAGGCTGATTTCTTCAGTTCACCCAGTTCTGGCGTCTGACCACCACAGATGCCTGGGTACAAGAAGTGGTCTCCCATGGTTACGCCTTCTCATTCCTGAAGCAGCACCCCCAGCAGCTCTTTTGCACAGGACCTCCATTGGACCCAAGCAAAGCCCTGCTCTTCCAGAAGGCCATTCATTTCTTGCTGCACTCAGGGGCAATAATTCTGGTCCCGTCAT
Organism: Taudactylus pleione; assembly: GCA_031769625.1. Taxonomy (NCBI): domain Eukaryota; kingdom Metazoa; phylum Chordata; class Amphibia; order Anura; family Myobatrachidae; genus Taudactylus; species Taudactylus pleione. The sequence continues at coordinate 1,771,856 of JAUIMM010000957.1, forward strand.
CACAGCGAGGGATGGGTTATTACACTACTCTTTTCTTGGTGCAGAAGCCAAACGGGTCTCATCGGCCTATCCTCAACCTCAGGTCTGTGAACAAGTTTATCAGGGTGCCCAGGTGTTGTATGGAAACCCTACACTCTATTGTCCTGGCTATGGAGCCTGGGGACTTTATGCTGTCTCTGAACATTCTGGATGCTTACCTACATGTACCTATAGCACCCTCTCATCAGTGATATCTCTGGTTTACTATCCTACACCAACATTACCAATTTCAAGCACTGTCTTTTGGGCTTTCTACAGCTCCATGGGTCTTTACCAAGGTCATAGCAGTTATGGTGACCCATCTTCATGGTCAGGCTGCTCCCATACTTGGACAATCTCTTGCTTTTAGCAAGCTCACCAGTGGTCCTTCATCGCCATCTACAGGTAACCACTGCCTTTCTACAAACGCACGGCTGGCTGCTCAACTGGAAAGAGTCTTCCCTTACCCCTTCTCATAGAATGGTGCATCTGGGAGCCTTCCTGGATTCTCAGTCTCAGAGATCTTCCTGACAGCAGACAAAATCTCCGCACTACAGCACTGAGTGCACAGGTTACTCCACAGTCGCTGAGTGTCAATTCACTCTGCAATGCAGACCTTGGGATCCATGGTGTCCACCTTCGACATGGTGGAGTTTGCTCAGTTCCACTCCAGGCCCCTACAACACCTGATCCTCTCCAGGTGGAATGGGCTGTCCCATCTGATCAGATCCCAGACAATGGCCTCTCTCCCGAAGTTTGCCTGTCCCTCTCCTGGTGGCTACAGACGTCCCACTTAAACAAGGGTTGCCCCTTTTGGATCCTGGAATGGGTAGTCCTCACCACAAATGCAAGCCTCCATGGGTGGGGCACAGTGACCGGCCAGCACTCATTCCAAGAACACTGGACACCAGCCAAGGTGATCTTACCAATCAGCATCCTAGAACTCCTAGCCATCTTCAGAGCCCTCACTCTGGCTCAGGATATTCTTCAGGCAGGCCAGTACAAGTAAAGTCTGACAACTCAATCACCAAGGAGGCACTCAAAGTTGGTTAGCAATGGCAGAAGTGTCATGCATTCTCACATGGGCCAAACGCCTTCTCCCAGCCATCTCCGCGGTTTTCATCTCGGGGATTCTTAATTGAGAAGCGGATTTCCTCAGCTGTTATGACATGCATGCAGGGGAGTGGTCTCTACACCCTGAAGTCTTTCAGCTCCTGGTGGACAAATGGGGTCTACCGGATGTGGATCTCATGGCCTCATGACACAACCACAAACTTCCAGTGTGCGGGTCCAGGACAAGGGACCCCAAAGCAGCCTTCGTGGATGCATTGTCAGTGAAGTGGACCTTCCATTTGGCATACCTCTTCCCTCCAGTCTCCCTTCTTCCTCGGGTTCTTCAGAAGTTCAAGCAAGAAGGGGGCACGGTCCTGTTGGTAGTTCCAGCTTGGCCCAGATGCCATTGGGACTCCGATCTTCAAAGTCTCTCCTCTCCAACTTCCTCAATAACCGACCTTTTGTCTCAGGGTCCCTGTCTACATCTGGACATCTGTCTTTGACGGCGTGGCTCTTGAGACATCCCTCCTAAAGTCTAAAGGGTTTTCTAGCTCTGTGGTCCATGCTCAGAGCGTGTAAACTGGCCTCTGCCTGGATTTATCACTGGGTGTGGCATACATATTTCCAGTGGTGTGCTACCAGAAACTATGACCCTCAGGTTTTTAGGGTTTCTAGAATCCTTGCCTTTCTTCAAGCTGGATTGAATCTCAGCACTCTGCCTGGCCTCTCTGAAAGTGCATGTCTCTGCTCTGTCCATCTGGTTCCAGCGCAGAATTGCTCCACTGACGGATGTTCACACCTTCTTGCAGGGTGTTCTCAGTATACAACCTCCCTTTGTCCATCCTGTGGCTCTGTGGGATTTGTCAGTGGTTCCCCACGCACTTCAGGAACTTCCATTTGAACCCTGTGACTCAGTAGACATCAAATGGCTCACTGCAAAGACTCTATTTCTTCTGGCTATAGCGTCTGCCCGTAGGGTGCCAAATCTACATAACTTGAACCAGGGCAGGATAGTGGTGATACCCGAACCTGACTAGGACCCCAGTAGCTATGGCAGTTGCTGCCTGATCTCATTGCTCAACATGGACCTCAAATGTTTTGATAAACTTCTAGTCAATAGATTGGGTGGAGTTGTCACCTCTCTGGTCTAACCAAGTGGGATCTATAATCAGTCACCAGGCCTTACATAATATCAGGAGAGCAACCTATCTGATCCAGGCTTGTTTCTTTCTCAGTGGTGTAAGTTCATCCCAGACGCCCAGAGACAAGTTATAATATGTTGCCCCCCGTCACAGCCGCTGACACTGCATGCAGACAGGCTATACTGTAGATAGACAATCCTGGCGAGCCTTGGGGAGAATGAATTAATGTGATTCTTGTAAGTGTTGTTCGCACTGCGCATGCGCCAGCATTTCTACGGGAGGTGCAGATAGCACAGAGCGGGGGTGGGGGAGGGTTGGGACAGCAGGCATTTAGCAGTCTGAGATGAGGGCAGCAGTGGCGTAAGTTCATCCCAGACGCCCGAAGACAAGTTATAATTTGGTGCCCCCCTGTCTCAGCCGCTGACACTGTAATGCAATTTGCATGCAGACAGGCTATAGATAGACGAAGGCAGTAGCTGATGGTCTGACATGGAGCTCTCCAATAGTGTATGGTAGCTTCTCAGGTGGCAGGAAGGGGTGCCATGTATTGGGAGGCCGAGACGGTACACTCCGGGTACATAGTTACAGCCCTAAGTGGGGTGAATATGTTGTGGACAATGCAGGAGGTGCCCCTTCAGAGCTGGAGCCCGGCGGCAGGCGCCTCCATTGTCCTTCTTCCTGAGATAAAGAAGTTGGGAGGTATTGTATGTATGCTGATTCCTGAAATAAAACAAATTATGCCTGCAAGGTCACTAGGTGCTCGTGGTGATATCATCTACATGCCCAATGCTGTTTTGAAACCAATTTGCCAACACATACACAGTACAAGAATTCCGGTGTTCGCCTTGTATTGCTACTGTGACCAAGGGCAGAACTATGGGAGACAATGGAGGCGCCTGCCACTGGGCGCCAGCACTAAAGGGGCACCTTCTCCATTGCCCACAATATATTCACCCCACTTAGGGCTGTAACTATGTACCCGGATTGTACCATCATGGCTGCCCAATCACGCCACCTCTTCCCTGTACCTGAGAAGCCACCATACACTAGTGGGGAGCTCTGTGTCAGACCATCAGCTGTCTGTCTATAGCCTGTCCCTACTCATTGGTGTCGCTGAACCTCAGCAGCTTCTTATGTCAGTGTGACATGTCTGGTGCCCCCCTCACCCACAACTCTCCATTTCACTCCTCCCTGGTGGCAGTCCTAGCCTCTGACCCATGCAGCAGAGTCCTGAGTGACTGGTCCGAGTATAAGTGAGGCTGCCGATCTCCTTCCAGGAGCTGGATGTCAAAAAGGATGCACAGGACGGAGTTGTGGGTAAGAGTGCATGGGAGGTTGGGGCCTGGGGCTCCAGCGACTGAGTCTGGGGGGCAGATCTTTGCTGGAGCAACTTCCTGGCATGTGATGCAATTGGCAGTAGACTGGGCATTTTGTGATTTGTAGTCCCACCACAGTGGCAGTCTTACAGTATCTTGGCTTAAACTCAGCCCTCAAAGTCACCACATCAGGTGGTTTTCCCCTCCATCAAGGATATCAGGAGGGCTCCGCACATGACATCAGGTAGATTTCGCTAATTGCACCATACAGATTATTATCTTATCTGTGACTAATGCATACATGTGTCCACATAGATCTATCCTCCATGCACTACAAGTCGCGTTACACCAAAGGTGTGAGCGCATAGTGACTTGGTAGCACTGAGCATCTTTTCATACAATGTTTCCCTTCAAATGCATCTTATTCGCACAGCGATGCAAATAGGAAAATAGGACGCACAAGCAGCTTCTGCTGATTGAAATGATATGCGGCATGCCTATATTCTATGTGCGACTGCGGGTGTATCTGCATGTGAAATACTATGTTACAGTGTCATCAGCTGTGACGGGGGGCACCAAATTATAACTTGTCTCCGGGTGTCTGGGATGAACTTACGCCACTGCTGTGAACACTTGTGAAAACGTGTAAAGTGGTCTCGTACTGGGCCGCCATCAGGGGGGACTGCCGGGCCTGTAGACCCGGGCACGGAGAGAGATGGGGCCCGGATGTCAGCAGTAAGGAATAATCATTATACCGGCAGCCAGAAAGAAGACTCAGCTTAGGTAGCATTCCAAATATGTTGACAACCGCGAGCCAATTGGAGCTCGCGGAACTGCAGCCAATCAGGAGCGGACGCTCCTGATGGGCTGTCGGTCCGCGAGCAGCCAATCAGCAGCGGCCACTCCTGATTGGCTGTCGGTCCGTGAGCTGTGATTGGCTCGCAGCCGAACCATATTCAAAATGCCACCAGCACTGTTTCTTTTCCCTGGCTGCTGATGCAGTACACTCTGCTGACATCCTTGCCTGGTTTTTTCCATGCCTGATTGGCTGCCAGTGACAGGCAAGTACACTGACCCTTCTCTGCATCCCCTTTCTAGTCCAGCCAGCCTTCTCTGTGCTTCTCCAGCAATCCTTCCTAGCCCTGTGCCCCCCATAGTCAGCCTTCCCAGCCCTATGCCTTCCTAGTCCAGCTAGCTTTCCCAGCACTGTGCCCCCCTAGTACAGCCAGCCTTACTAGCCCTGTGCCCTCCTAGTACAGCCAGCTTTCCCTGCCCTGTGCCCCCCTAGTACAGCCAGCCTTCCCAGCCCTGTAACCCCCTAGTACAGCCAGCCTTTCCAGCCCTGTGCCCCCCCAGCCCATTTTCACCAGCCTTGTGCCCCTGATGTCCAGCCTTCCCTGCCCTGTTCCATCCCTCCTCTACTATTCTAGGTCCAGCTCTCCCAGTTGATGCCCCACCCCAGATGTAGCTCCACCCATATTATTTACAGCTTTGCCTACCTAAGTCCCATCCCCCTACAAGGGGGGCCCTGCCTATTTTGTCAGTACTGGGCCCTACAATTTTTGATGGCAGCCCCGGTCTCGTAAAGGAAGGCATTATCAACCAAAAAGTGATCTGCCAGTGTCGCTTTGCAAAAATGCAGGGCATAGTTTGCGTGGAGCTGCTTGCCTGGAGAAGGATTCTCTTGGTAGCATGTGGTGCAGTGTACCCTCAAGAGATATGTCGTGAACAGCAGTGTACGTGATCGCCCGCGACCTGGACAACTTTGAGTGACCACAAAACAGGAGGACAAATTTATCAGAGTGTGTTCCAAATGGGACAGTTTCCAAAAAGCTCATCAGATCTGTGCTGCTCTGATGGAAAAGAGGAATAAAAGCATGTCAATTGCGACTGTCAAATGCCGCCTTGTATCTGATGGATTGAAGGGATGTGTTGCAGCCCAAAAACCATTGCTTAGGCCCATAAATAAAAAAAGAGGCTATTGTGTGCAAAAAATGCACAGGAGCTGGACAACTAGTTAGTTGAAGAAGGTTCTTTTCACAGACGAATCAAAGTTTGAGGTATTTGGGTCTAAGAGGCGCAAGTTTGTTCGTCGTGCGAGTGCATGCTTCCTACTTGCATTCAGCCCACAGTCAAACATGGAGGGGGTTCCATTATGGTCTGTAGATGTTTCGTAGGTGGTACGGTTGGTGACTTCTTTAAAATTGAAGGAATCATGGATTCCAAACGCTACCACAACATTCTCAGACGCCTTATTGGTCATGGTTTCACACCACAGCAAAATAACGACCCAAAACATAACTCCAGTCATTGCAAAAAGTATGTTCAGTCAAAACAATGACAACAGGTGCTAAAGAACATAGTTTGGCCACCCCAGAGTCCTGATTGCAATCCAATTGAACTCCTTTGGGATCATCTGGACAGGTGTGTTCGTGATGTGCAAGTAATGAGTCAAAATCACCTTTGGGAGTTGCTGCAAGACAAGTGGGATATAATTGTAGCTGAAATTTTAGACAAGTTGACTGACAGGGTAGATACTTTGATGAGAGAGAAGTTTAAGGAAATCAAAACTCCACTTATTTGCATACAATGTGTATGAATACAAAACATGTTTATTTGCCAAAATAAATATACATTCATCACAAGCTAGCTTCTTTTGTTCATTACTTTACAATTTATTTCTGTTTTGAGTCTCCACTGGCTGTATCTCTCTGAGTTCCCTTTAGTGGGTTCCAGAACCGAGTTCCTGTATTCAGGTTCTAGAGTTGAGATCTTGATGATGAGTTCCAAGGTCCTATACGGAAGTTGCGGGTTCTAGTTCTGTAATCTGGTCCAATTAATAGTCTTTGCATTTCATCCCACCTGCCAGTGCTACTTTGGAACTGGTATTTTATAAATGAGCAGAGGTCTTATCAAAGCCTCTAGCTTCAGCTTCACTACTGCTTCAGCTAGACCCAGCGGTCTCGATTTGGATGAACAAATACAGATGACCATGACATAACTCTGGGAAAAGTGAAGTTTTAGATCTTAATTTTTCTTCTGAACTCAACTCTAAATTATAATCAAGTTCACTGGGAAAATCACAGTCTCAAATACCTGGGAATTTACCTCACAAGGACGTATGAAGAATTGTACAACACACTCCACCTTGCTGATCTTCTATATCACTAAGGTTTCCATTGATAATATCTTTTTCCAACACAGATGCATAATATTTTTCCAGACATACAATCCCTTTGGTGACAACGCTGCAGACAGGAGATCACTCTATGTCATAGTTTGGCATTGTGTGATGATATTCCAATTTACAAAGGCGTACACTGTCTTATTGTCAAGCATGCCTTAGTCAATTTCATATTCCATCTGTTTTCCCACCTTGATACTGCAAATATACTCAACAGTTCAACAGTTGACATTTATAATATGGACACATTCTTCATTATCTCTAACACATTGGTCAAATGGATAATATTTATATAATAAACCACTATTAGCCATAACCAGAATTCATTTTTGCTGAAACGCAGTTGGCTCCATGGTATACAAAATTTTTACAATTATTTCAATGTTCCAATTTATCTACAAATTCCTATAAAACACTGATACATTGTTACCATCATTTAAATCCATTATCATAAGATCCACAAAAAAGAGCAAAGATGAAAGTACTTAACCTAGATATAAAAAAAATGTTTTAAATATAATTATTTTTTTAAACTGCAATAAATTAGGGGCCAGATGAAGTTTCATAAATGCCAAAACATAAATATTTTTAAAATATGGGATTATCCTTGAACAGAAGATTAGTCTATTACAACAAATAGTTTTTGTAACTATTATTATTAAATGACATGTGATGAATGAACCAGGTAATGAAACTGATTGCTATAATGAGGATTCATACATCATTTACAGAAGGTTAAATTTGATGGCCTTTTTTCACTATGTACAAAAAGGGCATTAATATAAAAGCAAAGATAGTGGTATGAGACGTGAATGGCTTTGATCTAATTGACAGTTTTTAAACTGTGAAATGTAAAACTAGAATTTCAATTTTGAGTGTAATATCACAAGTTATACCATACCCCTAATGTTTACTTCAACACTGTTCTCAAGGTTTAGTTTATCCATGGATGTTCTGCAAGCATGCACTGCCACTATCCTAACTCCTGCTTGCTGCCAGTCTGAAAAAAAGACCTGGTCACCAGGATTGATGAGAATGTGGTTGGCATCAAATGACAGACATCATGACCTATTCCACTCGGTACAAAACTCTCTGCGAGTGCGCTTTCTACTTCAATTTATGAGATGAGTATATGATGAATGTGAAGTTCAGATGCGGAGCATTTCCTGGGGAGGGAAAGGGATCATTCATGTCGGAAGCTCTTTTGATATATGTATATATATATATATATATATATATATGTCAGTTAGGCTAATTACTGGGAATTATAACATATAGAGCATAGGTGGCATTATGACATCACGCATCCCTAGGCTACATCCTAGGGTAGGGACGTAGTTTATATCCCGGCTGTCGGGATTCCGGCGCTAGCATTTCATCCGCCAGCATCCTGACGGTTTTGGGGTTAGGGGGGAGGGTTAGGGGTTAAAGATAGGCATTAGGGGGAGAGTTAGGGTTAGGCTGCGGGGGGCAGGTTAGGTTTAGGCTGCGGGGAGGAAGGGTTAGGTTTAGGGGTAGGGTTAGGATACTTACCGACAGCTGTCGGTATCCTAATCCTATCGGGATGCCGGCGTAGGGATTTTGACCACCAGGATATTGAGTGCCGGCATCCCCTACCCAACCACAAGAAGCAGCCAAATCAGGTCCCGAGTCAGAATTCTGTGACCATGCAAGGCACATAGACATAAAACAGAGAGATAATGGAGGGCATTAACTCGCTACAGGAGCAGGGAAGAAATATGTTTTGATATAAGTTATGAAGAGTTATAAAAGTTATACAGGTTTATTCAATATGGGTGCGATAACATCGTTTTTGCGTTAATATCGGAGGTATGACGTCATTACCGCAGGTTTTACTTTTACACCGTATTCAATTTCACAGACTTATCGCAGTTTTGAAAAATCTTTGATAAAAAACGGGGATAACTTTTCACCATTGAATAGGTGTCGAAAAAAAGTGCAGAATTGGGGTTTAGGGGTGCAGGCTTAAAAAAAATAGCCTGCACCCCTGGGAATGACATTTAAAAAAGAACTGTGTCAAAAAAAGTTTTAAAAAAAAATAGGGACACCCCAAAAAATTATTTTAAAAATTGGGGTGAAAAAAAAATAGGAAAAAATTGTTTAACAATAGGGAAATAGGTTCAGGGCTATTCTGCAAGTATGCGGCAGATGTTTTCTAGAATAGAATTATAGCGGCAGGTGCACAAATGCAGAATTTTTAAAAACTTACTTTAGGGACTTAAAAATATGCTAGTACCCATTTTCATGTACCCCAAATTTGATGGGACCACTTAAAAAAACGAAAAAAATAACCTAAGTGCTCTTCTGCATCACTTATTCAATGTCGGGAAAAAAACACCTGCTGCGGCTATTTAAATCCCAGACTTACAATTAAAGGCTAAAACGGGGGTACCCATAGTGTTTCCCCATGTTTTTACAACTTTAGGGGGGTCTTACAATTATTTTAAGGAAAAATTCGTAACTTTACGCAAATCCAACTTCGGAGTTTCCCGTTTTCGTTAATTTTATGTTGAATACGGGGATAAGCGGGAGCGCGCACCATACCTTAACGCAGAAAAAAACTCCGATATGAAACGTTAACTTCGACAGTGAAGTTAACGTTTCATATTGAATACCCCTCTTATACATATAAATAAAGTAATTGCAGGGAAGAAGTGCTGATCATCATACATCTTTATTTATTTGTCTTAACAGTTTGAAAACCTTTCTTGACTTTAACAAGTAAATACAGGTTGAGTCTCCCATATCCAAATATTCCGAAATAAGGAATATTCCGAAATACGGAATTTTTGGGATTGACTGAGAAAATGAAACCTTTGATTTTCAATGGTTCAATGTACACAAACTTTGTCTAAGGCACAAAATATTACAAATATTGTATAAAATTACCTTCAGGCTCTGTGTATAGGGTGTATATGAAACATAACTGAATTTTATGTATGTACACAAACTTTGTTTGAGTCACAAAATTATTGAAAATATTGTATAAAATGACCTGCAGGCTGTGTGTATAAGGTGTATATAACACATAAATGTATTCTGTGTGTATATTTGGGTCCCATTCCCAAGATATTTCATTATGATATGCAAATATTCCAAACTACAGAATATTCCATTATCCAAAACACCCCTGGTCCCAAGCATTTTGGATATCAGAGACTCAACCTGTATAAATATAAAATCTTTGTTGGATCTGTGTTGGATTTCCAAGCATACAGTAGGTGACCACCTCTATCTGTTTCCTTCACAAGTTCTCAGACTGTAAAATGTTACTTCACCGTCACATGACTCACTTCCCTGTAAATATCAGCAAAGCGTGTCCCAGCCATGTGACAGAAGCAGTTCAAGTCATGCAGGGTCACTTGGTGGTAATGTACTGTATGTATAACTGACAAACTGACCATGGTGAGACGGGGATAGAAACTAGACTGACAATGGGGTAGCAGGTGGTAATGGCATTGTAATAGTAGTTGGGCTATTGGTCAGTTGACTACATATGAGTTTAAAAATCAAGCTCTACAAAGCCACATGTGAAAATAGTGTATTTTTGCCTCTATGCTGAGGCATCAAGCACTGCACCAATAGTGTACAGTATATGCCTACATGTACTAAGATACACTTCTATACACAATTAAGTCATAATTAGAGGAAATATTGTTTAACTATTATTAATAGCAAAAAATAAATTTGCTCTTAGGTTTGATCTAAATGAAAAATCTCTACAGTACAAGCAAATATAATATTCTTTACTAAAAACGAAACAAAATGTTAAGCACCCACAAAGTCATATAATATATGCACGATCAATAAATAAAGAACCTATCAGATTCACGTGTGAATTTACAATCTGCCAACCAGAAGTGACTACAGTATCTAGTGCAGGCAACCATCATCATTATCAGCATGTCATTGCAACAGCCCTCAGCTGCTACTAATAGTCATATATACGTCGTGTGCTGCAGGGCTGCCCTCGCACAAGTGACATCATGATGTCTCGAAGAGGGGTCCAGTTCACCGCCGGGATCAGGAAGCTGAGCTAACGGCACTTCCCAAGGGCACGCAGGGTAGCTATTCCATGGAGCTGCAGGGTGCTGTCCCAGACATTCTGCAAGCCAAATACAGGTGCCTTGTGGCAGCAACGACGTTCCCCCTCAGCCTTGAACACCCCTAATTATGGCCCTGCTGTATGGTATTGCATCTGTTAACAATTATGCGAGCACGCCTTTACTGTATTTAGCTTACATTAGACTGTTGTGCAGGTTCTCCATCTGGGTGTGGACTCCTGTGTGGGCAGATTTGCAACACACGTCGGCTTCTCCACCCTCATTACGTCCCAGGAATGGCCACTAAAATTCTCAGACAGTTCGTCTGACTCTGTGCTGTATCTCTGTGTGCAGACAATCGGGACTTATGCACAGTACAATTCAGACACACACTGCAGACGCTCACATCAGCGTTTCGTGCACCATCAACACTGCATCCACCTCTGAATCTGACCCTATATGTTTCAATAACATCCCGACACGTTGACAATTTTATTGGTAGGAGCCGTCCTGGTCAGGGGTAACCATCTCACATGTAGAAGGAATGCTGCAGATACAAGTACAGCAGGTATGCAGTCGGGATGCCGATGGTCGAAATGCCGACTGCCGGCTTCCCGACTGTCTAATCCCGATGGTACTAATGACAGGCGTCGAAAAACTGACGCCTATCATTATCCCTATGCAGGGAGCCCGATACCCGGCATAGTGAACGAAGGTAAGCCGGGCGGCGGGCGCGGACATCTGCAGGGGGGGAGGGCTAGGTTTAGGGCTCCGGGGGGAACTTACGGTTAGGCACCCCCAGGGAGGGTTAGGGTAGAGGAAGGGGGGGTTAGGGTTAGGCACCCCTGGGGGGAGGTTAGGGTTAGGCACCTCCCTGGGAGTCTTAGGTTTAGGGTGCGGGGAAGGGGGACTAAGGTTTAGGCCATAGGCAAACGCAGGGGGGGGGCTTTCCGGCTGCCTGGAAACCCCCCTCCCCAGCCTACACCGACCACAATAGAAATGGTAATATAATAGAATTTTACTAGTACTGCATGTTCTTCTCAGTATCACAAATGAAATAATTAGCACCACTTGTGAATCTTTTAACATGTATCGGCCAGTGATAAATAACCTATGCATCAACTAGGAGATCTGGAAAACATGCACTGTTAGGGATGCACTGCTATAGAGCCCAATATATCCATATATGTCCTCCAGAGCAGTGCTAGGTTCTTCTGCTGCTCCTCACGGCTCCTGGACTTGCTCCAATAGTCTGGAATGGTGCCCACATCTAAAATAAATACATTCAGCTCAAGCAGGATGGCCCTACTGCTGCATCTAATGGCTGTGATCACTGGTCTTGTATATTCTGGAATTATGACACACAATACACTTTGTATGACGCATATTAAAGCTGGTTAAGTACTAATTCTGCCCTTTTCATGAACTGGCCACACTCGCTCTAAAATCAAGCATTTGGAAACGCCCCCTAGAAATCCTGCGTTTGCCACTGTAGGCACTTACAGGGGGGGTTAGGCACCCCTAAAGGAGTGTTAGGGGAGGAAAGGGTTAGTAATAGTTAAAATGCTTACGATCAGGATTTTGGACGCTACCGGTTTTCCGCTGTCGTTTATTCAACCGTCGGACATAGTTCCGGCGGTCTTTCATACCGATCCCGTACACCATACCTTTGATGTTAATGTTAAGGTCAGCTTTCCCGTCAGGTTTGAAATCACTGCATATCGCAATCCAAACTGCTGCATTTATTATCCAGCAGTTTGGGGGATTAAAACTAAGATTGCCAGCAATGTCCAGTGATTTCAAATCCCTAAATAGCATGCAATTTGAGCCAAACCGTATACAGTTTATAGAATTTAATAGAAGGACAGCCATTCAAAAGTGGTCTTTTAAGGTTTTTTTTTACGAAAGTGCGGATTTTTAGAAGTTGAGATGTTGACCATAGCAACCAATCAGATTCTACTTAACATTTATCTAACACCTTCTAATGTAAAGACATCGCTGCTGCTTGGCTGCCCGCCTATAAAGTAGGCAGGCTTAATGATTAACTCATTTGCATCTGGAATTAATAGCGCACTATTTTGCCTGAAGTATTATCGGTATTTTTTTAACTAATGGATTACAACTGATCAAAGAAAGAAGATAACATTTCAGTAGTATGGGATCAGGAAAGTTTTGGGCTACATTATATATTATTACTAAAAAGGTACAAATAATTTTAATAATAATAAAGGAAGCAACAAATTTTATTCATTAAAATTATAAATATGGTACATTTTATTTATTTAAAGGGTGAAATCTTTATTTATTATAAAGGAAACATACAAGTCAGGGGAATCAGGATTGGACCGGGTATCCCTAAGTGTGAGGACCATGCTAAGTAACTTGGGGCCTGATTTGGATTTATATGATGCCAATATTTACGCAGATTAAGCCATTTTTAGCCATTGCACATGTGTATATATATATGTGTGAATGTATATAATTTCTGTAATAATTTAATTGTATCTAATTTAATCATTTTAAATTTACATTGTGACAGTATTCTTTAGCTACCCATCCATTACACGATGCGGGGACGACGGCACGATTACGACGCCGTCGTATCCCGCGGGGTGAAGTGCTTACACTGAACGTTCAGACGTTCAGTGTATGCAGATCAATAATCCCCAAACATGGCAATCTGACGGCGGTCGTCAGGTTGGCCGTCATGTTCGGGCGATGATTGATTGTAAAAATTACCAGCGGGCGCGCGCATCGCTGGTCGTTTTTAACCTTTCACTGCCCGATTTGCAGGCGATTACCAAGCGATGGAGCGATAACGACCGTTGTTATCGCTCCATCGCTAGGTTTAATCGCCTAGTGGATGGGCAGCATTAGTTGGATTGTGTGTATTTTAACAATTGGAATTTGTACACAATGTAATATCACAAACATTCTAATCATATTACTATACTAATATCACACTTTCTCTATTCCTGGCAAATTCTATTTACCTATGGGTATTTCATCTTTCAGTCCTGCTCTTTCTGTTCCCATGCTTTCTAAGCATGCAGTACATTTATACTTCACAACACACATATAGAAAACATATATGGGGGCTATTTATTGTCTAGGATGCTTCAGTCTTCAAATAGTTTTTTGTAACTTGAATGAAGAATTAAAACGTGACAGCAGTTGGTAATTGTGTAGTGGCTTCCTAAATGTGTCTATTGATATTGAATCAGTATAAAATATGTGAGTTGACCTTTCAAACTTTGTTTGGAACTGTTTAAATTGAAAATGTACATAAATCATTATATAAAATGAGACACAGCTACAGACTGAGGGCCTGATTCAGAGATCTCTTACAGATCGCAGTTTCTAAAATATACTAATGCCCTCCAAAGTACAGCCAAACATAGGGACGCACACTGCTGCCTTCTCATATCCGTCCGTCAACGTACAACAGCGTAAACATCGGTACCATCGACACACATTGGGCACTCACGCAACGTGTAAGGCAAGTCTGACCAGCCGCAAACACTGCAGCACTCCTGACACGCAGAGAGCTCCCATGCTGCGCAGGATAACGCAATGGCTAATTTATGCACACCCATAAAACTGTGTTTTTAACGGTCAGACACCCCTGTGTTCTAACTATCCCACCATTACCACCCCAAATGCTGACTACCTGTTACTCACTTTGAGAATGGTTCCTCTGTACGAACGTATTTGCATTGCAATCACTGCGCGTGCACAGTGCGGCATTGCGCAGCGGCACACAATCATTTGTTCTGCGAAAAACATCAGCATTGCGTCCCTTTCTGAATCAGGTATTCTTTCTCTATCAATGTCTGCAGGTGCGATGGCCATCGCCGGGTATGGCACTGATGCTACAGTCAGCTTGTAAGAATAATAGAGGTTCCTGTACATCCAGCTGTTCTCCTATGCTATTACCATCTCAGAATGGCAATATCAGATTTCTTACAGAAATTAATTATTATTTAACTAAGTATACTTATTAACCCAAGTCTAATATTTGGCTAAAGTAGTTACAATTTTTACTGTTTACCATGTACACTTTTTGTGTTTAATTCACATACATTTAAACTTATATATGGAAGTGGTCAAAAATGATTTAATAGAATGAAAATGACAGAGACACTATCATTTCAGATGTGTTAATTATTCTTATTTAAAGAAACTTATATCATGCAACATATTAAAATTTGTTGGAACTAGTTCAAATGTAATTTGTAGCCCTGATTGTGCAATATATCAATATATTGATTATGCGTTAGAGTAGGCCCACCTTAACTACCCCCGACATGGGGAAATGCAGGGGGGGTTCTGGTTGCCTGGAAACACCCTTCCCCAGACAACACCATGACCACAATAGAAATAATATATAATACAGTTTTACTAGTGCTGCATGTTCTTCTCAGTATCACAAATGAAATAATTAGCACCACCTGTGTCTTTTAACAAATGTCAGTCAGTAATTAATACACCTGTGCACCAGCTAGGAACTCTGGAAAACATGCACTGTTAGGGGTACACTTCTATAGACCATCTATAGAGTTAATTATATATACTGTTATTACTGTGCATAAGTGACTAATATGTACATACTGTATATGTCCAGGGCAGTGCTGGGTTCTTCTGCTGCTCCCCCAGACTCCTGTATTGCTCCCATGCTATGGAATGGTGCTCACATGTGAAATAAAAAGATTCAGCTCAGGCAGGATGGCCTTACTGCCGCATCGAATGTCTTATTGTGATCGCTGGCCCTATATATGTTGAAATTATGACATACACTACACTTTGTATGACGCATATTAAAGCTGGTTAAGTGGTAATTATGTCCTTTCATGTACTCGCCACACTCGCTCTAAAATCTAGCATTTGGAAACCCCCCTCTAGAAATCCTGCATTTGCCCCTGCCCAACATGGCTCCCATAATCTGAACATAATTGGAAACATTTATGAAACTAGAACAGGGGAAAACTGTGATTGTACCGAACAGCAACCAAATATATTCTGCTGTAAATTTTTAGTGTAGTTTAGACATGACAAACAAAGTGAAACACCTCTGTTTTTCTGTGCACTAATTGTCATAAATGTTCCTGAATATGTGTTCCTGGAGCCTACGAAACAGGCTATGCAACTGACATGCTGGACATTGGAAAGATAGGCCTCACTAGTCAGTGATTTATCTGCTTATCTTGGGATTATTTGGGTCTCGCAGTCACCATTTGCCCTCCAATTAAAGCTGAGTGAGAGAGAAATTATATGGTTTAATTTTATTACATCTAAAAACTTTTTTCTTTTTACTTTCAGAATTCCATCAGACATAACCTTTCCTTACATACACGTTTTATCCGTGTTCAGAATGAAGGAACAGGCAAGAGTTCTTGGTGGATGTTAAACCCAGAAGGTGGAAAGACAGGGAAGACGCCAAGGAGGAGAGCAGCATCTATGGACAGCACAAGTGGAAAATTTCTAAGAATAAAGGGAAAAGCTGGTAAGAAGAAGCAGCAGGTGCAGACTGCACCAGAGCCGACCGGAGAAGGCAGTCCTTCTTCACAACAAGCAAAGTGGTCGGAAAGTCCATCTTCCCACAATAGTGATGACTTTGAGGTGTGGGCTGAATTCCACAATAGAGCCAACCCTGTGGCAGGGAACTTGAATGGAAGACTGTCACCCATCTTGGGTAATGATGAACCAGATGAACTGGAGGATGATGAAGTGACACCCTCTTCACCTCTCATGTACCCAAGCCCATCTAGTGCCCTGTCTCCCAGTGCCCGCTGTTCAGTTGAAATGCCACGACTTGCAGAAATGAGTAGTAACATAGGTCTGAGTGAGGGGCTTTCAGACCATTTGTTAGATGAACTGCAGGATGGTTATAATGTAAATTCTGCTGCTGCCCTACGTCAACGCAGTCCTGGTTTCTCTTTCGCATCCAAGTGCCCAACTGCAAACAGCACCTCTAATGCTTTCTGTGGCACCATTTACAGTCAGCCAGCTATGGGGATGATGAGACGGTTGCCAATGCAGACAATCCAAGAGAACAAACAAGCTGCTTTCTCTCCAGGCAGTACATACAGGAATTCTTCCCTCCAGGACCTCCTCACTGCCATGACCTATGGACATAAAGAAGGCATTATGCAGAGTGATCCAGGTTTAGCTAATGTTTTGGGGCCACAGCGTAACCACAGGCAAAACATGAGCATGCTTAATAGTTGTGACTCAGGACAGGTGCCCTACTCTGCCACCCTAATAAAGAGCCACAATTTGTACCACCCATCCACTCTTAACCACCACTGCTCTGTTAACAACAGTGCCTTAGTAAGTGCAAGTGGACTGGGGAATTCTGAATCATGTGGCTTGTCATCAATTCCACATCACTCTTACTTCAGTAGTCAAGGTGGGCATGGAAGCCTACTTGAAGGGCCATATCAAGGGGCATATCACCACCACCATCATCATCACCCCCAAATGTACAATCAAGACAGATTTCCTACAGACCTAGACTTAGACATGTTCAATGGTACTCTAGAATGTGATGTGGAATCCATCATTCTCAATGACTTTATGGACAGTGATGAGATGGACTTTAATTTTGACTCTGCCCTGCCACCACAAGGAGGCTTCAGCATGGCTGCTACAGCACAGCCAGCAAATCAAAGCTGGGTACAAGGTTAAACTGTAGCTAAGGCCAGTTTGTAATGTTAGATTAGAGGCATTTCCTTCACGGCAATCAGACTGACATTTATCTGACATAAATAGATATTTGGTTGATATACAATTTTGGTTTGGTTGAACCTTTCTACTATGGAATGGTAAAGTAATCAAAGGTTAGGTTGTTATAATTGTCTCCTGTGAGGTACAATTATGGTTTAAATATTACATATTATAACACTTAGAAAGTTTATATTCCATTCACTTTTTAATAACAGTTCAAAATCAACCTCCCAAAAAAAAACAAAAGTGTATGAGAAGTTGCCTGTTTTTCTTGAGTGAGTTTGAGAAGATAGCTCCCACCGTGAATGGTTTATACATTGTCAAGTTAGGAAAACATCTTCGTTATTGTACACTATGTTAAATGTTCATTATGGTGTCTTTATGTTTTAATAGCAGAACAGCAGAGGTTAGATTCATTTATAACCCAAGTTAGTAACATAACAATGTTATTTTAACACTATTGACTTGTATACAATTCTGTTATATGGGATGCATTGATACATATCCTGGATTATTTAAAAGTTTTTGTAAACAATCATGTGCACTAAACTGCATACTCCATAGGATATTGTGCTTACACTCCTGTCTGATGTTGTTCCAACAATTCTAACCATGAGAACACGTCTCACAAAACGGAGCACTCAACATCATCGGTGTCATGTGTTTGAACATATGGATCCACAGCTATTCACTGAAATAATTAGAGATTAGAGTTAAGCGCACACCTTTGTCTGAGAACTCATGGCTAACATTTTTACCTAAAACTAACACAGTTGTATTTGTCAGTACATTAGTTTAAAGACAGAATAAAATGAAGGATCTAAAGGATTAGGTTTCTTATTTCTAACTGCATCCGTCATACATCTCTTGGCATGGTCCATCCACTACTTTGTTAAACGCCGTTTCCCTGCCCGCTCCTTCCTGTTACATACTCTAATTAGGTGCACTAAGTTTAGAGTGCTTTCATGGGGGACTGATATGTGAAGTTTCATCATTATTTTTATTATTATTATTATATATTTTTTTAAAGTAAATGAACACCTTGTACTTAAAATTCGTAAAAAGAAAAATAATTAACTTTTGTGTTAGGTCCCCACTTTTGAGATATTATTCTTTCCAGTTTATTTAATGTAATCAACATTTTTATGATTGCTGAACAAATAATTATATCTATTGAATTTATGGTGTGTATACTTTCCACAGAGCACCGTTGTGGCAAACATACAATACATTTCTTTAGAGAGACAAGCAATTTGGTAGAAAAGGGTCAATGCCATGGTAATAAGAACAGATATGTGTGGTTATCTACAGTAACCAATCAGATAGTAATGTGGCTAATTGATTGGTTGGTTCGGGTTCTATTACATTTCTGCTTTTTGTACCATTATTAAAAAGGCATCATGTGTTATGTTTTCTTTTTTATATTCAAACTTAGCCAACATCTCCTATATTTACCATGCTTCAACCTGAAAAGTGTCCTTGAAAGGAAACTAGTGCTAGTTTAAAATGCTTTGCTATTTTTTTTTTTAATATACAAAAGGGAAAGGAATTTCTTGAAATGCACTTTGTTCTTCAATAGAGCACATGTTGTTTAAAAGGCACCTCCCATATTTGAAATGACAGTAAAAGGGCCTCTCCATTGACTAAAAGCAGCATATTGTTTTCTGTAATAGAGCTGTAGCAAGCTTAATGGCTATATTTTAGATCCGTTGCTTAAGTCTACCAAGACATACGCATACAACAGAATTGGGCTGACACTTTAACTAATGGTTGTAGAATTGAGAAACAATCCTAGATTCACTATATCATGACCCAAATATAATGGGCTCTGATTTGCTGGTCCCGGCGTGATTCACCACTAAATTTAAAGAGGCAATTCGTTTTATGGCAAAAACTATTTGGCTGCAGAACATGGGATCCTGGGACACCAAGCAGCTTCAGTTCTATAACATATACAGCAAATTGTACAATAGCTGAAATGACCCTTTAGGACAACATATAATAAACAAATATGTTTATTTACTTATGCAGCCAAAATAATTGCTACACTACCTGCTATCTCCCTAAGTGGAGTTTAAATTCATTTGTTGTCTTTACTTATTTGAAGTTTGACATTCTGGTGAAATATGTATATTATCTATACATATAAATATATACTCTAAATCACAATGTTAATACATTAATTTGCCAGCTTAATTAAAACACATCTAAAATAACCCTACTGTACTATCCCTTTTAGAATGTATTCATTTCGGAAATGTCAAATGAGCATTGCAAACACGCACACATATCTTACAATGAAAAATATATGTAAAGGAGTTTAAAACAACCTGACTGCATAGCACAATGGGCACACACTAGCAGAATGGATGACAATAATGCAAAAATCTCCTGGCCAGCGACAAAATACCCCAACCACCTATTGTATTAATTTAGCCCCTCCCACTTAGCAAACTAGTATAAAAAAAGTAACTTAACTCACATTCGCATAAGCACTCCCATCTGCCAATAAACATTAAATGGGAAGCATCCACTCACCAATTTTTACTTCACTTTTCCCATTAGTTATGTTCCCTTGTGAAAGGTCATACTCCACAGATTTATCCTGCAAGAGAATTGACTAATGAATATGGTATATGACCTAGAATAAGCAAATCATTAATTAACACAGATTCAGAGCTGACAATATGACAGGTCATATTTTATTGCATCAGATCATCTTGATGAACAAGGATGGGAGTATTCCAACATATTCCCCAATTGCCCTAACTAATGCATTGGGAAAGAATTATTGTTTCACATTGATTTGATTACATATATGGTAATAATTTTATATTACTGTTCTGTAGCCCATGCCATTTCACCTATAGTTCAAACAGCTGCTGTAACACCTAGTTTCAAGCTGATTTTGAGTTTAAAAAATGATCAGTTGAAGATGAACAGTCAGGATCTCGGGAAACATGGTTTGCAATGCTCTTATAATAAAGCCCACTTTGCTCTCTGGAATCATATATGCCAGTGCTGCCCAACCATTTATTAAGAGGGTCTTATAAACATTAAAATGGTACTCACTAGACAAATGTTAACTAGAATGTCATAATATAAAATCTATGGAGCATGTCAGGGATGGTGAGGGCCGTCAAAAGCTACACCCAACCCACCTGAAGCCATTATGAAAACCCTAATACTTGTATATATATATAATATATATATATATATATATATATATATATATAAATATATATTTCTTTTATTTATACAGTTCCAAAAAGGCTTAATTATAATATTTTTTTTTTCCAAAATGCCAACCTGCTACAATAAATAGACTAAAGTACAGAAATTAGGGAATATAATAATTTATTTTGTGATAGATTTGCCCTCCTGTGATGAAATACATTTTATTTTTAGCAAACCCATTATTAATTATATGTGTACTTTTGTGTCACATTTTTATTTTATATGTGTATACTTATATTCTGGAGATTGTATTGTCATGACGTTTTTATCCCTCCATCCTTACTGTGTGTTCTGATTGGCATGTTAGAAGTGCAAAAATGGTATGTGCCCTAAATTTGACAAACAAAAATCCTTGTTATTCCCAAGACAGGGAATAACATACATAATTAAAACAATCACATCTATAATCGTTTAAGTGACTTCAATTCATGCATATTTCAGTCTTAAGGGGGAGATGTATCAAGCCTTGGTGAGCGATAAAGTGTAGTAGTTGCCCAAAGCCACCAATCTAACTGTTATTCATCTAGCACAGTCTGACAGTTAGAACCTGTTTGGTTGCTTTGGGCAACTACTCCCTACATTATAGCTCTCAAAGGGTTGATACATCCCCTCTATTTTATACTACCTACATCTGTTTTTTAACAAATGTGATTCTAATTCTGAAGGGTCTGAGGCTTACTGATTCCCTGCATAATGTGGCTGTTTACATGTTTCTTTGTTTTATTTAATTTCATGAACAAAATTTAATATATACAGAACCATGTACATAGAGAAAATATATTAGGAATATTTTTTATTTTATGTGTCCTGTTGTTTTTTTTTATGGACTCAGAACATTTTGATGTCAGTTTTTATGGACTGTTAATTTTTTATTGCCTCTGTAATAATAATGGAGGTCTTGCCATTCTGATAATGGTACAGTGCTATCATTCAACGTGGTTTAGGCTGGAAAATAATGCAAGAAGGGCATAAGCTTGAAAAGTAATTTTTTTGTATGCCTTCCACTGTGGAAGTAAACTGGTGGTGTGTGGCAATTAGGGAAGGGAGGAACCTACAAGGCTAACTCCGAAAGTGCCTTATTGCACCTGGAAATGCCATGTAGTATCTCACAGTTACAATAATATCTTCTGTAAATGGACACACCTTCCTGTATGATTATACTGAATATCTAGACTCTGTTCATGAACAACTGCTGCTCTGTATAATGGTTATGAGTATCCAGATATCAGTTTACCATGCATTGTACTGATGCTCAATATCACTATACGTCGGTTCACTTTGCCCATGTGGTTCCCCCCTTGTCCTCCTCACTGCAGTGTAAAGCGATTGTAATGTTTTTGGGTGTGTTGTTGTAGTGTGTGAATCTTCAGATGTAACATAAATCTGTGTATACTGACTGTACAGAATATTTTCAGGAATAAAATTGTTTTAAATATTGTAAGTCTTTTTTTTATAAACTTGTTTTAAATATGTATCAATCTTGATTTTTATATTTCTTAAAAAATCTCAAAAAAGAGGTTTTTACCAAACATATTCACATGTATATATATACACCACCACCCATAGCTATAAAACTCACATAAATGGTAATTTACTAAATTCAAAACCTGTGGAAGAATTACATTGCATGCATATGTTAAGGAGCAACGCATTTGAGAAGGGCCCGACAATGCCTGTCCTCCCATCTGCGGGACACAGCTGTGCTATGTAGGTGCATGTGTAGTGTCTCAGTGCCCATGAGCTGACTCCTGTGAATGTTTAGGAGAGCAGAGCACAGAACTCGGGAGATTGGGAATACTGTGTTCCACCCCTACCTTCAATGCTTCATTATGTGCAAAAGTGCGTCTATTAGGCGGAGGTTATTTTCATAGTGCCCTTCCCAGTATCCATGTAAAAACAGAAAATTGTACAAACAGTACGAATGTGTTATCACAGATCAAACAACTACTATTTTAAGGGGATGAGAAATGTACCCCTATATGCATATCTCATTCAAATAATCCCATCATGCAAAATGAAGTATGGTTTCAGCACATCTGGGCAAAAATAGTGCACTTGTGCCCTAATCCATAAGGAATGCCCTAGATTCATTTAACTATTCACAACCTTTAACACCTTTTAGCAACTGATCTTGACTTGCAATGTGCTTCATCATAACTAGGTGCACCTGCGCAAGCAAAAGTTTGTGATGTCACAAAAGACTATTTGTGCTGCGATTTTGTACTTTCATGAATGACCTTTATAGTATTGTGCTCCATTCTGATATAGGCCATTCTGTAATCTATTACATGACTGTGCACAAAGAATGTGACCCAATATTTTCTGGATATCAAACTTACTAATGCTGGCCATACACGCTACAATTATCGGGACGATCCGCCCGATATCGGCGGATCGCCGCGATAATTGTAGCGTGTGGGGGGGCGACCGAGGGTTAAACATTGCTCAGTCGGGCATGCTGGATTGTCCAGCATGCCCGTCCGATGCGATATTTAGCGGGTAAACTGTCGGCCACATCGGGCAGTGTATGCCCAGCGCAGCCGACAGATAGACATTTCCTGTGTTCCTTCCTACGGAAGGAACAGGGAAATGTCTCCGCCCCCGGGGGCGGAGCGCGGATGTCAGGCTATACACTGTGAGATTTCTCTCACAGTGTATGCCGGCGACTTCTGCGGCTGGCAGGCTGCCAGATAAAATGTTTGTCGGTCTGACAGACATTTTATCTGGTAGTGTATGCCCAGCATAAGATACATAAGATGATTTCCAGGAATTTCTTTACACTTTGCTTTATTGACTTGAGCTCAATTCAACAAATTTCTAGGTATGGTTTAGCATGTCTGGATATTGTCTACTTGCAATGTTTTCCAATAGATTGGCATTCACACAAAGCGAAGATTGGATTACAAAGCAGATAAGTGTACATGTCAATAAATTGTGCAAGCTAAAAAGATTCATTTAGTGTTGGTGCTCAAACAATTCAAGAGAAGGAGTCGGAGGTTTAAAATTATGGTTTAGGCAACAGAACTGGGAAGCAAAGGTTCAGGGTTTAAATCCCAACAAATATTCCACATACTGTAGCAAGAGAGAATTATTACTGTGTGATGGGGAAAATTTGTCATACTTGCTTCTGATGCCAAAGCACCTCGTCTAAGTATTTTTACAACACATTTCTTACTCAGACTGTTTCAAAAAGGTATGTGATCTAGGTTCAAGCCTTCAAACAATGCAGAGTGTGACTGTACTGGGTCCATCTGCTTGAAAGGGCATATGCCTGTGATACACTAATGTAAAATAATTTTGCTCTTTCAAACCAAAATGACTGTCTGTCTCATCATATTTGAGCCAATGGACAGGCGCCCAGAACATGCCATAAAATCATAAGTGTTCTGAACAAACTGGATGGCAGTAAAAACAAGCACTGGTATAGTGCCACACAAAGACAAGTCACAATAGACAACAAATTATATTTATGGTCCTCCCTTGACCTTAAAGCACTTTATAGCTTACACCAAAGGAAGGTACAGTATCATTCTCAAGACAGAGAAAGAGGAAAAATGGTGTCTAAAAATATTAGCATAAATATTAAATTATCAATTTGACGTTTCTCTCTTACAGATGTTCTCAGCACAGACATATAGACCTCAATGTTTATAGTAGCATTATACAGTATATTCATGTAAGTAGTATTTGGAATAAATTCTACTTTATTATCTTTAGAAGCACAGCACAATATCAGATGAAAACTATCATTCCTACCTGAAGATTATGTTTCTGTTAACCAAACACACCTACAGTATTATGATATAGTCCATTGTACATCTCACTATCAGTTCTTATTGGCATATTTACTAAAGTGCAGGTTTTTAGAAGTGGAGATGTTGCCCATAGCAACCAATCAGATTCTGGGGAGCAGATGGCTGTGTGTTGTGGTGGATGTGTTGTGGTAGAACAGAAGTACTGGAGGCTGGATGGATGGTGGAAGAAACAAATACGTTTATTTGTATCTGTGTGTGCACATAGAGGGTGGAGGTTGCTCAGTAGGAGGCACAGTGCTCCTGGAGGATAAATGTCTCTTAGATGGTTCGTGGCAGCACACACTGCCCAGTTGTTGGTGATTTGGGATGACAGGGCGTATCCACAGTGTATCCACAGGATTTGATCATCTCACACCTCCTTGAAGAAGGCACCTGTGCCGAAACGCGTTGGTGAGCCCCAGACACCTACCCATCTTGAACCCACCTGCATCTACAGCCACCCCAATCCGGGCACTTGAACGGCAGCAGCAGCGTTTAACCGGATGCTGGTCCCCACTCACACCAGCCCCAGCCTCTGCCAAACGACAGCGCTGCACGCGTTCTTCACACCACCGCACGCAGCACAGGTTTCACCTGCACTGCATCCACGGACGTGAGCCACTGAAACAGTGCACGTCCCCCACCACGGCATCATACTGGACTTTGAGAAGAACTGATCCCACACCAACGGACCTGGGCACCTACCGGTAGGTCAGCACCCATTCTCCTCACCAGTGCGGGACGCCGCAAAGTGGGAGCACCCCTGATCACCTCCAACAGGGCATCCCAGTTCAGAAGTCTGTCGACCATAGGTCCAGCAGGGAAGCATGCAGTAGTCAGTACCGCATGTCAAGGAGCCCCCTGAAAGGGTTGACCCTACTCCCCACACTGTGGATACGCCCTGTCACCCCAAATCACCAACAACTGGGCAGTGTGTGCTGCCACAAACCATCTAAGAGACATTTATCCTCCAGGAGCACTGTGCCTCCTACTGAGCAACTACCACCCTCTATGTGCACACACAGATACAAATAAATGTATTTGTTTCTTCCACCACCCATCCAGCCTCCAGTATTTCAGTTCTACAACAACACATCCACCACAACACACAGCCATCTGCTCCCCCCAATCTCCCCTCGTTTTTTTCCCTCCTCCCTCTCCCCACAAATACACACACACAACCAAGGAGCGCACGTACCCTCCAATCTTACCATATCTATCCAATAGTAGGATCAGGTAACCCTACTGTATGGTGCAGCACCATCCACACCTGGACCCCCCTCTCTCTCTCTCTCTCTCTCTCTCTCTCCCCCTCCCTCCCCTTTTATTGTCCTCACACCTTCCCCCCTCCATCATCCAACCCCCTATATCCCACAACACCACCACCACCACCACCCCGAAGCGCATCCCAAACCCAGTATTACCGATCAATCAGATTCTAGCTATTATCTTCTAGAAGGTGCTAGATATATGTTAAGTGGAATCTGATTGGTTGCTATGGGCAACATCTCCACTTCTAAAAACTCGCACTTTTGTAAAAATACTGTTTAGTGTTAACATCAGTATTGGATTCATAGTAAGTCATTACCTTTTGCATCTTTAATAGTACTATTTTCGAAGCGTATTAAAAACCAGGCAACAAATCTTTATTCCCCCCCCCTCCCACAGACCTTTTCTGTGCCACTATTACAGCTCTCATGTCCTATTTCAGACCATAATTTGTTTATATGTCAATAATGGATAATTGGCATCTGCACACTTTTCACACATCCAGGTCTGCTGTCATACTGGGAACAGTGCTTTTCACCTTTAGCAGCCCCAATGTCTTTTTAAAGCTGATGTGCTTACCACTACTTGAGGGTACAAATCAGCTGTATTCTAAAGAAGGATAATAGGGAATCAAATGCAGAATACTGTATATTTTAGACTGGCAAACTACACTGGTCATGTTACGCTGAGGACTAGAGACGGCTAGTGAGTGAGTGTCTCAACACACTGACTCGAATCATTCAGATGAGTGACTGATTCGAGTCACTCAGTGTTTGGTGAGTCGAGACACCCACCAAATTGTAGATTATTATTGTACTTCATTCAATATTTCATATTTTACTTTAACAGCACTAAAAGCACTATGAAGGAGATTTCACAGAAATCTCCGGCAGAGTGCTATTTAGCACTGCAGATCGCAGTCCCCATAATTATTAACAGGGACTAAACTGCATCTTCATATGAAAATATCTATCATGAAACAGAACCATAATAATGGCTACACTGGTCATGTTACGCTGAGGACTAGAGACGGCTAGTGAGTGAGTGTCTCAACACACTGACTCGAATCATTCAGATGAGTGACTGATTCGAGTCACTCAGTGTTTGGTGAGTCGAGACACCCACCTCTCTAGCCTCTCTGTCAGAGTGAGTGGCAGCTCCGCCCCCTACACTGCTGATCCGACCTGATCATACTTCTCCACTGTGTCAGATCAGCAGTGCAGGGGGCGGAGCTGTCAGCGACTCACTCTGAGTCGTGCAGCTACTGCCAGGGCTCAGGGCAGTGCACTGACTGTCCTGAGTCAGTGCAGAGGCTTGAGCTGGCTTGGGGGGGGCGAAGCTGTCAGCGACTCTCTGAGTCGCGCAGCTACTGCCAGGGCTCGGTGAGTTCACTGACTCGGGAGAGTCAGTGAGAACCCTGAGCTGTAGTGCTGGGCTGCACGGGGGGGGGGCGAGCTGTCAGCGACTCACTCTGAGTCGCTGGCTCCCCTGCTGGCTACAGTGGTGCACTACCTAAAGAGTCGTGTCTCGAGACACTGACTCGAGACACTTCACTGAGTTGAACCATGTGGCTCAACTCAGTGTAGTGAATCGTTCTGCCCATCCCTACTGAGGACAGGACTGAATTGAGGTGTTAATCAGGGGCAAAGCTAGCCTTTCTTTTTTTAAAATATGGAGTTTGCTACTGTGCTGCTTCCTTGATGCTCCTTTAGGGAAGCATTTTCCTTTACCAAGATGGCCACCATTTGTTCTTCTGTGCATATGCTGTGCCATCTTGTCACTGTGCACCACAGTGGAACACAGCATGCACCGCTACCCATATACATCTCCGGCTGGTGATCAGTAATGTTCTGCTCAAGCTCTGCTTCATCCAGGATAATGTGTGTATATAACTGTGAGTACAGCTGTACAAACATACTGCTACATAATAACCAAAACTCCTGGTTAAGTCCTGAGCTGTCAAACACATCTGGTGAATCCACTGGTGCATACTATATACTCTGCTAATAACCACCAAAGAGTACACACATATCGACCTCTTTCACCCAGGTGGGAAGACTCAGTTCAGCGCTGCACCCACTAATGCCCACCACCACTGCCCCTAAGAGATAAAATACTAGATTGTCAGAGAGTGGACACTATTGGGCAGGCACCAGTATCCTCTGAAAACTCGAGGTTTGGTATTATCAGGTCTTTTGTTCTAAACATACAGGGGCCTATTTACCAAGCTTTTTTTCATATAATTATGTTTTTCATATAATTATGTTGAAACTGCAGTTTCTGCATAATTTTATAAATTGTTGCTATGTATTATTAAAGTAAAATAATTGTGAAGTCCCATCAAATTACTTGGAGTTCCAAAGTCCAAAATATTTTTTCGCACAAAGAAATAAAAAAAAAATACTGCCAATACAATGCTCATGTGCGGTTGGCACCAACACAAGGCTTACTTTTTTAATGCACTGACCTCCAAAGGTAAGGGTGGTACTATTCAAAGGTTAACATTCAAATAGTCCTAAGTGAATAAAGTCATTGGGTACAGACTGGGATCTATGTATACTCGACGTCGGATATGTCAGGATCTTCAACTTTGTCTGAGTAGCTGGAACTTGATAAATACTAAAGCTGCATACACACACAACGATTTAGTTAATGAACGATTTTAGTAAACGATTTTTTCCCTTGAAAAAATTTACTAAAATCGTTTACTAAAGTTGTTCATTTACTAAATGTAATGAACGATTTTTTAGAACTACAAACCATTTTTCCATATTAACTTACTGAAAATCGTTCAGTTGACAAGTCTGACTGAACTACAAATTACAAACTACAAACGTGAACGCGCATGAACGATAATCGTTCATCATTTGACTCAGAAAGTGAATGATTATTTAAACGATTATCGTTAAACAATATCGTTTAACGATAATCGTTAAAAAAATCGTTGTGTGTGTATGCACCTTAAGGCTACCGCCAAAGAGTATCCCATGCTGGAATTCCTGTTTTACAGTATCATGGTGAGGGGAGGAATTAGTTTCAGGGGCAGAGATAGTGTCCTAATAAATGGATCTAAAAACATTACATCTACGTATAATATTAAATTTTATGTGTGGCAGACATGCAGTATTTACACAAAGCAATAAGCATCATTACATGCAGAATAAAACAAGTCTAAACTAGAGCATACAATTATGCGATATTACAAATATGTGTAAATATATATTTAGTGAAAAATAATAAAGATCTATTTTACAAGCATACAGAAATTGTAGACTATTATTGTACTTCATTCAATATTTAATATTTTACTTTAACAGCACTAAAAGCACTATGAAGGAGATTTCACAGAAATCTCCGGCAGAGTGCTATTTAGCACTGCAGATCGCAGTCCCCATAATTATTAACAGGGACCAAACTGCATCTTCATATGAAAATATCTACCATGAAACAGAACCATAATAATGGCGCCAGTTCCGTGACTATTAGTACATAGGTCCTACAGTATTATAAAAATGTTGGCATAATCTGGTTAAAGACAGATGAGATGATTTCCAGTTGTCATCATTATGGATATACACACACTCCCTTCCTCATACATACATATATAAACTGACACACACTCCCACTCACACACATAATCGCACATTCATCACAGACACACACACACTGACGTGAATGTTGGCAGAGATCTGATGGTACTCTGCCATAAATGGCAGAGACGCATTAATGTTTCTTATTTTTTGACACAGGGGGCATGGCGTTAACGCCGGACATTGGTGCGCGCTTCACCCCACACCTTCACTGATTAGCCCACAGTTTAGGCACGCTTTCTCAAAATGCCTGTAAGCTCTGCCAACCTTCCCCAATCACCCCATCGTGTCTGACAACAGGTATGCCATAGATGGTTCAAACCAATTATGGTTCTCTACCATCAGTGACAGAGATGCAGCAATGTTTTCTTATTTTCTGGCACAGGGAGTATGGTACTAGGTCCTGTCATTGGCACGCGTGTGTTTATCACCACATCTTCACTGACTGGCCCACTGTTTAGCCCAGCTTCCTAATAGCGAATGTGAGCCCCGTCCCCCTTCCCTGACAGCCGGAATGCCATTGATGCCAACCCATTCTGTGGATGGTTTTATTCCATCGATGTTAAGCACTGATGGCCCCATAGAAGGAGACCATTGATGGTGCACTCTCTGATGGCCATCCCTATTACTCTGTGAGTTTGCAGTGTAGGTGGGGGTCTGGCCTGTGTGCTCTGATTGACTGGGTGACTCAGCAAGTTGGAGCGGAGTAGAGACCAATGAGGAGTTCATGGCTGTTTAGGACACTCCTCAGTATTATAGGCCATCTTCTGCTGAGAGCTCTGCTTCCTGGTGATACTGCGAGAGTAGAGGGATGGGTCACTCCAGCTGCAGAGCATGTCTAAAGTATATAGGCACCATTTTGACAAGTTTTGACCAGGAGAATCAGTTGCTTCCTCTGCACCTCCCTGGCTACGTACTGTTTCTGCCCACCTTTTGGGGACCTTGTACATCTGCCACCAGGGCTATCATTCCCTCTAGTTTCACCTCTGATTTCAGTGGCTGAGGGCCAGAAAGGACGCTCAGAATGCAGGTGACGGAATCCCGCCACCAGTCAGAAACCCGGCATCCCGACAGTAAGTTTTGGGATTAGGGGGATGGTTAGGCACTAGAGGAGGGTTAGGGTTAGGCACTAGGGGGAGAGGGTTTGTTTTAAGCTATGGGGGAGGGAGGATAGTTTGGGCACTAGGGGGGTTAGGTTTAGGCTGCGGGAAGGGAGGGTTAGGGGGAGGGGAAGGAGAGTATACTTACCTCCTTCTGTCGGAATTGTGACCCTGGGATTCTTACTGTGGAGATCCTGAACGCTGGTATCCAGTACCCAACCCATAACAGCCAGCCCAAAGCCAAGGACCGACATGGAAGTTAGGAGAAACACAGGAGTTGAAGAAACAGAGGTGCTGAGGTATCTGGCATATTAGAATCTTGCCTAAATTGCCCAGTGCTTGCAGGGAATCTGTCACAGCTGGATGTGGGAGTAGGGAAAATCTGAATTGAGCATTTACCTTCAATTGGGCTCCAGCTTCAGTGGGAATAGTGCTCTTAAACTATGAGAGCATTCTATTATTTATTTTTGATTTACATTTTTATGAAGATGCAACAGATGGTGTAATGGTTAGCATTACTGCCTCACAGCACTGAGGTAGTGGGTTCGATTTCGAGTTTGGCTAAGGTGGTTTAACCAAAGGTGATTTAACCAAAGGGTTTCACCACCTTGCTTGGCTGTCAGCGGTACCGTCTCAGCAAAGATGACGCATGCGCAGAAGATAGCAAAGGTGCTGATTTAGAGATGTACTGCTGCTGCGAAAATATGCAAATGTCGCAGCCACCAGGATTTGTATTGAAATGCCCACCAGCGCATCGCAAATCCAAGCGACTGCATAAAAAGACACAGCATAAGACGCTGATCAGTTGATTACACAGGTCTGCAAAATTTAAGGTATTGAAAGCTGTTTTAATAATACTTTTATATTCTTAATTATACTCCTGTGTACATCAAGAAATAGTATATTAAAAAAAAATACCACATCACAGTTACCTATAAGGGGGTTACATACATTTTTAAGAAAAAACAAGAAGTGTAGATGATATCACTGTGTTTTTGTCTTAATTACATAATAAAATAGCAATAAAATCAAACAATAGAAACAAAACCATAATTATTGAAAAAATCGTTAATAAGTATCTTGTTTTTTTTGTCTACAAATTTCATTTTGTCGCTTTTCGCTTATAAGCTTTTTCTGTGTCGTCTCTGTGTATCATCCAGCAGTAGTCAGCCATCATGCTGACGTCCCAATGAACCTGGTATCTTCTTTCTACATCTTTAATGTCTTGGTGGAACCATTCACCCTGTTCTTCACTGAAGTCTCTGAGCTTATTCGGGAAATGCTCAATATGAGAATTCAAAAAATGTACCTTTAAACTAATATTGCAGCCAAGGTTTCTGTAACTATTAAGCATTTCCCTGACAATTTCTTTGTAGTTTGGATCCTTGACATTACCTAAAATTTTTTAAATCACTTGTACTGTATGAGTGGTGTGTACTGTATATGTACTGTGTGTGTGCAGTGTGTACTGCATGTGTGTGTGTGTGTGTGTATGTGGTGGTAGACAGGGGTTAAAATGAGCTGGCACAGGGCACAACTCTGTTGCACTTGGTTCCACCTTCGCCAGGTCAGTAGTTGTAGTTGTTTTGTGTGTGCAATGTTCCTTTAGACAGCATGGGGTTTAGGCTCTTTGTAAGTTTCAGCCCCAGGACCATGTGGACCTTAATCTGACACTGGGCGGGAGGAACTGAATTACAACGTTCTACATCTGCTTCCCCTCTCCTTCAAGCCCTACACTGGCTCGCCTTCCCCTTCAGATGCCAATTCAAGGTTCTTACACTCGCCTACAAAGCCCTCACCAAATCCTCTCCAGCTTACATTTCTGACCTCTCCCCTCACACTCCCGCCCGTCCACTTCGCTCAACAAACATGCCACCTCTCTTGACAACTGATTACTTCCTCCCACTCCCGCATCCAAGATTTTGCCCGTGCTGCTCCTTACCTTTGGAATGCTCTCCCTCTCCCTATCAGACTCTCTACCTCTCTACAAATCTTCAAACGGGCTCTCAAGACCCACTACTTCATCAAGACCTTCCAGCACTCATCCTAACCCATCTCTTTCCTCCTTCTCTTCCCCTTCTGTGTCATGCCTGTCTGTCTGCCCCTCCCCTTTAGACTGTAAGCTCTCACGAGTAGGGACCTCTTCCCTCATGTGCTTCTCTTTACATTTTCTTCTACTCTTTATTCCCCATAAGGGCACCTAACACGTGA
Organism: Taudactylus pleione; assembly: GCA_031769625.1. NCBI lineage: Eukaryota > Metazoa > Chordata > Amphibia > Anura > Myobatrachidae > Taudactylus > Taudactylus pleione. The sequence continues at coordinate 1,804,560 of JAUIMM010000957.1, forward strand.
CTGCCAACTCCTTGCTGCTTATTGTGAGTGCTTTAATTTCTATTGCAGCAATGTATATAAATTGTGTCCTTGTCCTGCTCTGTAATGTACTGTAAGTTACTTGTTTTCTTGTTCACTTATTAGATCTATGTACTATGTAAGGCGCTGTGGGACACTTGTGGCGCCATATAAATAAAGGATAATAATAATAATAATACCGACTGAATTCATTTAAGACAATGTTTTATAATAAATGTAGGCAGAATACATTTATTACTTTAAAGAATATGAAAAAAATTACTTATTCATAAATACACATTTTGCAGAAAAACGTGATGTGATATGCAAAATCGGGAGTCATTTTCGTGTTCAAAAGTCAAAAATCTACAAGTATCACATAAATTCCTTAAAAAAGCTTTTTCATCGTAGACCTGTGTTATCAGAGTTTTGAGTAACTCGGGGCCATTGTTACTGCATACAGGATCGAAGTTGCAGGCAGAGACACGGCTCGAAAATGGTCATGATACACCTGTGTTTGAGTCACCAGCCCCAGCTCTGTTGCCGCTCACAAACAGCGACAACGGTAATTAAACTTGGCCTATGCTCAGTGCGACTCAGACGCATGCGCAGACCACCGATAATCACTCAGCTACATAAACATCGATATTACGTCCATCTCTGAATCAGGCCCATAGCGCTAGAGCCTTTTCTACAACCTGTGCTGAAGCTAACTGTCCGCCTGTTCGCCAGCAGCCTGTTAGTCTGTTCTAGGTGAAGGGTGCGCAATGTGGAGCCCCCCTTGACTTGATTCATGTTCATTGCAACACCCTGCACCCATTACAGGCCACTAAGTTGGAAGGTATGCACTAGGATACCCCAAATGATTTTAGCGTCAGGGACAAATATTGCACCATTTTTTATATGCAATTACTGAATATTGTATAGTCATGAAATGTCCAGATATAATCATACAAAGACCAATCACATATAATAAATGTTTGGTTTAAACAGTATTTACAATAGTAAAATTCTTGATTCCAGTGAAATGTAAATTCATATTAAGGTTTATGCAAACTGAGCTGATAGAACCTGCAAATTCAAGTTCTACAATTTAGATGAAATCGGTATGATATGCTGGCTGTCGGGATGCCTCCTGTCAGAGTACCAACGCTAACCCCGCTAACTGCCCTAACCATAAAAGGGCTAAGAGGACGGACGCCCCGTAATTACCTCGTTCGGGCATCTGTCCGCCTGTGTTCCGGTGTCGGGATTAAGGTAGGCGTCGGTATTTTGACGCCTATCTTAACTCTATTGTCGGGATATCAGCGTCGGAATTTAGTTCAGCTGACTACATCCCATTTAGATACAGCTTCTAAAACTACTCTTGTGTCTATGCACTAATTTAGGCTGTATGTTATTGGAAGAACTCAGATGGCAATGGATAACTCGCATAGGCATATGTCCACTTACCTGAGTCTAGTTATTATTATAATTTATTATTTATCTAGCAGTAATATTTTACACAGCACAGTATACTAAACTTATTTATTCATATGAGCCCCTGTCCTAGTGGAGCCTACAATCTAAGGCCCTGATTCAGAGCAGGACGCTCTGACAGAGCGCTCGCCCTGAATCAGGGCCGTCCCTCCTTCATTTTGGAGTGGCCTCCTGGCTGCTCGCAGCTGTGACCACCCACAGCTATAGCGAGCGGCCAAAATGATGGTCGCGATGGTCTAGACCATCGGGCTTGCGACGAGACCCTTGCGGTAGGGTCTCGCTGCCGCAAGCCCTGGAGTGCTTTTGGCTCTATCAGACATCACTTGTGATGTCAGTGGGGCCGGCCCCAGACGGTAGGCGTTCCCATGGGAACGCCTCCGTCTGGGCAGCCACTCCCCTGGCACGCCCACCAAAGGGGGCGTGCTGTCAATCAACATCGACAGCACGCCCCCTTTGGTGCGAGACCCATAATGACGGCTTGGCCGTCGTTATTCAGGTCTCGCGCATGCGCACTTGGGCAACATCGACCCGCTTGCGAGTGTTCAGCGCTCGCGAGCGGGTCTGAATCAGGCCCTAATTTCACTAACACCGGCACACACACTCTAATGACAATTTCATAGTAAGCCAAGTAACCTACCAGTATATTTTTGTACTGAGGGAGAAAACTGGAGCACCTGGGCCTGGGGAAAACTTGCATACTACATGCAGATGGTGCATAGACCCAGGTAGAAAGGGTAAACAATGTTAGGCTGCTGCCAAAAAAAGGAGTCTGCAATCTCTTTATGTAGACATAAGAAAAAGGCTAAATTACACCTTTTGTCAAAATTAGATACATAATAAAAAAAAAATTTGAATTCACTATTGCTGAAACCATTATGCATTAAGAAAACATCTAAAATAGTCACATTTATTGATACATATTTAAAATACCATATATAAGGAACAAAGACAATATAAATAAAATATATACTGCGTCTACTAAAGGTAACAATTTATAAGCATATTATTAGAACAATAACCACAGGGAGATATAGGAGTTCTTCACCTTTAGCAGCCTCCTTTCCCATAATGCTGGACACACTTACCAGTACTAAATGCCACCAGTCTTTCGACTCTGAGTAGTAAAGGGCGGATGTATGGAATGGACAGAATATCATTGGAGGACTACGAGATGTAATGTGAACAACCTAGTGTCAATACTAACAGAATGGCTGTAAGAGCTGATATGACATCTATGCAGGGGACCGGCCAAAGCAGGGTATGAGCAGAGTCAGGACATGTTCCAGTGGTCGGAGTTGGTGGCTCTCAGTAACAGGGTCAATATGCAATCCAGTCAGGGCTGCCGGCAAATAGTGAGCGTGTATGCACATGCCGCATGCAGGGTTCCGTCTCTGGCAATGTCATGCTGGGTACACATTATGTAATGTGTACCCAGCTTTATGTTTACTGTATCCTGTTCTCCTGTTATTCTCATTAACACTGGTTTGCTCTCACCGTTCCTGAATTCATTTAGTGGCTTTGACTCCAAATTTGCTCTCACCATTCTCAAGCTGATTATTGGTTCACATACTGTACTCAAATTATATATCTCCAGCACTATCTGTATATTACTGATATTGGCTCAGCAGGCTATCTCATTGGTGTTCAGTGCTGCACAGAAGTCTTGTCAGCAACAGTGCATTTAGGGCTCTATTTACTACAATCCGCATTTGTAGTGTAGATTGTAGTGTGATATTACCAACTGAATTCGCATTGCGAAATCAGGCAATATCACAGGGATTTACTACAAATCCCTTGCAGGGACATAGCTTGCGAGAAAGCTCTGTCACTGCGAATCCCCTCCACACACTAGTCACGGTATTTTTGCAAAAAAATACAGTGACTAGTGCCCCGCGCATGCGCCGACCACTGCCACTGCTACCAACCCGGTGCTAAGCCCCACCCCTTCATTAAGCCCCACCCCCACGATCGCGGCCTCCCTCTCCCTTAATTACACTTACCTGCATGATCCGGGCTACCGTGATGTCTTCCATATCCTCCGGTCAGGTGTTATCCCATACTGCACTGGTACCCGATCACCTGATGACCGGGCCGCAGTGCAGCATGGGAGACCAGCTGACCAGAGGGAGGACATCACGCAGAGCCCAGACCACCGGTCCCTGGAGTCAGGTAAGTAAATATTTTTTTTTTTTACAGTGAATCAGCGTGTGGTCTGTTTAGACCACACAGCTGATTACTGGGGCCGGCTCCCGGCTCTGCCTTTTAGAGCAGAGTGGGAGCCCGGTAACCAGGGGAGACCCTGGATAATGCCACCTCCAGGTGGCGTTATTATCACAGGGCTTTCCCCGGTATTTTTAGTAACTTGGTCGGATCACATTTCCCATTAAAATTATGGGAAATGCGATCTGCTTACTAAAAATAAGTGATACTTAGGAGTTGGAGTAGAATTTTCTGAATTCTACTCCAATTGCCCTATAGTAACTAGGTGATACTAAAATAATGTGAACAGGGTGTGAAAACACCCTTTTTCACTTTATTTTAGTAAAAATAATGTTAATAAATAGAGCCCTTAATCTCAAGAGAATCAGTTACAATCAAGTTGCTTTTTCTCCACACGGGGTAATTCTGTGTCAGTACCGACTGAACTATTCTAGTTGTGTTGATATCTTGGAATCCAGTTGACAGCACATGCGACAGTCTCCTATTCTACTGTTCACCTACACCTTCTAAAGCGCCTTTACAACTTGAAATTCTATAGAATCTGAGCATTTATGATTAGGTCTAATTCTATAAGTAAGGTGTCTACTACTGATGAATTCCTTGGCAAGACTGTTCTAACATTTTAATAAAGGTGACTAGACTGGTTCTGCTAACACCAAGTACAAAATACAAGTGCAATCACTGGCACAGGTGCAATGACAATGATGCTTTTTAAATTGTGCTGAGGTCCCACACCCATCTCCTTCTATGAAAGTAAATCATTGCATATTGGAGAAAAGGGAGCAGCACAGGAGAGGAGATGTTGCTGCCCGGTGTTTCCATGAGACCGGCTTACAAGCTAGAAGGGATTGTAACATGCTTAGCAAAGGCCATGAGTGCGATAATAACAGCTGCCAAACCTAACCTATACAATCAATATTACTAGTCTATATGTAGCCCTTGCTCACCTGTATTCAATAGGCTATTAACATGTCTGATAACTTGTCTGTGCTGGACTATTGATGGTGCCTCCACTCAAGCCAAGGCTTAAGAAATCTACAGGGGATTGGCTTGGGATAACCCTTATACACTAAAATGTAAAGTGAAGGTTGTCGAAGCTGGATAATTGGCTGAGACCAAATCTTAAATTAATATCGGACAACGCCATTTTGTGTCGCCCCTGACGATGCCATATTGCGTCATCAGCATAAAACCATTGTGTGCAATCCTATATGCGATTATTAGGGTCATGCGTCTGAATTGCTACCGCATATTGTTGCAAGTCCTATCATAACCCATACGCACATTAAATAAAACATATAAAATATACAAGACGCACAGCGCACAGTTCTGCTGTTTATCAAAGCACAAAACACATAAACGCACCATGCATACTAGCAACCATACGCAATATTCTCACACTTACACATACAATAACATAAAAATGTTCCCCGCATTAAAAGTAATACTAGAGGTTTTATTAGAGAATACTTATGTTGTGAAATGTAATGTATAAGATATTTAAGGTACATAAGCTAGTAGACATATCATATTTGGTACCATTCTAAATCACTGTTTATTTGAAGATTTCCGGTTTGACCCGCAAGGAGATCGCATCATGCGTTCGCAGGATATAAACTATATGACATTAGTGGTTAGAATGTAAAGCTGTATGAAGTGTCTTTTATTAGTTTAAACCAGTTCTTCGGCGGGAAAACCACACAAAGAAACATCTGAGGAACTGGGACATACCCCCAGTGATGCTGTATGAACTGTCCAATGACTCGCATCGTACCAGAATGTCCAGGAGCAAGACCCAAAGGAAACCTGTTAACTAGTTTCTTTGTTCTGTAAGGTATATAGCTGGCATACTGGTTATAGTACACAGCCATTCTTCTTGGATGACCACAGGCTTCTGGAGTGACGACTGTTTACTGGGACCAGTGCGCACGCGATTGTATCGGCTTGTACCTTTTGTATTTAATTGTCTTTGCGCTAACTTTGCTCGATCAGAGCGTGTAACTTTCTTTTATTGCAATAAGAACTTTTGTGCTTTGGAACCACAATATAAGTCTGGAAAGCAATTATTTCTTATACAACTTGTATCGCTAAACAGCGACATTTAGGGCGTATAGATTAAGGGGTATTGATAGATGGGGGCTCGCAACTGATATCACGCCACCGAAATTCGCACGATAGCGAACGGACCTCGATTCCGCACCAAAGGGTGGAGGCGCCATAAGCAGGTAAAAATGCACTGTGTTCAAAACCCTGCTACCATTCAGTGTTGGGGAATCGATGTCCTTTATTGCGTGATTTTAAGGGGCGCTGATTAGGAACCTGGGACTAGAGAGAAAGGTTTGTTTCTTTTATTGTCTGTTCGCGCTTTGTGTGTTAGTCGCCTTATTGTGTATGCGACTAGTCACACAACAGCGTGATTTTTTTATTTTCGCGCTTTTGTGTATCAGTCGCATTATTGTGTATGCGATTAGTTGCACAATAGCGTACATGTGTATCCGGTAATACTGCCGTGGGTTAAAACTATCATTTTGATAAATAGTTTTGTTATATGCACAGCGTGGTTAACTGGTTAACCCCTTTAAATTGCAACTGCCAAATTTAAGTAAAAGTTTTTCTGCGCAGAAAACAAAATGTGTATGAAAGTGAATGTATGCATATGATGTAAATAGGTCACTGTCTGTTAGGCCTAGGGAAACTCGGTAGGTGCCCGACGGGGCAAGAAAACTACTGGGCCAGTGTACAGAGCAGGTACATTGTGGTATTCGTTAGCTAACTGTAAGTTTCCCGTGCATCGGGAATACGGAGGTTAGCTCTTGATCGGCCCCTCAGAGTGATCGCAAAATCCATTGATCATTTAGGTTCTCTGGGCATTGTGATTAGACCACATGGTTGGGTAGACCGTGGTTGTGACGGGGGAGTCACATCACTGGAAAGGGGAAGCGCTATTGGAACAATTACATGCTACCAGGGGAAAGTAACTCAAAAAGGGTGAGCTAGAGTAGTTCTAGGCAGTATTCTGCTCCACATTGTGCACGCTGTCCATAACAACTAGCGGGCTGGTTGTACACAACGGGCAGGAGTGCGTACATGTTAGCTCTGAATCGTGTGCAAGCGAGCGGTGAAGCTTGGTTGAATTTGCCGCAAGCAGGGTAGATTGCAATAGGCAGGTATTTTGCTCTTCATTGTGCAAGCTGACCGAAACGACTAGCGGGTCGGCGGGCATAACGATAAGGAGTGCGTATACATTAGCTCGTGAATTCGTGTACCGGTCAACATTTTCTAAGCAGAGTTTAGCGTTTTCCCAGATGGGTGCTAGCCAATCGCTTGTCATGGTCGACGATAGGCTGCTCATGGAAGGACCAACAGGATCGGCAAGGCATATAATGTATACTAAGTATGGTGCGTATGCAACTGCGTACTGTGATGTATGGGTTAAGATGACCGAGGCATGTGTGAAGCCTTTTCCTAAAATCTGCAGTTTTGATTTGGAGGTGCTAAATAATTTAAAAGATAGGATATGTGTAGTCAAATCCCTGAAGACACGTGTAAAGTTTAATGACTGTTTAAAATTGTGGCAGCACGAGGGAAGCATGTGGATGAGTGGCGCGAACGTGACGCAAAACAGCATTGCGCACGCTTCTCAAGGGAGCGCGTACGTGACGCAGAACAGTGTCATGTGCACGCCTCATGGGAACGCGCCCATACAGCTAGGTAGTGCTTCCAATAGCAAAGGGAATAGCGCATGCGCACCAGCACCACCCTATGCGGTGGGCGGTCATGGTATAGCCGATAACAAAATCTATAAAAACAGAACAAGTAATTTGTACCCTGTCCTGAGTAACCATAAGGAAAATGTGTATGCAGATGATGAACCTGTTGTAGTGTCAGCCGTTTCACATGCAATTAATCTGCTAGAGACAGTACTGATACAGGAAATGGAAGTGACCTCACCAAGTGTAGTAGCAGAAGTGATCCCACCTGCCGTAAAGGCCATGGAGATCGGTGAGAACAGTGCAGTACGTAGCAGTAGCAGATTGAACCCCCCAAGTACCAAGGCCAAAGTTCCTATAGTTACAGAGAGGGTGTAGTTCCCATGAGGGAAGTAACTATACACTGTCCATGGACAAGGGCAGAGTTACTTTCCAGATTTCCCTGATCCTAGGAAAGAGTTAGCTAAGTGTCAGAAGTTTGTTAAGGATTTGGGTAATGCCCACCAGCCAACTAACAAAGATTGGCGAGTGGTATTAAGGGCATGTCTTCCCTCTAATACCGATGTAAAAAAGTTTATCACATCTTGTGTATTGGATGGAGATGTACCCTTAGCTGATGAGGATAATCAGCAGAACATTACACGTATAGTCACACAATTGGCCGTATATTTTCCAGTGGTAGTGAACTGGAGTAAGATCTTCAGTATCAGACAGAAGGATAGTGAGTCTGCAGCAGAGTATTTCACCCGAGCACTGCAAATAATCACTCAGTACACTGGGATAGAGGACATAAAGGATAACACACACCACAGGGAAGTAGCTGTCACAGTACTTATGGATGGTCTTAAAGATAGTCTGAAGACCAGGGTTCAAACCTCTCAGCCTAACTGGAGAGGGCTTACGGTAGACTCTCTCAGGGAATCAGCTATAGAACATGATAAAAACATCCTCAGGAAAAGAGAAACCCAAAGTGAAAAACTAATGGCAGTCAGCATTCAAGCTTTAGATGGAATGTACACCCAACCACAACATGCATACCACACCCAGCAACAAAGCACATATCAACATACCATGCCACAACACCCATACCATACACAGCCGCAAGCTCTTCATGCACCCCAATTTACACAGAAACAACCTTTTAACACATCTGAATCACGGACATGTTTTAAATGTAACCAACAGGGACATATAAGAAAGTTTTGTAAAGCAAAGTGGGGGCCACTGAAACTGGGAGCACCTAGTTACATACAGAAAGGGCACCCCCAGGCATCAGGAAACTTCCAGCAATCACCTGCCCACATTGTGGCAGTGAATGCTCTATGAAGAGAGTGACAGTCGGCACTAGGGGTTAGGTCATACCTGTAGTCTACAGCCAGTCAGGTTAACTGAGAGTACTAGGGAAGAACCTACAATGACAGTAGATATAGCTGGTACTAAACACTCTTTTCTTGTAGACACAGGGGCGACCAGATCAGTGTTAAATTCTACATCAAATTTACAGGTGACCAACAAGACAGTACCAGCAATGGGAGTAACGGGTAAAGTGCAGCATTATCCTTTAACCAAATCTGCAGAGGTCACTATTGGGCCACTGCATACCAAGCATTCTTTTCTCCTAGCAGCGACGGCTCCTACTAACCTGCTGGGAAGGGATTTGTTATGTAAAATGGGATGTGTCATTTACTGTACCCCTGATGGTATATTCCTAGATATCCCAGAGAGAGTTGAGCATGAAGTAAGGGATATGTTGGACACTCCACAAAGGTTAATGCTTCACTCTACCATTTTCGAGCAAAGTCCATCTCAGGTAAACAAGATGTTATCTCAGATACCGCGTTGCCTTTGGACTAAAGATGAATACAGGACACTGGATTAATGGCAAACGTAACTCCTGTAATGGTTATCTTAAAACATGGAAGACAGGCTTCTAAAATCCCTCAGTACCCTTTAAAGCCAGAGGTGGACTTAGGGGTGTATCCTATAATTGAGAGATTGCTTCAACAGGGGATTTTAATCCGTACAGCAAGTGTAGCCAACAGTCCCACCTTTCCAGTGAAGAAGGCTGGCGGGAGGGGTTTTAGGTTAGTACAGGACCTTAGGGGTGTAAATAAAGTAGTCGAGAGCCAATTCCCTGTAGTACCCAATCCAGCTGTCATCCTCATGCAGATTCCACCATCTGCAACCCATTTTACTGTCATTGACCTATGCTCTGCTTCTTCTCTGTCCCTCTTCACCCTGATTGTAAGTATCTATTTGCATTCACCTACAGGGGGGTACAATATACATGGACATAATTGCTCCAGGGTTTCATAGATAGCCCCAGTATTTTCTCTCAAGCCTTACATGACTGTTTGCAATCTTTTCAACCAAGCAATTGATCTGTTCTAATCCAATATGTAGATAATTTATTGTTGTGCTCTGATTCATTTATGTTATGTTTAAATGATACTAAACTACCGTTGCTTCATCTCTCACAGACAGGACACAAGGTTGCTAAGTACAAAATACAGCCATGCCAGACTAAGGTTAAATACTTGGGACACTGTCTAACCCAGTGCCTACGACATTTGACAACCAACAGAATCCAGGCCATACAGACCATGATACTGCCGCAGAACCAACAGCAAATCCGTACCTTCTTGGGCATGTGTGGATACTGCAGATCATGGAACCCAGGTTTTTCTATTTTAGCCTTACCTTTGCAGGAATTGGTGTCATCTTCAAAACCCGACCGTGTCAAACACACTGAGGAAACAGAGCAGGCTTTCCTTAACCTTAAGGACAGTCTGACAAAAGTACCTGCATTGGGAATACCTAATTATGAAAAACCTTTTGATTTATATTGTACGGCTGCTGATGGCTGCGCAGCAGGTGTCCTCACACAAAAACATGGTGATGCTAGTAGACCTGTAGCATACTACAGTGTACAATTGGACACTGTGGCAAGATCACTCCCAACGTGTTTAAGAAGTGTAGCAGCAACGGCTCTTTTGGTAAGTAAGAGTGAGGATGTAGTATTAGGCCATGATATGATTGTTTATACACCCCATGCTGTATCTGCTTTGCTGAATTCTGCCCAAACCAGACATGTTTCCTCAGCTAGGCTCACGAAATGGGAACTAGCTCTAATAGCACCTGCAAATATCACCATTAAACGGTGCAGTACGTTAAACCCAGCTATGTATTTACCATATGTGCCTCAGGATGCACAAAGGTTGGAGAGAGGTGAGTCTCTGGTGGAAGGTGAGTTTTGCAGGTATACTGATGCACATGATTGTATGGAATATTTGAATCAGACCTTTACTGCAAGACCTGACATACGGGATACACCTTTAGAAAATGCAGATGTGACATTTTACATGGATGGGAGTTGTCATAGACAGACTGACACTGGAGAGTTATGTACAGGTCATGTTGTGGTAAATGACGAAGACATCATAGAAGCCGAACCTCTTGGTCCACCTCACTCAGCCCAAGTGGTGGAGCTGGTGGTACTAAGAAGAGCGTGTGAATTAGCAAAAGACAAATCTGCTAATATCTACACTGACTCTAGTTATGCCTTCGGGGTAGTACATGATTTTGGTGCTCTATGGCGTCTGAGAAATTTTATGACAGCAGCAGGCACACCAGTCGCACATTTCCAGACACATAAAATGACTACTGACAGTGATCCAGTTGCCTAAGGCAGTGGCCGTAATTAAGTGTAATACATGTGAGGACGATCCGGTGTCACTGGGCAACAACAGGGCAGACGAAGCTACCAAATGGGCAGCAGGTTTAAAAATGAACATGCCAATTAACCAAAAGATGTTTCAAATGACTGATATGTAGAAATTAATTGAGATGCAAAATTTGTGTTCCATTCAGGAAAAGGCAGTCTGGAGGTCCAAGGGATGTGGGCAAGAGTCCTCTGGACTCTGGAGAGATGGACAAGGTAAGCCAGTGGCTCCCAAGGTGTACTACCCAAGCCTGGCTGAGGCAGAGCATGGTCTGATACATCATACGTGATACACCATTAGAAAATGTAGATGTGATGTTTTACAGGGATGGGAGTTGTCATAGACAAACTGACACAGGAGAATTATGCACAGGTTATGCTGTTGTAAATGATTATGATGTTGTAGAAGCCGAACCACTTGGTCCACCTCATTCAGCACAGGTGGCTGAACTGGTGGCATTAAGGAGAGCATGTGAACTGGCAGAAGGTAAGTCAGCTAATATCTACACTGACTGTAGGTATGCCTTTGGGGTAGTCCACGATTTTGGTGCTCTTTGGCGTCTTTGAAATTTTATGACAGCAGCAAGCACAGTTGTACACTCACACCACATAAAAGGACTCTTGACAGCAATCCAACTGCCAAAGGCAGTAGCTGCAATCAAATGTAAAGCCCATACTTGTGAAGAAGACCCGCTGTCACTGGGCAATAACAGAGCAGAATAAGCTGCCAAATGCGCAGCAGGGTTAAGAGTTAACATACCAGTTAATCAAATAATGGTTTTTCAGGCAATTGATACATTGAAATGAATTGAGATGCAAAATTTGTGTTCCATTCAGGAAAAGGCAGTCTGGAGATCAAAGGGATGTGGGCAAGAGTCCTCTGGACTAGATGGACAAGGTAAGCCGGAGGCTCCCAAGTGTTATATATTGATTAAACCTCTAAACATAGATGGCGCTAGGTAGCGCTATGACCAGTCTCACACCCCGATAAAAGCTTTCAGATTTTGAATGTGGTTCCAATGCACAAAAGTTATTATTCAAGAAAAGTACAGATAGTTACACGCTGTGATCTAAATACAATAAGCACAAATAAATTTATACAATGACTAGGTACAGTTGATATACATATGCATAAAACAGTGATTAAACTTCAAAATACAACCATACAATGAAAGAGAGAGAGAGAGAGAGAGAGAGAAAGAGAGATGTCTGCGGAGAGCACATGTCCAAGATGGCTAATGAGGGTGTGTGTGTGTGTGTGTGTGTGTGTGCATGTGTGTGTGCGGGGGGGGGTTGTTGGGGATGACACATGCCCTATTGTGGTCTCTAGACAAACTCCATTTTGAAAACTCACATAATACACTCCATTTTGAAAGTAAGAAAACTCACATTATGTTGTAACTCTGTAAATCATATATCCATTCATGATCACAATTATGATAACTAGAACAACCAATTTGTATTATACAACAACAAAACTGAGTAGAATTATAACTATAATCACAAGACTATTAATTCACAACTTCCATGAATCAAGCACATGTTTCAATGGGGGGAGGGGAGTATCACATGTAATGCCATTGTCTAACCCACTTGCTGGCAGCCATCTTTAACAAAACTGCAGACTACCTTACACACGGTTATTACTTATACCATTCAAAGCTGTTATTAATTAAACTTCCATGATATAACACTGATACCAGCCTAGGATTACATTCATGGTACTATACAAACTTATTCAGATGGTAAACACCATATAGTAGCCAAAATACCAGTACTCACAGTACACAATTCTATCATAACACTGAAATAACACCAAACCTATGCCAGTCTTATAGCCATGATCACACTACTAGTAATTCACCATTCCAATGAATCAAGTACTTGGTTCCAGGCCCTAACACAGCTCACCAGCGGATCTCAAACAATTATATCAACCAGCACCAATCATTACAAATACCATAGTTCTGTTTCACATACTACAAAAAACTCCATAATGAATCCCTTTCCTGCATGCTGATCTTACAAGCTAGATCACACTATATCATCCACTGTATGCTAACACAGACTTATGAATTCCTTTAACTACAAACTTGTTACATACAATCTGTATAAGCTACATTACAGATTAACACACAACTAGCTACAGAGACCCAAATAGACTAACTTCTGTACAGTTTAACAACAATATACTTAGCCATATTCCAGGGGTACAAAGTCCCATTTTTGGTTGTCTTGTGAGAGGAAGACCTCTCTCTCTCAGTTCCCTGCTCCAAGTGTGTCTGCCAGCATGTGTGTTCTCAGCCTATTTTTTCTGGGAGTGTCCCCAGTGTGAATGCCATACTCCTCCCCTCACCTGTGAGGCTGTTTCCATAAAAGGACATCCCAAACCCCCACCTTGAAACTCCTGTCCCAACAGTGTGAGAGCAGGCCACTGGTATGCAAATGCTAGTTAGATTGTAGTTTCAGTTAGCCATCTATTGATATGCTCGTTTCTATGTAAACTTGTTCTGGGACCTGACTCTGGGATGTGATTACAGACCTATTTATATATTCGGTTCTAGTTGTATAAGGATTTGTTTTTAATATATTTTGGTCTTAATATATTCTATATTATATGGTGATATTGGTATACCCTCTGTATACAAACAGGAAAACACAATCTCATTGGAGTAGCATTCAACAGTTTCTTGGTCTTCTGTTACAGGACATTTAACAGGTCACTTCAAATGGACACAGGTCAGCCTCCAACAGCCTTTTGCCTCCTTTTTCCCGCTGCATGCAAATCTAAGCTGCTAACATTACATAGTACATTTTAGTGTTTTAACTCTCTACAGTTCATAAGTTGCGATCTTCTCACCGATGACACCGGAAAGATGTTGAGACAGAGTAGATCAGTACAACACCAAACATGGTCCGCTTATCATGTACTAAACCTTAGATACCAAATAATCTTTATTTCACAACATTAGTAATAAATGAATAAACCTTGAATATTACACTTTGAAACTTTGGAACCTTTTATGTAAGTGTGCAGTGTGTAAGTATGAGGGGTTTGGGAAAAAGGGCGCTTCTGTATTTATGTAGTGAGGACTTTTAACTTGGGGCAGATGCGTACGCATGAAGCTAATAAACAGCGTTCGCATGTGGGGTATTAGGCATTCGCTAATGTGTGTCATGTTAACAGTGCAACTGTGCATATTTAATGTGTATATGGGGTATGATGAGATATGCGATCGCATGATGCGAATTATAGCATCGCCGTATGTACTTATAATGGCGAGTTTCACTAAAATGGCGCTGGGCGGCCAGTCGCAAAATGGTGTCTCATTGCCATTCGCAAAATGGCGTCACACAGATCTAATTTTAAACCGATCCTGTCTCAGCCAATCATCTGGCTTTGACAGTCCACCCTTTGATAGCAAACAACATGCTATCATACTCTGATTTTAAAATTAATTTAGGCTTACATTATGACATATCATTTTAATGTTATATTATTGGATGGCACAAGGTGATTCTTAATCCATCAATAATGTGTCTCTAGGAGGGGACATAAATCTACCCTACGCACACCGCGGATCTTAGGAGATCATGGGAAAGGATGTGGGGATGCACCAATCCTATAAACAAAGTCTTGAGGGGGAATAGGGACTTACATTATTTGAGATGTTTAAAATAACATTTTAATAATACATTTTATGCATGTCTAAATCTTATACATCATTCGATGGTACCTTCTAGTTCAGGGTTGTAATGCAGTTACTATCAATTCTACTATCAATTACCACTATCATAACCTCAATTTCTCTATTTATTTTCCACACTTTATCATACTATGTGTGAAGATATGGGGATAGTGTGTTTTTATGGATACCAAAGCATTTCACCATGTGTAAGGGTCATAATCTCTGGAAGTATTCTTCCCAAATAACATAAACAATTACTGTACTGAGTTTGGCCACTCCATTGATATCACCATCAGCTCCCCTCTCCGTCCTCTGTCCTCTGTCACAGAAACCAAAGATCCCGAAACAACCCAAGATAATGAGAACTCTGGGAGAAAACACGAAAGATAACCGCAGCAGGCCAAGCTATTTCTAAAACAAGGATCTACAAATTTATTTAGCTCAGGTATCTCACTGTAACCTTTAATCTTCCCGGAACAGGCTTGCAATCGACAGGTCTGCGTTATCTGCTTCGATTCCGCCTTATCTCTCCACCGGTTGGTTGACCTCCTTACAGTGAGTGGAATGGACCCAGGTATCTCTCTCCGCCACCTTCAATGAAGTCCTACTCATCAGTAACACCTGATATGGATCTTCCCACTAATCTGTCAGACAACCTGAACGTAAGAAATTTCTGATCATAATAAATTCTCCAGGTTCAACATCATGACAGTTTATTTCAGGCATATCATGTGACAACAATTTCAGTTTCTGCTGTTGCTGTTTCAGCTGTTTACTTATTGTTATAAGATACCTTACAGTTACCTCGTTGTTACCTTTCAGATCTACCTGCGGATTTATAATCAAATGAGGTTGTCTACCAAACAATATTTCAATGGGGGACAGATTTAGAGGGGGCCTGGGGGTGGTCCTGGTGCTATTATTACTCATCAACTTACACATGCTTCTGGATGACCACACCTGTGAAATGGGTACCCCTATCACTTTAAATAATTCTAGGGATACCGTGTCTGCATACAAAACTCCTGAACAATTTTGTTAGCAATGAACCCAGCAGTATTAGTGGTGGCTGTATATGCCTCAACCATATTAGAAAACACATCAGTGCACACTAATACATACTTGAGATTCCTGCAGGGTAGTAATTGGATGCTTTAAATTTGCATTACCTGAAATGGTCTGTCCGTCGGAGGGATGTGTGATGGCTCGGGTGGCATTGTTTTCCCAACGTTTTTCCTCAAGCCGGTCAGAGTCAGACCGTGCGCTGCCTCAACCAAGCTTGGGTAATATGCTTTGGGAGCCACTGGCTCACCTTGTCCATCTCTCCAGAGTCCAGAGGATTTTGGCTCACATCCCTTTTATCTCCAAACTACCTTTTCCTGTATGGAACACAAATTTTGCATCTCAATTAATTCCTGCATATCACCAGTTTGGAAAAGCCACTCTTTGATCAACCGTATGACATATTTATTCTTAAACCTGCTGCCCCTTTTTCGCAGCTTTGTCTGTTGTTATTGGAACAGCTGTTCAATAGTACCCCCCCCGTATGTAAATTAAATCTGAAAAGGAAAAAAAAAATTTTTTTTTAATGGGGAGTGTGAAACGGAACTGGCTGAGGGATTGAATGTGGAGGTTGTGACTGGGTATGGAATGTGTCTTATGGCCGTATTTGATATGTGTGTTAGGGTTGTTTAGTTTGTGACTGCGCAGGATTGTATGTATTGAGGACTTGCAGCTGCGCTGGTGAGTAGGTGTCTGGTGGCTGTGAAGACACTGTTTCAAGAGCTTGAATACTGTCAGCCATTGGCTTCTCACTCTGGATCTCTCTCTTCTTGGGATGTTTTTTTTTCCTGTGATTATTCAAGAGAGGGTACAAGTTACTTGTTACGTTTTTCTTATAAAAATTTTTTTTTTACATCAATTGTACCTACACCCCCATCCGCATACGGCGGTGGTGGTGCACATGAACTACTGACATTACCTTCCACAATGCTACTTTGCTGTGCATGCGCACTATTCAGCGGTGCGCCCGCACTGCAATTTGACATCGCTTGTGCGTTTCCCTGTACTGTGCCCGCAACGCTGGCTTGCGCTGCATGCACACCCTTAAGCCACGTGTTCCCTTCGTGCAGCCACAGCTTTAAACAACTGTTATACTTTACCTTTTTCATTTGAGAGCGCACCATACAGATGCTATCTCGGACATAGTTCAATACATCCTTATCAAAGCTACCAATTCTGGGAAACGACCTTACACTCTTTATCGTCATCTTAAACCATATATAACAGTACCTAATTGCATAAGCACCATACTTAGTATGCATAATACGACGTGCCGATCCAAGCGGCGCTTCCATTAGCAGCACATCATTGTCTAACATCTCTACTGTTTGCGTGGCTCCCATCCTGGGACAAAACCTACGTTTTTCAATAAAGATTTAAACTGGTGAAAGAAAGTCAAGATACTTTAACTTATCTGTGGACGTCTTGGAAAAAGGGTGTATCCACAAACCCTATGGAAGAACTCTAGACGCCTCCACTCACCTATGGAAGAAAAGCTGCTCCCACGCAGAAATCCCTTGATGACTACGTTTCAACCGCTAGGGGGCAAAATATACCCTTTGTTTTCTAGTTGATTTCGTCCACTCTCTCACCAGTTCACAACCACAGTTTAGCCCAAAACTATGCGGTTCAATTATAGTACTCAAATAAGCCTAACCGATTACTGAATAATATACTCACACTGGGAGCCAAACCCTAACAAAAATAACAACCATACACCTGCTTTGTGTAAAGTAAATGGTAAGCTGCTACCGAGTCACTAGGCCACTCCTTACGCCTAGCAGTTAAGGGTCTTACGGTACCCTTAACATTTAGGTCCTGTGTTACACCCTAAACAAATACTCAACCCAGTTATTGGCAACAATTGATAATGTAATCTCAATGGCTTTGTTTAAAACATGTGGCAGCACAACCGGAAATGCGTATACGCTATTGTGCGACTAGTCGCATACACAATAATGCGACTTCCCCTTTTTAACACACAAAACAAAATATAAAGAAAAAAAACTATTGATGAAGGAAAACAAACTTTTTCCTCCTTCGTCCCTGGATTCTAATCAGCACTCCTTCTACACAATAACCGGCAGTGCGCTCTCAGCAACAAAATGGTAACAGGCGACGGCTAAATGCGTCTCCTGTCATGGCGCTAAGGATTCTGCCTTTGAACCTCTATATACCCCTGCCTATACCTTCTAATATCCTTCCTATAAACCTCTAAGGATGACGCTAATTTGCTTACGCAGTCATACAGTAAATAAAGACTCCAGACCTAGAACCTGTGGTTCTAAAGCACAAAGTATTATTCAAGTAAAAGTACAGCAGTTACACGCTATGATCCTCATATAATCTTAGCGCAAAAAGATTATACAGACCCAAGTACAATTATACATACGCAGCGCTCTCTGTTCCAGATGTTAGGCATCAGCAAGAAACCCCTCGTCAATCAGCATTCAGCACAAAGACTAGGAACCCAGGGTCAGAGCACACATATTTATACCCCCCAGAAATAAACAACACAATAGAGAAGTTTGTTGCTAATACCATTGGTCCTAAAGGAGAGGGCATATGTTACAAGGCATTTAACAGGTTGATTCAAATAGACACAACCCAGCCTCTAACAACTGTGGGTCTCTGGTTTCCTGCCTCATGCAACATCCTAACAGTTGTTCATATAATGTACATTTTGTTGCTTGAAGTCTCTGCGGTCCATAAGTTGAGAATGCATGATGCGATCTCCACACCGATGGTATCGGAATACTGTTGAAAGAGTATGCATCAGTACAATACCAATCACGGCTTACTTATCATGTATAAAACCTTAGTTACCAAATAATCTTTATTTCACAGAATGAACAAACTTAAATCTTATACTTTAAAGCTTATTAAACCTTTTATGTGAATATGTAATGTGTAAGTATGCGGGGTGTGATGTAAAGACGCTAGTTAACTTGTGTATGAGAAATGGTGCACTTAAATCTCACTTAAACTAAGTGAACACCGAGCAGTGTGGAATGCTGAGCCTTATAGTTCCATGACTTGCTCATGCCCCAGCAGCCCCCACCCTTTTCAGGTTCCAAAATACTGGTCTTTGTTCTCCCAGGGCCTATGTGAATGCAAATTAGCACAGCTACAAGACCCAAACCTCAGATAACACTCTTGGCTTTGAAGGTATTTTATTGTAGGAAGCCTGCTAATGTAAGGTGCTACAAACGACCCTCTTGCTGTATTCGAGCAGGGCCACCTGCAGACGTTATGTCCATGAAGTTTGTCTACACAGGCTAGTTGTCACGTGGCCATTTGCTCTGTTTAGCTAATGCAATCCAATTTTGACATACTGTACAGCCATTTCTGAAATATATCCTTTAGGGGAATTATAATAATATACACTTTATCCAGAGCACCCAAACTACGTAAAGTCATGAAATGGGCTTTTGATGAATCGCCGTAACTTATGGCGATGGTCACAGATGCAATCGCATGATGCTAATAGTAATATAGCCACATGTACTAAAGTGTGAGTTTATCTAAAATGGCGCTTAGGCGGCCATTCGCAAAATGGCGTATTGCGATCTCATTTCCAAGATGGCGTCTTGCGGCCAGTCGCAAGATGGTGTCGCTGTGATTCAATTTTAAACTGATCTTGTCTCAGCCAATAATCCAGCTTCGACAGTCCACCCTTTGATAGCGAACAACATGCTATCACAATCTGATTTTAAAATATAATTTAGGCTTACATTTATATACTATTTAGTGTTATTATGGGATGGCACAAGGTGGTTCTTAATCCATCAATAATGTGTCTCTGAGTGGGGACATAAAACTACTATTATACGCACACCGCGGATCTTGGAAGATCATATGAAAGGTGTGGGGATACACCAGTCCTATAAAGGCAGTCTTGAAGGGGAATTGAGACTTTACATTATCTGAGGTGTTTTTACAAATAACATTTCAATAATACCTCCACCCTTTTGCTGAGAGACACCTGCCGAGTGTTACCGTGTATCAGATAGTGTGATTTACACTGCGAGCCCCCATCTGTTATATCCTGATATAATCTCTAAACATAGATGGCGCTAGGTATCGCTATGACCAGTCTCACACCCCAATAAATGCTTTCAGATTTTGAATGTGGTTCCAACGCACAAAAGTTATTATTCAAGAAAAGGACAGATAGTTACACGCTGTGATCTAAATACAATAAGCGCAAATAAATTTATACAATGACTAGGTACAGTTGATATACATATGCATAAAACAGTGATTAAACTTCAAAATACAACCATACAATGAGAGAGAGAGAGAGAGAGAGAGAGAGATGTCTGCTGAGAGCACATGTCCAAGATGGCTGATGAGGGGGTATGTGTGTGTGGGGGGTTGGGAATGACACATGCCCTATTGTCCAAACCGCATGGTCTCTAGACAAACTCCATTTTGAAAACTCACATAATACATTCCATTTTGAAAGTAAGAAAACTCACATTATGTTGTAACTCTGTAAATCATATATCCTTTAATTATCACAATTATAATAACTACAACAACCTATTTGTACTATACAACAACAAAACTGAGTAGAAATATAACTATAATCACAAGACTATTAATTCACAACTTCCATGAATCAAGCACATGTTTCAATGGGGGGAGGGGAGTATCACATGTAATGCCATTGTCTAACCCACTTGCTGGCAGCCATCTTTAACAAAACTGCAGACTACCTTACATACGGTTATTACTTATACCATTCAAAGCTGTTATTAATTAAACTTCCATGATATAACACTGATACCAGCCTAGGATTACATTCATGGTACTATACAAACTTATTCAGATAGTAAACACCATATAGTAGCCAAAATACCAGTACTCACAGTACACAATTCTATCATAACACTGAAATAACACCAAACCTATGCCAGTCTTATAGCCATGATCACACTACTAGTAATTCACCATTCCAATGAATCAAGTACTTGGTTCCAGGCCCTAACACAGCTCACCAGCGGATCTCAAACAATTATATCAACCAGCACCAATCATTACAAATACCATAGGTTCTGTTTCACATACTACAAAAAACTCCATAATCAATCCCTTTCCTGCATGCTGATCTTACAGGCTAGATCACACTATATCATCCACTGTATGCTAACACAGACTTATGAATTCCTTTAACTACAAACTTGTTACATACGATCTTTATAAACTACATTACAGATTAACACACAACTAGCTACAGAGACCCAAATAGACTAACTTCTGTACAGTTTAACAACAATATACTTAGCCATATTCCAGGGGTACAAAGTCCCATTTTTGGTTGTCTTGTGAGAGGAAGACCTCTCTCTCTCAGTTCCCTGCTCCAAGTGTGTCTGCCAGCATGTGTGTTCTCAGCCTATTTTCTCTGGGAGTGTCCACAGTGTGAATGCCATACTCCTCCCCTCACCTGTGAGGCCATTTCCATAAAAGGACATCCCAAACCCCCACCTTGAAACTCCAACAGTGTGAGAGCAGGCCACTGGTATACAAATGCTAATTCGGTTGTAGTTTCAGTTAGCCATCTATTGATATGCTGGTTTCTATTTAACAGGTCACTTCAAATGGACACAGGTCAGCCTCCAACAGCCTTTTGTCTCCTTTTTCCCGCTGCATGCAAATCTAAGCTGCTAACATTATATAGTACATTTTAGTGTTTTAACTCTCTACAGTTCATAAGTTGCGGACGCATGAGAAATACATTCACCAGGGTGGTATCTGACCAAACTCAGTACAGTAGTTGCTAAGAGATCTGTTATCCCAGAAACTCGGAGTCAGTGTGAAGGCCTATTGTCTGAGGAATACTGTATGTGTGCAAACTGTGGATCCCTAATTGATGAAAAGTGCATCCAGCGGTGCCAGTTCAAGAGTAACCTGTATTTGGGCGAGCATCCTTTAGAGGATTACCATTCCTTAGTGGGTAAGGTCTTAAACCACACTGAGTGTTGGGTTTGCACTCATGTGCCTCAGGGACAACATAATGTAGGGTTAGTACCACTCCAGTTAAATTACTCTGAGGTTCTTGGATTACTTAAGGGGAAAATGCTGGATGGGAAATTCGTTAAGTACAAGCCTCTAAATTTTAAGCTCCATCAGTACCAGGTGGATAGATCCCTGTTATGTTTAAACATCACCAATTCCAATAAACCAGGAAATTGGGAGGTGTCCAGGAACAATCAGACAATGACCTTTTCACACAGAGCTGATAATGTACCAGTAGATGGTGGACTTATACGTAATATTACCAATGGAAGATACTTCTGGTATAAGTATACACTTAGTTCTACCAAGGTAATGGTTGGCAGAGTACCTGAAGGGTACTGTGCAGTTATTGTACAACCCAAAATGTGTACCAGCCAAATGGGAAAATCTGGAGTAGGATTATTTATTAGAGAATTGTGCCCGATGATCACTTATGCACTCCCAGACGATGTGTATTTTATATGTGGAAGGAAAGTGTACAAGTGGCTCATTCCGAGTTCTGAAGGTTTATGTTATCTGGGAAGGGTACTCCCAGAGGTTATGACCATTACACATGGTGAAATGCTTGGTATTCATAAAAACACACCATCACCATATCTTCATACACAGTATGAACACAGAGACAAAAGAAATATGATACCTGGTGATGTACATACAGCCACACAGTTGATTAGCGAAACAACTGGCTTCCAAATTTTGGTAGTATTAGATCCAACCAGGATCACTCTGGGTACTTTAAATTTTAGATACATCCAAGACCTTGCTAAATTAATAGTATCACTGAAATGTATGATGACACATTCAGGTACACTGGTAAGGAGCTACAGGCCTATAAGAAAGAACTTGTGCAACATAGACTAGTGTTAAATTATTTAACAGCTGTTACTGGTGGATACTGTGTGACTCTGGCCACCCAAATTGGTGTCAAGTGTTGCACTTACATCACAAATAATACTGGTGATCCCAAGGAGGTGATACACCGGAAGATGGATGAGATTTTGCAGCTGAAATGGGAATTTCGAAAGAACCATTTTGCCTCATTGATTGAAGTAGAGGAAAAGGCAGAAGAGTGGTTCTCATAGTTGAACCCTGTAAAATGGTTCTCCGGTCTAGGAGAGTGGGTCCAAGAAATGGTTGCTAGTGTAGGTAAGCTCCTGATCCTCATATTGGTTGTCATCTTAGTAATTGGCTTATGTGTCAGATGTGTTCCTGCTGTGTTAAAACATGGAAAATGTAATATTAAGGTAAACCGGGAGTATGAAATTATGATGGTGGTTATTATTAATAGTATGAATACTAAGGTAAATAAAGAACTGCAATACAATCCTGAACTAGAATGTACCATCAGATGATGTATAGATTTAGCCATGCATGAAATGTATTATTAAATGTTATTTTAAACATCCTAAATAATGTAAGTCCCTATCCCCTTCAAGACCTCCTTTATAGGTTAGGTGTATCCCCACATCTTTCCCATGATCTTCCGAGATCCGCGGTGTGCATATAAGGGTAGTTTTATGTCCCTCCCAGGGGCATATTATTGATGGTTGAATGACCACATTGTGCCATCCCATAGTATAACATTAGATAATATTTCATAGTGTATGACTGAATAAAAGTAAGACTAGAGTGTGATAGCGTTTTGTTTGCTATCAAGGGGTGGACTGTCGAAGCTGGATAATTGGCTGAGACCAAATCTTAAATTAATATCGGGCGACGCCATTTTGTGTCGCCCCTGACGATGCCATCTTGCGTCGTCAGCATAAAACCATTGTGTTCGATGCTATATGCGATTATTAGCATCATGCGTCTGCGTTGCTACCGCTTATTGTTGCAAGTCCTACCATACCCCATACGCACATTAAATAAAACATATAAAATATACAAGACACACATAACACATAAAAGCACCACGCATACTAGCGACTTTACGCAAAATTATCACACTTACACATACAATAACTTATAAAAAGGTTCCCCGCATTAAAAGTAATACTAGAGGTTTTATTAGCGAATACTTATGTTGTGAAATGTAATGTATATGATATTTAAGGTACATAAGCTAGTAGACATATCACTGTTTATTTGCAGATTTCCAGTTCGATCCGCAAGGAAATCGCATCATGCGTCTGCAAGATATGAACTATATGAAATTAGTGGTTAGAATGTAAAGCTTTATAAAGTGTCTTTTTATTAGGTTAAACCAGTTCTTCAGCGGGAAAACCACACAAAGAAACATCTGAGGAACTGGGACATACCCCCAGTGATGCTATCTGAACTGTCCAATGACTCGCATCGTACCAGAATGTCCAGGAGCAAGACCCAATGGAAACCTGTTAACTAGTTTCTTTGTTCTGTAAGGTATATAGCTGGCATACTGGTTATAGTACACAGCCATTCTTCTTGGATGACCACAGGCTTCTGGAGTGACGACTGTTTACTGGGACCAGTGCGCACGCGTATGTATCGGCTTGTACCTTTTGTATTTAATTGTCTTTGCGCTAACTTTGCTCGATCAGAGCGTGTAACTTTCTTTTATTGCAATAAGAACTTTTGTGCTTTGGAACCACAATATAAGTCTGGAAAGCAATTATTTCTTATACAACTTGTATCGCTAAACAGCGACATTTAGGGTGTATAGATTAAGGGGTATCGATAAGGTAATACTTCCCCCTTTTCCCCATAATTTAACACTACTATACTTTATGGACCAACAAGAAAAACGTCTTTATTAATCAGGAATGTCTGTAGGAGAATGGTACAATATACAACCATTATAAAGCATGCAAATATTTCAATTTACCCAATAAAAGTTGTCCAATAATAGTGTAAAAATATGTACTATATAAATACAATATTTACTTGAATCTCATTAACTATTTATTTATGCTTTTATTAGAGATGAGCGGTTTCGGATCTCAGAGATCCGAACCCACCCGAATTTAGAGATCCGGGATGAGAACCGAACATGTGTTCAGTTCCCCCACCGGTCCCAGATCTCAAACCGAGGCAAAATCTCTCAGAGACTAAATCTCGCGGCTCGCGAGCTTTTGTCTCTGCTTTATAAGGAGTCCCCGCATCGGCGCCATTTCACCTCGGCTGTGGAGAGTGAACAGGGAGGGTGGGTAGTGTAGGGCTGGTGCTGTCTGCTGTATCCATCTGGGCTGGTGCTGTCTGCTGTGTCCATCTGGGCTGGTGCTGTCTGCTGTGTCCATCTGTGCTGCTGTGCTGTCTGCTGTGTCCATGTGTGCTGCTGTGCTGTCTGCTGTGTCCATCTGGGCTGGTGCTGTCTGCTGTGTCCATCTGGGATGCTGCTGTCTGCTGTGTCCATTTGTTCAGGTGCTGCCTGCTGTGTCCATCTGGGCTGGTGCTGTGACCATCTGGGCTGGTGCTGTCTGCTGTGTCCATCTGGTTTGGTGCTGTCTGCTGTGTCCATTTGTTCAGGTTCTGCCTGCTGTGTCCATCTGGGCTGGTGCTGTCTGCTGTGACCATCTGGGCTGGTGCTGCCTGCTGTGTCCATCTGGGCTGGTGCTGTCTGCTGTGTCCATCTGGGCTGGTGCTATCTGCTGTGACCATCTGGGCTGGTGCTGTCTGCTGTGTCCATCTGGGCTGGTGCTGTCTGCTGTGTCCATCTGGGCTGGTGCTGTCTGCTGTGTCCATTTGTTCAGGTGCTGCCTGCTGTGTCCATCTGGGCTGGTGCTGTCAGCTGTGTCCATCTGGGCTGGTGCTGTCTGCTGTGACCATCTAGGCTGGTGCTGTCTGCTGTGTCCATCTGGGCTGGTGCTGTCTGCTGTGTCCATCTGGGCTGCTGTGCTGTGTCCATCTGGGCTGGTAGCATACTGCTTGTGTCGTCAATCGCTGCTGCCTTGGTCAGGGGTGCTCCGGGCCCCAAGTTCTGGACAAAAAAAAAAAATAATAATAAAAAGTGTATTTTTTTTTCTGAGTGTGCGTGTGTGTTAGCCGCACTTATTATCATCAGACAGCAACCTAGTGCTGCCTGTGTCGTCGATCGCTGCTGCCTCGGTTAGGCTTGCTCCAGGCCCCAAGTTCTGGACAAAAAAAATATATATACTGTATAATAAAATGTGTATTTTTTTTTCTGTGTGTGCGTGTGCATTAGCCGCACTTATTATCATCAGACAGCAACCTAGTGCTGCCTGTGTCATCGATCACTGCTGCCTCGGTCAGGGGTGCTCCGGGCCCCAATTTCTGGACAAAAAAAAATTATATATATAATAAAAAGTTTATTTTTTTTTCTGTGTGTGCGTGTGCGTTAGTCGCACTTATTATCATCAGACAGTAACCTAGTGCTGCCTGTGGCGTCGATCGCTGCTGCCTCGGTCAGGGGTGCTCTGGGCCCTAAGTTCTGGACAAAATAAAAATAGTAAAAAGTTTATTTTTTTTTCTGTGTGTGCGTGTGCGTTAGCCGCACTTATTATCAGACAGCAGCAACCTAGTGCTGCCTGTGCCGTCAATCGCTGCTTCCTCGGTTGTATTGTAATGGCCACACTCAGCATCTCCTGTATGCCCCTTTAATTTTTTAAAAATGGCCACATGTTAGTGCCGCCCAGTGCTGTCACTTAGTTTAGTCAGCCAGCTAGCTGAATGCAACAATTTGACCCTAGGTCTAACCTAGATGAAAAAATCAATATTGTGAGCTGTGAGGTGGTCTAAATTGACTGCAAATGACTGGGAATAAATTTTATTAAGGTTAATAATACTGTAGGAACAAAAACAGGTGGTTTTACCTGTTTTTATCATTTTTTTAAAAAAAGATCCAGATCCAAAACCAAAACACGCAAGGGTGGTTTTGCAAAACCAGATCCATATCCAAAACACGGAGATACAGCTCCAAAAAATCTCAGTAGGAATTCACATGAACTTAAATACAACCATCATGTTTGAGTATACCCTAAAACCCAATATACATAACAAGCTCTGCCTCATTGTCTAGCTGGGGTGTAATTTAAACAATTTTTAATTCTATACCCAGGAAAGATTATATATTACCCAGTATCTAACTGTCCTTTCTGGTCAGTATTAATCTCTGATTACACCAATACCTCATTCACAACGGGTGATAAAACTTGTTGCGTATGATTGATAATGGTGCTCCAGCCTATCAGCTCCTAACTGACATCTGTTTGATAAATGACAGTTGGGAGATCATTGGCTGGAGCATCATTTATCATACACAATGAGCTTTATTACTCGTTGTAAGTTATAAAAGTCATTGATAAATGAGGCCCAATGTACCGTTTAGTCATCTATTAAAGTAACTCAGTACTATTACTGTATTTTCCACATTTGCCTGTAAGAGCCAGTCTTTTGGTGGTGCACATAAGTTCAGTAGCACATCCAGGTTTGTGAAGATGCTGAAGATAATAAAGCCCTATGTCTTTACGCAAATATTAATAGTAGAGATCCCATAACCATACATATTTTCACTGACAGCGTCTTCTTCGCAGAAAGTCTAGTAATGAGTTATGATGGCTCAAGGTGGTTTACTTCATCCTTTTGACCTAGTAACCAGGCCCTGACTTAGCTGATAAAAGCAATTTGTCAGCATAATTTATCCGATTTACAGTATGTCCTCCCTTCCTTTAGATATAATAGGACCTATGGGAGAGTTTCTTTAATTGAGCCTTTCTCTTCCAAAGGAGTTGATCCCTATGCAGAGAGTTCCTAGGTACCATAGGAGCTGCTAAACACCCCTACTGCTATGTGTAATAAAGATGCATTAAATAGTGCTGGTTATATGGATGTGTCAGTAAAGTCTATTCTCTCAGAAATAACTGCAAGGGCAATGCTGCTCTGTGTGAACATAGGTTAACTCAGTTCCATCTGCTGTACCTGTGGTAACACTCTTTTCTGAATGAGTATACTCTGTTATTAGGTGACATATTTCTGTTATAGACCTTTGATCAGCAACTCTGTCTCCTGTACACGTAGGCCAACACTGCACCTCCGGCTGACATAGCGATGATAGGCAAATCAGAATACTGCAATGCTGAAGAGCGTATTCAACTGCTACTCCCTCAATTCAACCACCTGTCTAGATAAGGTAGTGACACAGACCAACCTCAGCCGTCGCTAGCACTGCTGCTCTATCCTCCAGTTACCTAAGCAAGTTAACCCCCAAATGTCACCAGGATCTGCCTTATAAAGTTCAAATGCTGGTTCTTTCTCTTGCTTTCATCACATGCTGAAAGTCACTCAGTTTCTAGTGCTATCTGGTACTTTCTGATCCTCGTGCTAATCTGGCTAATAATACACTTTTGGTTAGGCTATCATACTTAAACCTAACACTGATTTCTCTACTATATACTAGAGATGTGCGCCGACCCTCGTGTTTTGGTTTTGGATCTCCCCTGGTTTTGGATCTGGATTGGTTTTGCCAAAACCTCACCTCCGTGTTTTGTTTTTCGGTTTTGAATTTTTTCTTAAAAAACCATAAAAACAGATAAAATCACAAAATTTGGGCCTGTTTTTGTTCCTACAGTATTATTAACCTCAATAACATTTATTTCTACTCGTTTCCAGTCAATTTTGACCACCTCACAGCTCACTATATTGTTTTCATCCAGTTTAGGCCCAAAATTTGCACCAAGCTAGCTGGCTGACTAAGCTATGTGGCAGCAGTGGGCGGGACAAAAACATGGCAGCTCAACTGCCACCATGGCACATCAGGAAACAAATGTTTTTATTATTCAAGAGAGGCCTGAGGGAGTTTCAGTATGTTTGTAGTTGCAGGCAGGGACAGGAAGGGTTTGGTAGTAAATTTTAACTTCATTTTTTTATAAAAAGGAAGACTGCTTTCCAAAACAATTGACTGTAAAATAATCCTTTGCAAAGCTTCCACATTGAACATTTATCAACCTGCACAGGGACATTAAAAAAAAACATAGGGCCTGATTCAGACCCACTCGCGAGCGGCTGTCCGCTCGCAAGTGGGTCGATGTTATGCACTGAACATGCGCACGACGGAGGGAGCTCCGTCGTGCGCATGCGCTAGACGCGACGAGCGAAGGAAAGTCCTTCGCTCGTTGTGTCCGATCAAAGGGGGCGTGCTGTCAATGTTGATTGACAGCACGCCCCCTTTGGTGGGCGTGCTGGGGGCGTGCCTCCCTGACGGGGGCGTTCCCACGGGAACGCCTCCCGTCAGAAGCCGGCCCACTGACATCACTAGTGATGTCAGTGGGAGTGATTTTGGCTCTGATAGAGCCAAAATCACTCCGGAGCTTGCGGTTGAAAACCTCAACCGCAGGTTCCGGCTCGCAAATTCGATGGTCGCGATGGTCTCGACCATCGCGACCATCACAATGCACGCTCGTATAGCCTGTGGGTGGTGACCCACAGCTATACGAGCGTCCAGGAGGACGCTCCATGAAAATGGAGCCCGGCAATCATTCAGAGCGTGCGCTCTGCTCAGAGCGTACGGCTCTGAATGAGGGCCATAGTTAGTTAGTGGCCTCGAAGTGCCACTTAACCGGCACAGATATGTGGACAAGCATAAGATCTATGATTTAAGGCAGGGGTAGCCAACCCTGGATCTCGAGAGCTACCAACAGTGCATGTTTTCCAGGTCTCCTCACAGAATCACAACTCTAATAATTAACTCCACCTGTGGATCTTTTCAAATGTGATACTGAGTAATGAATACACCTGTGCACCTGCTAGGTGGTCTGGAAAATGTGAACTGTTAGTAGCTCTTGAGGACCGATGTTGGCTACCCCTGATTTAAGGCCTTACGTTGTGTCTTTCTTGAGAACCCTGCGCCTGCTTCTGCGGCTAGGAGTGAATTTTCACCCCATAAGGGGACCAGGAAGAGTGCTTTCCAAAAACAATTGACTGTTAACTTATCCTTTGAAAACCTTCTGAAGAAGCATTTCCAAACCTGTACAGTGACATTAAAAAAAACATATTTAGTTAGTGGCCTTCAGTTCAAACTACCGTTGTACCCACTGTCCACTTAACCAGAGCAGATATTGTGGACAAGCAAAACAGAGTAGCAAATGCAACATTTAAGATTTAGGGCAAAATTTACTAAGCGGCGGTTTGGTGGCGGTTTCTATTCTATTCTAAGACCAGGGGGTCCGGTGGCGGTTTCTATTCTATTCTAAATACCGGGGTTTGGTTTTGCAGCAGTTTCTAAATGACAGCCCTGTTCTATTCTATTCTAAAATGTGTTTTGACTGTGGTTTGGCGGCGGTTTTGCTATCTACAGTCCAAAACCGCTGCAAAACTGCCATTAGGGTTTAAGTTTTACGTTGTGTCTTGAGCACCATGAGTGGATTTTCATCCCAGAAGGGATGAAGACATTGTTTCTTCTTTCCAACTAACAAAGATCTGAAGAGATGTAAATAACTACTGACTGGAAAAAGAGGCAATTTGGAGGCCCTTACACAAAACTGCCTTTGCTTTACTTGAGCTGCCCACCTTCCAGTGTGTACTCAGAAGGAGTTTTCAGCACAGCCGGGAACCTTGTCAGTGATCGGCCTGAGACTACAGTACTTCCCCAAAATGTGGAAAAGATGATGACCATCAAAAAGAAAGACCTTTACCGTCAATGACGTGCAAAAATTACAGAGGCACCTGTAATGGTGGATTCCAGTGGGGACAAATTAATATTGTGTGAAGAGGATGATGTATACATCACCCCTGACTATACCATCACCCAAGCCTATATCGTCATCCCATCCTGTGTTGTTTATTACAGCTGCGCTCCCTGTTACATTGAGGATTCATTGTCCACTTTAGTGCATGTGAGCTCCATTTTAGTCCATAATATATCATCACCACATCCCTTACACATCTTCTGACCTGGGCTACAGGAGGAGCAGCTGCACTCTGGAATACAGTTGCATGGAGTTGCCCCTCTGTCTCGCTGAAATTCAGGTAGAGGGGCCATGGGTAGGGACTGGGAGCAGGGACACTATAATCAGAGAACGCAGTTTTAGCTGCTTTATTCCATTTTGTAAATCACATCCTCTAATTTCACCTTTGAAATGATTATGCAATTCTCAGCAGAGGCGTTTTGTGATGCCATGGCTAAAGCGCACGCACACACAAAAACAGAATGACTGATTGAATTAATTTTGGGGGGGCACTTGGGAGGGAGAGCACCCGAACGAGGCAGCAGCCTCTTCTATAAACCACACAGGCAGCAACCCTGACACACACACAAAAAAAAAGATTGTTTGATTGAATACATTTTTTGGGGGGACTTGGGAGGGAGAGCACCCGAACGAGGCAGCAGCCTCTTGATAAATGACACAGGCAGCACCCCTGCCAAACACAAAAAAAAGTTTGATTGAATTAATTTTTGGGGGCACTTGGGAGGGAGAGCACCCGAACGAGGCAGCAGCCTCTTCATAAATGACACAGGCAGCAAAGCATCCCTGCGCACCTACGTTGATAAATGTGGCTAACACGCACACACAAAAATGTTTTTTTTATTTTTTTCACTGGTGGTGTGGCTAACACGCACACACAAAAATAGTTTTTATTTTCACAGTGGTGGTGTGGCAGGCTAACACGCACACACAAAAAAATTGTTTTTATTTTCATACTGGTGGTGTGGCAGGCTAACACACACACACACACACAAAAAAAATGTTTTTATTTTTTTTACACTGGGGGTGAAGAGCACCCCTGATGGACAGAGCACCCCCTGGACAACACAGCAGAACAGCCAGCCAGCCCCTATGGACTACAGCCAGCCAGCCCCAATGGACTACAGCCAGCCAGCCCCTATTGTCAGGACAACAGTCAGCCAGCCCCTATATGGATTAATATGGACAACAGCCATCCAGCCCCTATGGACAACAGCCAGCCAGTCCCTATGAACAGGACAACCTCAAAACAGCCAGCCAGCCCCTATGGACAACAGCCAGCCCCTATGGACTACAGCCAGCCAACCCCAATGGACAGGACAACAGCCAGCCAGCCCCTATGGATAACAGCCAGCCAGCCCGTATGGACAGGACAACCTCAATTATGCACAACAGCAGCACAGCACAGCTCCCAGCACAATCTCACAAGTCACAATGCACAACAGCAGCGCAGCACAGCTCCCTCCCTCTTCACTCTCCACAGCGGGAATGAAAAATGGCGGCGATCGCGGGACCTTTATAGAATCCAAAACCTGTGAGAATCTGACAGTGGGATGAAGACGTTTTGCCTCATTTTGAGATCCAAGTCAGGCGGGAAAACCGGAGCTTACTCGGATCTGACTCGTAGTCCCTAAATTCGGGTGGGTTCGGATCTCTGAGATCCGAACCCGCTCATCTCTACTATACAGTATACATCATTCAACTAAATAATCAGGTAAATTACATAAGTAACTTCCTTGCACTCTATGTATAGAACCTCTAATTAAATAAATCCACTATAGTGGTGACATATATGGATCATACAGCATTGTCCCAAAAAGACAGAGAATTTCTGTAATTCTGTAGTGGTGTGGTTTAGATGCAGAAACATTTAAAAAAATGTCCCTCCAGTAATTAGCTGTGAGGAAATTGAAAAATATCAGCAACGGGTTGTCACCACTCTTGTAGAATGAAAGCCTGGTTCCCCATTTATCTGATATATAGGTCTAAATGTAATAGGGTGTCTGTTTTGGTAAATTGCGAGTTTTGTGTTAAACTCGCAATTTTTCACAACTCTCCAATGTAATAGGGTGTCAGTTCATTAGAACATTTTTTCAGAGTTACTAAAAATCCCCATTCTCAAACTCGCATCCAGATGTTTTCCCATTGAAGACAATCAACTTGCCCAATGTAATAGCGTGTCAGTTTCAGACTCGCAAAAAAAAAGATAACCAAAAGTCCCCAAATAATAGATCTGCTTCAGGATAGCGAGTATATCCTGAGCAGGTCAGATTAACACAGAAACATGCACATATCCATGAGATACGTGCATGTTACTGCGTGTACTTATGTGAAAGGTTTTGTTTTGTTTTTTAAATGACGTGCAGCCCCCCTCCAAAAGCATAACCAGCCTCGGGCTTTCTAAAGCCTGTCCTGGTTCTAAAAATACAGGGGAAAAAATACATAGGGGTCCCCTGTATATTAAGAACCATCACAGGGCTTTGCTGAGCCGGCCCTAGTTGTGGAAAAACAGGGGACAAAATGAGTAGGGGTCCCCTGTATCTCCATAACCAGCATCGGACTCTTTCTAGCAGGGGGTAATGCCACAGCCAGGGTAAACATTTCACCGGTTTCCCCGGCCAAAGCATTACCCCTCACCGCTAGTCAGCCCAGGCCTTGGATCCCTGGGGAGTTGGGGACCCCCCAATAAAGGGGTCCCCCTCTCCAGGGCACCCCAGACCTCAGCTGATAGCCCGGGGCTATCCCCGGCACCCATGGGCGGTTGCTGCCGGGTTGATAATGTAAAAGTGTTATGTAAATTAGATGTTTAAAAATTCTCTTTAGCTGTGGTACTACACGTCCCAGCAAGCCTCCCCCGCATGCTGGTATTTGGAGAACCACAAGCACCAGCATGCGGGGCATTATGGGCCCACTGGTACCTGTAGTTCCACAGCCAAAGAAATACGTAAAAAAACACAACACACACCGTGAATGTAAAAGTTTATTATTATATACATGAACACTCACACATACTCACCTAGTATCCCTGAAGCCATCATGTCCCCTTGTCCAGTAGATAGTCCATAGGAGTACCTATAATAAAAAATCCATACTCACTTCTCCTATGTGTAGTTCAGGTCCTCTTCATTCCAAGTAGGCATCCAGGGGGTTAAAATAAAAACACGATAATACCCGAAACCAAGCCGGACTGAGGAAAGGTATGTGTGTGTACACATACCTTTCCTCCGCGTGCATGACTGGGGCCGGTGTGTGCCCAGTCACTGTAGGAGCACCAAGCCAATCAGCAGGCATCTCCATCAGAGCTGCTTGCTGATTGGCTGTGTGCGGTCAGCATGTCTCTTCCATAGACTTCAATGGGGAGAAATCTCCACTGAAGTCTATGGTGGGAACCGCGACATTGTATCCAATGATGTAACCACAAGGTTATTTGAGGTGAACCTTGTGCTTACATCATTGGATACAATGTTGCGGTTCCCACCATAGACTTCAATGGAGATTTCTCTCCATTGAAGTCTATGGAGGAGACAGACTGACCGCATTCAGCTAATCAGTAAGCAGCTCCGACGGAGACACCCGCTGATTGGCTGGCGGCTCCTACAATGACTGGGCACACGTGGGCTCCAGTCATTCGCGTGGAGGAAAGTTTTTTTTTAAAACACTCACAGAAGCCATCACGGATTTCACTGATCTGTGATGGCTTCTATATAACTCGCACTTTTTAATGCTAGTCGCATTAAAAGGTGTTAGTTTACATAGTCCTAATCTCACTGAAATTCACAAATGTAGTAGCCTCGAGCTGAAAAGTTTGCAGGCTATTGAATTTGCGAGTCACAGCACAAACTCGCAGCTTTAAAAAATGCGAGAAGGTGCGAGTTTGTACTGTTACTAAAACTGACACCCTATTACATTTGGCCCATAATGTCCCTCCAACTGTGTTGCCACACAGATATCAGATTATGGGTCTCATTCAGACCCTGTCGCAAGCACTGAGCACTTGCAACCGGGTCAATGTTAAGGCCCTGCACGTGCGCAAGATCCGGAGCGAGAGAGAAACTCTCGATCAGAGCAGGAAGCTCCCTGGGGCTTGCGGTTCCCGAGACCCAACCTCAGGGTCTCGTCGCAAGCCCCGATGGTCGCGATGGTCTTTACCATCACCCTGGTCAGTCGCTAAAGCTGTGGGTGGTAACCCACAGATTAGCTAGCGACCAGGAGGCCGCACTTAAAAAAATCAAGCGGCCGCCCTCATTCAGAGAGAGCGATTGCTTCTTGCAAACGCCTCTGAATGAGGGCCTATATGTGTTCTCAATTAGAGAAAATCCTTAATGTGTTTCTGCAGGGTTGGATTAAGGCTTCTGAGAGCACGGGGCAACTAAATTATAGGGTCCCCATCATTAAAATTGCCACGGTCCCAAGCAGTGACTACTATACCCCTTACTCTGTCTCCAGACTCTCCACTGACTGGCAAGGTCGCAGCATACTACATCATGTCCGCGACACTGCTGGGGACCGACTCTTGGTAGCATACAGACATGATCTAG
This sequence comes from Taudactylus pleione, assembly GCA_031769625.1. Lineage (NCBI taxonomy): Eukaryota > Metazoa > Chordata > Amphibia > Anura > Myobatrachidae > Taudactylus > Taudactylus pleione. Next base: position 1,839,612 of record JAUIMM010000957.1, read on the forward strand.
TATAGGAGTAGAAGGGAGAGGGAGAGAGAGAGGAAGGGACAGGAGGAGGGGAGGGAGGAGGAATTGAGAGAGGGAGGAAGATGGAAGGAGGGACGAGTGAAAGGGAGAGAGAGTGGGAGGTAGAGGAAAAGGGAGGGAAGGGAGAGAGAAAGAGGGAGAAAGACAAGGAAAGAGAGGGTGGGAGAAAGGGAGGGACCAGGAGGGAGGGACAGAGACAATGGGAGTGACAGGGTGTGAGACAGAGGGGGGGTTAGAAACAGGGAGGGTGAGGGGAAAGATGGGGTGGGATAGAGGGAGGGGAAGCAAAAGGGATAGAAAGGGGGAGGGAGAGAGGGGAGAGAGCAAGAGAGAGGTAGAGGGAGGAGAGGGACAGAGAGAAAGTGGAAGAGAGAGACAGAGAGGGAGGGAGAGAGATAGAGGGAGGGAAAAAGAAGGGAAGGAGGAGAGAGCGAGGGAGGTAGGGACAGGGAGGGAGATAGAGAGGGAGGTAGGGAGAGGGAGGCAAAGAGAGAGGGAGGGGCAGAGATAAAAGGGGGAGAGAGAGAGAGAGGGAGGGTGAGAGGGAGGATGGGTGTGAGAGAGGGATAGAGAGAGGAAGGGGGAGAGGAGACGGATGGATAATTAGAGAGGGATGGAGAAAGGGACTGAGAGCATACACACACTATCTGTTGCAGAATCAAGTTTATGATAGGGGCAGGCCCCGCCCCCTAACTATACACCTGCAGCATTATGTCAGCGAGGCCATGGTGACCCATCAGTGAGTGTGCTTTGCTGCTGCCGGGAGCCAGCCAGGGAGGATCCAGAGTGGAAACATTTGTAGCAGTGTAGGGGGTCCTGGGCAACTGCCCCATCGATAATCCGGCCCTGCATTTCTCTACTGAACTATAGTTTTTTTAGGAGACTTACAGAAAATTAATTATATTACCCTGGTCCCAAAGGTGACTCAGGTCTTCAGGCAAGATAATGGTGTGAAAGTGAAAACCCATAGGGTATAACCTGGAATGAGCATCCATATACCCTACAGGCACTATTTTTCCAAATAGGGTCGGTATCTCAAGACCTATTATTACTTTGTGACCAAAAAGTAAACCAATAAACCCCAAATTTTGTAATTGAAGTTAGAAATATATTGAATTTATTAAATGTCAAGCTTTATCAAGCTTTAATGTCACACTGGGAAGTGCAGTGTCCTATGTTTGTATAAAGTTTACTGTTGATCATGTATGGGCCACTCCGGCAGCTTATTTTATCTAAGTGGTAGGTGAGAAAATCACCTTCCGTTATGCCCACTTTAAAAATGCCCAGATCACTTCCAGATCACATGGACCATGTTTGTGTGGTTAGCCAATGACAGCGTAGCAGGTTGTCCAGCTGACGAGACGGAACCCAGCACTAGGGCCGCAGATTGGCACCCATCACTGGAAGGAAAGGTGCCTCTGCTTTTTTAAATTGGTGCCAGTCTTGAGCCAATTGCGGCTTGTGCATCGGCAGTCAATTGGAGATGGCCGTGGTGAGCCAATCCCAGCTTGCATCAAGGCAGTCTCATGTCAGCATAGGAGAGGAGAAGATGCACCAGAAGAGAGAAGACCTTGTCGGAAACAAGATACTGTAGAAGACGACAAGAGATGGAAGAAGGAAATAGAGGCAGGAGAGAAGAAAGAAGAAGCCTGAAGAATTCTGGACAAGAAAGCTCTTGCAAAAGATCTTCCACCAGCCCCCTTGCTGTTCAGGTGAAGTCCGGCAGAAGTCAATAGCTGGCGGAGTCAAGCCACTGCCAAGAGTCAAGAGAGGATCCGGTGCTTAGAAAATTGGACAGCAGTGCTGACCCTTGCAGGGAAGGGCCAGCATATAGTGTAAATAAATAATAATAATAATAATAATAGTGTTCCCCTTTGTGCCCGCCGAGGACAGCTCGATAGAGTAAGGCTTCAGCAGGGCACTGATTCTTATTTATCCATTAGACCACCAGGGATTGCCTCCACTTGCAAGCACTGGCCCTGAGCAACTTGGGATACTATGTTTGAGCTACTTGCAGACACTAGGCAGCCAGGGAGGATCCAGAGTGGAAACATTTGTGGCAGTGTGGGGTGCCCTGGGCAACCGCCCCATCAATAATCCGGCCCTGCATTTCTCTGCTTAACTGCTGTCACTAGGCCTGAACCACCTGTGGACATTAGACCCTAAATATAGAAATCAGCACTCCGTAGGTGGGCATTAGGCCCAAGACTACCAGAGTGTATAAAGCCCTAAGAATATGTAACAATGTAAGCAGACCAGGAGGGGTAAGACAAATGATGGAGGATCTAGGTAGACAAGTCAAGAACGTAATAACTACGCCTTAATGCTAAAAAATGCTAAATCATGCACTTGGGTCTCAAAAACTTAAAGGCTAAAAATTGTATCAATGGTACTATAACGGAAACCACAGAGGATGAAAGAGATCTAGGAGTCACTATTTCAAGTGATTTAAAGGCAGGTAAGCAATATAACAAAGCAATGAAAAAGGCAAGTCAGATGCTTGGTTGCATAGGGAGAGGAATCAGCAGCAGGAAAAATAGTAATAATTGCACTGTATAGTTGGTGGGTTATGGCTGAGGATTTTCCCGGGGGTCCGGTAGGACTTTCATGCGTGCGTCCTGACTCCTGTGTTATCAGGCATGGGCGCAGCCATGTTGGTTCATCTCACCTGATCAGTCTCCTCCAATAGTAGTCCGGCAGTCTCCCAGCTGATCCTATGATCCAATGACAAGCTGCTTGAGGGTATTTAGGACCGACTCCTGCAACAGGAAGTTGCTGTTCAACATCGCTATATGACTGTCCATAGTCATTCCCTGTGACAACCGTCTCCTGTTCCAGAGGCCGTATTACTTACTCGGTGTTCCTGGCTTCCTATGTTCTTTCTGTAACCTCCGTGTATCCAGTCCCCGAATGTACCGATTCATTCTGTGTGTCCCAAGTCGCACCTTTGCACATTCTGTCCCTGTGTTCAGTACTACTGATAAGTGCATCCTGCTGTGTCTCCAAGTTTTCAAGTCATCTGTTAGTGCGTCTGGAGCCGCACCTTTGTGTACAAAAATACACCTCCCTGTGTACAAGTTTTCAAGTCATTTACTAGTGCGTCCGGAGCCGCCCCTTTGTGTTCAAAATACACATCCCTGTGTACAAGATTTCTAGTCATCTGCTAGTGCGTCCGGTGCCGCACCTTTGGGTACAAAAAGACATTTCTGTGTACAAATCCCAAGGTCATCTGCCAGTGTGCCCAGAGCCGCACCTTCATGTACAAAATACTCAACCTTGTGTATCTTATCCCCGTGCTTCAGTGCAAGGTCCCGTCTATATCTCCAATACGTCCCAACCAGTGTACTCAGGGCCTGATTCAGAGCCGGACGGTCTTTCATAGCGCTCGCTCTGAATCAGTGCCCTCCCTCTTTTTTAGAGCGGCCTCCTGGCCGCTCGCATAGCTGGGGTGACCACCCACAGCTATAGCGAGCGGCCAAAAAGATGGTTGCGATGGTCAAGACCATCGCGACCATCGGGCTTGCGACGAGACCCTTGTGGTAGGGTCTCATTGCCGCAAGCCCTGGAGTGCTTTTGGCTCTATCAGGGGGCGTGCTGTCACTCAACATCGACAGCACGCCCCCTTTGTAGCGAGACCCATAGCGACGGCTTGCCCGTCGCTATGCGGGTCTCGTGCATGCGCACGATGGAGCCGGCTCCCTCGTGCGCATGCGCACTTGGCCAACATCGACCCGCTTGCGAGCGCTCGTGAGCAGGTCTGAATCAGGCCCTCAGTCCCTGTGTCTAAGTTCAGGCCATTCCCTTGTGCTACTCCCAGTATTCCCAGTGTTATTTGTCTTCAGTATATTATTCCAGTCTCCTGTCACTCCCAGGTACCTGTCCAGAGGGCTGCGACCTGCTCACTTGGTGCAGCGAAAACCATATCCCAATTGGAGGGGTCACTGCAGAAAACCACCAAGTGAGTTAGACTCCACGCCTCTGGGCAGGTCTCGCCAAACCTGGGTTTGACCGCAATCGGGAGACTTAGTCTGTCACCCCCGTCATACACCTACAAATATCCGAAAGCCCTTGGTTCTTAACCTCAGCAGAGGTAGTCCCAGTGCCCGGTTGTGACAGCTAGGTGGCATCACTTCGTCCCATCTGTATGCTTGTGTGTGAGGCGCAATAGATCTTGTTAGGGGATGACCCTTTTCTGTGCAGCTGCTCTTAGATAAATCATCACCCCACAGTTGGTTCCCCTAGTCAGGCCCCCATTAAAGATAGACTAGGGGTATAATAACTAATGGCAGTAAATTGATTGTTTTCACTGAATTTTTGTACTGCCAGGTGGGTTATATAGTGGTAGGAGGTTATTAGTGCCAAGTCAGCTACCCTACATCCAGTCTGTGAGTTGTTGTAGAGACTTTTTGAAGTTGTTCAATTGGATGGCATACCATAGAAGGGTAGTGTCAGGATCTATAGGTCATATGGGTGGATTGTATGCTGTAATCCTAGAGACCTCTGATGAATGCAGTCAAGCTAAACCTAAGGTGACAAAGGTATCACAGTGAGTACAATCCTTGCTTGTCTGTGGGGAATCAGTATGGCGTTCCGGCGTTGGGATTAACATAGGCGTCGGTATTTCGACACCTATTTTAAATCCCTTGCCGGGATTACAGTGTCGGGATTGAGACCATACTACATCCCGTCTGTGATCCAAACCCCTATTCCTTTCCATGGGTTATTTAAATCAGCTGCATCTTGGTGTTTGGCACCTGGGTGTAGCTAAGTCTGAGGCTAAAAGTGGCAATATTGATTTTTCTCTGATCCCATTGCAGGGAGCATGATTGTCCAGAGATCGGGACCTTCCTCATCTTCATCCTATAGCCATGTCCAACCTGTGTTCCAGGACGGTCACCACATCAATGGCCTGCAGGTGAGAGCGGATGGAGCAAGGTAAACAGCAGGTTACACTTGCTTCGAAGCAGGCTTGCACCACCACCCAAGCAACTCTCACAACTGCACACACTGCGCCTGATTCAGCTTGGATCGCAGTTGCTAATACGCACGCAATCGGCCATTTGTTGCATTCGGTGCATGCCTATGCATCGCAGTGCGCGTACGCAAGCCGGCCACTGTAATCGGGACTGCGTTTGCAATGACTACGCAGACCCATCGCAAAGTGATTGACAGGAAGTGCCATTTGTGGGTGGTGACGGGGGGTGGTCAGCGAAATGCAGGCGTGCCAATGCGTTTGAATACCATTGCAGGGGCGTGCATAAATTATCCAGTACGATGCCCTACGCAGCCTGAGGCCTCATAGTGTGCAATGAAGTTAGCAATTGCTGAGTAGGTCAAAGCTTGTGCTAGTGTGCATGAGGCTGCGATGGTACTCGATTGTACCGATGGTTTCGCAGTCTTGCTAAGCATTACAGATGTGTGTAAGGTAAAATGGGCATCCTTATGTTGTGCTGCATCGGCATAGCGATTGCAATGTATTAGCAGCATACTATCGCAGTTGAACTGCGTGCGTAATCGCTATTGCATTCGCTGTTGCGATCGGTAGTGAATCAGGCCCACAGACTAATAGTTGTCACATAATGACCAAATTTATTTCTGAGCTTGCCTGGAAATTATACAATTGATTGACATCTTTAAGCATTTTGCACATTTTGGAGTCAAACATACAGTAAGACCAGGCCGTTTGGCTGATATCCCAGAGGATATCACATATATGTGGACAGCTTAATATAAATACATTAAACTCCAATATATTAAATAAACCACACATGCAATAAGAGATATTTCAGGCGGAAATAAAGTGGTCTGCTACATAGTTATTATTTTCCACTGTGTTTTGTAACCAAAAAATGTTTGTTTTGAACACAATTTTAAAAAAAACAAAAACTATCTTCCAAAAAGCATCTGGTCATGGAGGTGGCACCTGACAGTGGATTTTGAAATTCAAAAAACCCAAGATTCAAAATAAGTGTGCAGTTTTACAGTTCTTTGGGTTTGTTGGGGCCTCTCTTGCAATCCTCCTCACTGTATGTGGGGGCAGCTGGCTCATGTGTCCTTTTACTGGCAATTGTTTAAGATTTTCTTTTATTATCTCCATGATTGTACGTAATGGTAAATTTCAACTGACCATTAATCTGTGAGGGTCTACAACCAACTGTCTAATTTCAGTTGCCAGGTCTGGTTTTAGCCATGTTGATGGATAACAAAGGAATTTTACTAACCTCATATTTCATAGCCAACAATGGAGTTCCAGGAGAGTGAAAAAAAAATGTTTTTTTGCACTAAGATATAAATGACTTTTTATTTAATATATTCTTTAGAGGTATCAATGATTTTGCACCATATATTTTTTAAATAATACACTATTCTTAAAATAAAACAACATTCTTGTAAGAATTATGGGTCTGATTCAGAGCCGGACGCTCTGACCAGCGCGCTTGCTCTGAATCAGGGCCCTCCTACCTAAAAATGGAGCGGCCTCCTGGCCGCTCGCATAGCTGTGGGTGACCACCTACAGCTTATGCGAGCGGCCAAAAAGATGGTCGCGAGGGTCAAGACCATCGCGACCATCGGGCTTGCGACGAGACCCTGCGGTTAGGTCTCGCTGCCGCAAGCCCAGTAGTGCTTTTGGCTCTATCAGAGCCAAAAGCACTCCCACTGACATCACTATGTCCCACTGACATCACTGATGTCAGTGGGGCCGGACCCAGAAGGTAGGCGTTCCCATGGGAACGCCTCTGTCTGGGCAGCAACGCCCCCGGCACACCCACCAAAGGGGGCGTGCTGTCACTCAACATCGACAGCATGCCCCCTTTGGTGCGAGACCCATAGCAACAGCTTGGCTGTCGCTATGCGGGTCTCGTGCATGCGCATGACGGAGCTCCCTTCGTCGTGCGCATGCGCACTAGGGCACCATAGTGAGCGGGTCTGAATTAGGCTCTAGGTTTGTTATATGAATGGTAAGCAATTTCTCCTAACATTTTTGAGGAACATTTGAATCATTATATGTAGTGTTTATTTTAAATGATTGTTTTTCCCAATTTCTTGAGGGGTGCCAATAATTCTGGAGTTGACTGTATATTATGTCCTGATCTGACTGCCTCTTTCTACAACAAAGTACTCACTTCAACTCTACACAATGCAGCTCCAGTTACTACATATACTCTCCAATAACCATGACTAACGATACTGACTTTGAACCTCTATACACTCCAGCCTATACCTTCTAATATCCTGCCTATAAACCTCTAAGGTTGACACAATTTGTGTACGCAGTCATACATTAAATACTCTAGACATTGAACCTGTGTTTCCAAAGCACAAAGTATTATTCAAGTAAAAGTACAGTCAGTTACACGCTATGATCTAAGTACAATTTAGCGCAAACAAATTATACAGACCCAAGTACAGTTATACATACGCATGCGCTCTGGACCAGATGCTGGCATCAGCAAGAAACCTCCGTCAATCAGCATTCAGCAAGAAGACTGCCGACTGGGGTCTCTACACACACATTTATACCCTCACAGAAACAGACAACATAAAACAGAGGATTGTTGCTGATGCCATTGGTTCCCAAGGGAGACGCATCTGTTACAGAGCATTTAACAGGTTGATTCAAATAGACACAGTCCAGCCTCCGACAGCTGGTTGCCGCCTCATGCAAATCTAAACAGTTGGTCATATAATGTACATTTGAGGTGCTTTAAGTCTCTGCGGTCCATAAGTTGCGAATGCATGTTGCGATCTTCCCACCGACGATACCGGGAAGCTGTGGAGAGGGTGCAGATCAGTATAATACCAAGCACGGCATACTTATCATGTATTAAACCTGAGCTGCTAAATAACCTTTATTTCACAGCAATTATAATAAATGAACAAACTTGAATCTTATACTTTAAAGCTTATGGAACCTTGTATGTAAATATGTAATGTGTAAGTATGTGGGGTTTGATAGAAAGACGCTAGTTAACTTTAGGCTAATAAACAGCATCTTATGCATTTACTAATGTGCGACTAGTTAACAGCGCAATTGTACGTATTTATGTGTGTATGAGAAATAGTGAAAAGATGCAATCGCATGATGCTAATAGTAACATGTACTTAAGTGTGGGTTTAGCTAAAATGGCGCTGGGCGGCCATTCGCAAAATGGCATCTTGCAATCTCATTTTAAGATGGCGTCTTGCGGCCAGTTGCAAGATGGCATCGTTACGATCTAATTTTAAGCTGATCTTGTCTCAGTCAATTATCCAGCTTCGACATGACACACCAACCAAACTTGCCACTTGCAAAAGCTGTGCGCCACCTCAACTGTAAATTCATTGTTTTATCTTACAACACATCCCCTTCTCTTGCCAAGCAAACATACTTCACTTCTCCAATACCCATCCTGATGCCTCACTTACCACCCCCTGCATCCCCTCCTCCTTCATCCCTCACAGCCAAAGCTTTGCCACCAACCTCAAAGACAAAATGAATGCAATTTCCCAAGATATTTCCTCATGCCAAATCCAGCACACTCCACCCACCTTCTTCTACATTGCCCCATCCATCCTCAGTTCATTCTCTACACTAACAGAGGTTGGAGTCTCTGCATTAATTTCAACATCTCAGTCTTTCCCCTTGACCCTATTCCTTGCCAAATGCTCTCTTCCCTAATACATGCTTACCTATAACTTAACCTGCCACTTTCACTAGCACATTTGTAACCTCCTTTAAACTAGGGGTGAGCGGGTTCGGATTTCTGAAATCCGAACCCCCCCGAGCCCCCCCGATCCGAGTCAGATCCGAGTCAGGCTCGACTTTTCCCGCCTGACTCGGATCTGAAATCGAGGCAAAACGTCATCATCCCGCCTTCCGGGTCTCGGATCCTATATAAGGTACCCACGTCTGCGCCATTTTCTCACTCGGCTTTGGACAGTGAAGAGGAAGGGTGGGAGTTAGGGCTGGCTGGGCTGTGTAGTGTAGTGCAGAGTAGTGTTGTGCTGTGCTGTGCTGCGCTGTGCTGCTGTTGTCCACTACTTCAAAGTCCATAGGAGCTGGCTGTGTTGTGCTGTGCTGCTGTTGTTAATAGGGGCTGTGTCCACTACTTCAAAGTCCATAGGGGCTGGCTGGACTGTGTTGTGCAGTCAGTTCTCCATAGGGGCTGTGTCCACTCCAAAGTCCTGTGCAGTGTCCCAGTCCTAAAGGGGTGCTGTAGTGTTGTACAGGGGGTGCTCTGTCCATCAGGGGTGCTCCCCCCAAGTGCTAAAAAAATAATATTTTTTCTGTGTTTGTGAATTGTGTGCGCAGTAGCCGCACGTGCATCAACAAAGTAGTGCCAAGCGTGCGCCTGTGTCATAAGTAAAGGGCCGGCTGGCTTGACCATTAAAGGGTGCTGTAACCCCCAAAGTACATTCCAGTCCAAACCAAAAAAAAAAATATTTTCTGTGTTTGTGAATTGTGTGCGCAGTAGCCACACGTGCATCAACAAAGTAGTGCCAAGCGTGCGCCTGTGTCATAAGTAAAGGGCCGGCTGGCTTGACCATTAAAGGGGTAACCTCCAAAGTACACTCCAAACCAAATAACAAAATATTTTTTCTGTGTTTGTGAATTGTGTGCGCAGTAGCCGCACGTGCATCAACAAAGCAGTGCCAAGCGTGCGCCTGTGTCATAAGTAAAGGGCCGGCTGGCTTGACCGTTAAAGGGTGCTGTAACCCCCAAAGTACACTCCAGTCCAAACCAAAAAAAAAAATATTTTCTGTGTTTGTGAATTGTGTGCGCAGTAGCAACACGTGCATCAACAAAGTAGTGCCAAGCGTGCGCCTGTGTCATAAGTAAAGGGCCGGCTGGCTTGACCATTAAAGGGTGCTGTAACCCCCAAAGTACACTCCAGTACAAACCAAAAAAATATATATTTTCTGTGTTTGTTAATTGTGTGCGCAGTAGCCGCACATGCATCAACAAAGTAGTGCCAAGCGTGCGCCTGTGTCATAAGTAAAGGGCCGGCTGGCTTGACCGTTAAAGGGTGCTGTAACCCCCAAAATACACTCCAGTCCAAGCCAAAAAAAAAATTATTTTCTGTGGTTGTGAATTGTGTGCGCAGTAGCCGCACGTGCATCAACAAAGTAGTGCCAAGCGTGCGCCTGTGTCATAAGTAAAGGGCCGGCTGGCTTGACCGTTAAAGGGTGCTGTAACCCCCAAAGTACACTCCAGTCCAAACCAAAAAAAAAATATTTTCTGTGTTTGTGAATTGTGTGCGCAGTAGCCGCACGTGCATCAACAAAGTAGTGCCAAGCGTGCGCCTGTGTCATAAGTAAAGGGCCGGCTGGCTTGACCGTTAAAGGGTGCTGTAACCCCCAGTGTACACTCCAGTCCAAACCAAAAACAAAAATATTTTCTGTGTTTGTGAATTGTGTGCGCAGTAGCCGCACGTGCATCAACAAAGTAGTGCCAAGCTTGCGCCTGTGTCATAAGTAAAGGGCCGGCTGGCTTGACCGTTAAAGGGTGCTGTAACCCCCAAAGTACACTCCAAACCAAATAACAAAATATTTTTTCTGTGTTTGTGAATTGTGTGCGCAGTAGCCGAACGTGCATCAACAAAGTAGTGCCAAGCGTGCGCCTGTGTCATAAGTAAAGGGCCGGCTGGCTTGACCGTTAAAGGGTGCTGTAACCCCCAGTGTACACTCCAGTCCAAACCAAAAACAAAAATATTTTCTGTGTTTGTGAATTGTGTGCGCAGTAGCCGCACGTGCATCAACAAAGTAGTGCCAAGCTTGCGCCTGTGTCATAAGTAAAGGGCCGGCTGGCTTGACCGTTAAAGGGTGCTGTAACCCCCAAAGTACACTCCAAACCAAATAACAAAATATTTTTTCTGTGTTTGTGAATTGTGTGCGCAGTAGCCGAACGTGCATCAACAAAGTAGTGCCAAGCGTGCGCCTGTGTCATAAGTAAAGGGCCGGCTGGCTTGACCGTTAAAGGGTGCTGTAACCCCCAAAGTACACTCCAGTCCAAACCAAAAAAAAAAATATTTTCTGTGTTTGTGAATTGTGTGCGCAGTAGCCGCACGTGCATCAACAAAGTAGTGCCAAGCGTGCGCCTGTGTCATAAGTAAAGGGCCGGCTGGCTTGCCCGTTAAAGGGTGCTGTAACCCCCAAAGTACACTCCAAACCAAATAACAAACTATTTTTTCTGTGTTTGTAAATTGCGTGCGCAGTAGCCGCACGTGCATCAACAAAGTAGTGCCAAGCGTGCGCCTGTGTCATAAGTAAAGGGCCGGCTGGCTTGACCGTTAAAGGGTGCTGTAACCCCCAAAGTACACTCCAAACCAAATAACAAAATATTTTTTCTGTGTTTGTGAATTGTGTGCGCAGTAGCCGCACGTGCATCAACAAAGGAGCAGCGCCAAGCGTGTGCCTGTGTCCCATAAGTAAGGAGCCGGCTGGCTCATTTCTTAAAGGGTGGTGTAACCCACAAAGTGCACTACTCTCCAGCAAAAATAAAAAAATATTTTCTGTGTTTAGCCGCACGTATATATCAAATCGATATAACATAAATGGAGGACCAAACTTTCTCCGATAAAAATAAAATAGAGAAAGATCAAGAACCACTTCCTCCTAGTGCTGAAGCTGCTGCCACTAGTCATGACATAGACGATAACATGCCATCAACGTCGTCTGCCAAGGCCGATGCCCAATGTCATAGTAGAGGGCACATACAATCCCAAATGACAATGTTCAGGAAAATGACCTTGAAAAAAACATTTAAATCATCTGAAGAGAAACGTAAACTTGCCAATATGCCATTTACGACACGGAGTGGCAAGGAACGGCTAAGGTCGATCCCTAGTATGTTCATGACTAGTGGTTCAGCTTCACATGACGATGGAAGCCCTCCTCCCACTAAAAAAATCAAAAGAGTTAAGCTGGCAAAAGCACAGCGAAGAACTGTGCTTTCTAAGAAGATATCACAAATCCCCAAAGAGAGTCCAAGTGTGGTGGTGGTTGCGATGCCTGACCTTCCCAGCACTGGATGGGAAGAGGTGGCTCTTTCCACCATTTGCACACCCCCTGCAAGTGCTGAAAGGAGCACCCACAGTCCACTTGCTGATATGCAAATTGAAGATGTCACTGTTGAAGTACAACAGGATGAGGATACTGGTGTAGCTGGCGCTGAGGAGGAAGTTGGCGAGGAGGATTCTGATGGTGATGTGGTTTGTTTAAATCAGGCTCTGGGGGAGACAGTTGTTGTCCGTGGGATGAAAAAGCCCATCACGGTCATGCCTGGGCAGAAGACCAAACATTCCACCTCTTTGGTCTGGCAATATTTCTATCCAAATCCGGACAACAACTGTCTTGCCATATGTACCATATGTAAAGGTGGAATAAGTAGGGGTAGGGACGTTAACCACCTAGGAACATCCTCCCTTATACGGCACCTGCAGCGCGTTCAGAAAAAAGTTACTGTCAAGTTCAGAAACTTTGGCTAAGACCGTAAGCAGTCCAGGGACACCTAAATCCCGTTGTCCTGTTGTATCCAAGCGCCTGCAAACCACACCGTCAACTCCCTCCTCATCAATTTCCTCCTTAGTCAGGATCGGAAGTAGTCCTGCAGGCCATGTCACTGGCATGACTGACTCTCCTATCCGGGATTCCTCCGGAGGATCCTGCATTGCTACGCCTCCTGCTGCCGCTGCTGCTGTTGCTGCTGCTGGGAGTCATTCATCATCCCAGAGAGGAAGTAGGAACACCACTACTTTTACTAAACAATTGACCCTCCAACAGTCCTTAGTGAGGAGGATGAAGTACGACAGCAGTCATCCTGAAGCAAAACGTATAACTGAGGCCTTGACTGCTATGTTGGTGTTAGACGTGCGTCCGGTATCCGCCATTAGTGCAGTGGGATTTAGACAATTGATGGAGGTAGTGTGTCCCCGGTTCCAAATCCCGTCTAGATTCCACTTCACTAGGCAGGTGATACTGAGGACTGTACAGAAACGTCAGAAAATGTGTCCTCAGTGTCCTGAAAAATGCCATTGTACCCAATGTCCACTTAAACCACGGACATGTGGACAAGTGGAACAGGGCAGACTAAGGACTATATGACTATGACAGCTCCACTGGGTAGATGTATCACCTTACGCAGCAACAGCAGCAGCGTCACCAGTAGCAGCATCCCAGAAACGCCAGCTCCTTCCAAGGCAGGCTACGCTGTGTATCACCGGTTTCAGTAAGAGGCACACCGCCGACAACCTCTTAGAGAAACTGAGGGAAATCATCGCCCAGTGGCTTACCCCACTTAGACTCTCCTGGGGATTTGTGATATCTGACAACGCCACCAATATTGTGCGGGCATTATATCTGGGCAAATTCCAGCACGTCCCATGTTTTGGTCACACAATAAACTTGGTGGTGCAGAATTTTCTGAAAAGCGACAGGGGACGCTTTGGGTGGTCCGAAAAATTTCTGGCCACTTTCGCCATTCAGCGACTGCGTGCAGAAGACTGGAGTGCCAGCAAACACTCTTGAACCTGCCCCGCCATCACCTGAAGCAAGAGGTTGTGACGCGGTGGAACTCAACCCTCTATATGCTTCAGAGGATGGAGGAGCAGCAAAAGGCCATACATGCCTATACATCCACCTATGACATAGGCAAAGGAGGGGGTATGCACCTGACTCAAGCGCAGTGGAGAATGATTTCCGTGTTGTGCAAGGTTCTCCAGCCCTTCGAACTTGCCACACGTGAAGTCAGTTCAGACACTGCCAGCTTGAGTCAGGTCATTCCCCTCATCAGGCTTTTGCAGAAGCAGCTGGAGAAAGTGAAGGAGGAGCTAAGACGGAGCGATTCCGCTCGGCATGTGGGACTTGTGGATGAAGCCCTTCATTCGCTTTGCCAGGATTCCAGGGTGGTCAATCTGTTGAAATCAGACCACTACATTTTGGCCACCGTGCTCGATCCTAGGTTTAAAGCCTATGTGGTGTCTCTCTTTCTGGCCGACACAAGCCTGCAGAGGTGCAAAGACCTGCTGGTGAAAACACTGTCAGCTGAAGCAGAACGTGACACGTCAACAGCTCCTTCTTCATTTTCTCCCGCAACTGGGGCTGCCAGGAAAAAACTTAGGTATCCTAAGCAACCCGCTGGCGGTGATGCAGGGCAGGCAGGACCAAGTTTGGACATCTGGTCCGGACTGAAGGACCTGGCAACAATTTCTGACATGTCTACTGTCACTGCATATGATACTGTCACCATTGACAGAATGGTGGAGGATTACATCAGTGACAGCATCCAAGTAGGCATGTCAGACAGTCCGTACCTGTACTGGCAGGAAAAAGAGGCAATTTGGAGGCCCCTGTACAAACTGGCTCTATTTTACCTGAGTTGCCCCCCCTCCAGTGTGTACTCCGAAAGAGTGTTTAGTGCAGCCGGGAACCTTGTCAGCGAAAGGCGTAGGAGGTTGCTTCCACAGAATGTGGAGAAGATGATGTTCATCAAAATGAATTATCAGCTCTTCCAGGGAGACCAGCCTCCAGAACGTACAGAGGGACTTGTGGTGGTGGATTCCAGCGGGGACGAATTAATACTCTGTGAGGATGAGGATGTACACAACACTGAAGAGGGTGAGGAATCGGTGGATGAGGAGGATGAGGACGACATCTTGCCTCCGTAGAGCCAGTGTGTGCAGGGACAGATTAATTGCCAGCTTGTTTTGTGGGGGCCCAAACGAACCAATCATTTCAGCCACAGTCATGTGACAGACCCTGGCGCTGAAATGATTGGTTTGTTAAAGTGTGCATGTCCTATTTATACAACATAAGGGTGGGTGGGAGGGCCCAAGGACAATTCCATCTTGCTCCTCTTTTTTTTCTTTGCAGTATGTACTGTTTGGGGCCTAGTTTTTCAAACTGCCATCCTATCTGCCACTGCAGTGTCACTCCTAGATGGGCCACGTGTTTGTGCCGCCCACTCGTGTCGCTTAGCATAGTCATCCAGCTACCTCGGTGCAACCTTTTGGACATAAAAACACTATTGTGAGGTGTGAGGTGTTCAGAATAGACTGGAAATGAGTGGAAATTAAGGTTATTGAGGTTAATAATAGCATAGGAGCAGAAAAACCCACACATTCTGTGATTTTAGCTGTTTTTATGCTTTTTAAAAAAAAATACAGATCCAAAACACAAAACCCAGAACCCAAAACACGGAAGGGTGGTTTTGGCAAAACCAATCCAGATCCAAAACACGAAGAAAGATCCAGATCCAAAACCAAAACACAAAAAGTGGCCGGTGCACACCCCTACTTTAGAGTAGCATTTAGCTGTTTCCATTTTATTTTAACTTGAACAATCAAACAATACATATACATATATACATTCATACATACATTTTTCCCTACTGATATATATATATATATATATATATTTTTTTTTTGTTTGTTTGTTTTTTTAATATATATATATCTCGTACATATATACTGTATTACACCGTTCATGTCACGCTTGTGTTTGTTTGTGGAACCGGGGTCGGGTAGATGTCTGTTATAGTAGTGGGAGGTGTATATGCAAAGCTGGTAGGCCTCGGGAGACCTCTGGATAGATGCTTCCCTGACCAGGAATCGATCCCGGGTTTCGGCAGAGAGATGCCAGAACGCACCCACTAGACCACTAGGGACGTTGATGTTGTAGATGGTATGATGTATGTAGCAGATAAGACAGTAGCAGTAGATGTACCAGCCTGAACTTGGTTGTTACTTGATAATAATAAAAGCACTCTTCTTACTTGGTTCTGTAGTCCAGGACACTTGAATGGCAGATCTCAGCAGGAGTATTTACCAGGCTTGGACTGGGTTTTCTCTGTAGTCTGGGAGCACTCTAAGATGACGGGACCAGATACAGACTGACTGAACAGACTGAACACCGGATTGGATGGTAGCTGTAGAATAACCTGGCACGGAACTAGGGACGCAGGAGCGGCTGATATACCTGAGCAGACAGGTGGATGCTTTGCACAGGTGTAGCAATGATTCAGCACATTGGAACTTGAGATGCTGATTACACAGGAAAAGAATGACATAGATAATTAGTGCAGCAGGAACAAACAGAACTGCACCAGCAGGATAACAATAACTGTAAACGGAGCACAGTTCAGCTTCACTTAGCAGGGACTGAGCTAGACATTGTACCAGCAATGAATGAGAGCCAGAAGCTAGAATATACTCCCCGGGGTTAGCCAGGATTGGACGAACAGCGTCAGATGGTCCCAGCTGAGTCAGTCTGGTTAGGGATGTCCAGATCGATCAGGTGATTAGGACAGTTCATGGAGTGAGCCGGCTGGCCACAGGAGTGGTAAGTGATCCAGCGGCAGGGTAACAGCCCGGGTTGTGACAGTTTAGCCGTAACATTACACACATTTGCTTAATATTGTGTAGGTCCCCCTCATGCACAAAAAGAGTTCTGATTTGTCGAGGCCATGGGACTCCACAAGACCTCTGAACGTGTCCTGTCTAGCACCAAGACATTAGCACCAGATCCTTTAAGTCCTGTTAGTTGCGAGGTGGGATCTCCATTGCACAAACTTGTCATGTTCCTCAAAACTTTCCTGAACAATCTTTGCAATGTCTCAGAGCACTTTATCTTCTGAAAAACGACACTGCCATCAGGGAAACACCATTGCCATTAAGGGGTATACTTGGTCTGCAACAATGTGTAGGTATGTGGTACATGTCAAAGTAACATCCACATGAATGCCAAGATCTAAGGTTTCCCAGACCCACCCAATGCCTACGACTCCTTGCCTTCTTCCCATAATGTTTCCTGGTGCCATCTCTTCCCCAGGTAAATGACACACATGCACTGGCTATGCAGCTTCACACACAGCAAGCTGTGATTCCATGTGTGTTCTGACACCTTTCTATCATAGCCAGCAGTAACTTTTTCTGTGAGATAGGATCAGATGGGCTAGCATTCACTCCCGCGCATATCAATGAGCTTGGACGCCCTTGATGCCCATGACCCTGTCGCCAGTTTACCGGTTGTCCTCCTAGTACCACTTTTTTTTAGCTACTAGCCACTGCATACCGGGAACAGTTGTCTAGCCATCACAATTTGGCCCTTATCAAAGTCGCTCAGATCCTTACGCTTCTCCATTTTTCCTGCTTCCAACACATCAACTTTAAGAACCGACTATCCATTTGCTGCCTAGTATTCCACACCTATTGACAGGTCTATGTGTACTGTGGTAATCAATGTTATTCAGTTTACCTGTCAGTGGTATTACTGTTATAACCAATATATGAAGGCGTGTTTGTGGTTGTGGAGGGGGGGGGGTGGCGGGATCAAAATTTGGCAGGGAGTCCATAATTCTTATGGGCGGCCCTGAGTGTAAGGGGAATGCCAGACAGGAAAAGGCTGCAGTAGTTAAGGCAGTGGATGATGAGAGATTGTATAAAAGTTTTTATTCATTTTGGGTAAGAGAATGGCATATTCTGCTAATACTTTGAAGGAGGAGATGACAGGACCAGGAAAAAAACTGTGAAATTTAAAACAGAGTGTGACTCCAAGGCACCAGGATATTGTGGTGTTATTGTCAGTAAAGGACAATGAGAAAAGCTATATCTGGCTGCTGTCTGTGTAGAAGTGGTATTAGGTCTCCAATGAGTGAATTAGTTCCATGAAAGAAGAAGTGTGCAGTGAAAATATAAGAGGTACAAGCATAGAGTTTGTGGGACCCCAAAAGATAAAGGGAGTGCAGGAAGGATATAAGGTAGTGAGAGTAAAGGGCTTCATAAATAGTTTCATAGAGAGGAAGTGATCTAGGAATGAATTGTGTTATGAAGGGCAAAGATGTGACGGAGAAGAAGGGTGATCAATGGTAGGGCAGAGCAATTCTCCAGGAGGATTATGCAAATGTGACTTTAAACTTGACTGTAAGTAAGTAGATAATTGGTCACTTTTGTAATGGCAATGTCAGTAGAATGCTGGGGGCCCTATTGCAGAGAGTTGGGAAGGATGTGACACAAGTCACTTAAGTAGATTGGAGTCAAATAAGGAGATAAATTGGATGGTTTTGGAGACATAGAGGTCAAGAGGTGTTTTCATTAGGGTTGGTGAGATGACCACATGTTTAAAGTAGGGTGTGCACCGGCCACTTTTCGTGTTTTGTGTTTTGGTTTTGGATCTGGATCTTTCTTCGTGGTTTGGATCTGGATTGGTTTTGCCAAAACCACCCTTCCGTGTTTTGGGTTCTGGGTTTTGTGTTTTGGATCTGTATTTTTATGAAAAAAAAGCATAAAAACAGCTAAAATCACAGAATTTGTAGGTTTTTCTGCTTCTATGCTATTATTACCTCAATAACCTTAATTTCCACTCATTTCCAGTCTATTCTGAACACCTCACAATAGTGTTTTTATGTCCAAAAGGTTGCACCGAGGTAGCTGGATGACTACGCTAAGCGACACGAGTGGGCGGCACAAACACGTGACCCATCTAGGCGTGATACTGCAGTGGCAGACAGGATGGCAGTTTGAAAAACTAGGCCCCAAACTGTACATAATGCAAAGAAAAAAAGAGGTGCAAGATGGAATTGTCCTTGGGCCCTCCCACCCACCCTTATGTTGTATAAACAGGACATGCACACTTTAACAAACCAATCATTTCAGCGCCAGGGTCTGCCACACAACTGTGGCTGAAATGATTGGTTCGTTTGGGCCCCCACAAAACAAGCTGGCAATTAATCTGTCCCTGCACAAACTGGCTCTACGGAGGCAAGATGTCCATCCTCATCCTCCTCATCCACCGATTCCTCACCCTCTTCAGTGTTGTGTACATCCTCATCCTCACAGAGTATTAACTCGTCCCCACTGGAATCCACCACCACAGGTCCCTCTGTACGTTCTGGAGGCTGGTCTCCCTGGAAGAGCTGATAATCATTTTGATGAACATCATCTTCTCCACATTCTGTGGAAGCAAGTGGAGTGTGGAGTGTACTTTGGGGGTTACAGCACCCTTTAACGGTCAAGCCAGCCGGCCCTTTACTTATGACACAGGCGCACGCTTGCCACTACTTGTTGATGCACGTGCGGCTACTGCGCACACAATTCACAAACACAGAAAATATTTTTTTTTTGGTTTGCACTGGAGTGTACTTTGGGGGTTACAGCACCCTTTAATGGTCAAGCCAGCCGGCCCTTTACTTATGACACAGGCGCACGCTTGGCACTACTTTGTTGATGCACGTGCGGCTACTGCGCACACAATTCACAAACACAGAAAATATATATTTTTTTGGTTTGGAGTGTACTTTGGGGGTTACAGCACCCTTTAACGGTCAAGCCAGCCGGCCCTTTACTTAAGACACAGGCGCACGCTTGGCACTACTTTGTTGATGCACGTGCGGCTACTGCGCACACAATTCGCAAACACAGAAAAAATATTTTGTTATTTGGTTTGGAGTGTACTTTGGGGGTTACAGCACCCTTTAACGGTCAAGCCAGCCGGCCCTTTACTTATGACACAGGCGCACGCTTGCACTACTTTGTTGATGCACGTGCGGCTACTGCGCACCACAATTCACAAACACAGAAAATATTTTTTTTTTGGTTTGGACTGGAGTGTACTTTGGGGGTTACAGCACCCTTTAACGGTCAAGCCAGCCGGCCCCTTTACTTATGACACAGGCGCACGCTTGGCACTACTTTGTTGATGCACGTGCGGCTACTGCGCACACAATTCACAAACACAGAAAAAATATTATTTTTTTAGCACTTGGGGGGAGCACCCCTGATGGACAGAGCACCCCCTGGACAACACTACAGCACCCCTTTAGGACTGGGACACTGCACAGGACTTTGGAGTGACACAGCCCCTATGGAGAACTGACTGCACAACACCGTCCAGCCAGCCCCTATGGACTTTGAAGTAGTGGACACAGCCCCTATTAACAACAGCAGCACAGCACAACACAGCCAGCCCCTATGGACTTTGAAGTAGTGGACAACAGCAGCACAGTGCAGCACAGCACAACACTACTCTGCACTACACTACACTACACAGCCCAGCCAGCCCTATCTCCCACCCTCCCTCTTCACTGTCTACAGCCGAGTGAGAAAATGGCGCCGACGCGAGTACCTTGTATAGGATCCAAAACCCGCGAGACCCGGAAGGCGGGATGATGACGTTTTGCCTCGATTTCAGATCCGAGTCAGGCGGGAAAAGTCAAGCCTGACTCGGATCGGGGGGGCTCGGGGGGGTTCGGATTTCAGAAATCCGAACCCGCTCACCCCTACTCTAAAGGTAATCATGCCTTTTGCCTAGCATTCCTAGGCAACTATAAATAAAGTATTCATATACCTGATCCATCCAGATAACAGGACTAGTGGCTCAGATTAGCTGTAGTCAGATAGTAAGGTTATTCCCTGCACTCACTGCTCCATCTTCAGCCTGCCCAGCCTTGACAATGGCATCATGCCTCAGCACTTCCATCACAGCAGTGCATGATGACAAGCTCCACTTGCGTCGTCTGTTCATTGTTCATTGGATCAAACTTGCACGTAATTTGCATGTCACATTGCGGAATACAGCTGGCTCAGCCAATAGAGGCCATTCTGTGGATGAAACAAATACCAATTTGCTCATCAGGAGGATTGACACCTAGCAACAGCTGGTAGGTGGATGAGCAAGCCTCCAGAATACCGCTGGAACAAAGTAAAGTGAATAAAATTCACATACTTAGCTTGTCCCTAAACAAAGGTGCGTCTTAAGAGAGGAGGGGGCCCGTGTGCACTCCCTGTGCTAGGCCCCCTCCTCTCTTCCCGGTGGACCACAGCAGACTGACGCAGCTGGCCAGCCACCAGAGCATTAGTAGACTCCGGGCACTAGAGTGTGCCCAGAGTCTACTGCGCATGCGCAGAACGCCGGGAAAATGGCAGCGGTGGCCATTTTCCGGTGTTCTGTGCATGAGCAGTAGACTCCGGGCACACTCTAGTGCCCGGAGTCTACTGCGCATGCGCAGAACACCTGAAAAATGGCAGTGGCAGCCATTTTCCTGTGTTCTGAGCAGCACGGACACCCGACGAGGGACCACGGACAAATACTTTTAAAATAAAATGGGTGCAGGGTATGCGATGCGGGGCCCCCTTGGCCCCCCGCACACACTGCACCCATGATAGAAATGCCCCTGCCTACACAGGAGGACGGGGCCGAGTATCTGATCTCTGACCTAATGGTCATGTGACCACTTGAGCAGGCCCTCAGGTACATTTTTCTACAGCAGAGACCTGGGAGGAAGCTGGTCTGTTTCTCTGACAGAATACTTACAGCTGTCCTCCCTTGTCTTGCCAGAGTGGTCTATTTACTAAGTAATGTTAGGAGAAGTGAAAAGTGAAGAGTGAAAAGGTGCCAGCCAATCAGCTCCCAACTGCCATCTCACAGGCTGTGTTTGAAAAATGACAGTTGGGAGGTGATCGGCTGCCACCGTACATATTGAGATTGACATAAATGTGCTACTAACAAGACTCAATATTGTCATCTTCTACAATAGTCCTAATCATTGCCTCACTGATCCCATTCAAGGACCATATATTCTACCATGATTAGAGAATGTATGGCATAGTACTGATAATACAGCTTCTCACCTTCCTGGACTTCTGGTTGCCAAATATGATGCAGGCCATCTGCTATTATGGTTCAGCTCTTGCCTTTTTATCACCAAGGCTAACTGAAGACATTTTACCATCACTTACTCAGCGGAGTTATTTCCTACCCAGCGCTTTTAATCCACAGTATTCTAGTACTTGGAATATAGAACCTCTCAGCTGCTTTGGACACAAGTTTACAGAGTGTCCTTTTATTGAGAACATTTTCATTACTAGATTTAGTAAGGGGCCAAAGGTGCTGGGCTAACCTATATTTACATTACCGATCCAAAACACCCTCCTTTGAAAATCGTATAGTTGAGTTTGATATAATCAAAGATGGGCAAATCCAATTTTTTGTTTGGTAACTTATCACATGATTGAAATTTACTGCTCCACTAAATGGTGAAGCATCAAGATTATTTATCACTTGCCGTTAACCTCTTTAAGGGACACTTCCATCTGGGGAGCTGCCACCTCTAGTGCAGTAGCAAAAGCTATGTTCCTACATTCCATAAAGCATGCCACTCGTTGGTCCTCTGAGCATACATTTGCCAAGCATTATTGGAGACTCAATGATCTTCCAAGCAACCACCAGGTATGTGGCAGTCTGCCCACCAGCTGTTGCTAGGTGGCAATCCTCCGACGAACAAACAGTAGTTTGCAGGAATCTATGACCTGCAAACTTTCTTTATTCTAGGGAATAAAATACACAGATATTTCTTTATTCTGTTGCCACCTAGCAACAGCACCCACCCTATACCTTGCAAGGTCTGTTGGTTGCTCTTTCCATAGTTGCTCCAGGAGATTGATACCTTTATTCTTTTCTCCTGAGTGGGCCAGAGGATCATGACAAGCTACAGGCATTAACTGCTAGATACATCAAATAATTCTATCTGTCTTACCATTTGGTTGTCCAAATTATGATCAAGTCATCATCTGTTATTTCTCTTTCATGCCATTTGGGCCTATAGCTGTGCCTAGCCTGTGGATGCTCTTTTTGTTGCTATGCATAGTTGCTTCATTGCATTGATCAAAAGTATGTTTTTGTTACCAGCTAAGTAAACAATTTAACTGAAAAGATTCATGTCAGTGACTTTTTTCCTTGCGTTTAAACTGATAAACTTTCCTTCTTTATCCAAGTCTAGTCTTGGGATTGCCTTCAGTAGGCTTACGAAAAATCTACCTGAGGGCAGGCTCAAGCAGTCACATAACCATTAAGTCAGAGAGCAGCTGTTCGACTCTGTCCTCCTGTGTAGGGACAAGCTAAGTAAGTGATTTTTTTTTCACTTTACCTTATTCCAGTGGTGTTTGTGAGGCTTGCTCATCCACCCACCAGCTGTTGCTAGGTGGCAATCCTATTCCCTAGAACATTTGATGTTTGGGAATGTATTACCTCTGGACTACAGATAGATTTTATTATTACCAAACTGTCTGCCTGGTGGGTCCTGCAACCTCCCCAGGCTCCCCGATCTTCTCAGATCCCCAACATGTGTCCTTCTTGTCACAGTCTGTGGGTGTCCCTGTTTACACTTCACTCCATGTAAAATTTTGCGGAAAAACAGATCTGCCTTTCCTGCAGCCAGGGCCATAACTAGGGTGGTGCGGCCGGTGTGCCCACACATGGCGCACATGCCCTGTGGGCGGAACAGGCCGTCTCCACCTGCGATCACCCCTTCACTACAGAGGCCGCCTGCTGCAATGTATAATAGTGACTGTGTACCCGGCTCCTTCTATGCCGGGCACACCGCTACTATTACACAAGGACTGGGAGAGACCTCATGACGTGACATCTCTCACAGTCCAGTCCCAGAGTGCCCAGTGCCAAGGAGCCATTCCTTCAGTGCTGGGCTGCAGCACAGCCTGAGCCCAAATTAGAAAAAGGTGCAGTCAGCCCAGTCAGTGCAGACAGAGAAGGAGGCACAGGTGTGGACATAGAATACTGCTTCCCCTGGCTCCCACAGTGATGCAGGTAAGTGCTGAGAGACCGGGGGTGGAGGCTTTGTACTGTTGGCATAATGTGTAAGGGAGAGAAAGGGGGAGTACTGTGTGGCATAATGTGTAATGGGGGAGGGGTGGTTGTGCTGTGTGGCATAACGTGTAATGGGGGAGAGGGGGTTTTTACTGTGCAGCATAATTGTAATGGGGGAGGGGGGGTTGTACTGTGTGGCATAATGTGTAATAAGGGGAGAGGGAGGTTGTACTGTGAGGCATAATGTGTAAGGGGGGAAGTTGTACTATGTGGCATAATGTGTAATGGGGAGGGGGGAAGTTGTACTGTGCAGCATAATGTGTAATGGGGAGGGGGGGTTGTACTGTGTGGCATAATGTGTAATAAGGGGAGAGGAAGGTTGTACTGTGAGGCATAATGTGTAAGGGGGGAAGTTGTACTATGTGGCATAATGTGCAATGGGGAGGGGGGAAGTTGTACTGTGTGGCATAATGTGTAATGGGGAGGGGGGAATGTGTACTATGTGGTGTAATGGGGGGGATTTGTACTGTGGGCATAATGTGTAATGGGGAATTTGTACTGTGGGTGTCGAAGCTGGATTAGTGGCTGAGACGGAATCAGCGTAAAAATTAGCGTGCACGATGCCATCTTGCGAATGGCAGCTAGACTCCATCTTAAAAATAAGAATCTGCAAGATGCCATTTTGCGACCAGCACCATTTTAAGTTACAACTCACAAGCTAAGTACAGATGGCAATGTTTTTGATAATCTACCAAAAACAACTAGAAAAACAGCCTCCTGAGAAAAGTAAATAGAATAGACAATACACCAGAATACTGTGAGTGTTTTACGTACAAATTGGGAATCCCTGTATATAGACAAGTATAGTTGTGGCAATTGTAATATAACCCAGACATTGATCTACACAATTGAATTTGTCTGAATCCTAAACAGGTTTTAGTCCCACTCCCAGACAGAATGGCCCCAGCTTCAGAGCTGGGGGTAACACATTTGCATTGCAGTTTGAAACTGTAAGTAAGAAATGAGATGTGTGTGTGTATGTGTATATATATATATATGTATATATACATATATATATGTTAAGTCCATCATAGATAGAATCTCATGCATAAACACTGCACATTACGTACAGTTGCGCTGCTAACATGACGCTCAGTAGCGAATGCACAATAACCTGCCCCAAATCAGATAAACCTAACTAGCGTCTTTTCCCATATCCCTAATACTTACATAATGCACACTTACACAAAAGGTTCCATAGCTATAAAGTAAAAGATCCAAGTTTTATTCATTTATTACAAATGCTGTGAAATAAAGACTATTTTGGTATCTAAGGTTTAATACGTGATAAGTAAGCCGTGTTTGATATTATACTGATCCGCACTTTATCCACAGCTTTGCGGTATCAACGGTGTGAAGATCGGAACATGCATTCGCAACTTATGGACCGTAAAGACATAAAGAACCAACATTTATTTTTGTGAAACCAACAGCCTAGATTTGCATGCAGGGGAAATAGAGGAGGCAACAAGCTGTTAGAGGCTGTTCTGTGTCCATTTGAACCAACCTGTTAAATGCCCTGTAACAAATGCACCCGCACTGGGAACCAATGGGATCAGCAACAAACTTCTCTATTGTGTTGTTTATTTCTGGGGGGTATAAATATGTGTGCTCTGACCATGGGTTGCTAGTCTTCTTGCTGAATGCTGATTGACGGAGGTTTCTTGCTGATGCCGGGATCTGGTCCAGAGCGCATGCGTATGTATAACTGTACTTGGGTCTGTATAATTTCTTTGCACTAAATTGTACTTAGATCATAGCGTGTAACTAACTGTACTTTTACTTGAATAATACTTTGTGCTTTGGAAACACAGGTTCAAGGTCTAGAGTCTTTATTTAATGTATGACTGCGTACGCAAATTGCGTCAAACCTTAGAGGTTTATAGGCAGGATATTAGAAGGTATAGGCAGGTGTGTATAGAGGTTCAAATCCAGTATCCTTAGTTGGGGGCTCACAGTGAAGTCACTTACCTAATCACACGATATATACACGGATATCTATATCTCAGCAAAGGGTGGATAGTGGCCACAAGCAGTCTTACCTGCAACCATTCGACGCTGAGAGATCGCTACCCGTTATCGTGTGACCAAGAGACGCTGACTAGAATCCAGGCACAAGAGAGGAAGAAGTTTGTTTTCCTTTGTTGATAGCATTTTACGTTAAAAGGGGGCGCCGCAGTATTGCGCATGCGGCTGAGTCGCAGTTTTGCGCGCACGGTAAAGACACACTTATGCGTACGCAGCTAAGGGTAAGTCATACGGTTGTGTAGTAGTCGCATTATTGTGTATGCGACTGGTCGCACAATAGCGTAAACGTACTTCCGGTTGTGCTGCCACGTGTTTAAACAAAGCCGTTGAGGTTTACATTTTTCAATTGTTGCCAATAACTGAGTTAACGTGTATTTTTCTGCGCAGGAAAAAGTGTGTAACAGTGAGTATTTGTTGGTAGGGGTAACTTGTTCCCTACAGTTAGAGGTACCGTATGACCTTTAAGGGCTAAGTGCTAGTCGCTCAGTAAGCAGCTTACCATTCTATACACAGTAGCAGGTGTACATGTTGTCTTTGTTGTAGAGAGGTGCGTGGAAGTAGCCTACTTAAACTTCCATAGGTGTGGAAGTTGCCTTACTAATTCTTATCCGGGTGTAGAAGTTGCCTTTTTCAAATCTTATCCAGGTGTGTGGGTGCTGCCGTTTAAATCGTCCACAGGTAAGTGAAAGTATCTTGATTGTGTTTCACCAGTTTAAATCTTTATTGAAAAGCGTAGGATTTGTCTCAGAATGGGAGCCGCGCAAACAATAGAGATGTTAGACAATGATGTGCTGCTAATGGAAGCGCCGTTTGGATCGGCCCGTCGTATTATGCATACTAAGTACGGTACTTATGCGATAAGGTATTGTGATGTATGGTTTAAAATGACGATGAAGAGTGTTAGGCCCTCATTCAGAGCCGCACGTTAACAACAGTACGCTCGTTGCGTTCCGATGTTGACTAACCGCGCATGCGTCGGTGTTACACTGCGCATGTGCGTACGGCAGATTGCGAGCTTTTTTTCTCTCGTTCCTAAAATAGCGTACAGGAAGTGACATGTCAAATGTGATTGACAGAACAGGGCGTTTTTGGGTGTTGACGGGGGTGAAGATGAAAAAACGCAGGCGTGGCGAGGCGTTTTTGGGGCGTACATACATTAGCAGATGCGAACGTCAAATGTGTTCGGACCGTCTCATACGTCACTGAAACATCCGCTTTCCCTTCAAAATGCTCGCACAGCTTAGGGTCAGGATTACTCGACCACATTGGCGATGGCCTTCTCCTCCGTCCCGGGACTCCACGATGGTGCAGCGATTAATCGCGGCTGGTCAGTAAAGTAATTAGTGTTGGATTGAAATCCGGCTTGGTATGTGTTTGGAAAGCAGTTTATTGGGATAGCACAAAAGCGTACGCAGGTGGAAATCAGAGCTGCTAATGTCATGATTACACAATCAATTAGCGTACATTTTTGGGGTTTTATTTTGGCCACAATTTGGTGGTTATGGCCTATTGTAACAATAATGTCATCATCTTTTAATTAGCTCCCCTTTTTTTTGGTTTACTGTGGAATTTGCATCGCTATGTGATTTTTTAAACGTTCCTTAAAGAGGCCTTTTTTTTTTTTTAAAGAGGGTCAGTTTTTGCGTTTAAGGCCAGGATTAAATGTAACCCATTTGTACAATAATGTCACAATACAATGTCAGTGTTTTGTTTTTAATTTATTGTTTACACACAAACAAATTGGCCTAATATTGTATTGCCTTTTTTTGTGGCCAAGATATTTGATCCAAAAAAAAATATAACATAACTACTAACATAAGCGTAAATACAAAATTTAAAAACATTTCACAAGAAAGGAGAGGGAAGTTTTGACCAGAAAGGAATATGAGCCAAGCACAGAAGGAGTGTGGGAAAAGTCGCAATTGCTGTCACCGTTTTCTCGCCCGTTTGGCTGGGTGAGGGTGGGCGCCAGACCGGGTCCGGGATGCCATCGGGCTGGCCTGTCCAGAGGCAGATGTTGTGGCCTCTGGACTAGGCACAGGGCTAGGCACATTTGGAGGATTGCCTGATGTTGTGCCAGAGGTAGAGGATCCGGATGTTCCGGCAGGAAGGGAGGTCGGCTCCACCATGTGCTGGCGAACGAGCTGCTCCAGGGCATCGGCGATGCGGATGTTGGCCCTGGTATTTTCCGCCAGGGCCTGACCAATGGTCACGTTGGCCGCAGCATTTTGCTCCAGGGCCTCAGCCACCCGTATCAGACTGGCGTCCATCCTCTGCAGAATCTCCGTATGGCAATCCGATTTAAAATTGAGTTCTGTGAGGAGGCCCACTGCCTGCGAGGGGGCACGCCCTGGACTGGCTTCTGCAGGGTCCTCAGCCGGATGTACTGGTTCCTCCCCTGCAGAGTCAGCAGAAATTCTGCGGCCAAGGCTCTCCTCTGGAGCAGACTCATCCGCCTCTGTCTCTGTTAGGAAATTGGAGAAAAGACTCACATTAGAATCTACATATTGGCACAATAGCATTTCTGAGTTGGTGACATCACAAGACTTACCTTGGCCAACATGAGGAGCCGCAAAGTCTGGCATGTCCGTATCCATGTTGGACACGCCAAACACCTCCACAGCCTGCACACACCCCTGTGCCATCTCTTCTAAGTCTGTCAACTCCAATGACACAGGGGTGGGACCCCCACCTGTCCCCCTTGCATGCCTAGCCCTGTCGGCAAGTTTTTGTTTGAGACGATATTTGAAGTCTGCCCATCTGTGGAATGAATTTGGAACCATTATCCTTTTTTTTACAATGGGGTTTGTTTATAGGATGGGAAAGTGTTTACTTACCGCCGTTTGACATCCCGGGCTAGACGGACATAATCACCCACCCTATTGACAGCAACGGCGACCTCCTCCCACATTCTCCACTTCTGGCTTTGGCTCATATTCCTGGCTGCCTGGGGCAGGATGTCAACGCACTTCTGGATCAAAACCTCCATCTCCTTGCTTGTGAAATGTGGCTGCCTTTTTTTTTTGGCAGCTTTGGCGGGTTGACTGGGGCCAGCAGTCTCTTCCATGTCATCCTCCTCACCTATTTGGGTAAATATGCAGATTTAGCCACTTCACAACTTGCACAATATTATGTTTTAAAAGAATCATTGACACAAAATGCATGAAGGCCTTACCGCCGCAATTTTGACCATTGTTTCCCTGGTTTGAAGCCATGTCTCTGCTTCCAGCATGAAATCATCCAGAAATTCTATGTGATTTCGTGACGTATTTATACATGCGTCCTTAGTTTGCGGCCGCATCATTGATTGTGCGTCCCTATGATTCATCCTTAATTTGTGCGGGAAAATAAACACTATTTATGGCTTGGTGTGTGTGGATTCGAGGTGGGGTTGTTGGAGTGTTGTCGGTTAAGTGGTTTGGATTTGGTTGGTTGCGTTTGGAGGATTTTGCAGAGTTGTTTTTTTGTTTGTTTTTGCTACATTTCTTTGGTTTTTCCGTTCGCATTTTTTTCATTTTTTCAACATCCTTTCCTGATTTGGTAAGTTTTGTGCATTCAAATTTGTGGCCAATTGGTGTATTCTTCTGTTTTGTGGTTCGTTAATTTGTTTAACACTCATTTCATCTTTTTTAGTTTTTTTTTGTTTTCGGACCCAAAGAAGTTTTTTGTGGAAATCTTATATATTCGAGTTGGGTAAGTCCATTTTTTGTCTTGCATTTGCGAATTAATTACCGAATTTTTGACTGTTGGTGTAGCGACTTGCATTTGCGAATTAATTACCGCATTTTTGACTGTTGGTGTAGTGACTTGCATTTGCGAATTAATTACCGCATTTTTGACTGTTGGTGTAGTGACTTGCATTTGCGAATTAATTACCGCATTTTTGACTGTTGGTGTAGTGACTTGCATTTGCGAATTAATTACCGCATTTTTGACTGTTGGTGTAGTGACTTGCATTTGCGAATTAATTACCGCATTTTTGACTGTTGGTGTAGTGACTTGCATTTGCGAATTAATTACCGCATTTTTGACTGTTGGTGTAGTGACTTGCATTTGCGAATTAATTACCGCATTTTTGACTGTTGGTGTAGTGACTTGCATTTGCGAATTAATTACCGCATTTTTGACTGTTGGTGTAGTGACTTGCATTTGCGAATTAATTACCGCATTTTTGACTGTTGGTGTAGTGACT
Organism: Taudactylus pleione; assembly: GCA_031769625.1. Classification (NCBI taxonomy): domain Eukaryota; kingdom Metazoa; phylum Chordata; class Amphibia; order Anura; family Myobatrachidae; genus Taudactylus; species Taudactylus pleione. Next base: position 1,869,484 of record JAUIMM010000957.1, read on the forward strand.
TGCATTTGTGAATTAATTACCGCATTTTTGACTGTTGGTGTAGTGACTTGCATTTGCGAATTAATTACCGCATTTTTGACTGTTGGTGTAGTGACTTGCATTTGCGAATTATTTACCGCATTTTTGACGGCTTAGTCATCATATAATCCAGTTTTGCTTTTCCCTTTTCCATTTTTTGGGTCCATTTGAACCCTATTTGACGTACGGTGTGCAATGTAGTTTTCATCGATGGCCAAATGTGTTTTTCCGCTATTTTCTGTGTTGGCTTGCAACAATTTTTAAACAAAAAAAACACCCTCTAAATTTTTTAAGTCTCATTGTTGGCTTTTTTACAGTTTATACGTATCATGACAATACCCCGGCATGTAAGCAGCTATGGATGGTATCAGAAAGCTAAGTTGTTTTTTCTTACTTTTGGGGTGGGTCAAAAGCCTTACATTGTAAACTTTGAATTTCAGGTAGATCTGGGGTGAATTGTTCTGGCCCTGCTCCCGGAAGACGACCAACCTCAAACTCGTCCCAGGCGTAGGCATCGTAGGCATGCAAGGCCCCAGATATTTCGAACACGTGTCACCCTTTTTGGAATGCCCGATGATGAGGTTTTAAGACGCTACCGTCTACCTCCCAAAATCATCATAGACACTCTCTCATTAATAGAAAGTGATCTTGAGCGGCAAATTGACAGTCCAACAGCAATACCACCACTGACGCAATTTATGGCGGTGTTACATTTCTGTGCCTCAGGATCATTTCAAACAACGGTGGGAATAGTGGCGGGCATCTCCCAATCCTCCTTTTCCAGGATCCTGAGGGCAGTGATGGAGGCACTTTTCAAGCACCTCCATCATTTTATTAAAATGCCTTTGGATATGGGTGCCCTTAGTGTGGCCAAGGCCAATTTTTACCAAATAGCTGGCTTCCCACACATCATAGGGGTTGTGGATGGTACTCACATACCACTTCAGCCTCCAGCACGGCTGGAGGCAATATTTAGAAACAGGAAACACTATCACTCCCTGAATGTAATGGTGGTATGTGATGCCTCCCTCCAGATCCTGTCCCTGAATGCTAAATTACCGGAAGTGCTCATGACTCCTTCGTCATCCGGCAATCAGGGATATGGCAGAAATTAACCAACCTACAAGCTGGTGATGCGTGGCTTCTGGGTAAGTGGAGACCTTTAGTACATAACAATGTTAAGCTTGATACACAGTGTTCCTGATGTGGTCTATTTTTGTTCACAGGAGACAGTGGATACCCTTGCATGTCCTGGCTGCTCACTCCTTATTTGGCTCCCACACCAGGGCCACAAAGTGCGTATAATTCCGCACTTACAGCCACCAGGCAAGTGGTGGAGCGCTGTATCGGCCTTTTAAAAGGCCGATTCAGATGCCTCCACCGCTCTGGTGGCGAGCTCATGTATGTGCCGGATATGGTGTCGAAAATTGTGGTCCTGTGTGGGATATTTCACAACATTGCCATAAGGAGTGGTGTCCCAATGCAGCCAGAGGATGCCTTACCTGAGGATGGCCCCCCCGAGGTTGGTTGAAGGTCAGTATGTGGGGGGGCCATACGCGATGATGTGGTGGCCAGATTTTTTAGGTAAGTTTGAACAAAACTCCAGTGTTTATACCTAATGTGTTTGTGTTTTTTGGCGAACATCTAATTTATTTTTAATTTTCTCACCATCTTCTGTTTGTTCACATAATCTTTGGCACTCCAACGCTCACTACTTCCTGCTACCCTTACCAAACCTGGATCTGGTCCTTTTGGGCATATATTCTTGAACCCATATCGCAACGCCATGTTTGTGGAATCATGTTGGCATGGTCCTTCGTCAACCAGTTCTTGATTTTGTGTTTTTATTTAATTATTTCTTGGTATGTGTTGTATTTGAATTTATCACTGTGTATTTTTTTTGGGAGTGACCACTTTGTTTTCTCTGTTATGTTGTCAATAAATGTTTGAAGAGTGAAATGGTCTTCCTTTTTTGGGACGTTAACAGCAAGTGTAACCAGGTTAACACAAGTTACATTTGACTAAGGGGTAAACCAGTACTGACGCCAGTTGAGCAAAACTGAAATATGTTTTCAGCTTCCCAATCCACACCAAAAGGAAGCCTGGCCCAACCTTGGGATTTGTAAGATTGGCCTAAGCAGCTTGCGCACCAAGTAGGAACCTGGAAAATGTAGAAATCTGAAATTGACACTACACCCAAAAAGGGAAATGACATTGTTACTGTTATGTGTTTCTGGTGTCTGTTTGACATACAAAGACAAAACACAATCTAACTTTTAAAAAAGGGAAATCCTTGCAGGAACTTATGTCAGGCTAAACTATCTTGGTTTTGGTTTTTAAAAATGAGCCACAACGTATATTTGTCTTAATAAATTTATTTGGCAAATAGAACAAAAAAAAAAAATCTAATGCCGAAGGAGGCCAGACAGCCGGTCGAGGGCCACCAGAAGGCCGATTACATGGTGGCGCATCTGCCCCACAACATCCGCCACCTCTTGCCGACGCCTCTGTTCCTCTGTGGGTGAGAAAAGTGTGTGGGTTAATACAACAATAGGGACTCCACAGAAAAACATAAAAAAAAACCCAAATCACTCCTAAACCCAAAAACAGAAATAAAAAGGGTGGGCTGGCAAAAATACAAGGCCTAGGTACAAATTCCCACAGGTATGATATGTGTATGCTTAAATCACCAGGAAGAGGTAAAGGCAAACCTTCACAATCAACAAAAGTCAAGCCACAAAAACACGAAGAAAGGCACGACACATGATTACATACAAACAGTTTGTGCTTTAAAAAAAAAAATTAAAAAACATACCGGGAAACAAATCGGGAGCTCCGGCCAAACCTCCATGATCCTCCTCGGAGGATCCGTCATTCCCCAAAGAATGGGGCGGAGTTATGCTGGACTCCGGGGAGGGGGTAATTGGAAGAGGGGTGGGTGGAGGAGAGGGGGAAGTGGGACGGAGGGGAAGGAGGCCCGACATTTCCGGGAGAGGGTCTGGGAAGGATGGGGAGGAGTGGGGAATAGGGGAAAGATTTGGGGTGGAGTGTTGGCTGGGGGTTGGGGAGAGTGGGCGGGAACACCGACGTTGACGGCGGAGTCTTGGCTTCCCCCTAAAATATGTCAAATAAATTGCGTTTAGTTTATGGACAAATCCGGGCAAACAAACAAACAAAAAAAAAATAATAAAAAAAAAAACCAAAAAAAATAGTAGAATTAAAAATTCAGAAAAAGAGGGGAAACATGCAGACGCAGATATGAGTACCAATAATAAATAGAACAGACAGGAAAACATGCAGACGCAGATATGAGTACAAATAATAAATAGAACAGACAGGAAAACATGCACACGCAGATATGAGTACAAATAATAAATAGAACAGACAGGAAAACATGCACACGCAGATATGAGTACAAATAATAAATAGAACAGACAGGAAAACATGCACACGCAGTTTGCCCCACAAACACAAACATTAAAACCACAATACATAACACTTACTTGCCAGGATCTGCATGCGAAAGCATGCCAGCAAGCGGGGCGTTCGCCGTTGCAGGTCGGACCACCTGCGCTCCAGCTGCCCGATGTTGCGGCGTGAGCCGAAGGACCGCAGGCGGGACCGTACCTCCGCATACGCGGAGCGCTTCTGCCGGTTGGTCATGGGTTGAGGCTGGCTGGTGATCCGGCGATCCATGACCTCCGTAAGCACCAGCAGCTCACGCCTGGTGAATGCGGAGGCTCTCATGATGGCAATGGTGTTTTTCTTAAAAATCATTTTTGATAAAGTGTGTAAAAATTTTCTGATTGGCTAATGTATTTTGGAAATTAACAGGAGCAATTTTATTGGTTAGTGTATGAGTCATGTGTTCGACAGGGCCAGAAATCTCTGGAGAGTTATGATAGGCTTGATGCAGTGACATGCGTAAGCAAATTTAAATAAAGAAATGAACCCAGGGAAATATGCGGGGATCCACAGCAATAGTACAATTGTTTAATTGTGGTTCACATGTTTTTTGAACAATAAAAGCGAATGTTTCATCCGTACGTATTCTGCGGGTAAACACAAACACGGACAAGAGTAAAGTTTCTTGCATTGTGTTGAAAAAAAACAAACAATTAAGCTAATTGATACATTGATTGGCATGATACGATTGATGGAGGTAGGCAGAATAAAGGAGCAGGTAATCGACATCTGACAAGGCCACTTCCTGTTTATACGTGTGCGTGCGTTCCTTTCAAGCCATTTCGGGGATGTACGCTCGCTATTTCGTACGCTCGTTAGTTAGAGGAGGGGTCGTCAGAGTTTAGGGAGGAATTTTAGATGCGAACGAAAATACGAGCGAGCCATTGAATTTAAATATTTTTGTACGTACGCCTAACGTACGTGCGCCCGCTTGCGAGTGGGTCTGAATGAGGGCCTTAGACCGTTTCCCAGAATTGGTAGTTTTGATAAAAATGTGCTAGATAATGTCCAGGATCACATCAGTCTGATGCGCTCCAGAGAGAAAAAGGTCAAATATTATGAATGTTTAAAGTTGTGGCAGCATGAAGGGGATGCGTGGCTTAAAAATGTGCAAGAGACGCAAAGTAGCGTTGCAAGCGCATTGCCAGAGAATAAATCTGCGCCGCTGAATTGCAATACGGGCAAGCCGCATAATGGCACGCACGTACAGCAAGGTAGCGTTGTGGAGAGTATTGCCAGCAGTTCACGCTCACCACCCCCACCTTATGTGGATGGAGGTGCAAGTACAGTTACCAAAAATACCCAGAAAAATGTAACAAGCAATTTGTACCCTCTCTTAAGCAACTATAAAGAAAATGTTCATGATGTGGATGATGAGCCTATTGTAATGTCTGCCATTTCCCATGCTGTACAGATGATAGATGCTGCATCACAACAATCACGAGTGGTGCCGTCATCTCCATCAGTAACAGTAAGGGAAGTGTTAACACCCTCTGCACCCATAGAGGAAGTTGTTAATACCATACGTAGCAGCAACAGATTAAACCCCCAGCCAGGTAACAAGGTCAAAGGTAGCAGCGCTGCTGGTCTGCATCCCATTTGGACAATAACCGTTCTGAATGGAAATGCAGATGCGAACGGTGTAGTGCCCACGAGGGAAGTAGTAATGCATTGTCCCTGGACAAGACCAGAACTAAATTCCATCATAAATGATTTCCTCGATCCCAAAAAGGAACTAGCCAAATGTCAAAGATTTTTGAGAAATTTGGGTAGTTCCCATGAGCCAACTAATATAGATTGGCGTGTGGTGTTAAGGGCCTGTCTACCACGCAATACCGACGTTACAAAATTTATCACGGATTGTGTATTGGATGGTGACGTTCCCTTAACAGACCAAGTAAACCAAGGTAACATTTCCCGCATTGTAACTCAATTGGGTATATATTTTCCGGTAGTAGTTAACTGGAACAAAATTTTCACCATTAAGCAAAAGGAGAGTGAATCTGCAGAAGATTATTGCGACCGGGCTCTGCAGGCTATCACCCAGTACACTGGGTTAGAAGATATTAAAGATAGCACTCACCACAGGGGAATGATAGTCATGGTACTCATGGACGGTCTGAAAGAGAATTTAAAGACTCGGGTTCAGACCTCACAACCTGGCTGGAGGGGAGTCACAATAGATACCCTCATAGAATATGCCATAGAACATGATAACAACATCTCAAAGAAGAGAGAGACCCAGAGCGAAAAACTAATGGCTGTCAGTATACAAGCTCTGGAGGGAATGACGGTAACATCACAGCCAACAGACACACTCGCATCTGCACACACACTTACACCTGAACAGTTATATGCCCTCACTAACCCCACGCAACAACGAACACAGCTCTATTCCACAAACCCTATACAACCACAGTTCCCATACTACTCACAAACCTCATATCCCCACAATACCCTTACCCTCTCTATCCTTACCCATATCCACCACCTTTACCCTCTGCCCAAACCTCACAACAAAACGTGTCTTCACCCGATCCACAAACATGTTTTAATTGTAAACAAACAGGACACTTAAGTAGAAACTGTAAAAAGAGTAGGAACCCCAAATCAGGGAAGACCTGGACATCCCCATAAGGGATATGCACAGAGACCAGCAAATGTCCAGCAGGCACCAGCTCCAATTGTGGCGGTAAATGCTTTATTGGAGAATGGTAGCCAACGCTAGGGGTCAGGTCATACCTGTAGTCTACAGATAGTCAGGTTAACGGGAAGTACTAGGGAAGAACCAGTCATGATGGTTGATGTAGCTGGTACTGAATATCCTTTTCTTGTAGACACAGGGGCGACCAGGTCAGTGATAAAATCTCCCATTAATTTACAGGTGACCAACGAGACAGTACCAAAAATGGGTGTAACAGGTAAAGTGGAACATTATCCTTTAACAAAGTCCACAGAGGTTACTATTGGGCCGTTGCATACCAGGCATTCTTTCCTTCTGGCTGCTGCGACTCCTACTAACCTGCTGGGTAGAGACTTGTCATGTAAGATGGGTTGTGTTATATATTGCACCCCTGATGGTGTATTTTTAGATATCCCAGAGAGAGTTGCACACGAGGTGCGGGATATGTTGGACACTCCCCAAAGGATAATGTATCACTCTACAAGTTTAAATGAAAATCCATCTCAGGTAGATGAAATGTTGTCCCAAATTCCAGATTCCCTTTGGACTAAGGATGGACAGGACACTGGATTAAAGGCAAACGTAAGCCCTGTAATGGTATATTTAAAAAGCGGTAGGCAAGCTCCAAAAATTCCCCAGTACCCACTAAAACAGGAGGTAGAATTAGGGGTTTTTCCAATAATTGAGCGATTATTGCAACAGGGAATTTTAGTTCGTACAGCTAGTGTAGCCAACAGTCCCATCTTCCCGTTGAAGAAGAATGGTGGGAGGGGTTATAGGCTGGTCCAAGACCTTAGAGGTGTTAATAAGGTAGTAGAGAGCCAATTCCCTGTAGTGCCAAATCCAGCTGTCATCCTGATGCAGATTCCTCCAAATGCAACCCATTTCACTGTCATTGACCTGCTTTCTTCTCTGTGCCTCTCCACCCTGATTGTCAGTATCTATTCGCATTTACATACAGAGGTGTACAATATACATGGACACTGTTACCCCAAGGTTTCATAGACAGCCCCAGTATCTTCTCCCAGGCATTGCACGACTGTTTACAATCTTTTCAACCTGCCAATGGATCTGTTCTAATTCAATATGTGGACGATTTATTGCTATGTTCTGACTCGTTTATGTCATGTTTGAATGATACTAAACTTTTGTTGCTTCATCTCTCGCATACAGGACACAAGGTGGCTAAGGACAAACTACAGCCGTGCCAATCCAGAGTAAAATATTTGGGACACTGCCTAACCCAGGGGTTACGACATCTTACAAATGATAGAATCCAGGCCATACAGAACATGACACTGCCGCAGAATCAACAGCAAATTCGTACCTTCTTGGGAATGTGTGGATATTGTAGAATATGGATCCCAGGTTTTTCTATTTTGGCCTTGCGTTTACAGGAATTAGTCTCTTCCTCAAAGCCCGATCGTGTCATACACACAGAGGAAACAGAGCAGGCTTTTCTTAATCTTAAGGATAGTCTGACAAAAGCTCCTGCATTGGGAATACCTGATTATGGAAAAACCTTTTGATTTGTATTGTATGGAAGCCGATGGTTGTGCTGCAGGTGTCCTTACACAAAAACATGGTGATGCCAGTAGGCCCATAGCATACTACAGTGCCCAATTGGACACTGTGGCAAGATCACTCCCCACTTGTTTGAAAAGTGTAGCAGCTACCGCTTTATTGGTGAGTAAAAGTGAGGACGTAGTATTGGGTCATGATATGATTGTCTACACTCCCCATGCTGTATCTGCTCTGTTGAACTCAGCTCAAACCAGACATGTCTCTTCGGCTAGGTTTACCAAATGGGAACTAGCTCTAATCGCACTCGCAAACATCACTGTTAAACGTTGCAACACGCTGAATCCAGCAACGTATTTACCATATGTACAACATGATGTACAAAGGGTGGAAGGAGGCGAGTTGCTGGCAGGAGGTGAGTTCAGCGGACATAATGATACGCACGATTGTATGGAATATCTGAATCAGACCTTTACTGCTAGACCTGACATACACGACACACCTTTAGAGAATGTGGATGTGACTTTTTATACATATGGGAGTTGTCATAGACAAACAGACACAGGTGAATTATGTACAGGTTATGCTGTTGTAAATAACACAGACATCATACAAGCTAAACCTCTTGGTCCTCCTTACTCAGCCCAGGTGGCAGAGTTAGTAGCACTAACTAGAGCATGTGAACTGGCAGCAGGCAAATCTGCTAACATTTACACTGACTCGAGGTACGCGTTCGGGGTGGTGCACGATTTTGGGGCTCTATGGCGTCTCAGAAATTTTATGACAGCAGCAGGCACACCAGTTGCACATTCCCGACACATAAAACATCTTTTAGAAGCAATCCAACTGCCCAAAATGGTGGCAGTAATTAAATGTAAAGCCCATACATGTGAGGATGATCCGGTGTCACTAGGCAACAACAGAGCTGATGAAGTTGCAAAATGGGCAGCAGGGTTAAAAATGTTTTCTCCCACTAAAAAATTATGTCTTTCCAAACAATTGATATGCTGAAATTAATTGAGATGCAAAATTTGTGTTCAATTCAGGAAAAGTCCATTTGGAAGTCCAAGGGATGTAGGCAAGAGTCCTCCGGGCTCTGGAGGGATGGACAAGGTAAACCAGTAGCCCCAAGGCATATTACCCCAGCCTGGCTGAGGCAGCACACGGTCTGACTCATCTGGGAAAACAAGGTATGTGCAAGTTGGTGAGAGCATACTGGTGCGCACTAAGTTTATCTTCACAAGCAGAAAAGATAGCAATGTCCTGTCTGACCTGCTTGAGGAAGAACATAGGGAAAGCGATCCCTAACGAACCGTCCCACATTCCACCGACTGATGGACCTTTCCAGGTGATACAAATTACAAAGTATGTATTAGTGTGCACTGATGTATTTTCTAATTGGGTCGAGGCCTACCCAGCGGCCACTAATACTGCTGCGTTTACTGCCAAGAAAATAGTTCAGGAATTTGTATGCCGGTACCGTATCCCAAAAATCATTGAGAGTGACAGGGGTACTCATTTCACAGGTGATGTTTTTCAAAATATGTCTAAGCTGATGGGTATTAATAGCCGACTTCACATCCCATACCGACCGCAAGCCAGTGCCAATGTAGAGAGGATGAATGGGACTATTAAAAATAAGTTAAGTAAAATCATGGCAGAGACTGGACTAGGATGGCCAGAAGCATTACCTTTGGTCCTACATAGCATAAGGACCACTCCTAGACCCCCTCTAAATCTGTCCCCATTTGAAATACTGTTCGGTAGACAACCTCATTTGATTATAAGTCCACAGGAAGACTTGAAGGGTAACAACGAGGTAACTGTAAAGTATCTTATATCAATGAGTAAGCAGTTAAAGCAACAGCAGCAGAAACTGAAATTGTTGTCCCATGATATGCCTGAAACTAACTGTCATGATGTTGAACCAGGAGAATATGTTATGATCAGAAATTTCTTGCATTCAGGTTGTTTGACTGATCGGTGGGAAGGTCCGTACCAGGTGCTGCTGACAAGTACTACATCTTTGAAGATGGCTGAGAGAGATACCTGGGTCCATTCTACTCACTGCAAAAAGGTCAATCAACCGATGGAGAAACAAGTCAGAGACAAGGCTGATAGGGTGGACCTGTCGGTCGTGAGCATGTTCTGGGAGGATTGAAAAGGTCATAGTGAGATACCTGAACTAAGAGAAATTTGCAGGTCTTGTGACAATGGACGGGCCTGATGTGTTCATTTTCATATTCTCTTTTAGAGTGTTCACCATCCTGGTCGGTTCGGGAATATCCAGTTTTTGTGATGGGAGACCGATTGAGGAAATGGGAGCTGATGGCAGTGCTGATGGAGTGGAGTCAGGAGGAGTGCAATGCCAATCAGGGGAGTGTCTGACCAATCTTAGTACTGTTATAGTTAAGAGAGCTGTCATTTCAGATACTCGGGGACGGTGTGGAGGTTTATCATCTTAAGATTCCTGTATTTGTGAGATTTGTGGGTCCCGAGTTGATGAGAACTGTATTCAACGGTGCCAGCCTAAATATAACCCGTACTGGGGTCGGTATCCTTTAGAGGATTATCATAGCATGGTAGGCAAAGTGTTAAATCAAACTGATTGCTGGGTGTGTTCACATGTGCCACAGGGACAGCATAATGTAGGGTTGGTGCCATTTCCGCTGAATATCACGGAAATTTTAGAATTACAAAAAGGGAAAACATTGGATGGAAAATTTCTCTCATCCAAACCACCTCATTTCAAACTATATCAATTCCAAGTAGATAGATCACTTTTGTGTTTAAACATAACCAACTCCAATAAACCCGGGAGTTGGGAAGTGACGGGGAATAATCAGACGATGACCTTCTCACAAAGAGCTGATAATGAGTCCATAAACATGATCTGTTACACTCAATTAAATCTACTGGGAAACATTTTAGGTATCGGTATACATTGAGTTCCACCAAAGAAATTATTGGTAAGGTGCCAGATGGTTATTGTGCTAAAATAATACAGCCAGAAACTTGCATGTACCAGATGGAAGACCCAGAAATAGGATTGTTTGCAAGGGAAATGTGCTTAATGATAATCATGCATACCATTCCTTATGTTCTCCCTGATAATGTATATTTTATATGTGGAAGAACAGCGTATAAGTGGCTCTCCCCGAGTTCCGAAGGTTTGTGTTACCTGGGAAGAGTAGTCCCAGAAGTTATGACTCTCACACATGTTGAAATGCTTGGTATACATAAAAACACACCGTCACCATATCTTCACACACAATATGAACACAGAGGCAAATGAAATATGATACCTGGTGAAGTGCACAAAGCCACTCAATTAATTAGTGAGACAACTGGCTTTCAAGTTTTAGTCGCATTGGATCCCACCAGGATCACTCGGGGTACATTAAACTTTAGATTTATTCAGGAACTTGCTAAATTGATAGATAATATCACCGAGATGTACGATGACACATTCAGGTATACAGGGAGAGAATTGCAAGCGTACAAGAAAGAACTGGTGCAACACAGGCTAGTGTTAAATTATTTAACTGCTGTTACTGGAGGGTATTGCGTAATGTTGGCCACCCAATTTGGAGTAAAATGTTGCACCTATGACACCAATGATACCAGCGACCCTAAGGAGGTGATAGACCGGAAGATGGATGAAATTCTGCAGCTAAAATGGGAATTTCGTAAGAACCATAATGCTTCAGTGGCTAAAGTAGGGGAGAAGATAGAAGGATGGGTTTCATGGCTGAACCCAGTGAAATGGTTCTCAGGTGTAGGGGAATGGGTCCAGGAAGTGATCGCCAACATAGGCAAATTCTTAATCCTTATACTGATTGTCATCATAATAATTGGCATATGTGTCCGGTGTGTTCCTATTGTGTTGAAGTGTGGAAAATGTAAAAACAGAGTAAAACGAAAGAACGAAATTATGATGGTGGTCAGTATGAATACCGAGGTAAATACAGAACTGCACTACAACCCTGCACTAGGAAATACCATAATTTAATGTATTATATTTAGACATTCATAGAATGTATTATTGAAATCTTATTTTAAAAAAAAACACCTCAGATAATGTAAAGTCTCAATTCCCCTTCAAGATTGCCTTTATAGGACTGGTGTATCCCCACACCTTTCACATGATCTTCCAAGATCCGCGGTGTGCGTATAATAGTAGTTTTATGTCCCCACTCAGAGACACATTATTGATGGATTAAGAACCACCTTGTGCCATCCCATAATAACACTAAATAGTATATAAATGTAAGCCTAAATTATATTTGAAAATCAGATTGTGATAGCATGTTGTTCGCTATCAAAGGGTGGACTGTCGAAGCTGGATTATTGGCTGAGAAAAGATCCATTTAAAATTGAATCGCAGCGACACCATCTTGCGACTGGCCGCAAGACGCCATCTTGGAAATGAGATCGCCAGATGCCATTTTGCGAATGGCCACCTAAGCGCCATTTTAGATAAACTCACACTTTAGTACATGTGGCGATATTACTATTAGCATCATGCGATTGCATCTGTGACCATCACCATAAGTTATGGCGATTCATCAAAAACCCATTTCATGACTTTACGTAGTTTGGGTGCTCTGGATAAAGTGTATATTATTATAATTCCCCTAAAGGATATATTTCAGAAATGGCTGTACAGTATGTCAAAATTGGATTGCATTAGCTAAACAGAGCAAATGGCAACGTGACAACTAGCCTGTGTAGACAAGCTTCCAGGACATAACGTCTGCTCTCACTCCAGGTGGCCCTGCTCGAATACAGCAAGAGGATCGTTTGTAGCACCTTACATTAGCAGGCTTCCTACAATAAAATACCTTCAAAGCCAAGAGTGTTATCTGATGTTTGGGTCTTGTAGCTGTGCTCATTTGCATTTACACAAGAACCTGGGAGAACAAAGGACTGTACTTTTGAGCCTGGGAAGGGTGGGGGGTGCTGAGAGAGGGGGGCGTGTGGAACTATAATGCTCAGCATTCCACACTGCTAGGTGTTCACTTAGTTTAAGTGAGATTTAAGTGCACCATTTCTCATACACACATTAATACTCACAATTGCGCTGTTAACTAGTCACATATTAGCGAATGCATAAGATCCTGTATGAAAACGCTGTTTATTAGCTTTATGCGCACGCATCTGCCCCAAGTTAACTAGCGTCTTTACATCACACCCCGCATACTTACACATTACATATTCACATAAAAGGTTTAATAAGCTTTAAAGTATAATATTTAAGTTTGTTCATTTAGCATAGATGCTGTGAAATAAAGATTATTTGGTACCTAAGGTATTATACATGATAAGTAAGCCGTGATTGGTATTGTACTGATGCATACTCTTTCAACAGTATTCTGGTACCATCGGTGTGGAGATCGCATCATGCATTCTCAACTTATGGACCGCAGAGACTTCAAGCAACAAAATGTATGAGGCAGGAAACCAGAGACCCCCAGTTGTTAGAGGCTGGGTTGTGTCTATTTGAATCAACCTGTTAAATGCCTTGTAACATATGCCCTCTCCTTTAGGACCAATGGTATTAGCAACAAACTTCTCTATTGTGTTATTTCTGGGGGGTATAAATATGTGTGCTCTGACCCTGGGTTCCTAGTCTTTGTGCTGAATGCTGATTGACGAGGGGTTTCTTGCTGATGCCTAACATCTGGACCAGAGAGCGCTGCGTATGTATAATTGTATTTGGGTCTGTATAATCTCTTTGCGCTAAGATTATATGAGGATCATAGCATGTAACTTCTGTACTTTTACTTGAATAATACTTTGTGCTTTAGAACCACAGGTTCTAGGTCTGGAGTCTTTATTTACTGTATGACTGCGTACGCAAATTAGCGTCATCCTTAGAGGTTTGAAGGCAGGATATTAGAAGGTATAGGCAGGGGTATATAGAGGTTGAAAGGCAGTATCCTTACCAGGCTAAGGTCAAATACTCGGAATACTGTCCAACCCAGGGGCCCAGGAAATATTTACAACAGTAGATATTGATAACAGGATTTAAATTGCAGGAATTTGTGTACAAATACAGTATCCCTAGAATAATTGAATATAGGAGGGATACTCATTTCAAAAGTAATGTCTTCTATAATCTGTGTAAGGTGATGGGTATTAATATCAAGATCATCCCAGACCATCTGTCTACCTTTGAGAAACTGTTTAACTGGCAGCCTCATGTGAAAATATGATAATGAGGTTACTGTGGAGTGTCTCACGAAGATGAGTAAGAACTGAAATTGAAAATGTTATTTTCCAACATGTCTGATACATGATGTCAAACCTGGGGAATTTGTTATGATCCGAATTTTTTTTTTAGCTCAGATTGTTTGACTGCTCGGTGGAAAGTTCCGTATCTGACGTTGTTGACAAAGTACCACATCCTCAAAGGGTGGCCGGGGAAGATACATGGGTCCATTCCACTCACTACAGGGAGGTTAACCAACCGGTGGAGATACAAGGTGGAGACAAGGCCGATAAAGTGGACCTGTTGATTGCGAGCTTGTGCCGGGAGGATTAAAAAGGTGACAGTGAGAAACCTGAGCTAAAAGAAAACTGTAGATCAGTGTCGCAGCAAGGAATTGTTCTGCTGTGTTCATTTTTGTATTCTTCTTCCAGAGTTTCCGTCATCTTGGTTTGTTTGGGGATACCCAGTTTCTGTGATGGAGAACCGATAGAGGAGATGGGAGCTGGTGGCAGTGCTGATGGAGTGGAGTCAGGAGGAGTGCAATGCCAATCAGGGGAGTGTCTGACCAATCTTAGTACTGTTATTGTTAAGAGAGCTATAATTCCGGATACTCGGGGACGGTGTGGAGGTTTATCATCTGAAGATTCCTGTATTTGTGAGCTTTGTGGGTCCTGAGTTGATGAGAACTGTATTCAACGGTGCCAGCCTAAATATAACCCGTACTGGGGTGGGTATCCTTTAGAGGATTATCATAGCATGGTAGGCAAAGTGTTGAAACAAACTGATTGCTGGGTGTGTTCACATGTGCCACAGGGACAGCATAACGTAGGGTTGGTGCCATTTCCGCTGAATATCACGGAAATTTTAGAATTACAAAAAGGGAAGACATAGGATGGAAAATTCCTCTCATCCAAACCACCTCGTTTCAAACTCTATCAATTCCAAGTAGATAGATCACTTTTGTGTTTAAACATAACCAACCCCAATAAACCCGGGAGTTGGGAAGTGACGGGGAATAATCAGACGATGACCTTCTCACAGAGAGCTGATAATGAGTCCATAAACCATGATCTGTTACGCTCAATTAAATCTAGTGGAAGATATTTTAGGTACCGGTATACATTGAGTTCCACCAAAGAAATTATTGGTAAGGTACCAGATGGTTATTGTGCTAAAATAATACAACCAGAGACTTGCATGTACCAGATGGAAGACCCTGAGATAGGATTGTTTGCAAGGGAAAATGTGTTTAATGATAATGATGCATACTATTCCTTATATTCTTCCCGATAATGTGTATTTTATATGTGGAAGAAAGGCTGTTTAAGTGGCTCTCCCCGAGTTCCGAAGGTTTGTGTTACCTGGGAAGAGTAGTCCCAGAAGTTATGACCCTCACACATTTTGAAATGCTCGGTATCCATAAAAACACACCATCACCATATCTTCACACGCAGTATGAACACAGAGGCAAACGAAATATGATACCTGGTGACGTGCATAAAGCCCTCAGTTAATTAGTGAGACAACTGGCTTCCAAGATTTAGTCGCACTGGATCCCACCAAAATCAGATAATCTCACCGAGATGTATAGTGACACATTCAGGTATACAGGGAGAGAATTGCAAGCATACAAGAAAGAACTGGTGCAAAACAGACTAGTGTTAAATTATTTAACTGCTGTTACTGGAGGGTATTGCGTAACTTTGGCCACCCAGTTTGGAGTAAAGTGTTGCACCTATGTCACCAATGATACCAACGACCCCAAAGAGGTGATAGACCGGAAGATGGACGATATTCTGCAGCTAAAATGGGAGTTTCGTAAGAACCATAATGCTTCAGTGGCTGAAGTAGGGGAGAAAATAGAAGGATGGGTCTCATGGTTGAACCCAGTGAAATGGTTCTGAGGCCTAGGGGAATGGGTCCAAGAAGTGATCGCCAGCATAGGCAAATTCTTGATCCTTATACTGATTGTCATCACAGTAATTGGCCTATGTGTCCGGTGTGTTCCTATTGTGTTGAATTGTGGAAAATGTAAAAATAGAGTAAAACGATAGAACGAAATTATGATGGTGGTCAGTAATGGCAATATGAATACTGAGGTAAATATAGAACTGCATTACAACCCTGAACTAGGAAATACCATCATCTAATGTATTATATTTAGACGTGCATAGAATGTATTATTGAAATGTTACTTTTGAAACACCTCAGATAATGTAAAGTCTCAATTTCCCTTCAAAACTGCCTTTATAGGATTGATGCATCCCCACATCACCCCATGATCTTCCAAGATCTGCGGTGTGCGTATAATGGTAGTTTTATGTCCCCAATCAGAGACACATTATTGATGGATTAAGAACCACCTTGTGCCATCCCAAAATAACATTAAATAATATATAAATGTAAGCCTAAATAAATTTTTTAAAATCAGAGTGTGATAGCATGTTGTTCGCTATCAAAGGGTGGACTGTCAAAGCTGGATTAGTGGCTGAGACGGAATCAGCGTAAAAATTAGCGTGCGCGACGCCATCTTGTGAATGGCAGCTAGACTCCATCTTAAAAATAATAATCTGCAAGACGCCATTTTGCGACCAGCGCCATTTTAAGTTACAGCTCACGAGCTAAGTACAGATGGCAATGTTTTTGATAATCTACCAAAAACAACTAGAATAATAGCCTCCTGAGAAAAGTTAATAGAATAGACAATACAAGAGAATACTGTGAGTGTTTTACATACAAATTGGGAATTCCTGTATATAGACAAGTATAGTTGTGGCAATTGTAATATAACCCAGACATTGATCTACACAATTGAATTTGTCTGAATCCTAAACAGGTTTTAGTCTTACTCCCAGACAGAATGGCCCCAGCTTCACAGCTGGGGGTAACACATTTGCATTGCAGTTTGAAACTCTAAGTACGGAATGAGATGCGTGTGTGCATGTGTGTATATATATATATATATATATATACATGTATATATAGATATATATGTTAAGTCCATCATAGATAGAATCTCATGCATAAACACTGCACATTATGCACAGTTGCGCTGCTAACATGAGTAGCGAATGCACAAAAACTTGCATGCGAACGCTGTTTATTAGCTGCATGCGTGCACATCTGCCCCAAATCAGATAAACCTAACTAGCGTCTTTTCCCATATCCCTAACACTTCCATAATGCACACTTACACAAAAGGTTCCATAGCTATAAAGTAAAAGATCCAAGTTTTATTCATTTATTACAAATGCTGTGAAATAAAGACTATATTGGTATCTAAGGTTTAAAACATGATAAGTAAGCCGTGTTTGATATTATACTGATCCGCACTTTATCCACAGCTTTCCGGTATCAACGGAGTGAAGATCGGAACATGCGTTCGCAACTTATGGACCGTAAAGACATAAAGAACCAAAATGTATTTTTGTGAAACCAACAGCCTAGATTTGCATGCAGGGGAAATAGAGGAGGCAATAAGCTGTTAGAGGCTGTTCTGTGTCCATTTGAACCAACCTGTAACAAATGCACCCGCACTGGGAACCAATGGGATCAACAACAAACTCCTCTATTGTGTTGTCTATTTCTGGGGGGGTATAAATATGTGTGCTCTGACCCTGGGTTTCTAGTCTTCTTGCTGAATGCTGATTGACGGAGGTTTCTTGCTGATGCCGGGATCTGGTCCAGAGCACATGCGTATGTATAACTGTACTTGGGTCTTTATAATTTCTTTGCGCTAAGTTGTACTTAGATCATAGCGTGTAACTGACTGTACTTTTACTTGAATAATACTTTGTGCTTTGGAAACACAGGTTCAAGGTCGAGTCTTTATTTAATGTATGACTGCGTACGCAAATTGCGTCAACCTTAGAGGTTTATAGGCAGGATATTAGAAGGTATAGACAGGAGTGTATAGAGGTTCAAAACCAGTATCCTTAGTGGGCATAATGTGTAAGGGATATTACTACTGTGTGGCGTATTTTAGCGTAATGTATATAAGGTACACTACTACAGGTATGTAATGTAAATAAGGGGCACTACAGTGTGGCGTAAAGTGAATTGGTGGCCACACCATTTCTCTATGAGACCATACCCTTTTTTTGCCCCACCCGTCTGCGGTGTGCACTGTCCCTGTTTATGATGGGGGGGGGGGCACCAAATCTCTTTCTGGCACAGGGCACCAAAATGTCTAGTTATGGCTCTGCCTGCAGCTGTACATCTGAATCACCACTCTGCAAATCCATACACTAGTTCTCTGCACTGTGTAGAATTAAAATAATTAACTTTTACATACAAAACCTACAATAACACCACCCCTTCCTATATCAGCCATCTCATTTCAAAATACTCTCACTCTTAGGGCCCTACTTACTACAATTCGCATTTGAAATGCAGATTGTAGTGTGATATGTGCGCCTAAATTCACATTGCGAATTTAGGCAATATTGCAGGGATTTATTACAAATACCCTGCAGGGACAGAGCTCGCGATAAAGCTCTGTCCCTGCGAATACCCTCTGCAGCTTCATCACTGTATTTTTCTCAAAAAAAATACAGTGATAAGGTGCCACGCATGCGCCGACTGCCTCACCACACAAACCATCCCCCCGCGACCGCGATCTCCCTGCCGTGCCCCCTCCGCGCACCCTCGCACTTTCCCTTACCTCCGGTGCTTGGTGATGTCCTCCCTCCGGGGCTCCGGTCAGCTGGTCTCCCATCCTGCACTGTGACCCTGGTCAGCTGTTCTATGCAGCATCTGAGCACCCTGGATGCAGGCAAGTGTTTTTTTTTTTTTTTGCAGCGATCAGCTTGTGGTCTATTTAGAGCACACAGCTGATCACTGGGGCCGGCTCTCGGCTCTGCCTGTTAGAGCAAAGCAGTAGTCGGGGAACCGAGGGAAACCCTGGCTAACGCCATCTCCAGGTGACATTATTATCACGGACTTCCCCCATATTTTCTCACATTTTATTTTTAGTAACTTTGGCCAGATCACATTCCCATTACAATTATGGGAAATGCGATCTGCTTACCAAAAATATGTGATAATTAGGACTTGGAGTAGAATTTTACCCACCCACTACAGCCACCCGTGTAGTGAAAGGAGACCAATTTGTATATTATTGTTGTAATTTATTCTCAATCCATATATATATATCTATATATACAGCATACCTATACACATACATATACATACATATTTCTTAAGTGCTTATGGTTCATGTGATAATTAGTGTTCTCTACCCACCCGTGTAGTGAAAATATCTAAATGACCTAGTGAAAAGATATATAGGGCTCTACTTACTACAATCCGCATTTGTAATGCAGATTGTAGTGTGATATTATCGACTGAATTTGCATTGCGAATTCAGGCAATATCACAGGGATTTACTACGAATCCCTTGCAGGGACAGAGCTTGTGATAAAGCTCTGTCCCTGTGAATCCCCTCCGCACACTAGCCACGGTATTTTTGCAAAAAAAAACGTATCAAAGTGCCCGTGCATGCGCCGACCGGCCGCCGCTGCTACCCCCCCTTCATTAAACCCCGCCCCCCCGGAACCTCCCTCCCTTAATAGCACTTGCCTGCAGTCATCGGTGCTTTGGTGATGTCTTCCATGCCTCCGGTCAGCTGATATCCCATACTGCACTGGGACCCGATCACCTGATGACCAGGCCCCAGTGCACCATGGGAGACCAGCTGACCGGAGGGGAGTCATCACCGGAGCCCCGATCATCGGTCCATGGAGTCAGGTAAGTAAATTTTTTTTTTACTTTTTTTTTTTTATTTAGCAGAGATCAGCTTGCGGTCTGTTTAGACCACACAGCTGATCACTGGGACCGGCTCCGGACTCTGTCTTTTATAGCAGAGTAGGAGCCCGGTAACCGGGGGAAACCCTGGATTATTATCACAGGGCTTCCCCCTGTATTTTTTCACATTTTATTTTTAGTAACTTTGGTCGGATCACATTTCCCATTACAATTATGGGAAATGCAATCTGCTTACTAAAAATAAGTGATACTTAGGGGTTGGAGTAGAGTTTTACGAATTCTACTCCAATTGCCCTGTAATAACTATAGGTGATACTAAAATAATGTGAAAAGGGTGTGAAAACACCTTTTTTCACTTTATTTTAGTAAAAATAATGTTAATAAATAGAGCCCATAGAGAGAGAGAGAGAGGGAGAGAGAGAGAGAGAGAGAGAGAAAAGAGAAGTGAGCAGTGTCTCAATTTGTGATCTAAAGGTGTTCCAACTATATATTTTATTAAAGAACCTTTAGCACAATGGTATACATAATATCTTTCAGTAATTATTTGATGTTAACCCATATGTGAAAATAAAATAAAATAATAAATGGAGAGGAAAGGTGAGTTTTTTGTATGTCTATTTTACCATTATTAATGTTTCCTACATATTCCAGGATCCTTTGTTTCAATTTGCATGTTGTCATGCCAATGTATTTGTAGCCGCAGCTATACTCAAGGCAATATATTACCCCAACAGTGTCACAATTTATATATTGTTGTATGTTGGTTTCTTTACCAAATCTGTCCAGTACTTTATCCTTCTTAATTATATATTTACAAGTCTTACATTTCCCACAAGGGAAAGTACCTCTTATCTTAGTGTCCTTTTCAGGGATTCTTCCATAGTGGCTGTGGACCAATTTATCCCTTAAATTGCTCGCTCTGGTCATAAGCTCTTTACTTGCTGCCATTCCCAGCTGATGTCCAATGCTGGTATATAGTGACTCTACATCTAGAGTCACCAAGAAATGTCCCTTCTCCAAATGGCCATCGTGAATTTTCCTCAAGACATCACTGGTGTCTTGTATGAATGAGGGTAGTGCTGACACGTGATGTCTGAGATGCTGGTCCAAGAAAACACTCGCTTGTTCTGACAACCCCCCTATGACAGATACAATTGGCCTATTTTTTTATTTTGTTCGGTCTTTATGCACCTTTGGCAACATATAAAACGTGGGAATTTTGTGGTTTTTGATTCGAAGAAATGAGTGTTCTTGTTTTGTTATTGTCCCTCTTTTCTGTGCTTCGTTGATTATTCTAACATGTATGAAAGTTATCAGTTGGATTAAAAAGGATGTGTTTATAACATTGGGTATCGTTGAGTTGTCTATATGCCTCTTTAAGATAGAATTGTTTAGGCCATATGACAACATTACCCCCTTTGTCCGAGGGTTTAATGAGTACATTCTCCCATTCTTTCAAATATATCCTTTACTCACGTGATAGGTTGTCTTGCTGATGGTAAGTATCTTTTTTCATACAGAGTATACATATCTCTTACACTAAGGACCTGATTCATACCCATTCGCAAGGCTGCGTTCACTCTGGGAGTAGGAGCAGTGCCTCCTCACGTGTGGTCTCCCCCCGTGCTGCCGGACGTTCCCGGGCTGCTAGCGGAGGTAGCGCGGATGACGCTGCTTCCACTGTTAGCGGCCGCCATGTTGGGACTTGGCGGGGGGCGGGGCTTATGTTTGCTAATGCTGCAGCCCCACATGTAATGCCTGGGGCTGCTGCTATGCTTGATGGGCCCTCTATGTCTGCCACTGTCCCTGGCCCTCTGCCTGTTGCTGGCATGGTGGCTCCCTCCCCTCTGCTATCAGCTGGCCAGCATGCATTTGAACCCACTGCTATGATGGGGCTTTTTGTTAGTATGGCCACCACCTTGGCTCCAATGTTTGCGGACTTGCTGCCTTCTACTGTGCAAGCAGGGCCAAGCACCCCGGTTGCACCCCCCACTGCTGCATCCACGTCGCAAGATGCGTCGTGGATAAATTACGCTTCAGATATCAGCATGCCTGACAGCGTTTCAGGGGCGGGTCCTCCTGGTGGGCCTCTGGCAGTTGGGATCCCACAACCTTCCCTAGCCCCGGACGGCCTTTCTACATCTCCTGCAGGTTCCATGGACCCCTCCTGGGATGCTGGTGACGAGGCGGCTTCTGGTTCTCATCAATCCGGTAGCCGTGCTGATCCCACAGCGCGGACGGTTGGTGAGTGTTCGTCTAGTTCCTAGTTCTATGTTTAGCGATGTAAGTTATTCTACCTCTGACGACTCCAGTGACAATAGCCCCTCCCAGAAAGCTCGCAAGGCGCGCAAGCGTGCAGCTAAGTTCGCTAGGATTGAGGCTGACAAGCGCTTGCATAAGCCTCGCCATAAGCGCCACGACCCGCGTGATGACAATCGCCCGCGGACAGTGCTGACGCCGGGGTGGTCCATTGCGCAAACACTGCGGTTCTGCGGGGCCTCCGCCCGTGCATTAAAGACAGGATAAGGAAGGGTCATTATGTGGATGTATTCTCCCTTACAGATAACATGCGCAAGGAGTTGCGAGCCGCTAAGCGTAAGGGCGGTATTGGTTTGGAAGCTTTCCAGACTTATTCTAATTGGCAGGCTGGGATATTCGTCTTCTCGGCATGCTATTTGGAAACCCGCCCTGCAGAACACCCCAATATCATTTGGTACTTTGACCTTATTCATAATATGCAGAGGTCCGGCCGAGGGGCTGCTTGGCGCGTTTACGACGAAGAATTTTGTCGTAAGCAGGACCGGCTGCACATTATTGATTCTGGCTGCAAGGATGTCGAGGTCTGGCTCGACGTCACACAGGGACCCAAATCTTCGCCGGCTGCAGTTGGCCAACGGAGAAAATTCAGCGCTAGCCGGCCGGGCCCATCCAACCATAGTAAGGGTAAGTGCTTCGCATTTAACTCGACGCAGTGTTCGTTTGGTCAGCGGTGTCATTTTCGCCACCTCTGTAGCAAATGCAACGATGCCAACCCGGCTTCTGGCTGCTCGAAACCTATTGCTTCCCCAGCTCCCAGAAAGCCTGCCAGCCCCGGGCCTGCTAGTTAAAGCTTTCTCCCGTTAACCTTGATGCCATGGCAAAATGGCTCGCTTGGTACCCTGACACAGTTGCGGCGCAGTTTTTAAGTGAAGGTTTTAAGTTTGGTTTTCATTTGCCGGTAGCTTCAGTGGTGCCTGCGGGTTCTCCACGGAACCTTCGATCTGCAATAGAGCTGCCGCACATCGTTAGGGACAAAGTCCTTAAGGAGGTGCGGCTTGGTCGCATCATTGACCTTTTCTCGTGCCACCTATAGCAGACTTGGTGTTGTCCCCTGAAGGGGTGGTCCCTAAGAAGACGCCCGATGCTTTTAGGCTCATTCAGTATCTATCTTTCCCATCTGGCCGATCAGTTAATGACGCCATTCCGCAGGAGCTTGGCTCTTATCAGTCTTTTGATGAGGCGCTTGAGCTAGTCAGGGCTCACGGACCAGGCACATTGATGGGAAAGGTGGATGTGGAATCGGCTTTTCGCTTGTTGTCCCTGCACCCGGACTCGTTCGGGTACATGGGTTTTCGTTTGGACGACGGATACTACATAGACAAGTGCTTGCCTATGGGGTGTTCCGTGTCCTGTGCCTATTGGTGCGTCGAGGCTGGTACCGGTGGGCAGGGCGTGGCGCATTACCTGGACGACTATCTGTGCTTCGGCCCTGCTGATTCCCCCCGTTTCTGTTTTTTGTTAGAGTCCATTCAGGCACTTTTTTCCTTTTTTGGAGTTCCTATTGCCAGCGATAAAACCTTGGGCCCGGTCTCCCGGCTGTCCTATCTGGGCATCGAAATTGATACCTTGGATTCTCAAATTCAGGGTTGCCTGGCTGCGGGTAAGGTGACATTGTGGCAAGCTCAGTCTCTCCTGGGTTTGCTCAATTTCTCGTGCCGGGTGATCCCCATGGGTAGGGTATCTTCTAGGAAACTACAGCGAGCCACCGCACACCATTTTATTCAGCTCTCTGCCTAAATAAAAAGGGATCTAGCTATTTGGCTCTCGTTTTTAGCCGACTTTAATGGTGTTCTCTTGTGGCTGCCTCCTCCTGTTCCCAGCTATCAGTTGCAGTTGTTCACTGACGCAGCCGGCTCGTCGGGTTTTGGGTGTTACCTCCGAGGGTCATGGTGCGCTGCCCCCTGGCCTGCGGAGTGGTTTTCCAGGGGTTTAACTAAAGACCTAATCCTCCTGGAATTGTTTTCCATTATGGTGGTGCTGGAATGTGGGCTCCTGAGTTGCGCGATAGGAATGTTGTTTTTAGATGCGACAACCTAGGCGTTGTTCATGCTGTTAATGGACAGTGCGCCTCTTCCTTGCCGGCTTTGCACTTGCTCGCGAAGCTAGTGCTGAGTTGTTTACAATGTAACATCTTGTTCAAGGCAATTCACATTTCAGGCTCGGACAATAACATTGCTGACGCGCTCTCCCGTTTTCAGTGGGATCGGTTTAGGTCGCTTGCTCCGGAGGCTTGTTTAGTTGGTGAGCCTTGCCCCCCCTACGTTTGGCAGGTCATCGAGCCGGCATGGAGGGTCTAGCGGAGCAATCCCTTGCCCCAGCTACGTTGCGGGCCTATCAGAAGGCTTGGTCCGAATGGGAAAGCTACCTACATCATCGCGGAAGCCAAGGTGAGAGCACGCATTGCTCAATGCTTTCTTTTGTTTGGAGCATGTATGTCTCTGGTCGGTCCCGCGCAGTAGTTTCGAGCATGCTGGCTGGCATTTCTTTCTTTTCAAGACTGAAAGGGTGCACAGACCTTACGAAGAGTTTTGCAGTTATCAAGGCCCTTAAGGGTTGGGCTCGTGCCTCACCTCGGCCAGTCGATAAGCGAAGACCGATTGATATTTCCCTATTGCTTAAGTTGCTAGCTGCGGTTCCTCATGTGGTGATTTCTCCTTTTGAGGCTAATCTTTTTTGTTTAGCATTTTCGATGGCATTTCATGGTGCCTTCCGTATTTCAGAACTAGTTGCCCCTTCTAGATTAGCGGTTTCGCCCATGTCCCGTTCCGATATCAGTATTGGGGAGGGGGCTTTGTTGTGCAAAATACGGCGATCTAAAACTGATCAAATGGGTCACGGCCGTTGGGTCTCCCTAAGGGCCTGCGTGGATGACCGTGTTTGCCCGGTACATCTGGCTAAGCTTTTCATGGCATTACGGCCTGTAGTTGGCGGCGCATGGTTGCTTCATGCTGATGGTTCGCCTCTTACTAAATATCAGTTCCAATTAATTTTTAGACGCTGTTTGCTTCACATTGGCCTCTCCCCTGTGGATTTCGGTACCCATTCATTTAGAATTGGCGCAGCTACTTCGGCCACTGCGGCTGGCTTGTCGGTTCCGCAGATCATGGCTCTGGGGCGTTGGAAATCGGCTTGCTATAAGCGTTACGTTAGGCCGGTGGCCACTGACTAAATTGCTGTTGCATTTTCTGTTGATGTTATGTCTGCCTATATCTCATGTGTTCGTTCATTTTGTTCGTGTTCGCTAAGTTTGTCTTGTTTTGTCTGCCCTGTCCATCCTACTCAGGTAATACTTGCCACTTGTTGTTTTAAACAAGTGGGGGTCTTGAGGGATTTTATTTTACCTGGCTAGACGGACTAATTCGGCCAAACATACAGTCCCTCAGCAGGTTTTTGGTTTACCTCTCGTCGAGTTGTTTTTTCCTGTTTCCACCCAACCCTCCCCCCTCCCCTTCCCTCCCTGGTTTTCCCCTATCGTTCTCTATTGTTGTCCAATGCTAATTTAGATTCAAAACTTAAACTTAAACTTTGTTTGTTCAATGTTTTATTAGGCAGCCAAATTTAAAATGGTTATAAAATTAGTTAATGTAAATTTAAGTTAAAGTTTGTTATTTTGATTAGTCTATTTAAACTAAACATTAATTGTGCTTAGTTTACAATCTAGTTATAATCAGTTTCTCACGGCTGCTAAAATATTTGTTTTACGTCCCTGTCTGTCTCTCTCCTGTTACTCTATTTTAATTTACTAATTTTCTTTTACATTCCTTCCCTGCCCATTATAGGTCCGATATTTGATGTTAGGAATGTTTGGATCGTGGGCCACTCATTTGTGTTTTGGGCTGCTAGGGCCTCCCATGCCAGGGACCAACTGTTACGGCCTGAATCCGTGAGGATTCGCTGGTTAGGTTTTAGGGGTTTACATTGGGAGTCTCTTAAGCCCAGATTGATAGTCGCAGTACGGCAATTTGGTGTCCCCAAAGTGCTGGTAATACATCTTGGTGGGAACGACATTGGTTCCAGGATTGCCCTTGATTTAAGGCTTGACATAGTGTCTGACCTCCTCCTCATTATGGGTGCTTGGCCTTTCTGTAAGGTGATTTGGTCCTGCATTATCCCTAGGCTGCAGTGGCGTGGTGCTCATTCTCCTAAAGCTTTGGACGAGGCTCGTAAGAAGATCAATGCTGCTGTAGGGAAATTTATGCTGTCTCAAGGAGGTCTTGTAATTCAACATCCTTTAATTAGGATTGATAAACATCTTTATAGGCATGATGGGGAGCATTTGACGGAGGCTGGTTTGGTCTTGTTTGTGGGAAGTTTGTTTAATGGTATAGGTCAGGTGGTCTAGTGTGTATGGTGGCGGGCTGCGGTTCTCTGAGGTAGATCCTTGCTTTGGCGAGAAGTATGGCTTATCATCAGCCCGGGTGTAGTGTGTGTGCATTGGGTGTGCTTACCTTCTATTAAGTGTTGAGAAGTACTGTATCACCTCTACGGGGGAAGTACAGCCATCTAAGGATGGTATTGTGTTTGGTAGAAGGTCTATGATTAATACTCATGTGCAGGTTTTGACATTCATAGGGCGGATATACGCCCGCAATGCTGTGTTTTGTTGAGTTAGCATTGTTGGGCTGCTCTGTGTAAGTGCCGTCCTTCCAGCCACCATACAATATTTAAAATATTTAAATAAATAAATTAACTTTCTTAAATAAATAGCTGACCTGTTTTAAATCCATTACTGTCTCCGTGTCTTTATTATTAGATAACTTTGAAGTGTTTATATTGTTATGGTTAATGATCACATACACTGGGCAAAACATCAGCCGTTACTAGGTTTAGAATAACAGTGGGCTTGAATAAGACAGGAGTGTCTTAAACCAGGAGGCTGGGCTTTGGCCTGGGGTAGTGATCATGGGGTTGGGTGCCAACCTATTAAATCCTTAGTGGGAGGAGTGGGACAGAGCTTATTTAAGGCCAGGCTTACAAGCCTGTGGCCTCTTTCCTGTATCGTTTGCCCGCCCTCCCTTGCCCTAGGGTTGTTTGTTAGCTATAGTCTGTGTTGCGAGAAGGACAGCTTATCATCAGCCCGGGTATAGTGTGTGTGCATTGGGTGTGCTTACCTTCTATTAAGTGTTGAGAAGTACTGTACCACCTCTACGGGGGCAGTACAGCCATCTAAGGATGGTATTGTGTTTGGTAGAAGGTCTATGATTAATACTCATGTGCAGATTTTGACATCCATAGGGCGGATATACGCCCGCAATGCTGTGTTTTGTTGAGTTAGCATTGTTGGGCTGCTCTGTGTAAGTGCCGTCCTTCCAGCCACCATACAATATTTAAAATATTTAAATAAATTAACTTTCTTAAATAAATAGCTGACCTGTTTTAAATCCATTACTGTCTCCGTGTCTTTATTATTAGATAAATTTGAAGTGTTTATATTGTTATGGTTAATGATCACATACACTGGGCAAAACATCAGCCGTTACTAGGTTTATGGCCACACGCAGTTTTCCCTGCAACCACTCGATGCTGAGATCGCTATCCATTATAGTGTGAGTCAAGGTACGCTGACTAGAATCCAGGGACAAGAAAGGAAAAAGTTTGTTTTCCTTTGTTGATAGTATTTTACGCTAAAAAGGGTACCATAGTATTGCGCACGCGGCTGAGTCATATTTTTGCGCGCGTAATAGAGACGCACTTTTGAGTACGCAGCTAACGTTAAGTCATACGGTTGTGTAGTAGTTGCATTATTGTGTATGCGACTAGTCGCACAAAAGCATATACGTACTTCCGGTAGTGCTGCCACGAGTTTAAACAAAGCCGATAAGGTCACATTGTCAATTGTTGCCAATAACTGGGTTAACTTGTATTTTTCTGCGCAAGAAAAAAGTGTGTAACTGTGAGTACTTGTTTAGGGTGTAACACGGGACCTAAATGTTAAGGGTATCGTAGGACCTTTAAGTGCTAGGCGTATCGAAAGGCCTAGTGACTCGGTAGCAGCTTACTGTTTACTTTACACAAAGCAGGTGTATGGGTTGTTATTTTTGTTAGGGTTCGGCTCCCAGCGTGATTATAGCATTCAGTAATCAATGTGTGTGATCTGTTAGGCTTATTTGAACGCTATAATTGAACCGCATAATTTTAGTTAGATTATGATTGTGAGCTGGTGAGAGGGTGGACGAAATCAACTGGAAAACAAAGGGTACTTTGCTGCCCCCTAACAGTTGAAACGTAGTCAAAAAGGGATTGCTGAGTGGAAGCGGCCTTTACTTCCGTAGGTGAGTGGAGGCGTCTAGAAGTCCTCCATAGGGTTCGCGGATACACCCTTTTTCAAAGGCGTCTGCAGGTAAGTGAAAGTATCTTGACTGTCTTTTCACCAGTTTAAATCTTTATTGAAAAACGTAGGAGTTGTCCCAAAATGGGAGCCACGCAAACAATAGAGATGTTAGACAATGATGTGCTGCTAATGCCGCTTGGATCGGCCCGTCGTATTATGCATACTAAGTATGGTGCTTATGCAATAAGGTATTGTGACGTATGGTTTAAAATAACGATGAAGTGTGTTAGACCGTTTCCCAGAATTGGTAGTTTTGATAAAGATGTATTGGATAATGTCCGGGATCACATCAGTCTGATGCGTTCTCGAGGGAAAAAGGTAAAATATTATGAATGTCTAAAATTGTGGCAGCATGAAGGGGATGCGTGGCTTAAAAATGTGCAAGCGACGCAAACTAGCGTTACGAACGCATTGCCGGCAAATACACCCGTGGCGCTGGATTGCAAGCGCACGTGCGGCAAGGTAGCATTGCGGAAGGTATTGCCAGCAGTTCACGCGCACCACCACCACCTTATGTGGATGGGGGTGCAGGTACAGTTATTGAAAAAACCCATAAAAATGTAACAAGCAATTTGTACCCTCTCTTAAGTAACCATAAGGAAAATGTTTATGATGTGGATGATGAGCCTATTGTTATGTCTGCCGTTTCCCATGCTGTACACATGTTAGATGCGGCACCACAACAAGCCCAAGTGGTGCCACCATCTCCATCAGTAACAGCACAGGAAGTGTTAAAATCCTCTGCGCCCATGGAGGAAGTTGTTAATACTATACGTTGCAGCAACAGACTAAACCCCCAGCCAGGTAATAAGGTCAAAGGTAGCAATGCGGCCGGTCTGTATCCCATCTGGACAATAACTGTTCCAAATGGGAATGCGGATGCGAGCGGAGTTGTACCTACAAGAGAAGTGGTAATGCATTGTCCTTGGACAAGAGAGGAGCTAAGGGCCTGATTCAGAGCCGTTCGCTATTTGCGGTCGTTCGTTCAAAAACAAGGGGTGGCTATTCAAATGATCCGTTCGCAAATTGTAGTCTGTTCACGCCTCTAAATCTGAACGAGCGAGCAAAACATACGCTCGTTTATTTGTTAAAAACGCCCCCTGGCCGCCCGCATCCTACGTCATGTCCGCTATTTATTAGATTAATCGAGTACATCGAACAGCGTATGAACTGCTCGCTATTCTTGTGGTTGGTGTTTGCTACCACAAATTTGCGAGCAGTTCTGGCTATAAAATAACCCAGTGACGTGGTCAATGACGCTGCTGTATTAATTATGCACACCCATAATACGCCCGTTTTGACCTTTAAGCACGCCTGCGTTCGGATCTCCACTCCCCATTTTCAAGCACCTTCCCCTGTTACCACCCACATACGCCTCATTCTGTCACTCAAAATAGCAGGCACTCGCTATATAGCGTACAAACGATTTTTGGCCGCACTGACTGGTTCGCGCATGCGTACTAAAAACCGTACGCATGCGCAGATGTGCAAACATCGCTCGGAACGAGCGTACTGCCGCTAACGAGCGGCTCTGAATGAGGGCCTAAATTCCATCATAAATGATTTCCCCGATCCCAAGAAGGAATTAGCCAAATGTCAAAGATTTTTGAGAAATTTGGGTAGTTCTCACAAGCCCACCAATAAAGATTGGCGAGTGGTGTTAAGGGCCTGTCTACCACGCAATATCGACGTGACAAAATTTATCACGGATTGTGTATTGGATGGTGACTTTCCCTTAACAGAGCAAGTAAACCAAGGTAACGTTTCCCGCATTGTAACTCAATTGGGTATATATTTTCCAGTAGTAGTTAACTGGAACAAAATTTTCACCATAAAGCAAAAGGAGAGTGAATCTGCAGAAGATTATTGTGACCGGGCTCTGCAGGCTATCACCCAGTACACTGGGTTAGAGGATATTAAAGGAGGCAC
Source organism: Taudactylus pleione (assembly GCA_031769625.1). NCBI lineage: Eukaryota > Metazoa > Chordata > Amphibia > Anura > Myobatrachidae > Taudactylus > Taudactylus pleione. The sequence continues at coordinate 1,899,730 of JAUIMM010000957.1, forward strand.
TCACCACAGGGTAATGATTGTCACCATACTCATGGATGACCTTAAAGAGAACCTAAAAACCCGGGTTCAGACCTCACAGTCTGGCTGGAGCGGAGTCACAATAGATACCCTCATAGAATCCGCCATAGAACATAACAAAAACATCTCAAAGAAGAGAGAGATCCAGAGCGAGAAACTAATGGCTGTCAGTATTCAAGCTCTGGAAGGAATGATGGTAACATCACAGCCAGCAGACATACCTGCACCCACACACACACACCTGAACAGTTATATGCCCTCACTAATCCTACACCACAGCAAACACAGCCTTATCCCACTTATCCTACACAACCACAAGTCCCATACTACCCACAAACTCCATACCCCCCACAATATCCTTTCCCTCAATATCCTTACCCATACCCACCACCTTTCTCTCCTGCTCAACCCACACAACAATCCTTTCCACGAAAGTGTTTTAATTGCAACCAGCCAGGACACATAAGTAAGAGCTGCACGGCAAAGAGGGTAGGACCCCCAAACCAGGGAGTACCTGGAAATCCCCATAAGGGATATGCACAGAGACCAGCAAATGTCCAACAGGCACCAGCTCCAATTGTGGCCGTTAATGCTTTATTGGAGAGTGGGAGCCAATGCTAGGATTCAGGTCATACTTGTGGTCTGCAGATAGACAGGTTGACAGGAAGTACTAGGGAAAAACTGGTAATGGTAATTGATGTAACTGATACCCAATCTCTGTTCTGCTTTCTTCCCTGTGCCCTAACACCCTGACTGTCAGTATTTTTCTTTTCCCACCTAGGGGGAGGTGTACACTACACATGGACACGAGTGTCCCATGGGTTCATAGACAACCCCAGTATTTTCTCCCAGGCCTTATATGACTGTTTACAATCTTTTCAACCTGCCAATGGATCTGTTCTAATGTAAAATGTGGACGATTTATTGTTGTATTTAGGTCATATTTAAATTATATTAAACTGTTGTGCTTTATCTCTCACACACAGGACACAAGGTTACTAAGGACAAATGGCAGCCATGCCAGGCTAAAGTCAAATACTCGGAATACTGTCCAACCCAGGAGCCCAGGCAATATTTAGAGCAGTAGCTATTGATAACAGGATTTAATTGCAGGAATTTGTATGCAGATACGATATCCCTAGAATTATTAAAAGTGATGGGGTACTCATTTCACAGGTGACGTCTTCCAGAACATGTGTAAGGTGATGGGTATTAATATCAAGGTCATTCCAGACTGTCTTTTTATCTGTCCCCCTTTGAGATACTGTTTAACAGGCAGCCTCATGTGAAAATATGATAATGAGGTTACTTTGCAGTGTCTCTCGAAGATGAGTAAGAACAACCGAAATTGAAAATGTTATTTTCTAACATGTCTGATGCAAACTGTCATGATGTCAAACCTGGGGAATTTGTTATGATCTGAATTTCTTTAGCTCAGGTTGTTTGACTGATCGTTGGGAAGGTCCATATCAGGTGTTGCTGAAGGTGGCCGAGAGAGATACCTGGGTCCATTCCACTCACTGTACAAAGGTCAACCAACCGGTAGAGATACAGGGCGGAGTCGAGGCAGATAACGTGAACCTGTCGATTGCAAGCCTGTTCCGGGAGGGTTAAAAGGTGCGGTGAGATACCTGAGCTAAAGAAATGTGTAGATCAGTGCTTCCAGAAATGGAGTGGTCTGCTGTGGTCATCCTAGTTCTTTCTTCCAGAGTTTCTGTCATGATGATCTGTTTGGGGATACCCAGTTTCTGTGATGGAGGACCGATAGAGGAGATGGGAGCTGATGGCAGTGCTGATGGAGTGGAGTCAGGAGGAGGAGTGCTATGCCAAATCAGGGGAGTGTCTGACCAATCTTAGTACCGTAATTGTTATGTTATTTGGGAAGACTACTTCCAGAAATGATGACCCTTACCCATGGTGAAATGCTTGGTATTCATAAAAACACTCCATCACCATATCTTCACACACAGTATGAACACAGAGACCAAAGAAATATGATACCTGGTGACGTGCATAAAGCCACTCAGTTAATTAGTGAGACAACTGGCTTTCAAGTTTTAGTCGCATTGGATCCCACCAGGATCTCTCGGGGTATGCTAAATTTTAGATATATCCAAGATCTTGCTATATTGAAAAAAAATATCACCGAGATGTATGATGACACATTCAGGTATACAGGTAGAAAATTGCAAGAGTACAAGAAAGAACTGGTGCAACACAGGCTAGTGTTAAATTATTTAACAGCTGTCACGGGAGGGTATTGCGTAACTTTGGCCACCCAGTTTGGAGTAAAGTGCTGCGCATATATTACTAATAACACCGGTGACCCCAAGGAGGTGATAGACCGGAAGATGGATGAAATTCTGCAGCTAAAATAGGAATTTCGGAAGAACCATAATGCTTCAGCGGCTGAAGTAGAGGAGAAGGTAGAGAAATGGGTTTCATGGTTGAACCCAGTGAAGTGGTTCTCAGGTCTAGAGGAGTGGGTCCAGGAAATGATCGCAAGCATAGGTAAACTCCTGATCCTTATACTGGTTGTCATCATAGTAATTGGCATATGTGTCAAGTGGGTTCCTAATGTGTTGAAGTGTGGAAAATGTAAAAATAAGGTAAATCGGAACAGCCAAATTATGATGGTGGTTAGTAGTGCCCATATGAATACTGAGGTAAATGTAGAACTGCATTACAACCCTGAACTATAAATACCATCATATAATGTATTATATTTAGATGTGCATAAAAAGTATTATTAAAATGTTATTTTTCTCATTCAAACATCTTAGATGATGTAAGTCTCTATTCCCCATCAAAACTTCCTTTATAGGACTGGTGCATCGCCACATCTTTCACATGATCTCCCAAGGTCCGTGGTGTGCGTATAATGGTAGTTTTATGTCCCCTCCTAGAGACACATTATTGATGGATTAAGAACCACCTTGTGCCATCCTCTAATAACATTAAGTAATATATAAATGTATGCCTAAATTAATTTGAAATCAGAGTGTGATAGCATGTTGTTCGCTATCAAAGGGGGTCATTCAGACCCACTTGCAAGCGGCAGTACGCTCGCAAGTGGGTCGATGTTCCCCACTGCGCATGCGCACGACGGAGGGAGCTCCGTCGTGCGCATGCGCGAGACCCGGCGAGCGACGGGGAATCCGTCGCTCGGGGTCTCGCACCAAAGGGGGCGTGCTGTCGATGGTGACTGACAGCACGCCCCCTTTGGTTGGCGTGCCTGCCAGACGGAGTGATCACTAGTGATGTCAGTGGGAGTGATTTTGGCTCTGATAGAGCCAAAATCACTCCAGGGCTTGTGGCTGGGAAACCCGACCGCAGGGTTTCACTCGCAAGTCCGATGGTCGCGATGGTCAAGACCATCGCGACCATCTTTTTGGACGCTCGTATATGCTGTGGGTGGTGACCCACAGCTATACGAGCGTCCAGGAGGACGCTCCATTTTAATGGAGGAGGGCCCTGATTCAGAGCGAGCGCTCTGGTCAGAGCGTCCGGCTCTGAATCAGGGCCAAAGTGTGGACTGTCGAAGCTGGTTTAGTGGCTGAGACAGAATCAGTGTAAAATTAGCTTGGAGCAATGCCATCTTGCGAATGGCAACCAGACTCCATCTTAAAAATAAGAATCTGCAAGACGCCATTTTGCGACCAGTGCCATTTTAAGTTACAACTCACGAGCTAAGTACAGATGACAATGTTTTTGATAATCTTTTTAGAAGCCATGACAGGCCCATTCTGGGGACAACCTTGCATAGAGAAATACCAAAACAAACACAGTATCAGTTAGCAACTAGTAAAACAGCTTCCTAAGAAAAGGAATTAGAAAAGAACAATACACCAGAAACTGTGGGTTTTTTGCATGTAAATGGAGAGACTCCACATGTGGACAGGTGTAGCTGTGGCAATTGTATTATGGCCCAGATACTTAAATTAAATCAGCTCTTTTAAACTCACTGTCAGACAGGCTGGCACCAGCACGGTTGGGGGTCTCCACCCTGTTTGAGAGTGAAGCTCACTGCCCATAACACATTTGCATTGCAGTTTAAAAATGTTAGTAAGAAATTATATATATATATATATATATATATATATGTATATATATTAAATCCATCATAAATAGAATCACATGACACACATTAGCGAATGCACAATATCCTGCATGCTAACGCTGTTTATTAGCTGCATGCGTGCACATCTGCCCCAAATCAGATACACCTAACTAGCGTCTTTTCCCAAACCCCTAATACTTACATAATGCACACTCACATAAAAGGTTCCATAGCTCTAAAGTATAAGATCCAAGTTTTATTAATTTATTACAAATGCTATGAAATAAAGGCTATTTTGGTATCTAAGGTTTAATATGTGATAAGTAAGCTGTGTTTGGTATTATACTGATCTGCACTTTCTCAACAGCTTTCCGGTATCATCGGTGTGAAGATCGCAACATGCATTCTCAACTTATGGACCGTAGAGATATAAAGCACCAAAATGTATTTTGTGAAACTAACAGCTTAGATTTGCATGCAGGGGGAATAGAGGAGACAATAGGCTGTCGGAGGCTGACCTGTATCCATTTGATTCAACCCGTTAAATATCCTGCAACAGATGCACCCGCACTGGGAACCAATGGGATCAGCAACAAACCTCTCTACTGTGTTGTCTGCTTCTGTAAGGGTATAAATGTGTGTGTTGTGACCCCAGTCTGGAGTCTTCTTGCTGATTGACGGAGGTTTCTTGCTGATGCCGGTATCTGGTCCAGAGCGCTTGCGTATGTATAACTGTATCTTGGGTCTGTATAATTCTTTGCGCTAAATTGTACTTAGATCACAGCGTGTAACTGACTGTACTTTACTTGAATAATAGCATCAATTTTAGAGGTTTATAGGCAGGGTTTAGAAGGTATAGGTAGGTGCGTATAGAGGTTGAAATCCAGTATCCTTACCCTAAACTATCACTTCCACAAAACTGCTGTTTCTACGAAGCAGTTTTTTGGAAGTGAGAGACTTTTCTCCAGCACCTGGTCAGTTTTCACTGCCTTTCTTCAAGTTGTGCATTCGCAGTTTGAAGACAGGCTGCCTTTCTTCAAGTTGTGCATTCGCAGTTTGAAGACAGGCTGCGAAGAGAGACTGAGTTGCAGTAGAAGAGAACCTCCTTCCCCCCTGCCTATCTACCCAACCGCCCACCAACCCCACCAGTGCCTGTCTCCCCCTATCCTTCCTGCAGCTGCCGCCGAAGACTGTGCCCCCCTCAGACCTGCAGCCCTGAGTAGGTCCCCTACCGTCGCTGCTGTGCAGTGTCCAACACCACCCCTATCCTTCACAATGCTGCTGCAGCCGCCACAGCCGGAGACTTGGCTCGCCCCCCCAGTCAGACCAGCAGCCCCATGCAGGTCCCTCCCTGCTGCTGCTGTGCCCTCTCCTGGCCCTGGGATCACAGGAATACTGCTCTGGGAGCCGGGAGGGAGCTGCTGCCTGTAAGAAGACACAGCAGGGAGGGATCTTTTCAGACCCCTCTGCTGTATTGGATACTGTACGCCATCTCAGGGTAGCACACAGTATCACTGTCAAGTTCCAAAAAAAATGCCTTTTCGGAGCCAGATGAATTACATAATTTCCACACACCGCTACTTTAGTACAGTGGAAATTATCTGGGACAATTGTAACCAGGAGATATCAGTGATATCACCTGCGTTACTTGTTTAATGAATAACACTGACACTTAATTTCTACAAAAATAGGTGAAAATCTTAATTTTCAGCTACTTTTGTAGAAATTAAGTGATGTTGAATAGACCCCTATATCACAGCATTGGCCTGAGTAGGATTATTTTCCAACTCTGACATACTGTACACAATTGGATTATTTCTGTGCATTACAATAGTCTTGGTGTAAAGCTATGGTTCTGTATTGGCAGCTTAATAAAATTCACTTATGATAATGATCAGTGATGTTTGTAGTATTCTGTCTGTATAAAGCATACCAGAATTTTATTATGAATATTATTATTAAATTCTACTATGATATACAGAGCTTATGTCACGATGAGTAGATACAATGTCCTAAGGGCCTGATTCAGAGATGGACACAAAGCCGATGATTATGCAGTGTAGTGATTACTAGTGATCTGCGCATGCGTTTGACTTGCACTGTGAATATGACAAGTTTTATTACCATTGTCGCTCGCAGTGAGGATTTATTTGTAAAGTGATTGACAAGTAGGGACCGTTTGTGGGCAGCCAATCGGGGGGTGGTGACAAAAACCGTTTTCAGGGGCATCTCAGCCTGCGACTGTGATCCAGTATGCACTAGAAATGACTCAGACATCTCAGTTACGGCGGCCATTTGAACCATAGAAGAGTAACCATAGTAGCCAATTATAATTGACTGATCCGCGACCGATGCTGCGTCTTTACATTCAGTCAGTTGGATTTGCAAAGCTGCCAGTGGGCGCCTCAATACAAATCCCTGCGACATCTGCATATTTTCGCACAGCCACTGTGTACAATTCATAGCGGCAATTAACCTACATCTCTGAATCAGGCCCTAAGTGTGTAAAGAGTTATCACCACACAAAGCATACATAATGACGGTATAGGTTGAGTCTCCCATATCCAATTATTCCGAAATACGGAATATTCCGAAATACATAATTTTTTTAGCATGACTGAGATAGTAAAACCTTTGCTTTCTGATGACTCAGTGCACATAAACGTTGTTTTAGGCACAAAATTATTAAAAATATTGTATAAAATTACCTTAAGGCTATGTGTATAAGGTGTATATGAAAGATTAATCAATTTCTTGTATGTACACAAACTTTATTTGCGCCACAAAATGATTGAAAATATTATATAACATTACCTGCAGGCTGTGTGTATAGGGTGTATATAATATATAAATGCATTCTGTGTTTAGATTTGGGTCCATTCCCAAGATCGTTCATTATGATATGCAAATATTCCAAAATATGGAATATTCCGATATCCAAAATACCCCTGGTGCCAAACATTTTGGATATGGGAGACTCAACCTGTAGTACGTCAAACATAATTATGATTTTGATTTTACCACTAAAAACAATAGAAAATAAAACAAGCCAATTATACACAAAAAGTTGAAACTAGTAGCAGCTGTATTTAGTCTTAATTGTACTGTTGTTTTAATTATTGTATAATTCCCTTATGCAGGTGGGGAGTTTGACTGGGGCGGTTCACCTGTCAAACCGTAACGCAGGTGTCCTAAGGCGATCTCAGGGAGGACAAAAACCTCCCGTGGAGCACAAGGGTATTAAAAAATTAAAAAGTACTGTATTTTGAACATTGTCTGGAACAATAGGCCAGCGGATTATCAATGTCTGCATTGAATAGTGCTGTGCACTGAAGGCTGTTTAAACTAGGGATGAGCGGGTTCGGTTCCCTGAGAACCGAACCCACCCGAACTTCGGGGATCCGGGGCGATCCGAGCCCAAGCTCGGATCTCCCTGTCTGCCCCGGATCCCTCTCCCGAGGCAAAACCTCGAGATCTGCTGTCGGATCTCGAGGTTTTGCCTCGAGCGGCCATTTAAAAAAAAATGCCTTTGCCTTTAATGGGCAAAGTGCTGATTGGCTGACAGAGCCGTCTGTCACGGCTCTCAGCCAATCAGCATTATGGTGCTCATTTGCATGTAGCACGGACTCGTGAGATCCGTGCTACATGCATCTGTGTGATTGACAGTGACACAGAGCAAAGATGGGTCAGTGAGACCCGTCTGTGCTGCTGTGTATTTCAATGACACAGATGCACGCACGGACCAGGAGATCCGTGCTACTTGCATCTGTGTCATTGACACAGAGCACTAACGGGTCCGTGAGACCCGTCTGTGCTGCTGTGGTAAATAAAAAAAAAAAAACCTGTGTAAAAAGAGAAAAAAATGGCGTGCCCCCCCCCAAAAAAAAGAGCAACCAGCCCCGGGCATTAGTGACCCAGTGCTGGGTGTGCTTAAATACAGGGGACAAACGACATAGGGGTCCCCTGTACTTAAACACAACCAGCACCGGGCTAGTCAGAACCAGAGCTGGTTGCCAAAATACGGGGGACAAACGACGTAGGGGTCCCCCGTATTCTGCGCAACCAGCTCTGGGCTCTGATCCGGTCCTGGTTCTGGAAATACAGGGGAAAAAAATGAGTAGGGTTCCCCTGTATGTTCCAGAACCAGCACTGGACTTTTTCTAGCGGGGGGCTGATGCCACAGCCAGGGGAGCCCTTTCACCGGGCCCCCCAGCCGCAGCATCAGCCCTGACCGCTAGTCAGCCCAGGCCGGGGATCCCTGGAGAGCTGGGGACCCCCCCAATAAAGGGGTCACCCTCTCCAGGGCACCCCAGGCCCAGGCTGATAGCCCGGGGCTATCCCCGCCACCCCTGGTGGCGGTGGGTGGCGGGTTGATTGTGTGGTGTGGTGTAAATAAAGAATATCAAACATTGTCTTTACAAGTAGAACTGCAAGTCCCAGCAAGCCTGCCCCGCATGCTGGTACTTGGAGAACCACAAGTACCAGCATGCAGGGCATTAAGGGCCCACTAGTACCTGTAGTTCACCTGTAAAAAAATGTTTAAAAAAAACACAGGACACACACACCGTGACAGTATAAGTTTATTAAACATGCATACACACACACACATGTACACATACTCACCTATGTAACCCTGTAGCATCGGTCCACTTGTCCGGTAAAGTATCCCTAGGGGACCTGTGAAAAAAAACATACTCACCATCTCCTATGCGAGGTTCTGTCCTCTTCGTTCCAAAGTAGGCATCCCCGGACTTGGCAAAAAAAAAAAACGAAAACGCGATCCACGAACTTAGTACCGTTCTATAGAACGGTACTTCCCGAATGAGAGCTTAGCGGCGGGGTATCACCATGGAAACCCCGCTGCTAAGCGTTCATTGGCTGAGAGAGGCCATCTCCCGTCTCTCTCAGCCAATGAACGGCTCCCTCCATTGTAGTCAATGCTGGGAGCCGCAAGGTTATTAAAGTTTACCCTGCGGTTCCCACCATTGACTACAATGGAGGGAGCCGTTCATTGGCTGAGAGACGGGAGATGACCTCTCTCAGCCAATGAACGCTTAGCAGCGGGGTTTCCATGGTGATACCCCGCCGCTAAGCTCTCATTCGGGAAGTACCGTTCTATAGAACGGTACTAAGTTCGTGGATCGCGTTTTCGTTTTTTTTTTTTGCCAAGTCCGGGGATGCCTACTTTGGAACGAAGAGGACAGAACCTCGCATAGGAGATGGTGAGTATGTTTTTTTTCACAGGTCCCCTAGGGATACTTTACCGGACAAGTGGACCGATGCTACAGGTTACATAGGTGAGTATGTGTACATGTGTGTGTGTGTATGTATGTTTAATAAACTTATACTGTCACGGTGTGTGTGTCCTGTGTTTTATTAAACATTTTTTTTACAGGTGAACTACAGGTACTAGTGGGCCCTTAATGCCCTGCATGCTGGTACTTGTGGTTCTCCAAGTACCAGCATGCGGGGCAGGCTAGCTGGGACTTGCAGTTCTACTTGTAAAGACAATGTTTGATATTCTTTATTTACACCACACCACACAATCAACCCGCCACCCACCGCCACCAGGGGTGGCGGGGATAGCCCCGGGCTATCAGCCTGGGCCTGCCCTGGAGAGGGTGACCCCTTTATTGGGGGGGTCCCCAGCTCTCCAGGGATCCCCGGCCTGGGCTGACTAGCGGTCAGGGTTGATGCTGCGGCTGGGGGGCCCGGTGAAAGGGCTCCCCTGGCTGTGGCATCAGCCCCCCGCTAGAAAAAGTCCAGTGCTGGTTCTGGAACATACAGGGGAACCCTACTCATTTTTTGTCCCCTATATTTCCAGAACCAGGACCGGATCAGAGCCCAGAGCTGGTTGCGCAGAATACAGGGGACCCCTACGTCGTTTGTCCCCCGTATTTTGGCAACCAGCGCTGGTTCTGACTAGCCCGGTGCTGGTTGTGCTTAAGTACAGGGGACCCCTACGTCATTTGTCCCCTGTATTTAAGCACACCCAGCACTGGGTTACTAATGCCCGGGGCTGGTTGCTCTTTTTTGGGGGGGTGCACGCCATTTTTTTCTTTTTTTACACAGGTTTTTTTTTTTTTTTTTACCACAGCAGCACAGACGGGTCTCACGGACCTGTCATTGCTCTGTGCCAATCACACAGATGCATGTAGCACGGATCTCCCGGGTTCGTGCTACATGCAAATGGGCACCATAACGCTGATTGGCTTCCTGTCTGCCACTGCAGTGCCACTCCTAGATGGGCCACGTGTTTGTGCCGCCCCCTTGTGTCGCTTAGCATAGTCATCCAGCTTCCTCGGTACAACCTTTTGGCCTAAAAACAATATTGTGAGGTGTGAGGTGTTCAGAATAGAGTGGAAATGAGTGGAAATTAATGTTATTGGGGTTATTAATAGCGTAGGAACAAAAAAAGGCCCATTTATGTGATTTTAGCGTTTTTTTTTTATTTTTTAAGAAAAAATCCAGATCCAAAACACAAAACCCAGAACCCAAAACACGGAAGGGTGGTTTTGGCAAAACCAATCCAGATCCAAAACACGAAGAAAGATCCAGATCCAAAACCAAAACACAAAACACGAAAAGTGTCCGGTGCACACCCCTAGTTTAAACATTATAGTATAAAATTATATTACCTATCACTTTATATAACTTAAATATTGTCTTCAGAAATTGGAATATTAGGATTAAGGTGAAGGGGTAAATGGTAAATGGCAGAATAGAGTCAGTATTGAGAGCTATACTGTATTGAGAGCTATATTTCCAACAAAACATACTAAATTCATGCTTAAAACATTTTGTCTGTATAATTGTTCCTAAACAGGGAAATGCATATGTCAGAGGAAATCTTCCTATGCATGCTATGAGTAAATTCAGGGTGTTGTATTTTATTATTATTATCTTTTACTTATATAGTTCCACCAAATGCCCTTAGCGCCATATAACAAAAAATTGCAATGAAATGTAAAGAGTGCCACATAAAAACATACACACAGACAGTACAAGGAGAGAAGAAGGGAAATATTTAAATAACTGAGATTAAGTTAATAACAGTTGCACTCAATGACCCAGTGGCTATGGAAGGGCAGACAGAGTCACTGGCATTGAGTGGGACTGGGACAGGGGCATATCTATAATGGGTGCAGAGTGTACGGGGAACACGGGCCCCTGGGTCCAGGGGGGCCCCGCACCGCACACCCTGCACCCATAGAATTACTTACCTCTCCAGAGTCCCACATTGGCGCGGAGTCCAGCTCTGTAAAAACGACTGTAAAATGGCCGCCACGGCCATTTTCCCGTAATTTGTGCATGCGCAGTACAGGGAAAATTGCTGCCGCGGCCATTGTCCCGGTGACTAGCGCATCCTCTATAGACTCTGGGCGTACTCTAGTGCCCAGAGTCTATAACTCCGGCGCTGGCCGCGCACAGCTCAGTGTGCTGCCGGCCACCGGACAGAGAGGGGGGGCCGTGTCGGAGACTGCACACGGGCCCCCTCTTCTCTAGAAACGCCCCTGGACTAGGAACATATTGGGGCTAGGTATAATGCAGGGGGAGGACATGAGGATGTTCTGTATTTGCTTTTGTACTGTACTTAGTTTTATATACAGTAGTGATGTAAATATAACATATTTTTCTACATTTATCTGTTAATGCTTATATTAGATGAGTACAAATGGTAAATAAAAATATAATTTTGGAGTGCCTTTAATGAGGACCACCTGTTGTAACCTCTTTATTTGGGATGCAGTTGGCATCCCGGAGCACAGAATGCCGGCGCTCAGCATCTCAGCACCAGAATCCTGACATGGGTGAGAATGCCGTCACCAGCATCCCGGCGCCTGCGATCCCAGCGGGTAAGTATGAGGGTTAGGTCTAGGTTTAGCGTTATGCACTAGGGGGAGGATTAGGCTATGGGAGGGGAGGGTTAGGGTTTGGCTACGGGGAGGGAAGATTAGGATTAGGCTGCGGGGAGGGTGAGGGTTAGGGTTTGGCTGCGGGGAGGGAGGGTTAGGGTTAGGCTGCGGGAAAGGTGGGTTAAGGTTAGGGGGAGGGTTAGGGGTTAATGTAGGGGTACTTACCTTGGGGGGGTCGGGATTCTGACTGTCGGGATGCCGCTGTTGGTACTCTGACCCATCCCGACCACCGGGATCCCGTACCCAATAGCTTTAGTTATATCACTCTCCTTATTTATACATATGGAAATACAGGATATGCATTTTGACTGAAAAATCGAGTTAGACATCCTAATATTTTATAAATGTTACCAGATACTTTATATTAGCTTGCTTACTGAAAACGTTTTACTTTTAAAACACGTTGTTCTGGAATGACATTACATTATCGTAAGCAGCAATATGGCAGATACTGTTTACATTAACCAATACAATTTGACATAAGTCCAGAACTATCTATGGACAATATAAATAAATATTGTACTGATAAATCACTGACCAAACATCATGGCTGACTGATGATAATAAAATAGAGGCCCGGAGATTTCTATAAACTGAGAATCACCAGAGACGCATTAATTTAGGAATTAGTCGATATGTACAAGGGAGAATATTCACAAAAACATAGACTCCTCATCTAAAATATTCAAACTAGCCAATGAAATCACACATATTTAAAATTTACAGCAAAGAAAAATAAAACAAATATTGAACCTATTGTACATGCACAGTACACAACCTAATTTAACTGAGAAAATGAATCAGCACATTCCTGTCCTCTTGGCAATTACACAAGTCTCATATATCAGGAGGTGAATTTAGCCATCAGTATGATAGACCAATCCTCTGTTTAAACACACAAGAGATAACCCAATCTACAGAATATATGTTTGAGTCATTCCAATTAATACAGACTTCAAAAACAAATAAAGCTGCCCTGAAGACAAGTCTCCCTCTATGTATGGATATTTACATTTTCTTCTTTGTTTGTTGACTTTTTGTTTTTGCAAATCTATAACAATTTTATTTTGCAAAGTGAAATAGTTTATAAATATTGTCAAATATATTTTACTTATTTTAATTGCTCTACCATTTCATTTATTTGTGTGAGTCCAATACCACCATAGCTAAAATAACTAGGAATGGCCCATTTTAACGGTCATTTTTGTGTGATTCTTATTATTATAACTAAAATTTTTAGTTTGTGGTTCCAGATTTGGAGGAATCTGAAGGTGGTAAATTTGGTTGTGGGACTTAGGGCCTTATTCAGACCCGGTCTCAAGCGCTGAGCGCTCGCAACCGGGTCAATGTTTGTCCACTGGGCATGCGCACGTCGGAGCCAGCTCCAACGTGAGCATGCGCGAGACCCGGCTAGCGACGGGCGCTCCGTCGCTACGGGTCTCGCACCAAAGGGGGCGAGCTGTCGATGGTGATTGACAACTCGCCCCGTTTGGAAGGCGGGCAGTGGGGGTGGCAGGCCACACGGACGCGTTCCCGACGGAACGCTTGCCATCTGGGGGTGGCCCTACTGACATCAGCAAGGATGTCTGTGGGGAGCTTCCTGCTCGATCAGAGCAGGAAGCTCCCTGGGCTTGCGCTTGCCGAGACCCAACCTTAGGGTCTCGTCGTAAGCCCCGCTGGTCGCGATGGTCCTAACCATCGCGACCATCAACCTGGTCGCTCGCTAGAGCTGTGGGTGGTAACCCACAGCTTAGCTAGCAACCAGGAGGCCGCACTTCACACCACAAGTGGCCGCCCTCATTCATTGTATCTAGCGATCGACTCTGAATGAGGGCCTTAGTATCTTGAGAACATAATGCAGGCCACAGTAGCTACTTTACCCATGTAAATATTTCAGTTGTGACTAAAGATGAAGACAAATAACATCACAAAGTGTATTAAAAAAATAGAAAATACAATCTAATTAAATGCAATGGTTCAATTACGTTTAATAATCATGGTATACTTATTTTAATTTTGCACATACCTACACACAACATGCAGTGTAAGACAGGCATAATGTGCTTTCAGATCCCAAGATTTTCAGCATTTTGTCTCTTTGTTTTATTAATTAAGCAAAACTAGCCCCCATCTGTGATCGGCTCGCAGGGTCTGATTCCCATTTAATCACACAGTGCCATCTGGTAAAGCGAAGATACATCTTCCACAGAGGACCATATGTTCTGTGGATTCATGCTCCAGGAATGGAGGCAACGCGTTATCAGGGTTTATATGAGTGAGACACTAATGACAGAGAGGGAGGAAGCTATGCACTAAACATTGCTCCATATAACATCTTCATAAATTACTTTATAAAAAGAAAAGCATATTGCATTCTACATGGCTTAATATTAACTATTCCTGTCTCTTCATTACTTGGTGTTACTAAGTTACAGTAACAGTATCGTATTTTAAAATCTATAAGCGTTAGCTTTTGATATTGATTATAATTAACTACACAGCAATAGACATTTATGAAAGTGCAAATAAGGTGAGCTGCAAAACATTTCTATTTGTGCATATGTGCCTGTTTGCTGGCCTTGTGCATAAATAAGTGTAAGCCCATGTTTTGTTCTTTGAAACTGTCCCCAGAAAATCTGTGCCTACTTTTGCGGAATTATGAGTTTAACTGACAATGTACATAGGTCAGCCCTATCCTGGTTCCTATCCTACTTTTTAAATTCCTCTTTCAAGTGTCTATTTACTAAGTCTGGAAGGAGAAAAAGTGAGCGGAGATAAAGTACCAGCCAAACAGCTCCAAACTGTCATTTTTCAAACACAGCCTGTAACATGGCAGTTAGGAGCTGATTGGCTAGTACTTTATCTCTGTTCACTTTATCTCCATCCAAGGCTTAGTAAAAAGATCCCTCAATGTTAGTTTCTCTGGATCCACCTCCTCTTCACCTTCACCTTTCAGTACCGCAAGGCTCAGTCCTAGATCCTCTGCTTATCTCAATATATACCACACCTCTTGGCATATTTATAAACTCTTTCAGATTTCAATATCATCTGCATGCGGATGATACTCAAATCTAAATGTCTGCTCAGTGCTCGCGACCGGGTTTGAATCAGGCCCTCAATCCCTTATCTCTGTGCAAGATCTGCATCTTTCATCCATACTCATTACATGCTCCCATTCACAGTTATAGGACTTTTTTCAGGATACACCCACTACGTGGAATGTCCTCCCATGCACAATAAGACTTTCTTCTATTCTCTAAATCTTCAAGTAGTACCTGAAAACTCACCTCTTCGGGCAAGCTTATCCATTTGCAGAACCACCCCCATAACCTTCATAAACTATTCTACTAATTACTTCCCCTCTACACAGTTCACATATAACAATTTTTTCTTTCTATACTCACACATCCCACTGACTCTACACAGGGCCGTAACTAGGGTGGTGCGACTAGTGCCATGGCACAGGGCACGGCAGGGGGCGCTGTTTGGGCCTGTCAACTTTCCTGTTTATTATCATTCTCACTTGTACCTTCCTCTTCTTTTATCCCCAGCATCTCCTGGCCTCCCTTATCTCTTTCCTGGCCCTTCCCCGTGAGGCCATGGCCATTTTCAGGTGCACTATCTTATGTCCCTATTTAAAAAAATATGGGGGGGGTGTCAATACTCTCTCTGGCACAGGGCACCAAAAAGTCTAGTTACGGCTCTGACTCTACATAGTCCACGCATAACTTTAGTTATATTCTCTTTCTGCACATACGCATCCCCCTGACCCCAGGTCAAAATTGCTGTGTGACTGGACCATACAGCCCAACAAGAGCCCCTGCAATCTGGCTGGATGGATATGCAATATGTAGAACTTATCCTTGTACTATATCAGTGCCTATTTCCTTATAGATTGTAAACTTGCGAGCAGGACCCTCTTACCTCATTGTCTGTCTATTATTGCACAGTCTTGTTTAATTACTGTTATATTACTGTTTTGTTCCCAATTGTAAAGTGAAAAGGAATATGCTCGTGCTATGTAAGTACTATAAAAAAATAATAAATGTAAATTGTCGCAACAGTAAAAATGTCACTTCAAAGTCCTACCTACTATAACTCTAAGAACAACCCATATTTGCCCACTGTTTAGAAATGCACAGAAGACTCCTAAATTAAAGGGAGTTCTCCCAGACTGGGTTGGGTATGGGAGACCGGCAGTCATGATGCCGACTGTCAAAATACTGACAGTTTGGCGGTCACCTAACTACATCCCCCTGTGGGTCTCAGTAGCAGGGCAACAGGAAAGTGGTCCAGAGAAGGTTGGCACTGGCCACTCTCTGAAGAAACAACTCATATGTAATGATGTGCTTATCTTTTAGTTGCTACAGAAAACTGGGTGTTGTTGGGCCCATTCAAGATGCAGGATCAATTAGTGTATTTTGGACTAAACTTGTCTTTGACTATTGACTATTTTATAGAAAGTGTTAGGTTATGGGTATATCTTCTGAAGGTATAGTCCTGCAACAGCCTTGAGGGCTGGATCACTTGGCTAGCTGCGGCCGTGTAGCAGCCTTGAGGGCTGGTTAGGCTTTGCTTGTTGGGGCCTGTAGGCCGTAGAACAAGATGTGGCCTTTGGGCCGTGTACCAGCCTTAGCAGGCTGTGGCCTGTGGGCCGTAGAACAAGATGTGACCTTTGGGCTGTGTAGCAGCCTTGGATGGCTGTGGCCTGTGGGCCATAGAACAAGATGCGACTTTTGGGCCGTGTAGCAGCCTTGGCAGGCTGTGGCCGTGGGCCATAGAACAAAATGCAGCCTTTGGGCCATGTAGCAGCCTTGGCAGGCTGTGGCCTGTGGGCTTTATAGCAAGATGCGGCCTTTGGGCCATGTAGCAGCCTTGGCAGGCTGTGGCCTGTAGAAGGACCTGTGCCGCCGAGTTCACACAGGCGGTGCTACGCACGATTGCGGCCTGTGCCGCCGAGTTCACACAAGCGTTGGTACACTTTATTGCATACTTTGGACGCTGGAGTGCGGCCTGTGCCGCCGGGTTGACACAAGCAGCTGGAAGCTGAAGTGCGGCCTATGCCACCGGGTTGACACAAGCAGCTGGACGCTGAAGTGCCGTCTGTGATGCCGAGTTGACACAAGCAGCTGGACGCTGAACTGCGCACTCTGGATACTGAGTGCTGTCTCTGCCACCTGGATGACACAAATGGCAGAGCATGGACATGTGGGGCGTGCCTGCTAGATGACACAAACGGCAGGTAGCAGATATGCGGACCGTGCCGCATAGATGACACAAATGGCAGGTAACAAAGGTAGACAGGAGAACTGGGTACTCGACTTCATAACAGGAGACAACACCAAAACCGGAAACACGTGAAACGCTATCACCGGCATCGGAGCAGCGTTAGCACTAGAAGGAAATAGCCGCAGGAACCAATCTAGAACAGAGCAGGGATGATGGACAGTTGATGGACGGAGTTCAGCGAACGGTCCCCCGGCGTTCGCATGAGCGGCTTGTGACAGAACCCTTCCCTCGACCCCCTGGTTTCCCAGGAAAGTTCTCAAAAAACCTTCTTCAGGATTGGAGCATGTAAAGCTCTTTCGGGAACCCAGGAGTGCTCCTCTGGTCCATAGCCCTTCCAGTGGACTAAGAATTGAAGGCTGCCCCGTAAGAGTCTGGAATCAAGGATCTTCTCCAACACAAAATCCTGGCAACCCTGGACGAGGACTGGTGGAGGTCTGACTGGACGTCTAGGAGTAAACCTGGAGAAGAAGAACACCGGCTTAAGAAGTGAAGAGTGAAATGTATTATTAATCCTGAGTGCCCTGGGTAACTGTAATTGAAATGCAACTGGATTGTGATCTCTGATGAAGATTAGTGTTCCTGGAGGACAGCCACACCAAGTCACTTTGAATTTTCATGGTCTATGATGCTTGTCAGCCCAGCGCTTGGAACGACCGGTCACTTGGAGAAGGTCGTGCTGTACTTTGCTCCAAACTGATCAAAACCTTGAGACAGATGAAGATGGTGGAGCTCCAGTTGATGTGATTTCAAAAGAGTTACTTCTAGGATGAGTCCCAAGATTACAGAAAAATGGAGAAACAGAAGAAGCAGAATGGCAGGAATTGTTGAAAGAAAATTCAACAAATGGCAACAGAGGAACCCAGTCATTTTGATATTTCGAGACACAACAGCGGAGGTACTGTTCCAAGGACTGATTGGCCTTCTGCGTCTGTCCGTTGGATTGTGGATGATAACCCGAGGAAAGACTCACGTTGATACCCAGGTCAGTACAAAAACATCTCCAAAAATGGACAGCAAATTGAGACCCATGATCCGAGACAATGTCTGATGGAAGCCCATGAAGTCTGAAGGCATGCTGTAGAAATAATGCAGACAATTCTTTAGCTGATGGTAATTTGGCAAGCGGCACAAAATTAACCATTTTGGAGAATCGGTCAACAATTGTCCATATGACAGAATAGTGGGAAGACAATGGAAGGCCAACGACAAAGTCCATAGCAATATGGGTCCAAGGCTTAGAAGGAGTAGGCAAAGGACATAGCAGCCCTGAAGGAGTAGTTTGGAGAGTCTTATTCCTGGAACAGACGTCACATGCCAGGACAAACTCACAAGTATCCCGAGACATGGACTGCCACCAAACAGTACGGGACAGAGGTTCCAAAGTCCTAGAAATGCCTGGGAAACCCACAGCTTTTGAAGAGTGAAAGTCCTTTAAGACTGTTTTGCAAACTTCTCAGGGACAAAAAGCACACCTGCCAGTTTTTCAAGAGGAGCTTCAGACTGACAAGTCCTGAGAGAATCTATGAAGATGGGCGGTAGAACTGCGCTCTCGTTGACCAGGGGGTGGAGTGTTGTGGTTTCGGGGTGCTGCACCTTTGTGTGGGAGTACCTTTCCCGCAATGAAAACGTATGTTGGTAGGGGGGGTAAGGTGCGCTCTTCCTGCTAGTAATGGTGATGACTTGTGTGTGTTTGTGAGTGGTGTTAATTAGAATGTTTCTTCTGGTGGTGGTGATATTTTGGGAGTGAGGAGGGTGTGATTGGGTATGGAGTGTAGTTTGGAGTAATGTGAAAAGGGGAATGGAATAGGATCAAAATGAGGCCAGCGAGACACAGTAATTTTGGGCAAAATCTTTTATTGAGTAGTCACAATGCTGCTCTGTTAAGATCCCGGGCAGGTGGGTGGGGTTCAGTGATGAGTGGTGATGAGACTGGGGAGGTAGGTGGACCCTTTTAGGGGGCTCCTTCCCGTGCGGTTCAGTGACCTTGCACGTCACCCCTGCTGGACCTATGGTCGACAGTCTAGGAAGTCTCGGGGGGTGGGGGGATTTGCAGAGTGGGTTGGAACACCTGTGCGGCGTCCCGCGTGTTGGTGTGAGTCTTGGCAGTACTTACCTACCGGTAGGTTTTTTGTTATGGTGATGTAGGTCGACGTTGCGGCCGTTGCAGATAGGTTGGAAGCTGCAGGTTTGTTGGTGAGCTGGATCAGCGTGTTGCTGGTGTGCTGCAAGTGCACGGCTGTTCTGATTGGTCTGCGGAGGTCAGCGACCGTAGTATGCAGCTGAAATTGGCTCTAGGTCGTGCCGCTGGTGGTGCGGAGCCAGAGGTGTGGATGGGTGAGCTGCTGGGAGGCTGGGTTGCAGCGTGTGTGCTGGGACCACCCTGGGGGGTGGTCTGCCCAGAATACTGATTCAAAAAAAGCCAGGGAGGAGGGGGGATGTGGAAACTGTGACCGGGATGGAGCTGGTCACTGGCGATGATAAGTGTAATTAGGTTAGGCCAATGGTGTTTTGTTTTTTTTGTTTTTTTGAAAGGTAATGCGGTGCAGGTGTGTGCAGGGACTTGCTGAATGGTGATGCGGTTCAGTTGTGTGCAGGGACTAGCTGGAGTGATACGTGTAATCATATTGGGCCAATGGTGTGTTTGAAAGATAATGCGGTCTAGGTGTGTGCAAAGAAAAGAATTGCTGAATGGTGATGCAGTGCAGGTGTGTGCAGGGACTAACAGGAGTGATAAAAGGTTTTGCCGAACATCTGAGAAACATCACCAAACAAACAGAGAACCATAACATACCCGTACACTACAAAGAATACCACCATAGCAGCACACAAGGCACCACTTTCATAGGAATCAAACACATGCAAAAAAACTGGAGAGGCGGAGACCATAACAAAATCCTCAACAAGGAGGAACTTAGATGGATATTCACGCTGAAAACATTAACCCCCAGGGGACTCAACATTGACAACGAAGTCAAATCCGTTATAACGAAGTAATCTCCAACCAGCCCACGCTCTACTCCAGCCCCAACCCCTATCACCTCACCTTTTATCACTCCTGTTAGTCCCTGCACACACCTGCACTGCATCACCATTCAGCAATTCTTTTCTTTGCACACACCTACACCACATTACCTTTCAAACACACCATTGGCCCAATATGATTACACGTATCACTCCAGCTAGTCCCTGCACACAACTGAACCGCATCACCATTCAGCAAGTCCCTGCACACACCTGCACCGCATTACCTTTAAAAAAAAACAAAAAAAAACCACCATTGGCCTAACCTAATTACACTTATCACTCCAGCTACTTCCTGCACACAACTGCACCGCATCACCATTCAGCAAGTCCCTGCACACACCTGCACCGCATTCATTACATTTAAAAAAAAAAAAAAAAAGCAAACCCCTACACACACCTGCACCGCATTACCTGCCAAACACACCATTGGCCTAATATGATTACACTTACCACTCCAGCTAGTTCCTGCACACACCTGCACCGCATTACCTCCCAAACACACCATTGGCCTAATATGATTACACTTACCACTCCAGCTAGTTCCTGCACACACCTGCACCGCATCACCAATCAGCAAGTCCCTGCACACACCTGCACCACATTACCTTTCAAATACATCATTGGCCCATTATGATTACACTTATCACTCCAGCAAGTCCCTGCACACACCTGCACCGCATTACCTCTCAAACACACCATTGGCCTAATATGATTACACTTACCACTCCAGCTAACTCCTGCACACACCTGCACCGCATCACCAATCAGCAAGTCCCTGCACACACCTGCACCATATTACCTATCAAACACACCAGTGGCCTAATCTGATTAAATTCATCACTCCAGCTAGTTCCTGCACACACCTGCACCGCATCACCATTCAGCAAGTCCCTGCACACACCTGCATGACATTATCTTTCAAACACACCATTGGCCCCATGAGTCACCTGATCACACCCCCACCCCCGGAAGTGCCCTACATAAGAACCTCAGAAGCATTGATCCTCTCACACCTCCTTGAAGAAGGCACCTGTGCTGAAACGCGTTGGAGACCCTCACATCAAACCCGACACCGATCCAGGCTGACCTCCACTAAAGATCCCCATCCCCACCAGGGACCACCAGTGCAGAAAGCTCTCAGCCCACCCGCCTGCTGGTCTGCACCGCTCACACCTCCAGTGACCGGCTCCACCCCGGACCAGCCCCTCTCCCCCCCTGCTCCCAGGCGTGCTCAGCAACTCACTCCTGGCCAGGGGTGTCTCCACCGTCGATCCCCATTTCCACGAGGGACCGTCAGTGATAAGAGCATCCCGCACATCCGGTCGCAAGTCCGCCCAGCCAACATCGCCAGTGACCAGCTCCATCCCGGTCACACTTTCCACATCCCCCCTCCTCCCGGGCTTTTTTTGAATCAGTATCCCGGGCAGACCACCCCCCAGGGGTGGTCCCAGCACACACGCTGCAACCCAGCCTCCCAGCAGCTCACCCATCCACACCTCTGGCTCCGCACCACCAGCGGCACGACCAAGAGCCAATTTCAGCTGCATACTACGGTCGCTGACCTCCGCAGACCAATCAGAACAGCCGTGCACTTGCAGCACACCAGCAACACGCTGATCCAGCTCACCAACAAACCTGCAGCTTCCAACCTATCTGCAACGGCCACAACGTCGACCTACATCACCATAACAAAAAACCTACCGGTAGGTAAGTACTGCCAAGACTCACACCAACACGCGGGACGCCGCACAGGTGTTCCAACCCACTCTGCAAATCCCCCCACCCCCCGAGACTTCCTAGACTGTCGACCATAGGTCCAGCAGGGGTGACGTGCAAGGTCACTGAACCGCACGGGAAGGAGCCCCCTAAAAGGGTCCATCTACCTCCCCAGTCTCATCACCACTCATCACTGAACCCCACCCACCTGCCCGGGATCTTAACAGAGCAGCATTGTGACTACTCAATAAAAGATTTTGCCCAAAATTACTGTGTCTCGCTGGCCTCATTTTGATCCTATTCCATTCCCCTTTTCACATTACTCCAAACTACACTCCATACCCAATCACACCCTCCTCACTCCCAAAATATCACCACCACCAGAAGAAACATTCTAATTAACACCACTCACAAACACACACAAGTCATCACCATTACTAGCAGGAAGAGCGCACCTTACCCCCCCTACCTCCTGAGAGAATCTGCCAAGGTCCTGGTCATGGCTACATGAATCCTGGAAGTCGGAATGATGGTTTCTTTCAAAGTAATTGAAGGCTGGTTGAAGGAGGAACCTCGGGAAAGGGCGTCCACCACTATATTCGCAGACCCGGGCCGGAAGGAGATAATATAATTAAACCGGGTGAAGAACAGAGCCCAATGAGCCTGGCCGTTTCAATGTAGGCCAGATTCTTATTGTCCGCGAGAATGGTCACCACATGATTAGCCCCCACTAACCAGTGTCTCCAGTCCTCAAAAGCCTAAATAGGCTAGAAGCTCCCGGTTGCCAACATCATAGTTCCTCTCTGCAGAGACGAATTTCCGGGAAAAAATGCACATGGATGAAACTTGTCATCTTTGAGATCCTTCTGAGAGAGGATAGCGCCCACTCCAATCTCAGACGCGTCCACCTCAACGACAAATGGCAGCTCTGGATTGGGATGCCGAAGAACAGGAGTGAACACAAAACTGTCTTAAATGCTTTGAAGGCTTGAATGGCAGTAGTCAACCAATTAGCGACCTCAGATCCTTTTTAGTTAATTCTACGATGGGCGAGACAACGGACAAGGCTTTAATGAATCTGCGATAGTAATTTGCGAAACCCAAAAAATGCTGGATGGATATCAACATAGTGGGTTGTTCCCAATCCAAGATGGCCTTCACCTTGCCAGAGTCCAAGGAGAAACCTTGCAAAGAAATAATGTAGCCCAAAAATGAGACCTCCTCCACTCAGACTCGCATTTCTCCAGCTTGGCATACAAGTTGTTTTCCAATAATCTTTTCAAGACCTGCCTCACATGCCTACGATGTTCCTCCATGGACTTGGAATAGATGAGGATGTCATCTAAATAGACCACTGCAAAGACTCCCAGAAAATCACCTTATTGATAAAATCTTGGAAGATGGCTGGGGCATTGGAGAGGCCAAACAGCATAACTAGATACTCAAAATGTCCAGAATGGGTGTTAAATGCCATCTTCCACTCATCTCCTTCTCTGATTCGAATGAGGTTATAGGCGCCTCTAAGATCAATCTTTGAAAAAAGTGAAGCCTCACGCAGTTGGTCAAAGAGAACACAGATGAGCGGCAAGGGATACGCATTCTTCACTGTGATCTTATTCAGTCCACAGAAGTCATGCGGGGTCAGAGTGATCCATCCTTCTTCTGGACAAAGAAAAAACCTGCTCCTAATGGGGATTTAGAAGGATGAATGAATCCCTTGTCCAGAGCCTCCTGAATATATTCCTGCATGACTTTATCCTCTGGGATGGACAACACATACAATCTGCCCTTTGGAAGCCTGCTACCCAGTAACAGATGAATGGCACAATCAAATGATCGGTGAGGTAGAAGGACATCAGCTTTTTTCTTCGAAAACACTTTGGCTAGGTCACAATAAGGAGCAGGAATGGATGGCGGTTCTGACGAGATGGCAGCAGCAAGTCGAATGGGGCAAGAAAGGCACTGGGAGAAATAAGCAGATTCCCACTTGAGAATTTCTCTGGTTTGCCATTGGATCACAAGGTTATGCTTTTTCAGCCAAGGTAATCCCAACACTACTGGAGCCAGCGGACATTGGAGTAGGAGGAGACAACTTTTCCAGATGCAGAGCCCCAATGGATAATTGTAATGGAGGAGTCCGGAAGGCAACCGGAACTTTAGAAAGACTTTTGCCATCCAGACCAATAACTGACACAGGACTGGATAAGGACTCAGCATTCAGGCCCAACGTTCTGAAAAAAGAAAGGTCCATACAATTATCCACAGCACTGCTATCCACGAAGGCAGGGACGGAAATTTGAGCATTGGGCAAATTGATCACTGTGGTGATAAGGACAGAATTTTCAGGGGAGATGGATATAAGGCCTAAATGTACCTCTCCTAACTCATCTAGACCTTGCATTATCATGACTTTATTGGGCAAAGTTGGGCCAAATGTCCTTTACCGCCACAGTAGAGGCAAAGACCCAACGAACGTCTCCTACATTTCTCTTTGACTGGAAGACGAAACGCTCCCAGTTGCATTGGTTCATCAGGCAGAGATGAAGCCATCCATACCAGAGATCGCGGAGGCAGAGAAGGCAGATTCTTTTCTACTCTGCGATCCCGGAGTCGCCAGTCAATATGAATAGCCAAACTCATGAGGTCATCTAAGGAATCCGGAGAAGGCTGTTGAACTAGGATATCCTTTATTTGATCAGACAGTCCCAAACGAAACTGGCTTCGTAAGGCCGGATCATTCCAACCCACATCAATGGCCCATTTCCGGAATTCCGTGCAATAGTCCTCGGTTGCTCTGTTCTCCTGTTTCAAGGACCTGAGAGTCGCCTCCGCCATAGCCGCTTTATCGGGGTCAACTTAAAGTAGACCCAATGCGGCGAAAAAGGAGTCCACAGTCTGTAATGCCGTACTGGTGGAGGGAAGACCAAAGGCCCAAGTCTGAGAGTCTCCCTGTAATAGGGAAATTATGATTCCAACTTGTTGGACCTGCGAGCCCGAGGATCTGGGCTGGAGCTTAAAATAGAGTTTGCAACTCTCCTTGAAATTCAAGAAATCATTCCGATTCCCTGAAAACCGGTCAGGCAGATTAAGCTTAGGTTCAAGCACTGCAGGGGCTGGAGCACCTCTAGTCTCCTCAACACGAAGAGAAAGCTCCTGCACTTTCTGGGTTAGTACCTGAATCTGTGTGGCCAGAATTAGAGCAGTATTTTGTGAGGGATCTATGCTTGATTAAAGAAAGAAAAATACCCTAATATGACAAAAGTCTCTGTTTAGTGGCCGGTGATAATGTTAGTGTGACTGGATAGCTTCCAGCCCGGACTCCCGTACACAGGTTGGGATTTCAATCCCCACTTGACCTTGGGGTATCAGGGATTCCCGCTTACCATCAGTGACCACCTATTACTGACTCCACCCACTGCGCTGTGGGCGTAACGATGCTGCCACCACCAAACTCTACCATCGGCGTTTGGCACCGCTTCTTAGGTAAACTCAGGCTCCTACCGCCAGCGCCTGGAACCGCTCTGCTGCGTATGTGTCAAGTAGCTGCGGCCACACCTCCTGTTTGGTGTTGGCTGTTCCCACCTGATCCCTCGCAATGGACCAGGTTCTGCACGGTAGCTGGCAGGGGGCTTGAGCTTCGGAGACGCTCGGCTCTACGCAGAACAGGAGAATGGAATAGCGTTCGGCGCAATTCCTTTGGTCGTAGGATTCAGATGCAATCGAATAAGCAAAGGTGTTTACTGCTTAAAGTCTTAAAAAAGACTCGTCCCTTCGGACTGAAGGGGAATATCTGCATACAAGATGTTACAGCAATTCTTCTCCACACAGGAGATGTACACATACATAGGCTCACAGGCCCTGTATATATAGTCAGAAAACATAATACAGCATGGTGCAATCCTCCCACCATTGGTCTTGTAAACCAATCAGACCATCTATCCTAAATGTAATTACAACTTACATCCCACAGGAACTGGTAATTTACTTTCATCCTTTGATACATTTATCACACAGTGACAAAATATTGATGTAGAATAACCAGCAATAGTATTCGCTTTCGTCTTCCTGCAATATTCAGGAAATCATGAAAAACAAAAATTTTTTTCCTCAGAAGTGCAGATACACAAGACACAATCTCAGGGACATATCAAAGGACGATTTGGCCATTTGACTCTCTTCACACCTTCATACAGAAAGCTTCCATCCAGGTCTCACCTGGAGTGCACTGACCACAACAGGTCTTTCCATTCATCAGACCTCCTGCTAGGAAATGACAATCAGCATCTAATTTCCTGCAGTCACAGAAGCTGGTCATGTCTTTTAAAGTGTATTTAACCACATATACTGTAAAATACATTCAAACATGTAATAGACTATACTACTCTGCTTTATACACCAATGCATTGCAGATGCAGTGCTCTACCACAAAATATGTGTCTATTAATAGTTTATTACAACCCATGTGCAGTGTGCTTTTAACCTAGGTCCACTTTAACTGTTTCAGCGCTGGTCACAGTGGGAGCTGGCTCTCCCTGTCCCCCAGCGTGCAGCCACACTCTACCCATACTCCCCCAGTGCAGCATGTCCAGGCCGCGGTATATAAAACATTAAAAGCACACTTATTAACACTCAGCACCTAGCGCAGAGTACACATTTACAATGGGCGCCTATACATTTCAAATATGGCACCGCAGCACGAGAGTTAACCCTTTCAGTGCTGCTATAAATATTTTCCCCACATGTCGCTGGTCTCCAGCCACAGTTAGGGTATGGGTATATCTTCTGAAGGTATAGTCCTGCAACAGCTTTGAGGGCTGGATCACTTGACTAGCTGCGGCCATGGAGCAGCCTGGAGGGCTGGTAAGTCTTTGCTTGTTGGGGCGTGTAGGCCGTAGAACAAGATGCAACCTTTGGGCTGTGTAGCAGCCTTGGCAGACTGTGGCCTGTGGACTGTAGAACAAGATGCGGTGTTTGGGCCGTGTAGCAGCCTTGCTGGCTGTGACCTGAGGGCCGTAGAACATGATGCGGCCTTTGGGCCGTCACAGCAACCCTGGCTTTCTGTGGCCTGTGGGCCATAGAACAAGATGTGGCCTTTGGGCCATGTGGCAGCCTTGGCTGCTCGTGACATGTGGAAGGACCTGTGCCGCCGGGCTGACACAGGCGGTGGTGTGCAGGATTGCGTACTTTGGACTCTGGATTGCAGCCTGTGCTGCCGGGATGACACAAGCGGTGGTACGCTGGATTGCGTACTTTGGACGCTGGATTGCGGGTTGTGCTGCCGGGTTGACACAAGCAACTGGACGCTGAAGTGCGGCCTGTGCTGCCGGGTTGACACAAGCAGCTGGACACTGAAGTGCAGCCTGTGCCGCCGGGTTGACACAAGCAGCTGGATGCTGAACTGCGCACTCTGAGTGCTGTCTGTGCCGCCTGGATGACACAAACGGCAGAGCATGGATATGCGGACCGTGCCGCCTAGATGACACAAACGGCAGGTAGTAGGTATGCGGACTGTGACCCCTAGATGACACAAACGGAAGGTAACAAAAGTAGCTTGTGACAGAACATCCTTGAAGTATGTGTGGCACCTTGTTAACCAAAATTGAGACTGTGACCAACTGGTTCAGACTAACAAAGTTGGAGTCTTCCCATGGGTTACCAAGTCGATTTTTCCTCCAAAGAAGGAGTGAATGGGCACTGTGGCAATAGATGTACTTCTGAATATACACCTGCTTTCTAGACATTGGAGAAATGCCAATATCAAGGATTAGTGTACCTAGACCCAGAAAATGTTTTGCATGTTGGTGCCTTGGTGAAAGATTAGAGGCAGTAATATTTTAAGAATATGATGGTGAGCTGAACTCAGAGTACTACGTTAGCAGAAAGATGACAACCAGAGAATGCAGCTGCGCAGTGCATATACTCGAATTTCTAGCACTGAACTGAGAATTGCTTAACAAGTTCAACAAATCACAATGTGTAAGGAGCTGATATTGAGATGCGCACTGACAACATCTACATCCAAATAACAGCAAAGGCTTGGTGCTACAAGACACACAAATGGTTTGCTACACTGACATTCATAGAAGAATCATGTATTAGAAGAGTAATATTCTTTTGTTGCCAGATAAGCTTGCTTGTGAGATACAGGAGAAGCACTATCAGCCCTTTGTGACGATTAACCAACTTTATACTGATCACATACATCAACTGATGAAGGATTCAGTGATCAAAGTACAATTAAGGTTTGCATAGGAGTTCAAAAGTGTCCTAAAGAATGGAGTGAATGTGCTTAAAACCCAACCATCATGCTCTCTGGAGGTCTCTTCATTAAATTTTTATTGAGATTTTGTGCATGAAAAAAATAAGGGAGGATGAGATGGAAAGAAAAAAGGCGAGTAGGAGGAATGTCTGAGAAAAGTAAAAAGGCAGTGATATTATCATTCCCCATATCCCTAACATCCAAGAATTATTACATCAGAGGACCTCTAAACATATTCATAACTGAGCAATAGATTGTACAGGGGACAAGGGAACAATATGTTCCCTAAGGATAGGTACCGGGTGGATTTAATTGCGTGAGGGGAGGATTTGGTCTATGTTTTCGCCCCATCTGCAGAAGCCAATGTTAAGTCTGGTTAAAACCAAAGGATGAGTCAGAGAGCGACCTGTGATGTTTGAACCAAGCATACTAGATTGCATTAAATATAGCAGTTGATACTTGTGATATTTTCATATTGTGGATATACCAGAGTCTCTCATTAATAGAGGAGAGTGGAGGGGCCTCCGATTTTTCCAACAGTGAGCTATCTGTCATTTTGTGATTAAGTACATCCAAGATGGGTTCGAGCAAGAGAAAATACAATAATAAACATTACATACTGTATGGCTTTTAATGATTTTGAGAATAAGGAGGTGGTGTCACAATGTGCACTATGCTCATTGGTCCTCATATGCTGCATTAAAGTTAGGAATTTTTAAATAAATTGGTCAGATGTTACATCCTTGCCTGGACTGTGGATGGTAAAAGCAGTTTCCGGCATCAGTTTCACCAGCACAGACACGTGCAGAGAAAGAAGACACCTGTTTGAACTTTGAAGACATGCCTATAAAGGGGGATCCATCTATCACTAAGTGCTAGTTGATTAGGTTCTACTTCTGAAGACTGTAATTAGCCTTGCTTATACCTTTCATTTTTAGCAGAGATTTAAGGTCAAACACCAGAATCAACTTCTGTCGCCGCAGGGATTCACCTCAACTTTGGCTAGTCAGTGAAATGCAGGTGTGCCAGTGCGTTTGAACGCCGTTGCATGGGCGTGCATAAATTATCCACTGTGATGCCATACGCAGCTTGAGTACTCACAGCGTGCGATGAGGTTAGCAATTCCTGAGGTAAGATCAGAGCTTGTGCAAGTGTGCGTGGTACTCGATGTTACCGATGGTTTCGCAGTCTTCCCAAGGATTACAGATGTGTGTAAAGTGGGCGTCCTTATGTTGTGCTGCGACGGCATAGCAATCGCAGTGGATTAGCATACTATTGCAGTGAGACGGCGTGCGTAATCGCTATTGCAATCGCAGTTGCGATCGTTAATGAATCAGGCCCCTTATCTCTCTCCACTATATCTCTCTCCAAGGCTTGTTTTTTTTACATCCCCCAGAGTGAAAGACTTCCTAACAAGGAAGGCTGTAAGGCTTCACTATCTCAAAATGGCTCCAAGCAGGCCATATTGTGCTGTTCACAATTGGAAAAAAAGAGTTGGCTTATGCTGTATTTTACAGCGTGTATACTACATATATATCTATATATATATAGATATATATCATACCACCCGACATGCCTAAAATTCAATGCGGGACTTTACGCTCGCCAAAGGCAAAGACGGGGCCCCCTGTGGGTAATGTTTAAGGTGTGTGACCGCATGTCACTCCCTCATTTCTCGTCACGCTGGAGATGAGCTCAGCATTTCAGCAGCTGCTGGGCTGCACCCAGCCTCCTCCCAGCACTAAATGGACGCCATGTACATCCGTTCACTGCTGCAGACCAACGCTGACAAAGCGTCCCTCAGTCTCCCGACCACCTGCGGGACACTGCAGCACATGGGTGGGACAGTGACCAAAAAGCGTGACTGTCCCGCTAAAATTGGGACAGTTGGGAGCTATATATCACATAAAAGTGAGTTGTTTAACGCTATATGTTAGAATAGGATCACAGCGTCAGAATGTTTAACACAATATGGCAGTGAGCAACCAGATAAAGCATAAAGTTGAAAGATGTACAGTATTTAAGTCAGGTTTCCACATATGCACACAGAGTAACCTGTTACTTAAGGAATCAGTAGCAGTAGCACAGATCAAGATATAGGTACCAGCAAGGTGTTTTAAGGGCACAAGCAAAATCAGGTCAAGTTTAGTCCAAAGGTCAGGATCCATGCATTCAGCGGGGTGCACTCTGAGAGCACACACTGGAGTCAGGGATAACTGTCCAGAAGGAAGACTACTCACCTAACACCAGCTGTTATGTTAAGTTTCCTCATAAAGGCCAGTGGAGGAGAAGTTCCAAGTCGCACAGAACGACCTACTGCTTAAATGTCAGGATGCGGCCTTGGATCGTCCGCTACTCACGGGTGCGCCGGCATCCTTGAGCCCTCAGGCGTTCGGTCACCGGGTGTGGAGGTGAGTGGTGGGCTGAGTATTGGGTCTGCTAGGCTTCCATGCGTGCGTTCTGGGTCTCGCGGTGGTGGTCATGGACGCAGTCACGTTGGTCAGTGTAACCTGACTAGTCTATCCCAATGGTAGTCCTGCGGTAACAGCTAATCTTCTGACCCAATGACCAACTACCTAAGGGTATTTAGTCTGACTCTATGAACAGGAAGCTGCTGTTCAACTTCGCACCTTCCAGTTATTACTTGCTGTAGCAGGGTTCCCGAGTCCACGTTCCTTCCTGCTAGTGATATATTCTTAGTAACATTCACCGGCATCACCAGCGTGTGTACTCAGTACAGCATCCGTGTACTGACTCATAATGCCATTCTCCTGTACCAGTCCTGCGTCTGGATCACCACAAAAACTTACAGTATTCTTTGCATTCATTATTCTGCGTACTCATCTCAGTTTCATATCGTTACACGGCATACGCAGTCTCTCAGTCATTTTACTCCTAGTGTCATCTCCCGGTCTCCTCGTCACTCCCAGGTAACTTACCAAAGGGCCTGCTCACTTGGTGTAGCGAAACCTAAATCCCAATAGTTGGGGTCACTGGTGAGGACCATCAAGTGGGTTAGACTCCACGCCTCTGGTTAGGTCTAGCCAACACCTGGGTTTGACCGTTAAGGAGGACATTATTACTGTCACTCTATCAGTTGCTTCCTAGCCACCCTCAACCCATGGCTCCTAGTCCTCCAACTGAGGAATTCCTTGTACCTGATCGTGACATTAAATATCTGAACTTCCGGCATTTGCGTTCCAGCAACCTGAAGGACAGATGCGGCTGCCTAATCCGGAAACAGTAGCCTGCTCATGGTGAGATAATAATAATAACTACATTTTGAGGGCCTCACATGCCGCTCCAAGGCTAAAGTAATAATTTTTTTCCTTAAAAAAATGTAAATGAATACAAAATATCAAAAAGTTTACTATAGCATTTTGTTAATACTTCTCTGATGATGTAATTAGTTAGAATCTCAATGGGAATGCAAAGAAAGTCTGATACTATTTGTGTCAGCTGCCAACACTCAGGTTCTTCACTAGGGCACTTGTATTGTCCATTAATATTACAAGATCAATAGCAATGCCATTACTAAGGCAGAAATATTATTAATTCCAGTAATATGCTACTGTTAGTGCTCAGTAATATTCCAGCAATAAAAGTAGTGCCCAGTAATTAGCCCTCAGTAGTAGTACTCTCTCCTGGTGCTCGGTGGCTGATGGTGGACTGGGGGTGCAGCTACCTTGCCTGCTCTTTTGAAATGCAGCTTCCTCACTAGATCCTCTGTGTTGGTGACAGGCTCCGGAGCTCTCCCTACTGCTTCTCTTTCCTGCTACCGTTGGGAACCCCAGCGCAGATGGAGTAGCTCCCTTTTCCTATCTGAGTCCTTTCCAGCTCCAGCAGCTACTAAGAGGCCTGCCAGCCAGACCCATATACGGACTCCCTTCTCCCACTTGAGCCCATCTGGTGAATCAGTTGGCCAGAGCACTGTTAAAACGGTGCCCATCATTGCTCAGAACTGTGCAGACAGAGTGCAGGGAGGACGTCACACTCAGTCTTTGTGGCCATTGCTGCTGCCAACTACTGTAGCAGCTATACCCACTATATTCTTGCCCCCAGCTAGTTGTGAGTGCTGCAGGGGGACAATCCATCCATAATAGTGCAGCCCACCAGCATGGCCACGACTACACATACCATCATTATTATTATAAAATTTAATTTATAGGGCGCCACAAGTGGTCCGCAGCACCGCAAATACAGCAAAGTGTACACAGGACATTACATTACAGTAACCAAAATACAAGTAACAATTAGCAACACAATTCTCCATATACAATATAACTCTGAAGGTGAAGGCTGTCATAGAAGTGCTAGAGAAGAAGGCTGTGAGACAGTGGGGAGGAGGACCCTGCTCCTAGTAGCTTACAATCATTTATCCCTTGTCTGAAGTGTTTCCCTGTCGTCTCCTTAGTGATCCCTCAGGCTACCTTCCTCACCTGCATCTGCCCAGTGGTCAGTGACTTTTATGCCCTTTCTACTAGTGGATCTTTTACTATCGTAGCCTCTAACCGTGACCCGGAACACCAGGGCTCCTTAAGAGCCTGTTTGATAATAAATCGAATTCTGGCTTCCAGTTCCCCTAAATTGTCAGTACAACAAACTCTGTCACCCTAACCTTTCTCACTGTTACCTGTATAAAATTCCGGCTACTAATTCTAGGTACACACTGACTGACATAATGGGCATTCAATTGAATGGCCGATATATTGTTGTGATGCACAGCCGATGCCCAATATATCTGCGGATATATTGGTGCATCGTGCTGCGTCTATGCGTGGTCAGGCGACCACCTGTACACTTGCTGCACGGGCCGATGGTGATTGACAGCTCAACTGGGCAGGGGCATGTAAATGCCTGCCCAGTTGTGACATAATTTATGACAAATCAGGCAGTCTGTATGCAGAACATATGTTCTGCACAGTCTGCGGATCAGTCGATCTGCAGATATATTAGTCAGATGTGTACCCACCTTAAGATTCCACGCTTCCTGGCTTTGTTAACCCTTGGGACTCAATGCACCTTGTCTGCTGTCCCCCTCTAACTGCCATTGAGAAAATACACCTGTGGTTTTAAATTTAAATTTTTTATGAGATCATGTGGAAGGCAAAAGTCTACCCCGCAAGCTTGACAGTGGACGGTGCACCCCAGAAACGACCTCCTACCAATGACTGCTCTTCATATTGTATTGTTTGAGATTTTAATATTTTGCCACTGTGAACTCACTATGCAGCTATGAGATTAACCACACCAAATCTGAAGCCCTTACTAGATATCTACCTTCATATAATGAAAAACTAATGAAGCTTAACTTTGAATTCCAGTGGTGTCCACGGGCTATTCGTTACTTCGGTGTTGAGCTAAGTAAAGATTAGAACCCATTGTTTCAGTTTGACTATCCCCTTTTGATCTCTATCAAACATGACCTCTCTAGTTGGAGCTCCCTCTATATTTAATGCCTGGGTAGAATCAATATAGTTAAAATGAACTTACCCCGTATAACTAACCTTTTATAAATGCTCTCGGTCAAGGGCCCCATTTCTTTCTTTCGTTCCCTGCAGTGGATTGGTGTTTTTTTATTTGGAATAGGAAGAAACCTAAGATCAAATGGTCTTGTCCCCCACTTTTGAGAGATATTACCAAGCTACACAATTCAGCTATGTCCTCTCTTAGCACGCGTCTTCTGGTGTCTAGAGGTGGGTAGATACTCAGCTTCAGTATCTACCCTTCCCTGCTCACCCCCCTTTTGAATCACCCTCTATCTCCCCTGGGGTGTATGACTTCTTATGCACACCCTTGGAGGTGTGTACGATATCACCACATTCTGTGCATATTTTCCCATCATCTTTTACAGACCTTTGTGCTAAACATAGTCTCCCCCTAACCTCCAATTTGGGTATCACCAATTAAAAAGTTTGATCCATACCCAGGTAAAATCTACTATAATGAGTCTGCCTTCTCCTTTTGAACCTAAATGCCTTTACAGTTCTGAGTCCCAAGGGGCCATCTCTCTTATGTACCACAATATTGTGTCTCCCTCTCCCCTGTGCTGGGACGTTTTGAACAGGCCAAAACTTCTATTAATATTTCAGTTAGGAAGAACACTTACAAAAGGGTGTGGTATGACTTGTTGACATTCAGAAAATCGACAGTCTGAATGTCAACACCAGAATGTTGACATGTTCAGAATGTTGACATTTAACATGTCAATGCCAAAATGTCGCCATATGTTTTTTTTTAGTATTTTAGCCTAAACCTAACCCTAACAACAAAAAAATGTGTTGCCATTTTATTGTCAACATGGTAAATGTCGACATTTTGAATGTGTCAACATTTTAACCATATCAACTTAAATGCAAGGCTACATATTGACTTCAAAATAATGACCCCTCCTACCACCCCAGAAAATGTGAAAATACAACAGTTTTTGTTGATCCCTATGCTGTATATACCTTAAACCATTCTTGTCTTTTGTACTTCATCAATATTGTTTTATGTCCTGTATGTGAATGTACTATATTTATTTCTATGAATGTTATTGGATCATTGCTGTTATAAATAAATGTTTTTTTTTGTTAAAAAAAACTTGTTGTGTAGTACGTATAATAAATTATAAAATAAAACAGACCCGATACACCCTCAAATGAGTGACTTCAAACAATAATCAGAGTTGTTCCAGGAAAAAAGTCATTTTGGCTAATATTTCCAGCACATTAATATTTCCAGCACACTGCTCTTCAATGTGGTTCACAGATAACAATTTTTGAATTCTCTGTTGAACACTACCAAATACACTCTGCTCTTCCCTCAAGCAGATTTGTAGTCCTACCTAAAACTCATCAGAATTTGTCATGATGAGAAGAATCTCTGTCTTCCTCCAACCATTCTAGCCAAGGAGACACAGGGCCTGATTCAGAGATGTACGCTAACGCAATGGTTAGTGCACATCTCTGATTGTTAGAGGACTGCGAATATGCAGCCCTCCAACTGCGAGTCCACTCGCAGTGCCTCCCAGCCGCTGCCTGATTGACAGGCTGCAGTGTTTGGGAGACGGATCACCTGGGCAGCGTTCCTGGAAACAGAGGCATATCGCCCCCATTTTCTGGGAGGGACGAGGCCAGGGTCTGTATCAGTGGATGCAGATTTCCTGGCCCCACAAGTTGCCAGGCTGCGGTAAGCTTCAGCCTGGCCAAAGGGACAACCATCACGACCATCGGCAATGTGATGGTGATCCCAGGCTGTGACCTTGGTTGCAGCTCTGGGATCACAGCTGCAGCAAGGAGGTGTCTGTTTCCTACAGACACCTCCTGCTGCATTTGCATGTTAGATGGACAGAATTGCTCAGATGCGGCTTTGAATTTCCATCCATCTCTGAATCAGGCCCTGTCACGATCCATCACAGGCTATTTCTCAGTTGGAGGACTGGGAGCCGGGGGCGGTTAGGGTGGCTAGGAAGTAACTGGAGAAGTGACAGTACTAAGGTACTCCTAAATAGTCAAACCCAGGTGTTAGCTAGACCTGACCAGAAGCACAGAGTTTAACCCACTTGGTGGTCTTCACCAGTGATCCCTCCTATTGGGATTTGGGTTTCGCTGCACCAAGTGAGAAGGTCGCGGCCCTCTGGCCAGGTACCTGGGAATGACAAGGACCAGGAGATAACGCTAGGAGTGGGCTAAATGAAAAACTGCGTACTCCGTGTAATGATATGGAGCACAGATGAATATGCAGAATAATGAATGCAAGAATACTGAAAGTTTGTACACTGTAGAGAACTCATAACGTGAGAACACTGGGAATTCCAGCA
This sequence comes from Taudactylus pleione, assembly GCA_031769625.1. Classification (NCBI taxonomy): domain Eukaryota; kingdom Metazoa; phylum Chordata; class Amphibia; order Anura; family Myobatrachidae; genus Taudactylus; species Taudactylus pleione. Next base: position 1,935,816 of record JAUIMM010000957.1, read on the forward strand.
TGGGCTGCACTAGGGAGTATCTCGGGAGATCTGGGCATTGAACTGGTACAGGATAATGGCACTAGGAGTCAGTACACAGATGCTGCACTAAGTGATTCAGACGTAGGACTGGTACAGGAGAATGGCACTAGGAGTCAGTACATAGATGCTTGTACTGAGTACACACGCTGGTGGTCCAGACGCAGGACTGGTACAGGAGAGTGACACTAGGAGTCAGTACACAGATGCTGTACTTAGAACACACGCTGGTGATCCAGACACTGATAGCACTGAAGTTAATAACTAGAGTCTCACCACACAGACAGGTGCTGAAGTAATCACTGGAGAAGTCAGACGCTGATTAGTGCTGAATTTGTTTCACTGGAGTTTAGCACACAGACAAATACTGAAGAAATCACTAGAGAAGTCAGATGTTGATTAGTGCTGAAGCAGTTTCACCGGAGTTTAGCACACAGACTAGTACTGCAGAAATCACTAGAGAAGTCAGACGCTGATCAGCACTGGAAGGAGTCACTGGAAATATATAGTATAAGCCTGGAGCCATGTAACAGAATCACAGTCACTGGGAAAGCAAAGTTGAACAGCAACTTCCTGTTCCTGGAGTCAGACTAAATACCCTAAGGTAGCAGTCCATTGGAGGATAGTGTCAGCTGACAGCAACCAATGCTACCATTGGGTGGAGGGCCGAACAGGTGATGTAGTCTATCATGGCTGCGTCCATGATGGTAACGGCAGGAACCGAATCATGGAGCAACACATGGATGTCCTTGCAGACCCTGGGGAGAATACTCAGTGAGCCACCCGCCACTGAGGCTGGCGTCTGACCATCTAGAAAATCAGGGGAATCCAGCGCAATGGTGAGTAACGGCCGATCCCAGGCCGCATCCTGACAGGCCCACAGTGTGGCATATATTGCATAATTGTTTCAGATATACTGTATAGTTGGTTCAATATTCTCATGGCAACAAAAACCTTAATTACGTAAAAAATTACAACAGAATGCAAACAGGTCCTTAAGGGCTTACCCGTCACAAACAGCAAATCAAAGTAAGCCAACCACCAAGTATGCTACATCCTCTCCAAATACCTGCACTTCTTGCGCTACTAAAGACAAATCACCCTTTTTCTTAGTGAGAGTTGCACATGACAGTGCAAGGTTATATTTTGTTACAGGAACAAAGTACTATACATTCCATCTGACTAAGCAATACCAATCTTTGTACACATACCATTTCTTCAACGCAAAACAAATTGTAAAATTTTGTTAATCCTTTCGCTTCAGGGGCTGGGGACATATTTTACTTCTGGTAGCCCAGGCATTTTACAAGCTTTTGATATACTCATTCATTCCTATGAACATGTCTGATGTAAACCTGCACTTTATTTATCAGCTCCAGTGTAGTACTGTAACTAGACACAAGGTAATCCTTTTACAGACTTTATTTTATTACTGAGGTTGACAGTAGGAAAATAAATGTAGTACAGTACAGATTTATACTGTAGAATGAAACCTAAAGCTGGACTGGTCATCATAATTTCTTAATTTACACTTAGGAAATCATAGGCACACGCAGGGGGGGTTCCGGTTGCCTGGAAACCCCCCTCCCCAGCCCATAACCACAATAGAAATTGTAAAATAATAGAATTTTACTGCATGTTCTTCTCAGAATCAAATGAAATAAATAGCACCCCCTGTTGATCTTTTAATATGTGTCAGCCAGTATTAAATACACCTGTGCACCAACTAGGAGATCTCGAAAACATGCAGTTAGGGGTGCAATGCTATAGACCACCAATAGGGTAAATTATTAATATAGTATAATACACTATTCAATGCATAAGAAGACCAATATGTACATATATGCCCAGGGTAGTGCTAGGTTCTTCTGCTGCACCCCCAGACTCCCAGACTTGCTCCAATGCTCTGGAATGGAGCCCCCATCTGAAATAAAAACATTTAGCTCAGGCAGGATGGCCCTACTGCCACATTTAATGGCTTACTGGGATCGCTGGTCTTGGATATGCTGGAATTATGATGCACATTACACTTTGTATGACACATATTAAAGATGGTTAAGTGCTAATTATTCATGGACTGGCCACACTCACTCTAAAATCAAGCATTTGGAAACCCCCCTCTAAAAATCCTGCGTTTGCCACTGGAAATTATGTATTTTTGTGCAGTTTTAAGATTATTAAACAATATACACAATACTAATTCAGCACACAGCAAACCAAGCAGTGTGGTCCATTTTTACCCATGTGCACAATGCCAGAGTTCTGGCAGCCATACTACAAGCATATCACTCAACATCAGAGGTCTTAAAAGCCTGACGTAAATGTGGCTTAGGGGCCTATTCATTAAACCTAAAAATTCTCTAGAGATAATTAGGTTTAGAACTCGCATGGAGTTCTACCTAATTATAGGTGGAATTCATCATTCCACCTCTCCATAAGTATCTATTCCGAAAAGCTGTCATTTTTGCGATGACAGCTTTTCGGGAAATAGATACTTTTCCCTGCCTACACTACCTTATCGCATCTGGAAACAGTGCTGCGCATGCACTGTTACATCTGTAAAACCAGCGCATGCGCAGCACTGCCTACAGATGCGTTAAGTTTGTGTACCCCCCGACCCGCCCACCCCCCTCCGCTCACCTCCCCCCCCCGACTTACCTGTCCACGCAGCAGCCTCCGGCTCCGTCCTGCTGGTCTGTCATGTGGTTTCCCAGCAGACCACATGACAGATTAGAAAAAAAAACTTTTTTTTTTTTCTAAACTTTCTTGTGCTCTGCTGGGGAGCACACATGTCTGACCAGCCTCCGGAGCCTGAGGGCGGAGCAGAGCGCCGGAGGGACTCGTCGGGGGACCTGCACACGCGGATACAGGTAAGTCGATTCTGCTATTCGCCACCTCACTGTGGAGAATAGTAACTGCATCAAATTCCAAAAATTCATAATTTTCGGAATTTGATGAATACCACAATTTCCACATCCCCATACTAATGTATGAGGAGTGTGGAAATTAACGCAGGGGAACTTAGCAAGGAGATATCTGTGATATCTCCTGTGCTAAGTCTGTTCATGAATACCAAAATAACGTTATTTAAGGAAAATGTCCTTAAAAACGTTATTTTAGTGTTGATGAATAGGCCCCTTAACCACAATCTGGAAGGCGTTTTTTCATAAAAATTTAATTGTTTTTATGATGGACACTGCAAGCCCCTGTCTCCATGGTATTTGGCAGAAGAGCAGATCCTGACCTCCTGCAATCTGGGAGAGCATCCCGATCATGGGAAATGGTGATTGTGGTATAAATTATTTAATGGAGCTGTTAAAACCAGTGAACATGTACTCACAAGTGCACACTAATACAGTACCATGTATGTGCAGCTTCCACAACGCTTTGACACTTATCAAACACAATAGTGCTTACATGCTAAGTATACACAAAAACGACCATTATGAATGAAATTGGAAGTTATACAAAAATTTTAACTTCCGCAAATTCGAAGGTGAACTTAACATTTGACAAATTGAAACAAAAATTTTGAGTCAATATCTGTACTTAAATATTGAAAACATTATTTCTGATGGAATATCCAATCATTAAGATTGTCACAAATGTAAAGATAGGACATAGGACTAGCTTCAGAGATGGATGCAGTTCACATCGCGTCTTTGGGTGCAGCAGCGGTGTGAGCTATACTATAATATACTAATGCAGCAGTAGGCGTCTGAAGAGAAGACACCTCCAAACACGCAGCATCTGATTATATACGAGACCTTTGGCCATCTGATCTCAGATTGGCCCTCGCAGCTCCATAGCCAAGGCCAGGAAATCAGTTGGAAAACTGCAGACCCTGGACTTGGCACTGCCAGAAAATGGGAGCGACTGGAACAGAGGCCTGCAGCGCCCCCACTCTGCCTCCAATAGGCCGCAATCTGTCAATCAGGCTGGGGTTCAGGGGGCACTGCATGCTACAATGCAGGACCTGTTCTGCACATGAGCGGAATGGGTCCTGCACAGGTGCCACACCATCGGAGATGTATGCAAACCATCTGGTTTGCGTACATCTCTGAATAAGGCCCATAGTATGGGTTTATATAAATATACAACAAGAAATATTTTGGAAAAATAGCATCTAAAAAGAAACACTTCATTGAAAAAGATGCCACATTTTGGTTGGTTGTGTCATCTGCTTTAGTCTAGCGTAAGAAAATATTTAGGATTAGTACCATTACCATGTTTTAAGAGAGAGCGAAAAACTAATTTATTGGGCTTCTGTAACTGATCAGCACTAATTTTTTCCATCAGTTGAGTGAGTGCTTGATGAATTCCCAGCTTGTGGGAACCCCAGGGGTTCAGCCCATGCTAGCGATCATCGCTAGTTAACAGGAATCTCAATATAACATAACTCACATAAGCATGTACTGTGTACCTATCTCTCCTCTCGTGATTTTATCCCCCTTCTGGGGTAGCTGGTATTTGTGACATTCCATCTCCCTTCATATATAGTCAGTAGTCTTTGAACACGAGGTAGTACTTTCCCCTAGACTTTCTACACTCATGAAATGTTTACTGTGATATGATGTCAGTTAGTTGTAGCAGCTAACCTTTCACATGTGAGGTTCTGGTTTTGCTGTGGACCCGGGGTGGTAATAGGAGCAGACACTGATGACATTAAAATCCTCAGGAAGGTCTCAAGGTCTTGATTAACCCTCTCAGCGGATCCATTGCTTTGTGGATGATAAGCCGTGGAAAAGTTTAGTTTTACTTGTAGAACGAAACATAAGGCTCTCCAAAATCTTGCTACAAATTGAGCACTATGGTCAGAAACTGTTTCGGGAGGAAGACCATGGAGACGGAATATGAGGTGAATGAACAGGTGAGCCAAGTCAGGAGCAGTAGGCAGTTTCTTTAGAGGTATATAATGGACCATTTTCGAAAATCGGTCTACTACGACCCAGATGGTAGTGTAACCCTGAGAGTTCGGTAGATCCGTTACGAAGTCCATGGAGAGATGCGTCCATGGACGTGATGGAGTAGGTAATGGCAACAACTCACCAGCCGGAGCTTGACGTGAAGACTTATGTTGGGCACAAGAGGTACATGAAGAAATAAACTCCAATACATCTGCCTTCATGGATGGCCACCAATAGCCTCTCGTTCTAGAGTCTTCCGAGTACCTGAGTGTCCTTTAAAAGTGAGAGGAATGAGCCCAGGTGAGAAGCTGCTTCCTTAATTCCGGGGCCACAAAAGTCTTCCCAGTAGGAGGCTGTAACTGTATGGTGGCGAACACTCTTGACTCTAAGACAGGGGCATTAAGTTGGAACTCCGAATTGTCGTCACAGAGGAGGGATCTATACAGAGGATCCGCTTTCTGATTAAGGGCTCCAGATCGGAAGGTCAGAGTGGACTGGAACCGAGCGAAAAATATCCCATCGGGCCAGACGAGGGCTCACACACTGGATATTCTTGAGGAATATGAGGTTCCTATGGTCAGTGAAGACAGTAAAGGAAATTTTGCCCCTTCCATCAGGTATCTCCATTCTTTTGCCAACTTCACTGCCAAGAGTTCTTGTTCACCTATAGCGTAATTTCTTTCGGCAGGAGAGAAAGACCCACAGCGATGAACTCGATTATCTTCATAACGCTGGGATAGGACTGCTCCCACAGCTTCTGATGACGCATCCACTTCCAATAAAAAAGGCCTATCCAGATCTGGTTGTCGTAGGAATGGAGCAGAAATAAAGGCTTGTTTTAAGAGCTGGAAGGCTGTTTCTGCCTCAGGTGACCATAGGACAGGATTGGCGCCTTTATGGGTCAGGGCTGTAATGGGATCCAATAATGACGAAAATCCCTTGATAAAGCATCTATAGTAATGGGCTACCCGAGCAGTCTCTGGATGGCTTTCAACGTTTGAGGTCGGGACCAATCCAAAATCGCCTGCACCTTCTTGTGGTCCATTTCGAGACTGGAGCCAGAGATGACGTAACCAAGGAAGGGCACACTGGGCACACCAAAGACACATTTCTCCAATTTACAGACGGGATAATACTTCCTTCACATGTTCATGATGTTCCACTACAGAAGACGAAAAAATCAGTATATCGTCCAGGTAGACAACAACTGAGACGTATAACAAGTCCCGGAAAATTTCATTAACAAAGCCTTGAAACACAGCAGGGGCATTGCATAAGCCAAAGGGCATCACAAGGGGTTGGACGGGTAGTAGAGACAGGAGTAGATGACTTTTGCCGGTCAGTTCTGTGCTTTTTAGCCTGATGTTCTCTGAAGCGTAGGTCAATCTTATTACAGAGGGAGATCATATCGTTTAGGTTAGCAGGAAGGTCACGGGTGACCAGATCATCTTTTAGTAAATCAGAAAGCCCATGCCAGAAAGCTGAGGAGAGGGTTTCCTCATTCCACTTGAGTTCTGATGCTAAAATCTGAAACTGTACGGCATATTGGCTAACAGGACGGGATCCTTGTCTCAGGGTCAAGATACTGGATGATGCTGACAAAGCGCGTCCAGGTTCGTCGAAAATCCTCCTGAATGATTATACAAAGTCCGCATAGTTATCCAGCAGCGAATCTGAATGCTCCCAGAGTGGGGAAGCCCAATCCAAAGCCGGGCCAGACAATAGAGACACGATGTATGCCACTTTAGTTCTTGCAGTAGAAAGTTAGGCTGCAGGGTAAAGTGTATATCACACTGATTCAGGAAGCCGCGACAGAGCTTAGGATTGCCGTCAAATTTGCTTGGCATAGGAAGATGTAAACGGGGAGATACCCTGTTCCCTGTATTACCAGGCACAGGAGTAGGTGTAGTTGCTGATACCCCAGGGGTGGATAACGAGGTTGCAGATTATCCTGTTGTTTAGACGTCTCCTATAGAAACTGAGCCATTTGGTGCTGCATAGCTTCCAGGTTTTCCAAACGGCCAGCAATACACCGCAATAAATCCACTCCAGACTCCTGTTACGTGGCTGGATCCATGTGGCCAGTGCAAACTGTGAGGTTCTGGTTTTGTTGTGGACCCGGGGTGGTAATAGGAGCAGACACTGAAGCAGATTTAAAAATAAACGTAGAGTTTTTAAGGAGTGGCTTAACAGACATGAATGTGGCAAAACAGAAAGTCCGGGTTTAGCACTAAAGTGCACTTGGGAACTGGAGTGATCAATGGGAAAAAGTCCAGGTAGTGATAACAGAAGGCAGTCCAACATTCCAGGTTTTGTGAGGCTGAAATGAATGGCAGGCTGAAGTGAATGGCAGGCTAAAGTGAATGGCAGACTGAAGTGAATTGCAGGCTGAAGTGAATGATAATGTTTAGAGGATTTGCAAGTGGAGGCAGGGTGCAGGGTAACAGCTGACACAGGTACTCAGGCAAGGTGGAGGCAGTAGGAGGAGGCAGGGGATTCCAGCAGGGTATCGAGCAGGTCAGGTAAGCAAGCTAAGGCAAAGATCCAACAGGCAGGCGGACAACCTCGGGAACTCTCTCTCAGCTTGCGCTGAGAAACACGTTATCCTTAAATACCCAGTGCCGCACTGTGAGAGGCTAGAGAAAGCATGTGACACACCAGGATAGGGCAACTAGGTCACATGTCCGGAGGCAAGATGGCGGCGCCCATGCCAGAACGGAACGGAAGCACCACCAGGCCTAACCAGACCAGAGTGACAGTATGCCCACACAGGACTACGCGCAGCCAATGCACCCCTGCGAGACACCAGCACCACCGCCAGACGCCGCTCACCATAGCATCCTCACAGGTATTACCCGTCGACCACCATGCCGAGAAACCCTGGTCATGACATCACAGTCATGTGATCCCAAAGCATCCCGAGTGAGCAGTTCCAAATTTTGTTGTAAGTACTTCCTACTACATAAATAGCTATTTATACTGTTTAATTCACACATGATGACAGGCCAATGATGCAATGGTAGGTTGAGGGACATCATGTGTGCACACTATGCCCATCTTGTGAATAGAGAAGGATCTACATTCATCTCAGCTTTAGGTTCCTGTTAGATCAATCTACAAGACAGTAGTAGAACAATAGACCCTATGGCCCCATCACATTTAATTATGAAGAAAAGAACTTCCAAAAAGTTATACTATTCCCTCAACATGTTCGATGAAACTTAAACAGTAAAACATTCTCTTCACGTAGTTTCTACAAGCCTCAATCAATAAATGAAGAAATATACAGGTATGGCATAAATTATCTGGAAACCTGCTATCAGAAAAGATCCAAAATAAAGAGGGTAATAAAAATTATATATTGTTGTTGCCCGGTGATAATGGCATTATTCCCAAGAGGTTTATCATCCACCAATTACTATAAGAGATGCTACTAAAATATATAATAGGGAATGAAATGTGAGGGCCAATATGTAGAAATATAGGGGTCATTTTTATATAAAATTTTGTAAGCTTTAGGTACGGTATGCTGCTGTAAATGATGGAAAAAATATCTTATCCAAAACATTTTTGTTTTCACCTGGGTCGATGGTTAATCTCATGACTGTGGTTCCAAACAAATCTTTTGTCCATGTGAAATTCTATTCTATTTTTCAGACACCCATCTATCTTTTCTATCATCTACATTTCCTCTCACACATGTCTATCCCACTATTGCTTGGGCCTCTTGTGCATCTACATATATATATAGTTTCCCAGTTTCTGTCCAATCCGTGCTCTTCTTTCTCTCACACATTTATCTAATTTTCCTCCTGTTCTTCCTTATTTCTCCTGTACACATTCATTCTGCATTACCTCGTTTCTCACACAAAAATCTATATAATCCAGTTAATAAAATAGAAATAATTCTGGGCATCAGATTTTTTTTCGCATTTTCAAGGTACTGTAATGTGAACTTTATTTTAAATCCACTAAAAGAGGCAAGTAGATGTTTCAATGGAATCAGTATGTAATACCGGCGACTAGAAGCCCGACAACAGGAGATCCCGAGGCCGGCTGGTAAGTACCCTAACCCTACCCTCTCCACCCTCTAACCCTCCTTTAGGGGTGCCTAACCCTACAACTCCCGGGGTGGTGCCTATCCCTAAGTCCCCCCCGGGGGTGCTAAACCTATCCCCCCCTTCCCACACCCTAAACCTAACTCTCCCGGGGCGGTGCCTAACCCTAACCTACCCCAGGGGGTACATAACCCTAACCCTCTTCCCTAGGGGTGCCTAACCCTAACCTTCCCCCAAACCCTAACACTGCTACACTCCCTAAACCTATCCCCCCCCCCCCATGTCGGGATTCTCATGTTGGGATATAGACCGGTGGCATTAAGTCTGCTGGTCAATAAACCGCATCCCATTTCAATATATAGATTTGATTCCCACAACCTGTGTGGAGTTTGTATATTCTTCCTCTGCTTGCGTGGGTTGTCTCCGGGTGCTCCGGTTTCCTCACACACTCCAAGTATGTACTGATAAATTACTTGGCTCCCAACAAAAAAATTAACCCTAGTATGTATGTGGATGTACATGTGGTAGGGAACATAAGGCCTGATTCAGAGACGCACACTAATGTGATTGCAACTGCGTTTTCGTACGCAATGCAGTTGCGAAAATATGCAAATATCAGCAAAGATCACCTGAGCATTAAGGCCCACTGCTGCCTTCTCTCCTGCGTGAGACTACGCATACCTACGTAAACATCGGTAACATCGAAGCACATCGGCAGTCATCTTACCCTTGCGTGGGTCTGACCTACCGCAACCATAGGAGCTCTTCTGACACATAGAGCTGGGTATGCAATTCAGTGACTAATTTATGCATACCCATGTAACGGCGTTAAAACGGACAGGCCGGGTGTTTTTGCGACCACTCCCCATTAACCACCCCCAGCAGTCAGTCACTCACTTGGCAATGGATTCCTCTGTGTGTGGGTGATCGCGATGCGATCGCAGCGCAAGCGCAGTGCGGCGCATAGGCATGTGCAATGGCAAACAATCGCTCGATCTGCGTAAAAATTGCATTAGTGTCCGTCTCTGAATCAGGCCCATAGTTAGCAAGTGTCACTGGGGCAGGGCCTGAGGTAAATGGCTAAATATTCACTGTAAAGTGCTGCAAAATATGTGTGCTATACAAAAACCTGGTAGTAAGTAAAAATTACAGATGCTTTAAATAAGGCTCAAAAAATACAGATGCTTTCATTAGAAACGCTCTACTATGGTATCTCAGAATTGTTTTGGCTGTCACTTGCTACAAATTTTATAAAGATTTTATGGGTCCATTCATGCAGCAGTGAAAAGCCCTCTATCACTCGCCCAATGTGATAACAGGGGGAAATCTCATATTGTTTCAGCGAACCCCCTGATTGGTGTACATAACGTTTCCCCATACAGTAGTATAGGGAGACCAGTTCAGAGAAGAAAGGAAAGCTCAGCTTTCCATTTTCACTTCTCAAAAAAAATCGCCAGCTCAGGAAGGTGTAGTGAGCCTCCTGACAGGAGATAAGCATTGACTGCTGTCTTCCTGCCTCCTCCCTGTCCTCTCCGCCCCCTTCTATTGCAGCAGCCAATCAGAAGTGCTCAGGGAGAAAGTGGCAGAGAAAAAAACAATCCGTCCCTGCTCCCGTGTGACCAGCAGTCTGGGACACTCCACTGAAGGAGAGAGGTTCCTGAAGTGTATATACAATAGTGAAGTGACCCTCAGTCTGCTGGCTGCCCTCCAGGGACAGAACTATGGGAGACAATGGAGGCGCCTGCAGCCGGGCTCCAGCTCTGAAGGGGCACCTCCTCCACTGTCCACAACATATTCACACCACTTAGGGTTGTTACTATGTACCAGGAGTGTACCATCACGGCCGCCCAATACATGGCACTCCTTCCCAGCACCTGAGAAGCCACCATACACTAGTGGAGAGCTCCATGTCTGACCATCAGCTGCTGCCTTCGTCTATCTATAGCCTGTCTGCATGCAAATTGCTACATTACAGTGTCAGCGGCTGAGACAGGGGGGCACCAAATTATAACTTGTCTTCGGGCGTCTGGGATGAACTTACGCCACTGCTGCCCTCATCTCAGACTGCTAAATGCCCGCTGTCCCAACCCTCCTACACCCCCACTCTGTGCTATCTGCGCCTCCCGTAGAAATGCTGGCGCATGCGCAGTGCGAACAACACTTACAAGAATCACATTAATTAATTCTCCCCAAGGCTCGCCAGCATTGCAGAGGGGCCGTTTATCAGAGGACACTGAAGTTTTTCCAGAATTGCTTCAAAATACTACTATTTTCTAATAGCCATTTCAGAATGCACATGAATAGACCCCTCAGTGAGCACCTATTATGTATAAATAAAATGGGACTCCAGGATGACGTAAAAGCCTTGCAAAATGGAAGTGTGATTGTTTTACAGAATACGGACCTATTTATCAGTAATCACAGAAACGGATCATTAAGGGCCTCATTTCATACTTGCCTACTCTATCGGGAGTTGCGGGAGGCTCCCGATTTTTCGGGCAACCCTCTGCACCCCCAAAATAGTAGGCAGACCTCCCGCATCCCGTTCACTTCCTAGTGAAATGGGCAGGATGGGGAGATTCTCCGTGAAGTTTGCGGGTCCGTAAGGAGGGGGAGGGGCTAAATGACGCAAATCGCGCCATTTAGCCCGGCCCCCTCCACACGGACCCGCAAATCGCTAGGGGGTTTCCTGTAAAGGGGACGGGGCTGAATGACAGCAATAGACTGGCCCACGCCCCCCGAAGCAGAAAGAAGATGGTCCTGCCTAGCTGCTCCCGGAATGGAGTGAACCAAAGTCAGTAAGTATGCTTCATTTATCAATTAGTGATATTCTTGTTATCACTCCTAACTAATCTTAAATGATGCTCCATTGTGTTTGAAAAAGGACTGGAGCTGATTGGTTGGAGCACCATTTAAGAATGGTAATGAGTGAAAACAAGAATTTCACCTGTTGATAAATGAGGCCCTTAGTATAATCTCTAATTTCCGCAAAGTACTCATGCCGGAACAATACCTCTGATAAGAAGCTGTCCTGGCGAAGTAAAGTTAAAGCTATTACTACAACTTTCCTTCCAGGTTTTTTCCCGTCTAGTCGCTGTTTATGCGCAAAACGGAACTACAGGAGGGGAGGAGCATACAGCCTGCTGGGGAGGGAAAAGAAAATCCCTCTCTGGCTGGTCTTTAATTACATATAGGAGCAGCTAAGGCCATCTTCAGTTTGTTAAATTGCCTATGGATAGTTTATGCAAGTTTTTTTTTTTACTGAACACAGGAGATATCCAATATCTCTTGTGTTACAGTATTCTTACATTAGCAATGATCTTCTAATCCTTCCACAAACTGCAAGATATGAGAATTTGGTAAATAAACCCCTTAATCTGGGTCCCTGTGGCCTACCGAGGTTAGGAAACACTGCCATATCGATGGCTCAGTTAGTGAAGCACAATCCCTCTGGCTGGCCCATATACATAAGAAGGTACTTGTTTGTTTCTAAACAAGGACAGGATAAGTAGGCTTACCATACGATCTCTTTATACCGGGACACTCATGAATTAAGGCCCCCATACATCAGCAATCTGAAAACCACAATTGAACAATTTGAATATTTATTGTCCGATCTTAGGATTTCCCAATCGTGCAATCTGCGCCCATACACTACAGATCTTTTTCAGTGATTTGCAGATCTGTGAAGCCCATACATTGCAGATTTTTATACACAATCGATTGCAAATTGCACGATTGCTGCAATCCATCTCTGATGTATGGGGGCCTTTACACAGGTTTTATGGCTGGCTAATCTCAAGCCTGCATTTCATCTGGTTTCAATCAGCCACAGAAACTGTGTAGTTCATGAGTGTCCCAATTTAAAGGGACAGTATGGTAAGCAATGTCTACTTATTTGCCTTTGCCAACTGCAAAAAAAGCCAAACAATTGATAACAATTAAATAGAGGGCCTGAATTCATATGAACATGATCTTTCAATATGTACATGTCTTTGAGATGGAACACATGGGACCTTATCATAACACATTGATATCTCAGATAAGAAATCCCTCTAGAAATGTACACTGGTAGGTGTCACTTAGGACCAACGTTTGAAAGCCTAGACAGGAGTCAGGAGCAGAAATGGAAAAAGGCAGCAGGTGAGAAAGGCGGTGGAGGTATGAATTTGAGGTAAGAATTAAGTTGAATGAGAAAAGGTTGCTGGCATGTAGGAAAGACGGAGGGCTAAATTTAAAAACCTTTGATTTTTACAGAATTTGTCTGCCAGATTTAAAAGGGCAATAATATTTAATACCAACAGGCATGATTTTGCATTTACTATTATTGCCCTTTTAAATATGACAGGCAAAATTGGCAAAAATCGTTGGTTTTGAAAATACACCATTTAGTAAATATACAACTGAGAGAGGAAAGAGACAATAGTTATGAGATTATTGAAGAGAGGCTTGTAGAAAGGGCTACTTAATATTATAATAATCCAAATTGGTATAGAAGGTACATCGATCACTTTAAATCACATGCTGATTATTGTGAGGTGAATATAGCACTCTTTTTTTCCAATAAAAGGGTTAACCAGTATTTGGCAGGGATAAACCATTAGCCCTAATAATTATTACGCACTCAGGTGAATGGTAATTTCTCTCACACTGTTTCCTGGCCGCTAACGAGCTTCTGACTCGTTAAAAGGCCTGCAATTAGTGAGTCAGCAGGGTGGACAAAATGGCTGAATTGTCATTAACCCCTTAATGTCCAAAGCACAGCAAATAAAGAGAATGCCTTTTCACTGTGCAGTAAAAGACTCTTTATTACATGCTTGCGTAGAATAGATGCTCTACAAACACAGGTCCACCACTTGGTCAGTTTGCTGCTTCCTGAAAATAAATAACTTGAATTCAGTGAACAAAGAGTTAAATATTACAGATATCACTGATTCCATGAAGTGTGAGAGTTAAAAATATAATAGATTACATGTTTTAAAGCAATTATTCTGAATGTTTCCAAGATTGGGTTAAACTGTTCAGGTGGGAAGAATGGAGTAGGGTGTAGAGGGGTAAGGATGAGGGATTGGTGAGTGGTGGTGGGTGGCGGAACATGCCAATTGGAAATAAAAAAATAAAGCCATAATTTTATTGTGGAAATAGGAACAGATTGGAAAGCACAGTCTCCGTCTGGCTCCGGAAAATCCTTTAGTTTGGCAACTAAAAACTCCATATAGCTATTTTTTCATTGCCAAAAAATTATTTTCACTATTTTTATATGAGCACAAAACTCTGTTCCATTCCAAAAATATATTAAACCCTATTACTGAGTACTCAAACAAATCTTAAAGCAACATCTATCTTTTTCTCTCTCTTTTTCTCTATTAATGTATTTAAATGAATCTGTGAACTGTGAGTGATTTATATGGATCCTTGCTGCAACCACTTCCAGACAGAATCATGGATAAGTAATTGTAAATTATATACAAGACACTGCTCAGCCAAATCTAAAGAAAATTTTTGATTACTATACAGTATCTATGTGATTAGTGACTATCCAATGAAACAGTGCAGTGTTAATTTTTAGGAATCCTAAATTAAATCTGTTTTACCACCGATGAATGATTTGGTCCTTTCCCTACCAAAAACCTCTAGGGCTGCTCCATGCAAGCTTTTACTGGAGCCCGTGGTTACAGCTCTGAATGAAGCTGGAGATTGCAGCTTCTAATTGGTCCTCACACTCACACCTAGGCTAAAGGTGTGTACACACTGGGCGATTTAAGTGGATGACTGAACGATAACGTCATTCACTTTATCGTCCATTTTTTTACCTAAATGATGAACGATAACGATGAATGACGAACGATGCGTGTTCCCGTAGGTCGTTCGTCTTTATCATTCATCGGGCAAACATGCAGCAACCTGACGATATTGTCAGGTTGCTGCATGTTGGGGAATGGAGGAGAGAGCCCAGCGCTGAACGATATCGTTAATGATATCGTTCAGCAGGTGTGATCACTGTCATGAACGACATTGAGCAAACCCTGCCAGGGACACACTAGACGATATCGCTCAGGGAGCATATCGTCTAGTGTGTATGCTCCTTAACAGTCATTTTTAAGTGGGGAGATAACTTTCAGTGGACCTATGCCAGAATGGCTTCAGCATTAATCATTACCCAGACATCAACCGCCCAAGGAATTCTAGAAAAGCCACAACACTTTTTAGAGCCAGGCTGGTGTCCTCTTAAAGGTGAAACACCAGAGAGACCAGCCTGGCAGTTGGTATACTCTATGGGATGCCATGGAGTGGAAACCTATATGTTTGTATATAAAATATGTAGGAAGCGCTGCTGACTGGATAAATTAATCACACTTTGATGAATAATTTCAATACATTTGTTGATTATAAAAAGACTACGGCCATAGACATTAACAACAATAAAAATATAACATATATAAAAACACAAAAGTGAAAAAATACACCAATCTAGCTGTACACAATAAATT
This sequence comes from Taudactylus pleione, assembly GCA_031769625.1. NCBI lineage: Eukaryota > Metazoa > Chordata > Amphibia > Anura > Myobatrachidae > Taudactylus > Taudactylus pleione. The sequence continues at coordinate 1,951,290 of JAUIMM010000957.1, forward strand.
CAATCACTAATTACAATTTAAATTTCAATCCTCCATACTCCTTCCTGTATGAAATCACTTGGCTTAAATTATAGATATAGACGCTCTGTAGCTTTAATAAATGCTATTTTCTCCACTATTGCTTATTTTCTTTATTCAGAGTTAGTACACTCTGGGATCTATTCTTAGGGGTGTGGCAATCACCTCCAATAGGAAGCTGCAGCAGTAATTGGATAAAGATAAAGTGATATCCATTTCGCTGGGCGCTATGGTGTGTTTCTCTGTTCTATACCTATATGTTTGGTCTGGACTTGCAGAAAAAAACACTACATAAATACCATAAACATTATGATGCTATTTGATAAGCAGGTGAAATATAAATTTTCAATTAACAATGATGCTTTGAAATTTAAAAATTGTAGGTGTCAGTAGAAATAATGATTTCCAACATACAGTATAATAACTAAAATTGCTGAAATCTGTATTTTTCGATGAAAAACAGTTATAGCACTCACTTTGGACTTTGATAAATGAGTCCCTTAATCAGTTAGTGCAAGACTATTGATTTACCTAAAAATCAGCTGGCTCCGTATAGCAATGTGAAATATGTGAAGTTTATTTTATTTTAGAAGTAGGGAAAGGTATATGAATGCAAACAATATATTTTTATTGTCTACATTTTTGTGTGTGTGGGGGGAATCTTTAAAAGTGTAAAAATATACCCTACACCCTACCAAGTAAATATTAATTTAAACAGTTATCCACAGAATAAACATAGTAAATGGATAAATAATTAAAAGTAATCAAAAACAAATAAAAAATATTGCAAAGAAACAGGATGTTTTTTTTCCTGACTTTTCTTACTTGACAAGCCACATTTTTGTCACACAGGTATATCTATTCACTATACAGCTGCAGTAATAACCTTTATGTGTCCATGCAATTTATTATGCTGCTATCCTGAAGGAGCCACAGTGAAAACCACCCAGGAGAAGGGTTAAAGCATGCTTAAGTCAGTGAAAAGTGTCCGGGAGGATCATTTCAAGGTGGTGCTAACTATACCTACTTGTTAAATTGATCCACGCTGCCATCCTCATAGACAGTGGGGACAGTGGTAAGCAGTGAAAAAAGAGGTACTACTGAAACAAATCAGTTATTTATTTTCGATAAATTAAAAAAATTGAGATAAGCCCTTTCTCTAGCAATATGCAGCAGGGAAGATACATAGGACCCACAGAATGATGACAGCACCAAAATCAAGAAATGGTATATATATGGAGTGGTTAGAGGTAAAGTAATCTAAGTCCATTTTTGCCCAATTCGTACTAAAACTTCCATGATACAGTGGAAGAATTATATATTATAAAATAATCTAAATTAAACATGGTACCATGTTATTGAAGCAGTAAAATCAATTAAAAGTCAATGGTTAACTTATTAATTACAGTTCTTCAACTTTGAGATCCATTTTCTCAAAATTGCCTCTCATGGACTTGGGAGCTGATTCAGAGCTGCTCGCTAGATGCCAGTGCTACCGCACAGTAATGCATTAGCACGCCCAGTATTTCTTAGAGAGCGATCACATAGTATATGCAGACGCCCACTTGGGCACGTCATGTCCAGGAAGTGTATGCAACCATTGGTATAGTGAGTAACATGGGATGCTATCGCAGCGCTTGAGGTTGACCATACCCTGCCGCAAGCACTGCGAGCACTTCAGTGCAAAAACAAGTCAGGTGACGTGTTCTATGATGCTGTCTTTTAATTATCGACACCTCTAAAACGCCGTTGAGAGGCTCAAACACGCCTGCGTTTGCACCTCCACTCCCCCCTTTTTAATGGCCAGCCCGTTACCACCTACAAACGGCGTCCCCTGTCACTTACTCTGCTGGGCTGTCTATGCGCAGTGAGCGAGTGCATTGAGACCTTTCGCTAAGGTATGTGCACGCACATTGTGATGCATACGCATGCGCACAATGCATACCATCGGCAGCAGTGAGCATTTGCATCTTATAACCCTTTTACACCGGAGCTAAAACCTGGGTTTTTGAAGGGTTAACCCGGGCAGCTCCTTGGTGTAAAAGGGGAGAGGGTTGGATCGCCGGGTCAAGTGACCGGGCAATCCAACCCAGGTAACTAGCAGGGTGTAACACGGGCGTAGCCTGTGAAACCCTGCTGTGAGAACAACGCACTCCGTGTCACGATGATCTGGAGTGCGCTGCTAGCTGGCCGATTGGTCTGGCTTCAGTGGCGCTTCGAGATGACGTCATCTCCAAGCAACCACTTTCACTCCGGAAAAGCCGGGTCTGTGCAGACCCGACTCCGGTGTGAGCGGCGCCGACTCGGGAATATCCCGAGTCGGCGCCGGCAAATTTCCGGGTCTGATCCGGATAGGAACTTTGTTCCAACTCCAGGCCAGACCCGGAATTTAGGTGGAAAAGGGGTATTAACAAGTGGGCCTGAATGAGCTCCTTGGTTCACTTAACTCCATATATTGCCGATGGGTGAAAACTGAGGTGGCATTGCACTGACATTCCAGTTTCTATAGTCTCTGAGTTCCACTTTTTCTTCACATCTATTTGTTAATTTGCATTTTGCAGAAATTATAGTCTATAAGTAGAGCTGAGACACAAATGATTTCATTCTGTTATGTGCTTAGGATAAAACAGGGAACACTTACGGCCAAATTCCACTAGAAAAATGTACAACATTATGCGGCCAAAGGTAAGATAAGATAGATTTGTTTATCTCTAGCGCTGGACTAGGGACCCCACAAAAAATGAGGATAGATGTATGATACACCCCACATAAAACATGCAAACCCTAAATAATTGAGGGCACTTAATTCAGGGTAATTTTCACATTATTTTATTTAGAATATAGTGTCATTTTATGCAGTAATTGGGTTTCAATCCTTCACTCCCAGTGTATAGTTAAAATGCAAACAAGTAGAGAATGTTAGGGATAATTTTACTAAGGGTCAATTTTAATCAATTTTAATTGATTAAAAATCGATCTAAATTGGTCAACATCAATGTGCTCATGGGATAAATCACACATTTACCAACACTTAAAAATTTATATAAAAAAATTGTCTGTGTGATTAAGATCCCTGAAACACATTCTCATAAATATGAAAAATGTTTGCCAATAAATAACCTTCTAGCAAAAAAGTATAACAATGATATCAAAGTAAAAACTTTTTTGCAATTTGTTTATTGAAAGCCAATGCAAAGAAAAAACATTTAACATGACATATACATTACAAAAACAGCAAAAGCATATTTAGTACAAAATGCAAGTTCTAAAAAAAAAATTAAATATTGGCTCACATTTTTACATTTTTCAAATAAACATCACATAAAAAATATATAAACAACAAAAGAATAGAGACTTAATCATAATAAGAAGAGAAAAGAAAGAGGAGGAAAAAAAAGGAGAAAAAAGATCCTCACTGCCAGGGAAGAGGAATACACATCAACACAGCAATAATAGAGAAGACGTCTGTCGCAACGTTTCACATTGCCCACGAGGAAAAACATCAACCTCCTTCCACTTCACCTCCCTACCCCTTACAAAGCAATTTGTAATGATCAGATTCTTTACACAGGAGCCAGGGGTACCAGATCGCAGTGAAATCTTGATGACTGTGTGGTAAAGGTAATATAAGGTCATCCATAGACATATAATGGTCAAGCCGAGCACACCATTCTTTCATGTTGGGAATGGTAGTAGACCTCCAGTGTATCGGGATAACTGCTTTTGAGGTGCTAAGTACATGACGCAATAGAGTTTTCTTAAAGTCAAACTTTTCTGACCAAACAATACATGCAGCAACACTGAATAAAATAAATAAATAACAACCTAAAAATAACTAACACAATAAAAAAAAACATAAAAAAACCCATAATGCAGTTCTCATTTAAAGGGCTCTTGCACGCAATAAATACCACCTCGTACTGGCAGAAGAATGTCTATGCCCTGGGAAAAGGTCGTCAAGCTGTCAGCTTTCAAAACATTGGTTCTGAAAGATCACTTGAAATCAGTGGCCGAGAATCTCCTGCCCACAAAAAAAGTGCTAATTTCACAATTTTGAAGCTGTTTTCCCAACAATGGTATGTGTACTGATAACTATACATTGCAATTTGGCTTCAATTCATCAACCTGTACTTTTTATGTTAGATTTTTCAAAATTGAGCGTGGAGCGGCATTGCCAAGCCCCTTAGCAAAATTTGGATAAGGGACTGTCGATGTTGCGTCACACTCCCGGGCCTCCACTGTACCCTCTTCTGGGCATGTACCATGCTTAGTACATACCACCCGATGTACTAAGCTCTGAAAAGTGATAAACTGGAGAGTGATAAACAACCAGCTAATCAGCTCCTAACTGTCATGTTATAGGTCGTGTTTGAAAAATGACAGGAGCTGATTGGTTGATAGTTTGTCACTCTCCAATTTAACACTTTTCAGAGCTTAGTACATCTGCCCCCCAAGGCGTCTATTCATTAAGGGACAAATATCCCCTCTGATAATTAAGGCTGGTACTCACTGCGTTCAATCCTAGTAGAAGGATTTTCTTACGCAAACTGGTATGGAGAGCAGTGTAAGGATTAAAGGGGGTAGATTTACTATCCGTCATTTTGTCAATGCCGCTGATCATCGGCAGGTTTGACTGATAGTCTTAAAGCGGCTGTCACGTCTGAGGGTTGGAACCAGTGTAGTAGACTGAAGAGGAGATTTGAAAGGTGTGGATGAACTTAAGTGGTTTGAGCCAGGACCTCCTCATGTATAGATGTGAGGAGGTAGAGATACTGCAGTGGATGATGAGCCCGAAGGCGAGAACAGGAATAGAAAATTTTTATTGAAAAGCAGATTGGAATGGAACTGAATATAAAATACTGAATGAATGAGAAGAATTGGTTTGGGATCGATGATGCTGGATTGAGAACTGTTTTTGCCTTTAAAAAGATTGCAACTTTAAAAATACGGGAAGACTCGCAGGAGTTTCCGCAGTGACTGCAAGTCACAACCTAGTAGATAAGCCCCAATGTGTTTACCGTTATCATAGTGTCATATATAATCAAGGCAATCAGTCAATTATCATAAACATACCCATTCAGTATATATACATTATAAATACATCAAATACATTAGATTCCTTATACAGCCCCTATTTAAGGAGGCTGAGTACAGATGGAAAAAAAAATGATAGAAAGCGGGTGCAGCTTAAAAAAAATCTAAAAAGGAAAAACAGGCATGATGGCTATAATGTGTAAGTACCTTCTTTCATACTGCTTTTAAATCTATCTGTCTAACTATGCACACACAAACATATATATATATATATATATATATATATATATATATATACACATACAGTATATATATATATATATATATACCTATATATGTTAAAGAAGTACTGTTTATACTCCCCCCCCTTGTCTTTCTCCCACTCTCTGCATCTGCTCCCCTCCTGCCTTCTGTTTCTCTCTGCCAACTTCTGCCTATTTTTCTACATTTTTTAGACATACATTTTATTTTATCCCATTTTTGGTTTACCATCAAGATGTAACACTTAAACTACCAGAATGACCAAAGGCAGAGTGAAAAACAAGAGATTATGTATATGTAATGTTATACCATTACATATACACAATACTCATCGGAACATAAATATATGCATATACTGTATATTACATGTTTACCATATGTTCTTAAAGGTTATTAAATGCCTTTTAACATTGATAGTAGAAAAAAAATATGTGTTGATGAACCTGTACACACACACTTTTTAACAAATTGTGCTTGCGTGTATCTTGAGGCTGCGCCAATGTTCACAAGCATTAATGCTCGGTACAATACAATAGAATCTATGGGAGCACTCATTAAGTACATTTGCAGGGAAGCTTGAGAGCATGTCTAAGGCAGGGACGTGCATTCCGGGTAGGCAGAGCCTCCCCTGTCATATATACGCCCTGTCAGACTGCACGTGTTTGTATTTATTCTAAACGTTTTTATAGGCAAAACTCACCAAAATTGCAGCAGTCCCTGGAAATACAGGGAGAGACGAGCGATGAGGCAGTAAGAGCTCAGCCTCATCTCTGATAGTTCAGAGACTGCCTGGGGGCTGGGCCACAAAGCAGCCATTAAAACACAGAGAATAAGAGCTAATGAGGGGGGCGTGCCTTGAGCTCTGATGGATACCTCTGAAGATCAGGTGACCAGTGCAGGAAATACTCAGGCATAGGAGCTCAGCAGCAGCACTGAGGTAGGAAGGAAATTGGCAACACACAAAGGAGAAAAAGGTGAGGAGGGTCCACTGTTAGGGGGAGATATGTGTGTGTGTGTGGGAAATCTTTTGTGCAAGGGGGGATCTTCTATGCTAGTGGAAGATATGTGTGAGGGGGATCTGTGCTACGGGGAATCTGTGTGTGGGGGGGATCTGTGCTACGGGGAATCTGTGTGTGGGGGGGATCTGTGCTACGGGGAATCTGTGTGTGGGGGGGGATCTGTGTGAGGGGGGAGAAATGTGCAAGTGGGGCAGGTTCATATATGTGTGTGTAAATCTGGCTCTGATACTAGCCAGTGCCTCCCCATCCATTGACCTCACCAGACATCCCTGGTCTAAGGGGCCTGCCACGATTATTATGTATCCATATTGCAGGGGATATTTTATTTTTTATTATATTGCAGGGGATATTTTCTTTTTGTAAACTACCGGGGCCAAACTCCGAACGAAGGTAAGCCAGGCGCGGACAGCCGCGTGGGGGGGGGTTAGGTTTAGGGCTCTCGGGGGGACTTAGGGTTTGGCACCCCCCCAGGAGGGTTAGGTTTAGGCTAGGGGAAGGAGGGGTTAGGGTTAGGCACCCCCCCGGGGGACTTAGGTTTAGGCAGCGGGGAAGGGGGGGTTAGGTTTAGGCACTTAGAGGGGTGATTAGGGTTAGGCACTTGGGAGGGAGGTTAGGGTTAGGCACCCCAAAGGGAGGGTTAGGGTTAGGGGGTAGAATTAAGTTAGCGATACTTACCTTAGGGACGATCGGTATCTTCACTCTTGCCAGGCTGCCGCTGTCGGGATTTGAACCGCCGGCCACATACTGCACCCCAAAAAAAAGAGGGAGAGAGATAAACTGGTGAAATCTTAAACAAATATGGCAGCAAGCAGTGATTAATTTGTGAATGATTCTCTGAATAAACACGCGCTCTGGCAGCCAAATGAATGCAACACCGTACATTGTACGCTCATGTATAACGTGAAAAATTATTACCTCAGTAGTTGATATACAAAGTTTCTGCTGCTGAAACTACACCAAGGCCTGCCTAATTGTTAGCCAAGCGTCTGTGATGGATGACCACACCCCCTCTGGTGGATAACCACACCCTTAAGCATGGGCCCCTATCAATGCATTCCCCCGGTGGGCCATTCGTGCCCCAGTCTGGCACTGGGGGCAGGGCAGTGTGTCACTCACTGACACTGTCCGGCTTCCACCCGACTCGCAGAGCTACTGGTTTTGCGAGATGATGACATCATCATCTCGCAAGTCTTTCTCTTCTTTGGGCTGCAGGCAGGGACTGGTAGTAGGAGGGTCGTGTGGCACAGCAGGCAGTGGCTTCGAAGTGGCGCCAGTGTTTAAAGGAGTGACTGTCTGTGAGTGACATAAACTGTGCTGCTGCAGCTGCTGACAACCTGCTCATGAAGCTAATTTATAATTTCTTTATAAACATAATATGCCCACTAATATTATATTTTATATACAGTAACATGTATATATCTACATACAGTATATGTATATACATATATTTGTATATATGTATATACATAATATTTATGTATACACTGCAGTATAGCAATGTATGCAGTTGGCACTCAAGGAGTCTTTTATAAATAAGTAGACAGACCCACTCCGGTTATATCAATGTTTCAGAACTTTTACTTAATGTTTCTTTCATCAATAAGTAAAAGTTCTGAGAACTAAGTTGAGTGCCCTCCGCGGTGAACAAATACAACAGATACGGGGTGACACTCCAAATAAATCTCTCTCTCACTCTCTATATACAGTCAGGTCCATAAATATTGGGACATTGACAGAATTTTCAGATTTTGGCCTCTATTCACCACCACAATGGCTTTGAAATGAAACAAACAAGATGTGCTTTAACTGCAGACTTTCAGATTTAATTTGAGGGTAATTACATCCAAATCGGGTGAACGGTGTAGGAATTACAACAGTTTCAATATGTGCCTCCCACTTTTTAAGGGAACAAAAAGTAATGGGACTATCAACTCAAAAGCTATTTCATGGACAGGTGTGAGCTATTCCCTCGTTATTTCATTATCAATTAAGCAGGTAAAAGGTCTGGAGTTGATTCTAGGTGTGACATTTGCATTTGGAATCAGTTGCTATCAACTCTCAATATGAGATCCAAAGAACTGTCACTATCAGTGAAGCAAGCCATCATTAGGCTGAAAAATCAAAACAAACCCATCAGAGAGATAGCAAAAACATTAGGTGTGGCCAAATCAACTGTTTGGAACATTCTTAAAAAGAAAGAACGCATCGGAGAGCTCAGCAACACCAAAAGACCTGGAAGACCACGGAAAACAACTGTGGTGGATGACAAAAGAATTATTTCCCTGGTGAAGAAAAACCCCTTCACAACAGTTGGCCAAATCAAGAACACTCTCCAGGAGGTAGATGTATATGTGTCAAAGTCAAAAATCAAGAGAAGACTTCACAAGAGTGAATATAGAGGGTTCACCACAAGATGCAAACCATTGGTGAGCCACAAAAACAGGAAGACCAGATTAGAGTTTGCCAAACAACATCTAAAAAAGCCATTACAGTTCTGGAACAACATCCTATGGACAGATGAGACAAAGATCAACTTGTACCAGAGTGATGGGAAGAGAAGAGAAGGAAAGGAACTGCTCATGATCCAAAACATACCACCTCATCAGTGAAGCATGGCGTGGGCATGTATGGCTGCCAATGGAACTGGTTCCCTTGTATTTATTGATGATGTGACTGCTGACAAAAGCAGCAGAATGAATTCTGAAGTGTTTCGGGCAATATTATATGCTCATATTCAGTCAAATGCTTTCAGAACTCATTGGACAGTGCTTCACAGTGCAGATGGACAATGACCCGAAGCATACTGCAAAAGCAAACAAAGAGTTTTTTAAGGCTAAAAAGTGGAATGTTATGCAATGGCCAAGTCAATCCCCTGACCTGAATCCGATTGAGCATGCATTTCACTTGATGAAGACAAAACTGAAGGGAAAATGCCCCAAGAACAAGCAGGAACTGAAGACATTTGCAGTAGAGGCCTGGCAGAGCATCACCAGGGATGAAACCCAGCGTCTGGTGATGTCTATGCCCCAAGAACAAGCAGGAACTGAAGACATTTGCAGTAGAGGCCTGGCAGAGCATCACCAGGGATGAAACCCAGCGTCTATGCGTTCCAGACTTCAGGCTGTAATTGCCTGCAAAGGATTTGCAACAAAGTATTAAAAAGTGAAAGTTAGATTTAGGATTGTTTAGTTTGTCCCATTACTTTGGCCCCTTAAAAAGTGGGAGGTACATATAGAAACCGTTGTAATTCCTACACCGTTCACCTGATTTGGATGTAATTACCCTCAAATTAAATCTGAAAGTCTGCAGTTAAATCACATCTTGGTTGTTTCATTCCAAAGCCATTGTGGTGGTGAATAGAGGCCAAAATATGAAAATTCTGTCAATGTCCCAATATTTATGGACCTGACTGTATATCTCTGTCTGCAGTGCTTGGTATGTTTTTATTTTCAAATGGGGACCAATCTGTTTTTATGTGAGGATAATGTGTGTTTTTTTTTTATTACCTCTCGGTGCCGGCGGGGGAGGGGGGCCCTTACAAGATTTTGCTATGGGGCAAACAAAGTTCTAGTTACGCCCCTGCCGGGACAAAGTTTGGAAAGAGAAAAAATTGTGAGATAAAGTACCAACCAATCAGCTCCTGTCATTTTTTAAGCACAGTTTTTAAAATGTAAAGCTGGGTACACACTACGTTGAATGGCTGGCCCGCCCAGTTCAGCTGTCAATCACCGCCGAGTCCCCCAGCATGTGTACGGGCGATCAGCAAGTCGCCCGTATACACCAGCAGATGACCGATGTATCTTTGTGTGCACAGCAGCTCTGATATGTCTGTGAACGACGTCATTCACAGACATATCTGCTGTACACAACCGGCGATGCACTATAGACATATCGACCATTCAACGGAACGGGCGATATATCTATCAGTGTTCTCACAATTTTATCTCTCTCCAATCTTTGATAACTCCGTAATAAGGGGTCTATACATTATGTTAATTATCGGGGTCTGAACGGACACTAACTCGACTTGAGTGCTGGAGCAATTCATCATTGTTCCGGCGTGGAGAGAGCTGATCTGAATATCAGCTGTCTCTCCGAAGCAGTGACACTAGTGCACATGCATGACCTACAGGCAGAAGGAGCTGGACAGGGATGGAGGGATCCAAAATGATCTCTCTTCGCAACCCGGGACTTCCTCCGATTGCAGGAGCTAACTCCATATGAGGATGGCGAATGCTCCCGCAGTCAAGCTCCGACAATATAGTAGTTTCGGAGTTCGATGAATTCTGTCTCCATACTAGTGTATTAGGACAGCGGGCCATTCCAAGGAGGCCCATTTATCATCCTATATTTGCAGCTATGTCCTGAAAACACCCGTTTTCGGGGGTTAACCGCAAATATTTAGTATGCCCCAGATGTATTAAGGAGGGACTGCGATACCTGCTACGATACCTCCAATGCCACAGGCAGCTGCATCCCCCGGCAATGGCCACCACACATGTGTAAACAGCGGGACTGCGCATACGCGGCAGCTCTCCGGCTCGTCGCAGGGATGGGCTTCTTTCGGTGCCCATGTCCCTGCATGTGCCGGACAATACATCCCGGTGCTATGATCGCATCTTGCAATGCGATCATGGGCGGTATTAGCATCAACAGATCGCATTGCCAGTGCGATCATTAATAAATGGGGTCCTAGGAGAGAAAGGTAAGCAGGAGATACTGTATCTGTGATATCTCCTGCATTACTTTTTGTTGAATGGCCCGGACACTTAATTTCTACAATTGCAGGTGAAAATAATCATTTTCAACTGCTTTTGAAGGAATTAAGTGATGATGAATAGTGTGGTATGTTCATTAGAGACTTCAGTATGCAGCTGTACACATTCCGTATTGCTATATATATATATACACGTTACAGTAGTTAGATACCCAGCATCATTTATAGAGGGATGTGTGGGAGTGCAGTGTGCTATTGGTGAATGCTTTCTCTCAGACACTTTTTTTTTGCAGACTGTTGATAGTAGAGGAGGGAATAATTGATAGAGCTATGAAATATTAATGAATATCTAAGGGGATAGTGGCTGCTACTATATCTATAAATGTCTCTATATATCTATCTATAGCTGTATATATATGTGTGTGTTTGTACACGTATTTCACACACACGATACATATATTTTGGGTATGACATTTCCCTATACCTTCAGTATATATCGGCACACTGCTAGAACCCACCGCCACTATGAGAATATTCACGTAGATATCTGTCCTGCACAGCTGGCAGTTTGCATGCATGGTGCCACACAGACTGTCTCTGTCACATGCCGTGCGAGGCTGGCAGGGACACGGCGTGTATCACGTACATTCATTTCTCCCAGTTTCACATCCACAGCCCGCGGCTCGCAGTCGCAGTAGCCGGGAATCGGGACTCGGAGTCTGGGGCAGTCAAGCGTGTAGCCTGACACACAGGGAGAGGCTGAGCTGCCTGACACACGCAGCAGGGAGAGCTCCCTTACACAGACACAGCCTGGGTACTGCACACACACTACTACAAACATCTACTCCCAGAATGTGTGTGCCGGGGGGAGGGGGCGTGTGACACTAATACGGAGGTTATACACTTTCCCCCTAGCTATGGTGTTCTGCTGCTAATAAATTTAGGCTAACAAGCCCATCATGTAACACTGGGAGGTTACACAAGGTCAGGCCCCTCGTGTTATCAGTGATTCCCCGGGGTACCCCGGCAGGTGAGAGGTTAGTGGGTAATGTTAATCGCTGCCTCTGCTCACGGTTATTTCGCCTGGTCGGATACACATCCGATTCTGCACGCACAATTACACCAGCGTGAGAGAGAGAGAGAGAGAGAGAGAGGGAGGAGGGGTAAAGTGGTAGCAGGAAAAGAAAGGGGCAATGGAACGTACTACATTCATTATATATATATATATATATATATATATATATATATATACACTAGATAGACAGATAGATATAGATGTGTGTACACATAGTAGGTATTTAATGCCATTATATGGATAAATTCACATGTGGAAATGTAAATATTATAAATAATGATTGGGATACTGAAAAAGAGTGAAAATAGAAATTGTCTCTTTTTGATGATTATTTACCTTGGTCATATATGACAGGATTGTAATTATTTATTTATAAACATTTACTTATATAGCGCCAGCATGTTCCGTTGTGCTTTACAATTGTGTTCTTGATTTAGCCCTGATTGTTTATAGGTTCTTGGAGGTTTCTATTTCATTTCAAGTGTATAGCAACTCAGTAAGGCCCCCATTTATCTACGAAGGCAAATACCGGTGGATTTTTTTGTTTAGTATCACTGTGATATCCACTAGTATTTACCAATACTTACCCCTCCGGCGAGGTCCTGCAAAGTCCTCCTTCTCTGGGCTGCTGGCGGCCTAATGCTGCCAGTGAAGGGACTCCGGAGTGATGAGCATGCGCGACTGTCCGTCTGCGCATGTTCATGACATGGGACTCGCTGTCTGTTAAATCCAAAAAGGGTTACATAAGTCGCTGTCTGTTAAATCCAGAAAGGGTTGCATAACCCCTTTAGCGAGCACTAAAGGGGTTATGCTTCGTTGATAAATGGGGGCCTTAGTTTGATATCGTATTTTTTTTAAATAATTTAACTGGCACATTGACGGCTCTATCAATATATGCCACAGCCAGTGATACTTTTTGTTTGGTATTGCTACTTCTAGATTATACATACATACATTGGGGTACCAGAATAGGGGGTGTTCATCAATACTTACCTTCTCGGTGATGAGGGGCGGCCGGTAGCACCCTGCTCAGCGATATCCCATCTCAATTGCCGACAACATAACGCTGCTGGCACAAGGTTGAGATCCAGTGTGCAGATGTCCAGCAAGTGTATAGTTGCTTAACCCGGTGGGGATATCAAATATGGCATTATATAGTGGTGAGAAGTTAGGTTTTTCTCTGCTTAATAAAATTCCTAATTCAGCTGTCCCCATAGAGGTCTATGGGGAGAATGTTAAGTGCCAGTAAATGGGATAATGCCGGATACATTTCTCATTTTTCTGCTGTCAAACGTTTGATCAGTGGCACAAAGCACTGAAAAATATGATTAGCGCCAGCATATTCCATTGTGCTGTAACAAATTGCTATTTCCCTTTAGTATGTAAGCTTGGGAGCATGACCCTCTTTGTCTATGTGTTATTAATTATGCCGCGTACACACTAGACGATAAGTTGGACGATTTGAACGATAATGATATCGTTATCGTTCATCGCGTCCAATATCGTCCGGTGTGTACACGGTGAATGACCAACGATGTACGCTCCCGTGGGTCGTTGAAGATATCGTTCATCGCCTGAACATGCAGGCCAACCTGATGATATCGTAAGGTTGTGTTTGTTGTCCCGGCACTGAACGTATGCTCAATGTCGTTAACAACATTGAGCCCGGCCCTGCAGGGGAAAGACTAGACGATATCACTCATGGAGCATATCATCTAGTGTGTATGCGGCATTAGTTTGCCGTTAGCAGAAATGACAGTTTGAGGCTTCTTTACATATAATAAGTTGTCTACTCAATTATACTTTACCTTGACATAGGACAGTTGCTGCAGAAGTTAAAGAAATGGGCTATACCTCTGATTCATGTTATATAACACATTATTATTATTATCGTTATTTATATGGCGCCACAAGTGTTCCGCAGCACCTTACAAGGTACATAACCAAAAAGTGACTTACAGTAAAATACAATACAATGAAAGACAAGGACATGACACATCCTACTGTTATACCAGGATTTCATGGCCCATACGAGTTTGTGTAGTGACCTATAGATGGGTAATTCTTTATTAATCACCGTGTATAACTATACTATCATATTAGTGAATGGCATAGGCTACAACATTTGATCTTCAATAGAAAATACATGATATTACTATATTTAATTGGTTAACCAAGGGCAAAAATGTGAGCCAGACTTGGCAATCAGATCACCTCCTTTGTATTTAGCAGCTCAATGTTTTATTGTCTCATTTATTTAAACCCTAAGGGGCCCATTTATTAATAATTGCATTTGAGATGCGATCTTGATGCGATATTGCAGGATTCGATCATAGTGCCCGAATGTATCAAATTGCAGCTGTAAGGACAAGGGCCCCAAGAGGAGCCCATCCCTGCGATGTGCTGGGAGCCAAGTGACCGCATCAGTCGTCTCTTCACTCCGGTGTCGGGGATCCTGCGCATGCGCGGTCTACTGACCACACATGCTCGACGGCCATTAATGGGGGAGGTTCCTATGAAACCCTCTCCCGGAAATTTTTGTGAAGTTTAACCCATAGGCTACAGTGGCTTATGCCATCTTCGCATTCCATAACTTGGTAAAGCTGACAGCATCTTATCCCTATGAAACCTGTGGGGGTTACGGCTGAGATCCCTCCATAATACATTCAGGGTATACTAAATACGTTTGTTTTCGGGGAATATACCACAAAATAAATATTTAATTATAAATAGACCCTTAAACCTTCAAGGAATGGGCTGGACAGCCCTGTTATACAGTGTATTCACTACATCAGTATGAGTTCTTAGCCTCCTATAGTTCATGTTATACAATGTACCATCCGCTACCTAAGCTTATCTACAGGTTATTACATTCTGTTTTGGCCTGAAAAATACAAAAATATGTTTTCCCACTTATTACATTTGTCAAAAGGGGTCTATTCATTATGTTAATTATCGGGGTCCGAGCGGACCCCGATAATTAACATACTAATTCGCCGCGAGCACGGGAGCAATCTATCATTGCTCCGGCGCGGAGACAGCTAATCCGAAAATCAGCTGTTTTCACGATCGGCTTCACTTCTCCTTTCGGAGCATTGAAACTTTGCACTGCGGAGTCGACTCGGCAGTGCGAGTGTACCTTCGTGACCCTGAGCAGGCGCACAAAGCCCTGATGTCCAGCGGAAGGATCCGGACAGGGGCGGAGGAATCCGAAAGGATCCCTCTTTGCACTCCTTCGCATAGGGAAGGAGCGGGGTGCGAGCTGCGAGTGGGAGCAAACGCCATCTGAAGATGGTGAATGCTCCCGCAATCAAGCTCGGAGCTTGATGAATTTTTGTCCCCGTACCATACCACATTACCTTTTCGATGAATGGCCCGGACAAAGGTGAAAATGTTAATTTTAACCTGATTTTGTAGAAATTAAGTGAAGATGAATAGACCCTATAGTAATTTCATACTGTTGCTGCTAATTATAGAAAATATATATCCTCTTCCTATATATCTCCTCACTCATTTTTCTATATGCTTTGAGGTATATACAATATTGTTTGCCTATTTGCTTACTTTTGTTATTTTTGTACCTGAATCACCTATTAGACCCATCTTCAAAAACCTCTCTCAGCTCTGATTACCCGCCCTCTCTCCTCCAGCCTATCTAGTTTTCCTTTAAGCACACTCTCTTTTCCATCTCTCTCACTACTCATTTTCTTGCTATCATTTTCTTCACTTCTCGTCACTATCTCTTACCCTCCCTCCCACAGTTCTTTGAACATTAAAGACTCCTAGCCAAAGGGCTGAGGATCTAATAGAAATTCAAATGGAGTTTTTACTATCTGTTTTTATACTGCGTACAGTTTATGGGCAATGTGTGTGTGTAACTAGAAGTAGAAAGCCTGAGGGCAGTTTGGTGTGCAAGAAAAGGGTCATGTAATGAAAAGAGGTCTGCTAGAAGTATGTGCAAGCAGCAAAAAATGTAAAACAGGATCTAAATAATATATTAAAACTGCATGCAAAAATAGATGGCGAGCCTATAGAAATCATTCGAGACCATAAATATGTTTCTGGGACAACTGATACAGATCTTATGCAATGTGGCAGCCAACATGTGGCAATAGAATTCCCAGGGTTACCTAGCAGTGCATATTTTCAGGTAATTTCAGATGAATTAATCATACTGGCACATGCACTAACTGATTCATGTGTACACAGTTTTAGATATTCCGAAACACAGCATCATTAGGGTTCTTTGTGCACTGAAACTGGCAACTGTCTCCAACTGTAAAGAATAAGAAGTGTGTATATGAAATATATGAGTATATGAAACAGTTACAGTACGTGTAAGACATTGGTCCGCCAGGGGTGTGTACAAAATTTCATAGATGGGTCAGCATCCGTGTGTGACAGTACTGGATTTATCCAACAAAATAGGCAATCACCTTAAAAGTGCCCTGTCTGCTGATAATGAGGGGAAAGCATTAATGGGCTTTGTAGAGGGCAGTTTGACGGGTGGACGCAGATTGACCTTTTCCCTGTGGAGAGAGAGACACATGAGGAAGAGAAGGGTCAGTGTATAAAAAAGACAAACCCCAAATGCCATTTTGTTTTTCCGGTAGACATGAGAGCAGCCATCCTGAACTTTTCAAATACGGCAAACCTGTCAGAGGATTTAGTATCCCACAGAAATAATATCTTCTTAACTCTTTCCACCTTTGTAGGAACAGCAGTGTCCTATTAGATACAGTTAATCTAGACAGTTTATAAACACATATTCTGCATACACACACCTATTCTAACAAATTTTTATTTATACCAAAATACCAGTATGTGTGGCAGTCTCCCTCCTCACCCTCCTCATGGTTATTGAGGTGTTATACTGCACATGCACCGTCTAATGGCTATGAATACACAGGTACATCTCTGGAAATCAAGTGAGAATGATAGTAATCACTTTACTGCAGACCCCTTCTCTGGGACAGGCTCCTATTGGAGAAAATAATTGATAAACTGCACCCTAAAATCTTTTTATAACGCTGCAATATATTGGCAATAAGAAATGATAGTTAATGGGGTGGGTTCACATTTTTTTGTTGAATAGGCCCCTTAGTGTAACAGGAAATTAGTTAACTGCCGTTTCTGCTACTCATTTTTCCCCGTTTACATTTCCCCCGTTTACAGTCATTTCTATTATTGTTTACAAGGGTTAAGCATTTAAAAGGCAGGAGGGCAGAGTAGGGCGCATATCCACTACACAATTCACTCCATGAGCGATATCGCGTGGTCTGTCCTTAACGACATTGAGCACACACACTGAACGATATCGTCAGGTTGGACAGCAGGTTCGGGCGATGAGCGACGACGTCAATGACCAGTGGGAGCGCGCATTGCTAGTCGTTGACGGCATATCCACTGGACGATATAATGAAAGATTGAACAATAACTATATCGTTCAATCGTTCATTATATCGCCTAGTGGATACGTGGCATAAGGATAGCTACAGACAGTCATATAGCTAGTGGTCATGCTATGATTAATACTATTAAATCTTGCAAGAAGAAGGTCCATTTGGCATGATTGGGTAAATTCTTATCCCCTGTTTTATTTTGTTTCTAGTTTTGAATGGATTCCTGTGATATTGAAAATGCAGAAACCTCAGAAATGATCTTGAAGTGGTTGGGTAAGGGATGCCGATGCATCCTGGTGCTCAGACTCCCAAGACCGGCATCCCGACAGGGTTAGGATACAGACACCTGTTGGTCGGTATCCTAACCCTTCCCCTCTCCCTACTCCTAACTCCCCGGTGCCTAAACCTAACCTCCCCATTGGGTCGGGATTCCGTCGCCGGTATTCTAAGTTCCGGCATCCCGTGTGTCGGGATATTGACTGTATCCCATCTTGAAGTGCCTGCAGTATCACTTATTGAGATACAGTAAATGCCATAGAGGAGTGTTCATTAAAAGGGCTCCAACCAAATACCACTGTAAAGCTGGGTACACACTAGACTATGTGTATACCCAACGACGGCAGATGCAACGGCATGATATATCTGGTGGTCCATACACACTGCATGATCCGGTGTTCGACCGCCCGATATTGTACATCGTTCACCTGCACCATGCATGGCTGATAGAGCGACCCCGATGTCGTCGCGTGGGAGTAAGCATAGTGCATACAAACTAGATGATCCGGACTATATGTTGATCCAATTCGCCATATCATCCGAGAATTCATCTAGTGTGTACCCACTTTATGATGAGACTTCACGAATACAAGTGATGTAGTAATAGAACCAAGCTGAAAAGTTGTATGCTGTGCAGGCGCTACCATAAGGAAATCTAGGTAATTGCCTAGAGCACCAATGGTTAGGGAGTGACATAATGTCTTTCATCTAATGTTCTTAATGTCCCCACGCTACCCAAAGCGTGGGCATCTAAAATGGAGGAGAAACAGGTGGAGCAGCTGCTCTGTGTTAATTATGTTTAATAATTGGCTGGGAGAGTGGCATTGGGTTATGATGTTACAACCCACATCACACTTCTAGACTGAGAGGAGCAGGAGACATGGTCCCCACTCCATCCTTCTTATTTGATAAGGTAAGAAGCAGGAAGGGACGCGAGTCACCTACGACAAGTGTTCCACAGTGAAATGCATCAAGTTTTGGGACTATATTTATTGGGCTACATCGCACCATATCTCCCAAGACCAGTCTTTTACAGTTACACTCTATAGCCAGCCATAGGATACTGTCAGCACAGAATTCATATACAGTAGGACTTCCATTTTTCTAGTACTTCCATTATCTGCCTATCCCTGGCAAATCATCTGGATGGCAATATTCTACCTTACATCATTCATTATATGATTTAGAATCTACCTTCTCAGGTCTACAGAGAGACTCCGTTATATAAGTGTCCAGTCTGCTAGAGTCTCATTCATTCAACTATTGAATCATCCATCACTATAATCAGTCCTTTATATCACACTCTAATATCTTAACGTCTGGTTTTATTTTAAATGCCCATTACCTTTACATACTTTTTATTAACGTGTATTGTGTATCTTTGACCTATTATGCTATTAAAAATGATAAATGATTACTAATTCCGCCTGTAATATATTCTACATACATACATATATAACTTTTATGTGACTAGCTCTGTTTCCCCTTCCTTTTTACAGTGTGAGAAACTCATCCTGGTTATATATACAGAAGTTACTGGAACAAGATACTGTATAGGGAAAATGTACATAGATATGTAGATAAGTGGAGTTTTACAGAGCAGTATACGGATTTATATAGTAGGTGACGTTTAAAACAGAAGTTATTGATTGGCCTATTTATTAATAATACTGATTGGCCCATGAAATTAGATAGATCAAAATCTAAGGAAGCAATTCAGTGTTCTGAAAAGCAGCTGCCCCGAAATTTCTACCATAACTACTTTCAATATTATTTCATAGCTTTGAAAGTTTACACTGCCGTGTTCCTGCTGGCAGTGTTACTGCACACACATGTTCACTCATGTGCACAGCGCGATCCGTGGGGAGGTAGAGGCATTTGACTGGATCCACCAGATTTCCTTCCAATAGGGAGAAGCGGGACTCGGAGCAAGCTCAGTTCTAGGAACTTGATGAATTAGCATCACCATACTAGTATTATGGGTATGACGGTCCATGATATCTCCTGCATTACCAATACAATGAATAGGTCCGATACTTGCAGTTCACAAAACTCTGCAAAAAAATAAAGATTCTTCATAAATAAATGAAAGATGAATAGGCCCCATGGAGGGTTTGGTGCAGTTATAGGGAACAGCTATTTTTAATAATGTGACAAAATGAGTAGGGAACTTCAAGTCTTTAAGGATTCTAATGAAACAGCTACAGCTATTTTATGAAATGTTCATTATTGACCTACTTGTAAAAGGCAAATAAAACTAATACTAAGGGTTTGTAGTGGCAGAAATTGAGGTGAAATACCTAGAATAAGCATCCAGCAATCCTCAGAGACCCCATTGCAGACATTATGCTGCCTTTTTTGTCAGTCTCGAACCCCTCATGTTCAGCCCCCTCCTGCCCTGTGCTTCTTCACTAACGAAGCAAACTTGCCATTTCAAGAGGTTCGTTAGCATTTGCATATCCGTGTAGCTTGTCTGAGAGAAGGATCGTCAGACAGAGCGGGCTAATTTGCATGTTAATGAGGCAGTCTGTGAAACACTGACAGGCCGCTCTGAGCACCCCCACTACACACAGATACACACTGGCACACTGAGTGCACACAGATGGATTTGTGTCTATACCATATATTTATACCACATCCTATGCATTATGTTATATAGAGATAAAGAAAAAAGCATTGCTTTAGAGAATCACATTTATCTAGGTGTATTTTTTAGATTTAATCTCATCATACAACCAAAAATGTTCTGTACATATGTCAGTTGTGCTAATATAGTATGTAAATATACTGCATCATTATAGCTTGCAGACTTTTCATTGGCAATAAGATATATAATGCTATTCATTAAATAAAGTAAAAGCTTTGCTACTTTTCCAGAGCATCACATACATTCTCTCTGTGCAGACTCTCATGATGAAGTAAATCGCTGTTAAAATTGTGCCCTCTCCAACTCCACGGAATAATTTTAATAAGGCACATTTTCACTTTCCAGTTGTACTTCAGCACTTTCTAGGTGCTCTATGTAGAATGTGAGCTTCAGACACAAAATAGAGCCACATGTTGCAAAGACATTCCCAATATCCCCTCATTCTTTTGATTAATTAACACCATAAATGAGACTAAACTAAGCAATTTTAACAGAAAATTAAATATGAATAAAATGGGTGGTTCTAAGGTACAAGGATGTTGGAGATTTGATGTGTCATTAAGCTTTTACACAGTGTGGCTCATCAGAGTCTCCTGTCTGCATGTAAACCTAGGAACATTTCTATTCTGCAGAGACAACTCTAATATGCTGAGGGCAGACGAACCATCTAGGTGCAGTGATGAAAGAGTTTTACACATCCTACGCACTTCATAAATGAGCTCCATGCACTCAGGGCCGGCCCTAGTCCAAATTTTTTGGTAAGCGAGTATATTTTTGGGCGCCCCCCTATGCAGTGCCCCTTTTACAGTGCCCCCGGTAGTGGTACCCCTTATGCAGTGCCTTTTAAACAGTGGCCCCAGGTGAAGTTCTCCCCCTATGCAGTACCCCCAGTATTGCCCTTTATATAGTGCCCCCAGTAGTGGTCCCCCCCTTATAGTGGCCCTAGCAGTAGTCCCCCCTCTTGTAGTAGTCCCTCCTTGTAGTAGTCCCCCCATTGTTGTGCCCCCAGTGGAGGTTCCCCCCTATGCAGTGCCCCCAGTAGTAGCCCCCCCTTGTAGTGCCCCCAGTAGTCCCCCCTTGTAGTGCTCCCAGTAGTAACCTCCCCTTGTACTGCCCCCAATAGTAACCCCCCCTTGTTGTGCCCCCAGTAGTAGCCCCCCTTGTAGTGCCCCCAGTAGTAGCCCCCCTTGTAGTGCCCCCCCCAGTAGAAACACACGTAATAATAATAAAAAAAACACTTACCTGAAACCCCGCTCCTGCAGCCGCTATCAGCTCCTCCATCCGTCCTCCCGGGCTGGGCCGCTTTGCATTATGGGCCATTACCCACTGCGGGAGCCGGAAGATGGCTCCAGCAGTGGGCGCAGCAGCCGATGAGAGTCTGACAGACTCTCATTGGCTGCTAATCAAAACACACACACAGCTGCCGGCGCCTGTGTGTTTGGCACTGTGTAGTGCTGACTGAAATCCGTCCGGTCAGCGCTACACACACGGTGCAGCTGTGTTACAGAGACACAGACTGCCCGCGGCCCACATGGTACGCAGCTGAGCACCCCACTCAGCTGTGTACCATGCGTAATTAATGGTAGAACCGGCCCTGACAGCACTAGGTGACAGGGAGAGGGTGACGACAGGGAGAGGGTGACAGCACTAGGTGACAGGGAGAGGGTGACAACAGGGAGAGGGTGACAGCACTAGGTGACAGGGAGAGGGTGACGACAGGGAGTGGGTGACAGCGTTAGGTGACAGGGAGAGGGTGACAACAGGGAGAGGGTGATGACAGGGAGAGGATGACAGCACTAGGTGACGGAGAGGGTGACAGCATTAGGTGACAGGGAGAGGGTGACAGCGTTAGGTGACAGGGAGAGGGTGATGACAGGGAGAGGGTGACATCACTAGGTGACAGGGAGAGGGTGACAGCATTAGGTGACAGGGAGAGGGTGACAGCACTAGGTGACAGGGAGAGGGTGACAGCGTTAGGTGACAGGAAGAGAGTGACAGCACTAGGTGACAGGGAGAGGGTGACAGCATTAGGTGACAGGGAGAGGGTGACAGCATTAGGTGACAGGGAGAGGGTGACAGCGTTAGGTGACAGGGAGAGGGTGATGACAGGGAGAGGGTGACAGCACTAGGTGACAGGGAGAGGGTGACAGCATAAGGTGACAGGGAGAGGGTGACAGAGAGAGGGTGACAGCGTTAGGTGACAGGAAGAGAGTGACAGCACTAGGTGACAGGGAGAGGGTGACAGCGTTAGGTGACAGGGAGAGGGTGACAGCACTAGGTGACAGGGAGAGGGTGACAGCGTTAGGTGACAGGGAGAGGGTGACAGCACTAGGTGACGGAGAGGGTGACAGCGTTAGGTGACAGGGAGAGGGTGACAGCGTTAGGTGACAGGGAGAGGGTGATGACAGGGAGAGTGTGACGACAGGGAGAGGGTGACAGCATTAGGTGACAGGGAGAGGGTGACAGCTTTAGGTGACAGGGTGACAGCCATTGCATGACAAATAGAAAGTAATTAAATAGACTTACCTGGGGCCAGAACTGCAGGTCGTGGATGGCTCTTCCCCTTCCTAACCCTGGAGTACTCACTAAACGCTGGGGACGGAGATCGTGACGTCAGATCTCCGGAGTCCAAGCAGTAGCACAGAGAGAAGAGGAAGCTGGGGATGGAGGGTAGGAGCTAAGGAGAGGGGAGAGCGAGGCCCCTCCTCCTCCAGCCGGGCAAAGACTCCTGTAAGATAAGTCAATCAGGAGGGGAGGAGTTGAGGGGGAGGAGAAGAGAGTGGCCACTCCTCTCCGGCCGTCCCCGGCCTGTCATTAATGAACTTGTGGGCCAGTGAATTACAATGAGTCACACTGACTCCTTTTATTCCGCTGCGCAGCCAGCCACAGCCGTTCAGGCAGCGGCTGTGGCTAGCTGCGCAGCGGCATAAAAGGAGTCAGTGTGACTCATTGTAATTAATTTCCGGCATCTTTGGGGGACAGTGGCGGGACTCTTCCGCCCTTATAACTTAGCGCCATAAGCGACTGCGTACCTGGCGTAATGGGCCGGCCGGCCGGCCCTGCATGCACTGTACATATTGGTAAAGTCATCCAATTACTAAGCAATATTAGAGAGGTTACAGATAAGTATTTTGGAGAGCTGTGCTCTTGGTGACGAGTGTACAAATGCTTCATGGTGAAGAATATTAGGAATATTGAGATGTTTTAGAAACAAAAGTATGCAAGGATGGTAAGTCTCCCTCTCACCTGCAGAGGGAATAGAGCAGGGGTCTTCAACCTTTTACACAGTGCGGGCCACATTAAAAAATTTGTGCCTCTTACACATAATGCCCACAGAAGTAGTGCCCCTAATACAATGGCCAATGTAGTGGTGCCCCTAATGCAATGCCCCCAGTAGTGGTAGTGCCCCTTATGTAGTGCACCCAGCAGTGGTGCCCCTTATGCCATGCCCTCAGTAGTGGTAGTGCCCCTCTTGCAGTGCCCCCAGTAGTGGTAGTGTCCCTTATGTAGTGCCCCCAGGAGTGGTGCCCCTTATGCAGTGCCCCCATTAGTGGTGCCCCCAGTACTAGTTCCCCTAAAAGAAATGCCCTCTATTAGTAGTGCCCCTAATAGTAATGCCCCTAGTTTTAGTGCCCCTAATAGTAATGCCCCTAATAGAAATGCCCCTAGTAGTAGTGCCCCTAATATAAATGTCCCCTAGTAGTAGTGCCCCTAATAGTAATGCCCCCAGTAGTGAAGCCGCTGACAAAAATAAAATACTACTACTTACCTTAAACCCTGCTCCGGCGTCTGCTGCCTCCGGTCCGCCTGGCTGCTCTTCTGTCTGAACTATGGGAGAGACATCATGACATCTCTCCCATAGTGCACTGCACACACTGCGGAAGCCGGAGCTCAGGAGTGAACTCCAGCCTCTGGCTGGTGGTGCGGTACAGGTAGGAAGCCGGGCGACCGCTGGTAAAAAAATCTCAGCGGGTGCCTGGAAAATGGAGCCTGTTGGCTGGCCGTGGGGATGAGCTCCCCCCGGTCGGCAGGCCAGCCGACAGAGCTCCGCGGGCCACAGGTTGAAGACCCCTGGACTAGAGGTAGCCCAGCAGCTTGGGAAGCACTGGGCATGTCTCCAGCGTGACAAAAATCAATTTTTATAAAAATGCAGTATATCAATTCACTAGGAACTAGTCATATCACAATAGGCAAGTTGTATTGCTTCAGTCTACAAAATGGCTGACAACACTGTTTGTAGGCAATGGCAAAAAGTAACAGTTTCAAAAAGTATTTAAGGCAAAAAATACAACAAAGTCACAAATAACTTATAAGCAACTTTTATGCTGTGCGGGTGGTACTATTCTAAAACCTAGGCGGTTTCTTTGAACACCAAAGACATTGTGTTTTTTAGTACTCCCCCATGGTAACCCTACAGGGAGTACTGGCCATTGACACAAAGGAGAAGCAGCCATCAGAATCTTCCATGTGAGGCTCAATGTCAGTATTAAGCTGGATTGTTGCACTTGGCTACGTTGTCACAGCCAAGCACCACATGCTAAGTCCAAGGAGCAGGTGATACTGCCATCACTTCCCGCCTGTTAAGTTAAGCAGTCGGGAGTGGGCATTGGCGTATCTATAATGGTTGTGCAGTGCACATGGGCCCGGGGGGCCCACACCGCACTCCCTGCACTCATATAATTATTATTTGTACCTCTCCAGAGTCCTGTGTTGGCCGGTTATGCGGACTGAAATCACCAGTAATATGGCATGCCCACTAGAGGGGGGCGATTCAATTGTTAGCACCTGTGCCTACTGGTGCCGGGAGCCCGACAGAGCAATTCAATTGATGCTCTGTATGGGCGCGTATACCCACTGGGCTGCGAGCAGAATTGTGCGATAAGTTTGCACTTTGGGCGCCCAAACGGGGGTATGGTCACCCAAAGCAGGACTTTAGACGGGTTTAGCCGTTTTGCGCGGCTAAACCCTGTCTGTTTGGGCACGACATGCGCAATATGCACGGGCGCCCAACCACAACTGTATATCGCACCCTGATCTCCCGTCACTTTAGACAGGAGCTAGGGTGCGATAAAACAATTGAATCGCCTCAGAGATGACTCTAGGAACATAGCACGGATTGCATGTTCCCGGAGACCTGCATATGCGCAGTATACTCTGGAACCAAGCCAGAGCCTACTGACCTGCTAGAGAGGAGGGGTCCCATACGGAGGCTGCACACGGGCCCCCTCCTCTCTTAAAACGCTCATTAGCTAATGGCATATCTCCTGGAGGAGGGGGGCACAATTGCAAAGTGGAAAAGGATAGTGCCAGTGTTTGCATCATCACTGTTTGTATGTTTTGGTTTTCATACCATGGATAACAATGTGCTTTTCATTAAAATCTAGAAATGGGAAAACACATCCCAGCCCACCAACCTAGAATATTTATGTTTTTCTAACTCCAACACTAAGGCCCGTATTCAATTAGCTGCGAAAAGCCGATATCTGCGAAAAAGTTTAGCTGATTGTGACTTTTCGCCAGGCAGAAACTTATCTCCATATTCAATTGCAAAAACGCAATGCAATGTAATAGGCGAAAAAGTTTCGCCTATGAATAGGTGTTGAAAAAAAGTGCAAAATTGCTATTTTGGGGTGCAAGGTGGGAAGACCACTCTGCACCATTGGGACAGCCCCCCAAAGGATAACTGCGTAAAAAAAAAACCCAAAAAAGTGAGAAAGACCCCAAAAAAGCACTTTGCAAATGGGGGCGAAAAAGTGCAAAGTGGGGGTACAAACTTTGAATCTTGTGAAATAGTCTTTTGGGGGGTCTGCAAGTATGTTTTTTGATTACAGGTGTTTATTAGAGGTGCTTTTTTTAGTTTTTTTAAGGCATAACTTTAGCGACTTTAAACCATGCTTGAACCCATTTTCATGTACCCCAAATTTGACAGGGCTACTTATTTTAACCAAAAAAAACTGCTTAGTGCTATTCTTCACCACTAGTGCAAATACGCTAATTAGAAGAACTTGACACACCTTAAGCACCCCAAATAGCTTTATTAGGGCTATTCGGGGGCATGTACATTGATCCCCACTGTGCATCTTTTAGGGGGTGTCAGGCTGATTTCCACAATTCTGACAGTACTTTTGCCTGGTTTGCATTCGCCGGGTTGCGTTTTCACGTGTTTTGGAATGGAATACGGCGAATAGCGGTGGCGCGCACGATAAATTTCCACAGCTAACATACGTGATGTAGGTGAAAAGTCCAGCATGCGTAAAAGTATCGCTGGTGTGAAACTAATTGAATACGGCCCAAAGGGGTAAAACTGAGGTGAGAGTTTTTAGAAGTGAAGATGTTGCCCATAGCAACCAATCAGAATGTAGCTATTATCTTCTAGAAGGTGCTAGGTAAATGTTAAGTAGAATCTGATTGGTTGCTATGGGCAACATCTCCACTTCTAAAAACTCTCACTTTAGTAAATTTACCCCTAAGGGTCTTATATCA
This sequence comes from Taudactylus pleione, assembly GCA_031769625.1. NCBI lineage: Eukaryota > Metazoa > Chordata > Amphibia > Anura > Myobatrachidae > Taudactylus > Taudactylus pleione. The sequence goes on from JAUIMM010000957.1 coordinate 1,978,222, forward strand.
ATTTCTTATCAAATGTTCATAAAGAACCACAAAGCTTTGAAAGATCCTCATGAGCTGAATGGGAGGTGGACATAGAAGAGACCTTGGAGACAGGACAAGCAGCAGCTCCTACCTTTTTGCCCAGGCTGCAGTCCAAATGCCGTGACAGCAGCGCGGTAGCAACCCAGATAATCTTATTCACATCTCCCCCACAAACGCTATCTCTCTATCCTGTGCCCTATGGAATGCCAAGTCAGTCTGTAATAAACTGGTCCCCACTCATGACCTTTTGATCTCCAACTCCCTGAATCTCCTAGCCATTACTGAAACCTGGATCTCACCCTCTGACACCACTTCTCCTGCTGCCCTATGCTCCGGGGGCCTCATCTTCTCCCACAGCCCCCGGCCTGGGGGACGCCATGGTGGTGGTGTTGGGGTCCTTCTATCCACCAGTTATTCCTACCAGCTAATACCCTCTGAACCATCCCTTACATTTCCCACATTTGAGGTTCATGCTATATGCCTCATCCAACCAGTAAACATCAGAGTAGCTGTCATTTACCGTACCCCTGGCTCGCCCTCCAAATTCCTTGACAACTTCGCTTCCTGGCTTCCTCACTTTCTCTCGTCAGATCTTACCTCCATTATCCTAGGTGATTTTAATATTCTTATTGACATTCCCACAGAATCCTCTGCAGCTAAACTCCTTACCCTCACCTCTTCATTTTGTCTCGCCCAATGGACCTCATCACCCTCCCATGTGAGTGGGCACTCACTTGACCTGGTCTTTACTCACCGTTGTGATATTTCTGATTACTCCCATTCCCCGTATCTGACCATCACCTTCTCTCTTTTAACCTATCCCTCTCTCCTTCCCCTCCTTTATCTCCTAAGGCTACCATTATTAAGCGTAACATTGAGGCTATTAACACTATTGCTTTTTCCTCCCTGATGGACTCTCTTCTCTCCCCTATCCTTTCTCTCTCCTGTCCTGAACAAGCTACTTCCCTGTACAATTCCTCCCTTACTACTGCTCTTAACTCTGTTGCGCCGGCAATAACTACTCACCCTCACAGATCCACACCATAACCCTGGCATTCCAAATGCGCCAGATACCTGCAAAAGTGTTCAAGAATTGCCGAGCGTCAGTGGAGAAAATCACGCTCTAAGGCTGACTTCCACCATTTAAAATGTATTCTCTCATCCTACAGTTCTGCCCTGTCCCTCTCCAAACAAACATATTTCAAGAACTTCATCTCCTTCCAGTCCTCAAACCCCCGGCGTCTCTTTGCCACTTTCAACTTCCTCCTCTGCCCTTCCCCTCCTCGCCTCCCCTCCTCGCTCTCTGCCATTGACTTTGCCACCTACTTTACATCATGAGGACATCATATCCCATCAGACCCTCAGCACTCCTCCCCCTCCTTTTCCTGACCACCCCTCCCCTTCTGCCTCACCAACTCTGACATCCTTCTCCCCTGTTTCTGGAGAGGAAGTCATGGCCCTCATCCGGTCCTCCCCTCCTTCCACCTCCCCTCTTGACCCTATCCCTTCCCGTCTCCTCTGTTACCTGTCTCCTTCTGCCTGTTCCCATCTTGCTCACCTCCTTAATTTCTCCCTATCATCTGGCACTGTCCCTTCTGCATTCAAACATGCCCTTGTCTCCCCCATTCTTAAAAAACCTACCCTTGATCCTAACATATTTTCCAATTACAGACACATCTCTCTTCTCCCTTTTGCTTCCAAACTCCTTGAGTGTATTGTTTACAACCGCCTTACCACCTTTCTTTCCTCCCACTCCCTCCTTGACTCATTTCAATCTGGCTTCCGTTCTCTCCACTCCACTGAAACTGCCCTCACAAAAGACAGCAATGACCTCCTTGCTGCCAAATCCAAGGGCCACTACTCTCTGCTCATTCTCCTCTGCTGCATTTGACATTGTAGACCACCCTCTCCTCCTGCAAATCCTCCATCCTCTTGGTTTACGTAGCACTGCCCTCTCCTGGCTTTCCACCTACCTCTCTGATCGTTCCTTCTCTGTGTGCTCTCATGACTTCCACTAACAGTAGGAGTTCCCCAAGGTTCTGTTCTTGCACCTCTCCTTTTCTCCCTATATACGTCCTCTTTATGTGAACTCATAAACTCCTTTGACCTCCGATATCATCTCTATGCTGATGATACTCAAATTTACCTTTCCACCCCTGAGCTCTCCCCCTCGCTCCTTACCCATATCTCCAACTGTCTCTCTGCTGCCTCTTCATGGATGTCCCAGCGCTTTTTTAAACTTAACATGTCTAAGACTGAGCTGATCATCTTTCTACCCTCTTCCACTACCTCACTTCCCACAATTTCATTGTCTATTGATGGCACAACTATCACCTCTAGTCCCAAAGTGCGCTGTCTTGGAGTTATCCTAGACTCCTCCCTCTCATTTAAACCACACATTCAGCACCTCTCGCAGTCCTGCCATTTCCACCTATAAAATATCTCCAGGATTAGACCCTTACTCACCCATTATGCCAGTAAAACCCTCATCCACTCACTGGTCATCTCCAGATTGGACTACTGTAACCTCCTAGCGGGCCTCCCAGTCTCTCACCTCTCTCCACTACAATCAGTTCTCAATGCTGCTGCTCGGCTCATCTTCCTCTCCAGACGTTCTACATCTGCTTCCCCTCTCCTTCAAACCCTACAATGGCTCCCCTTCCCCTTCAGATGCCAATTCAAGGTTCTTACACTCGCCTACAAAGCCCTCACCAAATCCTCTCCCACATACATTTCTGACCTTCTCTCCCTTCACACTCCTGCCCGTCCACATTCGCTCAACAAATGCATGTCGCCTCTCTTGCCAACTGATTACTTCCTCCCACTCCTGCATCCAATATTTTGCCCGCACTGCTCCCTACCTTTGGAATGCTCTCCCTATCAGACTCTCCACCTCTCTACAGATCTTCAAAAGGGCTCTCAAGACCCACTACTTCATCAAGGCCTTCCAGCACTCATCCTAACCCACCTCATGCTCTTTCCTCCCTATCTTCCCCTTCTGTGTCATGCCTGTCTGTCTGCCCCTCCCCTTATAATGTAAGCTCTCACGAGCAGGGACCTCTTCCCTCATGTGCTTCTCTTTACATTTTCTTTGACTCTTTACTCCTCATAAGGGCACCTAACATGTGACTGCCAACTCCCTGCTGCTTATTTTGAGTGTTTAATCGCTATTGCAGCAATGTATATAAATCCTTGTCCTGCACTGTAATGTACTGTAAGTTACTTGTTTCTTGTTCACTTATTAGTTCTATGTACTATGTAAGGCGCTGCGTAACACTTGTGGCGCCATATAAATAAAGGATAATAATAATAATATATCATGCGCATGAAAAGCCGGGGAAAAACAAAAAGGCACATGCGCAGAAAAACTGCATCAGCTAGGAGCAGGATCTGCTGCAGCCCCAAGAAGCCGAATAAGGTTGCCGTAATAAAAGCAGAAGCAGCTTCACATGGGAAAGTCTGGGCTGGCAGTTCCAGGGGAAGGAAACACCTCACCTGGGGGTTGCTTGTCTGACGTGTGATTAGCAGAAAGCGCTTCCAATGAGAAGCCACTGCTCTGCTGCTAATTCACAGACGGAAGGACTGGGGGATCACAGGGGAGTGGCAGATTTTACTGGGGGGGGCTGCAGCTCCTAGGTAAAATCTGACATTGGTCAGAACTGATCTAAAATAAGAGAGCAAATCACCAAGAGCTCTATGGAGCTTATTCAGACCCGGTCGTTAGCTCTATGAGCTCGCAACCGGGTCGATGTTGCTCCAGTACGCATGCGCACGACGGAGCCGGCTCCGTCGTGCGCATGCGCAAGACCAGGCTAACGACGGGTGATCCGTCATTAGGGGTCTCGTAGCAGACGGGGCGAGTTGTCGATGTTGAGTGACAGCTCGCTTTGTTTGCTGGGCGGGCCGGGGGCGTGCCCGGCCAAATGGAGGCGTTCCTGTCGGAACGCTTGCCGTTTGGGGGCAGCCCCACTGACATCATCAGTGATGTCAGTGGGGAGCTTCCTGCTCAAACAGAGCAGGAAGCTCCCTGGGGCTTAAGGTTGACGAGACCCTACCTTAGGGTCTCGTCGTAAGCCCCGATGGTCGCAATGGTCTTGACCATCGCGACCATCACCCTTAGCGGTCGTTAGAGCTGTGGGTGTTTCAGAACGACTGCTTGCATCCTACGACTGCCTCTGAATGAGGCCTTATATGCTTTAAAATAAAGGCCCTCATTCAGAGCCGTACGCTCTGAGCAGAGCGCACGCTCTGCATGAGGGCCGGGCTCCTTTTTCATGGAGCGTCCTCCTGGACGCTCGTATAGCTGTGGGTCACCACCCACAGGCTATACGAGCGTGCATTTTGATGGCCGCGATGGTCGTGACCATCGCGACCATCGAAATTGCGAGCCGGAGCCTACGGTTGAGGTTTTCAACCGCAAGCTCCGGAGTGATTTTGGCTCTATCAGAGCCAAAATCACTCCCACTGACATCACTAGTGATGTCAGTGGGCCGGCTTCTGACGGGAGGCGTTCCCGTGGGAACGCCCCCGTCAGGGAGGCACGCCCCCGGCACGCCCACCAAAGGGGGCGTGCTGTCAATCAACATTGACAGCACGCCCCCTTTGATCGGACACAACGAGCGAAGGAAAGTCCTTCGCTCGTCGTGTCTGGCGCATGCGCACGACGGAGCTCCCTCCGTCGTGCGCATGCTCAGTGCAGACCATCGACCCACTTGCGAGCGTACAGCCGCTCGCGAGTGGGTCTGAATCAGGCCCAAAGATAGTACATACTGTAGTGAGAGGGGTTGTCTCTCACCTGAATTGCCCACATTCTGGTGGAATCCACTCCCTCCAAGGGAGGCTGGAGTGAAACCTGTGTGTTCTGCATTAGTAGTGGAGGTGTGGAATTCCAGGTTTTCACATTCGCACAGACCCAGCTGGAATAATCACTGGAGCATTGGAAGGGTATAAAACTCCCACACACCTGATGCTCCTTGCTCCTGATGCCGAACAAACTAGCCAGGCGATAGGCCACAGGTGGGGGTTAGCATTAGGGTGCCAGGACCTGGAAGGTCCACACACATTAGCACAAGGAGTGCTGTGACATTTATTTTTATGTTTATTAGCTTATTTTCTTTTATGTGCCTGTGTGTATCCAGGCTTATGCTCACGTATGCTAAGGTGCAGTGTCTGCTGCCATTAAAAACACTGTTTTACCGTATACTTGCCTGTCTGGAGTCCTTATTTCTATACCCTGTGTTACAATACATTATAAGATTTTTCTACTGATAGTACCTAGTCCCCCCCACTCACTTCCATGCAATCTAACCTGGCGTTTCTAGGGTGTTAGAGGAACTGAGGAGTGGTAGGTACCATGGTCCACTCCACATATGGTAGCACTGCCATAAGAGTGCTTGTTTTTTGGGTGACTTTTATGCACTTATCAGTTCGATCACAGGTATACTACTACAAAACTGTCTATCTTAAGGTGCCCACACACTAGGGAGATCTGGTGACGATCCGGTATCGTGTCTGATTTCCCTTGAACTCTCCCCGGCAGGCGTGGACCCGATTTTGTGCAAAAACTCTCCAAATTGTCACATGATCTATCGTGCATCGTGTCCGATGATGAAATCGTGAGATCCGATGATGAAATCGTGAGATCGTACATGATAAATCGTGTGCACACCACGATGAATGGTGAGATTGCTCAAAAATGTAAATAATGGGCTTGCTTAAGTCAGGGGTATATAATGGAGGCGCCATTTTAGGTCAGTGCACTTCTGCTCTGTGACTAGTGAGGCTTGGTGCATACCTGCTACTGTACAATGCTATTTTGCTATACTTTTTTTTGCTTTGTTCTACATAGTGTTTTCTTTGCTGCATTCTATATATTCTATCCTGTATTCTGTGCTGATGGATCCCTATCGGTATAGAGTGATGGTTGCTTATGCTGGGTTGAAGGCGATGAAGGAGAGGGCCCAGCATAGGAGGAGAGCATGTTAGACTAAGAAGTCTGTTGGTGGAGATTCGGGAGAACAATCCGGATGACTATCGCAACTACCTGCGCATGGATGATGCCACATTCCAGGAGTTACTGCGTCTGGTGACCCCGTTTATCCAGACGCAGGAGACAAAGCTGCGGAGGGCTATCCCTGCTGAGGAGAGGCTGGTGGCTACCCTGAGGTACCTGGCTACAGGACGGTCACTGGATCTGAATTTTGGGACCCTCATATTCCCTCAGGCTTTGGGCGTCATCATTCCGGAGACCTGCAAGGCTGTAGTGAAAGTGCTGCAGTACCAGTTTTGCAAGGTAAGGAAAAACAACACTATACATTTGTTTCTTGTGAAAGAAAAAAAACTACATTTTTTTGCAAATGTAGAAAAGTACTGTATAAACAGTGTAAAACTGGGTCAAAATTTCAGCCATTATGGCTGCAAGAGATAAAACTGTCTTTATGACAGCAGTATAAACATTGGCATTCCAAACATGGAATACATAACATAGCATTGTGGTTTTGAAGAAAGTCGCTATATGAATTTAAAATGTAAAAGCATTTATAGTGTAAAAACAACATTATCCCCAAATTTTAACAGTCCCAATACCTAGCCTGTTCTATGATATACGGTGGGTCAGATGCCGGATTGAATAGGCCAATACCCACATGGCGCTAGGACAGATTGTGGCCCCGGCTTCCAACAGTCTGTCCTTGCGCCATGTGGGTATTGACCGTATCCAATCAGCATAATCCCCACTGTATACCATAGGGCAGATATTGGGAGTATTAAAATTTGGGGATAATGCAGGCAACAACAACAAAAATCAAAGATTACATTGGTAAAGTCCTGTATTGTCATTGTGGTGGGAGGGTTAGCTGATGGTGGAATAGGCTGCGCCTGGGATGGAGGCATCTCAGAGGCAGCTGGGGTAGGTGAGAAGGGTACAGAGTCGGCAATATATGTCGCTGGGTATAGGTTGTTACTAGGGGTGAGCGGGTTCGGATTTCTGAAATCCGAACCCCCCGAGCCCCCCCCGATCCGAGGCAGATCCGAGTCAGGCTCGACTTTTCCCGCCTGACTCGGATCTGAAATCGAGGCAAAACGTCATCATCCCGCCTTCCGAGTCTCGCGGGTTTTGGATCCAATATAAGGTACCCGCGTCGGCGCCATTTTCTCACTCGGCTGTGGACAGTGAAGAGGGAGGGTGGGAGTTAGGGCTGGCTGGGCTGTGTAGTGTAGTGTAGTGTAGTGCAGAGTAGTGTTGTGCTGCGCTGTGCTGCTGTTGTCCACTACTTCAAAGTCCATAGGGGCTGGCTGTGTTGTGCTGTGCTGCTGTTGTTAATAGGGGCTGTGTCCACTACTTCAAAGTCCATAGGGGCTGGCTGGACTGTGTTGTGCAGTCAGTTCTCCATAGGGGCTGTGTCCACTCCAAAGTCCTGTGCAGTGTCCCAGTCCTAAAGGGGTGCTGTAGTGTTGTCCAGGGGGTGCTCTGTCCATCAGGGGTGCTCCCCCCAAGTGCTAAAAAAATTATATTTTTTGTGTGTTTGTGAATTGTGTGCGCAGTAGCCGCACGTGCATCAACAAAGTAGTGCCAAGCGTGCGCCTGTGTCATAAGTAAAGGGCCAGCTGGCTTGACCGTTAAAGGGTGCTGTAACCCCCAAAGTACACTCCAGTCCAAACCAAAAAAAAAAATATTTTCTGTGTTTGTGAATTGTGTGCACAGTAGCCGCACGTGCATCAACAAAGTAGTGCCAAGCTTGCGCCTGTGTCATAAGTAAAGGGCCGGCTGGCTTGACCGTTAAAGGGTGCTGTAACCCCCAAAGTACACTCCAAACCAAAAAAAATATATTTTCTGTGTTTGTGAATTGTGTGCGCAGTAGCCGCACGTGCATCAACAAAGTAGTGCCAAGCGTGCGCCTGTGTCATAAGTAAAGGGCCGGCTGGCTTGACCGTTAAAGGGTGCTGTAACCCCCAAAGTACACTCCAGTCCAAACCAAAAAAAGAATTATTTTCTGTGTTTGTGAATTGTGTGCGCAGTAGCCGCACGTGCATCAACAAAGTAGTGCCAAGTGTGCGCCTGTGTCATAAGTAAAGGGCCGGCTGGCTTGACCGTTAAAGGGTGCTGTAACCCCCAAAGTACACTCCAGTCCAAACCAAAAAAAAATATATTTTCTGTGTTTGTGAATTGTGTGCACAGTAGCCGCACGTGCATCAACAAAGTAGTGCCAAGCGTGCGCCTGTGTCATAAGTAAAGGGCCGGCTGGCTTGACCATTAAAGGGTGCTGTAACCCCCAAAGTACACTCCAGTCCAAACCAAAAAAGAATTATTTTCTGTGTTTGTGAATTGTGTGCGCAGTAGCCGCACGTGCATCAACAAAGGAGCAGCGCCAAGGGTGCGCCTGTGTCCCATAAGTAAAGAGCCAGCTGGCTCATTTCTTAAAGGCTGGTGTAACCCACAAAGTGCACTACTCTCCAGCAAAAATAAAAAAATATTTTCTGTGTTTAGCCGCACGTATATATCAAATCGATATAACATAAATGGAGGACCAAACTTTCTCCGATAAAAATAAAATAGAGAAAGATCAAGAACCACTTCCTCCTAGTGCTGAAGCTGCTGCCACTAGTCATGACATAGACGATAACATGCCATCAACGTCGTCTGCCAAGGCCGATGCCCAATGTCATAATAGAGGGCACATACAATCCCAAATGACAAAGTTCAGGAAAATGACCTTGAAAAAAACATTTAAATCAGCTGAAGAGAAACGTAAACTTGCCAATATGCCATTTACGACACGGAGTGGCAAGGAATGGCTAAGGTCGATCCCTAGTATGTTCATGACTAGTGGTTCAGCTTCACATGATGATGGAAGCCCTCCTCCCACTAAAAAAATCAAAAGAGTTAAGCTGGCAAAAGCACAGCGAAGAACTGTGCTTTCTAAGAAGATATCACAAATCCCCAAGGAGAGTCCAAGTGTGGTGGTGGTTGCGATGCCTGACCTTCCCAGCACTGGACGGGAAGAGGTGGCTCTTTCCACCATTTGCACGCCCCCTGCAAGTGCTGAAAGGAGCACCCACAGTCCACTTGCTGATATGCAAATTGAAGATGTCACTGTTGAAGTACAACAGGATGAGGATACTGTAGCTGGCGCTGAGGAGGAAGTTGGCGAGGAGGATTCTGATGGTGATGTGGTTTGTTTAAATCAGGCTCCGGGGGAGACAGTTGTTGTCCGTGGGATGAAAAAGCCCATCACGGTCATGCCTGGGCAGAAGACCAAACATTCCACCTCTTTGGTCTGGCAATATTTCTATCCAAATCCGGACAACAACTGTCTTGCCATATGTACCTTATGTAAAGGTGGAATAAGTAGGGGTAGGGACGTTAACCACCTAGGAACATCCTCCCTTATACGGCACCTGCAGCGCGTTCATAATAAGTTACTGTCAAGTTCAGAAACTTTGGCTAAGACCGTAAGCAGTCCAGGGACACCTAAATCCCGTTGTCCTGTTGTATCCAAGCGCCTGCAAACCACACCGTCAACTCCCTCCTCGTCAATTTCCTCCTTAGTCAGGATCGGAAGTAGTCCTGCAGGCCATGTCACTGGCATGACTGACTCTCCTATCGGGGATTCCTCCGGAGGATCCTGCATTGCTACGCCTCCTGCTGCCGCTGCTGCTGTTGCTGCTGCTGGGAGTCATTCATCATCCCAGAGAGGAAGTAGGAACACCACTACTTTTACTAAACAATTGACCCTCCAACAGTCCTTAGCGAGGAGGATGAAGTACGTGTGTCCCCGGTTCCAAATCCCGACTAGATTCCACTTCACTAGGCAGGCGATACCGAGACTGTACAGAAACGTCTGAAAAAGTGACCTCAGTGTCCTGAAAAATGCTGTTGTACCCAATGTCCACTTAACCACGGACATGTGGACAAGTGGAACAGGGCAGACTAAGGACTATATGACTGTGACAGCCCACTGGGTAGATGTATCACCTTACGCAGCAACAGCAGCAGCGTCACCAGTCGCAGCATCTCAGAAACGCCAGCTCGTTCCAAGGCAGGCTACGCTGTGTATCACCGGTTTCAGTAAGATGCACACCGCCAACAACCTCTTAGAGAAACTGAGGGAAATCATCGCCCAGTGGCTTACCCCACTTAGACTCTCCTGGGGATTTGTGATATCTGACAACGCCACCAATATTGTGCGGGCATTACATCTGGGCAAATTCCAGCATGTCCCATGTTTTGCTCACACAATAAACTTGGTGGTGCAGAATTTTCTGCAAAGCGACAGGGGCGTGTAGGAGACGCTTTGGGTGGCCCGAAAAATTTCTGCCCACTTTCGCCATTCAGCGACTGCGTGCCGAAGACTGGAGCGCCAGCAAACACTTTTCAACCTGCCCCGCCATCACCTGAAGCAAGAGGTTGTGACGCGGTGGAACTCAACCCTCTATATGCTTCAGAGGATGGAGGAGCAGCAAAAGGCCATTCAAGCCTATACATCCACCTATGACATAGGCAAAGGAGGGGGTATGCACCTGACTCAAGCGCAGTGGAGAATGATTTCCGTGTTGTGCAAGGTTCTCCAGCCCTTCGAACTTGCCACACGTGAAGTCAGTTCAGACACTGCCAGCTTGAGTCAGGTCATTCCCCTCATCAGGCTTTTGCAGAAGCAGCTGGAGAAAGTGAAGGAGGAGCTAAGACGGAGTGATTCCGCTCGGCATGTGGGACTTGTGGATGAAGCCCTTCATTCGCTTTGCCAGGATTCCAGGGTGGTCAATCTGTTGAAATCAGACCACTACATTTTGGCCACCGTGCTCGATCCTAGGTTTAAAGCCTATGTGGTGTCTCTCTTTCCGGCTGACACAAGCCTGCAGAGGTGCAAAGACCTGCTGGTGAACACACTGTCAGCTGAAGCGGAACGTGACACGTCAACAGCTCCTTCATTTTCTCCTGCAACTGGGGCTGCCAGGAAAAAACTTAGGTATCCTAAGCAACCCGCTGGCGGTGATGCAGGGCAGGCAGGACCAAGTTTGGATATCTGGTCCGGACTGAAGGACCTGGCAACAATTTCTGACATGTCTACTGTCACTGTATATGATACTGTCACCATTGACAGAATGGTGGAGGATTACATCGGTGACAGCATCCAAGTAGGCATGTCAGACAGTCCATACCTGTACTGGCAGGAAAAAGAGGCAATTTGGAGGCCCCTGTACAAACTGGCTCTATTTTACCTGAGTTGCCCCCCCTCCAGTGTGTACTCCGAAAGAGTGTTTAGTGCAGCCGGGAACCTTGTCAGCGAAAGGCGTAGGAGGTTGCTTCCACAGAATGTGGAGAAGATGATGTTCATCAAAATGAATTATCAGCTCTTCCAGGGAGACCAGCCTCCAGAAAGTACAGAGGGACCTGTGATGGTGGATTCAAGTGGGGACGAGTTAATACTTTGTGAGGATGAGGATGTACACACTGAAGAGGGTGAGGAATCGGTGGATGAGGAGGATGAGGATGACATCTTGCCTCCGTAGAGCCAGTTTGTGCAGGGACAGATTAATTGCCAGCTTGTTTTGTGCGGGCCCAACGAACCAATCATTTCAGCCACAGTTGTGTGGCAGACCCTGGCGCTGAAATGATTGGTTTGTTAAAGTGTGCATGTCCTGTTTATACAACATAAGGGTGGGTGGGAAGGCCCAAGGACAATTCCATCTTGCACCTCTTTTTTTTCTTTGCATTATGTACAGTTTGGGGCCTAGTTTTTCAAACTGCCATCCTGTCTGCCACTGCAGTATCATGCCTAGATGGGTCACGTGTTTGTGCCGCCCACTCGTGTCGCTTAGCATAGTCATCCAGCTACCTCGGTGCAACCTTTTGGACATAAAAACACTATTGTGAGGTGTTCAGAATAGACTGGAAATGAGTGGAAATTAAGGTTATTGAGGTTAATAATAGCATAGGAGCAGAAAAACCTACAAATTCTGTGATTTTAGCTGTTTTTATGCTTTTTTTCAAAAAAATACAGATCCAAAACACAAAACCCAGAACCCAAAACACGGAAGGGTGGTTTTGGCAAAACCAATCCAGATCCAAAACACGAAGAAAGATCCAGATCCAAAACCAAAACACAAAACGCGAAAAGTGGCCGGTGCACACCCCTAGTTGTTACCCATCGCCCTGATGAGCAATTCATACGCGAGCCGCTGTAATTGATGTTGCGTTTCATCACTCATCTTCCGTATTGGGGATATTAATATGAGTGGTAAAATTATCAAGATGATCTGGGGGCCTTCTTAACAGCTCCTCTGCTTGTTGCAGAAATGTGTCCACATTATCTTTGTTTTGTGTCTTTTTCGCAGAACGTTTTCTTTTTTGCTGGATAGGTGCTGGGGGTGTTGTGGTTGGTGGTGTGCATTGGGATAAACACACATCCCCCTCACTGTCTGCAATGCAGCTTAAATCAGGCGTAGACCCCAAATGTAGTTCTTGTGTTGGAGTCTGTGGCCCTCATTCAGAGCCGGACGCTCTGACCAGAGCGCTCGCTCTGAATGAGGGCCGTCCTCCATAAAAATGGAGCGTCCTCCTGGACGCTCGTATAGCTGTGGGTCACCACCCACAGCACATACGAGCGTGCAGGATGATGGTCGCGATGGTCTTGACCATCGCGACCATCGCCAGTGCGACCAGAAGCCTGTGGTCGGGGTTTTCGACCACAAGCCCTGGAGTGATTTTGGCTCTATCAGAGCCAAAATCACTCCCACTGACATCACTAGTGATGTCAGTGGGGCCGGCTTCAGACGGTAGGCGTTCCCTTGGGATTCTGACTTCAGTGTTGCATCATGGTAGAATTGCCAGCTGTATTCAACGCGATAAGTTTCTTCGCCTTATTGGAGTAGTCGCGACTATTAATCCTCCATAGACACTCCTTTGCCTCCCAAAGTTCCAGGAATCCTGAGATGAACTCGCGTTCCTGATTCATAGACATTTCTGTTTGGGAAAATGAAATAAGTAAAAATATGGACGTATACAATGTTAAAAAAAAAATAAAATATATATATATATATATATATATTACATTTTAAAAATTGTTTGGTTATGTTGTTATGGTGTTTTACATTTTGGAGATCCTATTTGCATTTTAAAATATTTTATTTTTAAAAATCCAGTAATTTTCTTGAGTCAGTGGTGCTGAGTGGGTGGGCGATGCATTAAACACATATAGGTGCAGAGTGGGTGGGCGATGCATTAAACACATATAGGTGCTGAGTGGGTGGGCGATGCATTAAACATATATAGGTGCTGAGTGGGTGGGCGATGCATTAAACACATATAGGTGCAGAGTGGGTGGGTGATGCATTAAACACATATAGGTGCAGAGTGGGCGGGCGATGCATTAAACACACATAGGTGCTGAGTGAGCGGGCGATGTATTAAACACATATAGGTGCAGAGTGGGTGGGCGATGCATTAAACAAATATAGGTGCTGAGTGGGTGGGCGATGCATTAAACACATATAGGTGCTGAGTGGGTGGGCGATGCATTAAACACATATAGGTGCTGAGTGGGTGGGCGATGCATTAAACACATATAGGTGCTGAGTGGGTGGGCGATGCATTAAACACATTGGTGGCCAGTGGGTCACATTCATTGGTGGACAGGGTCTGCATATACATTGATGCTCTGTACAAATATACTCACCAAATTCCCGCTTCCACGATCGCGTCCTTGAAGTCACAATGCCCCACAATATGAAGACTGGGCATGTACAGGGGTATGTCAGTCAAGTGATGGAATGGACGATAGATCGTGCATTGGATTGTGAGTACAAACACACGTACGATCTGCACCACATCGAGTCCTAGATTGGCAAATCTTGCATGCAGCAGACAAGATCTGAAGATGCGATATACAACCAGCGGGGACGCGCATTGGCATCGTAATCGTGAGTGGACACTCATGATTAGGACATATTTTACATGATCTGTCGTCCCAATGAATCGGATTCGCAATGATCGTGTAAAAATATAGCCTAGTGTGTGGGCATCTTTACTCTTTTCTACCTTGCACCCTCACAGATACTCCTAAACATTTGACTTTGGACATATCTGAAATGCTGCAAATTGCTCCAAAGCAAGTAACTGGAAGCAAGCCAAACACCAATTAATAAGATTTGGCAAGTGTACTGCCGAGTATCCATTCCATGATCAACTGGATCAAATAGTCAGTGCTGCTCCCAATGGCGGGCTGGGCCGGGTGGCAGGGTGCCATGTCCCCCCCGGGCCGCAGCGTCATACGGGCCGCGGGCAGTCTGTGTCACTGTGACACAGACTGCACCGCGTGTGTAGCGCTGACCGGACGGAGTTCGGTCAGCGCTACACAGCACAAACACACAGCCGCCGGAGCCGGCAGCTGTGTGTTTGCTGTAATCAGCAGCCGTTGAGAGTCTGTCAGACTCTCATCAGCTGCTGCTGCTCCCACTGCGGGAGCCATCTTCCGGCTCCCGCAGTGGGTAATGGGAGAGACGTCATGAGTAATGACGTCTCTCCCATGCAAAGCGGCCGGAGGAGCTGTTAGCGGCGGGACCAGGAGCGGGAGTTTCAGGTAAGTGATTTTTTTTTTTATTAAGTCTCTCTCTACTGGGGGGGGGGACTACTGGGGGCACTACCAGGGGGGGATTACTATGGGGGCACTGCCAAGGGGGGATTACTACTGGGGGCGCTACCAGGGGGGTGGATTACTACCGGGGGCAGTACAAGGGGGGGGACTACTACTTATGGGGGCACTACAAGGGGGGACTACTACTACTGGGGGAACTACAAGGGGGGACTATTACTACTGGGGGCACTACAAGGGGGGCTACTACTGGGGGCACTACAAAGGGGGGGACTACTACTACTCGGGGCACTACAAAAGGGGGGGACTACTACTACTGGGGGCACTACAAAGGGGGGGACTACTACTACTGGGGGCACTACAAGGGGGGGACTACTACTACTGGGGGCACTACAAGGGGGGCTACTACTGGGGGCGCTACAAGGGGGTACTACTACTACTGAGGGCACTACAAGGGGGGGACTACTACTAGGGGCACTACAAGGGGAGGGGACTACTACTAGGGGCACTGCATAGGGGGGAGGGGACTACTACTAGGGGCACTACATAAGGGGAGGGGACTACCACTGGGGGCACTGCATCGAGGGACCACTGCTGGGGGCTCTATATAAAGGGCAATACTGGGGGTACTGCATAGGGGGGGAGACTACAACTGGTGCCACTATTTAAGGGGCATTGCATAAGGGTTACCACTATTGGGGGCACTGCATGGGGGGTGGACTGCTACTGGGCGCACTATATAAGGGGCACTGCATAGGGGGTACCACTATTGGGGGCACTATATAAGGGGCTTACTACTGGGGGCACAAGTGGCACTGCACGGGGGGACCACTACTGGGGGCACTATATAAGGGGCTTACTACTGGGGGCACTGCATAGGGGGATCACTACTGGGGGCACTACTGGAGGCCTGCATAAGGGTGTTCTCTCCTGTGGCACACGGGGGCACTGCATATGGGCACTACGACAGGGGGCTGCCCCTAATCTTATTTTCACCTTACATTAATCCCATATGGACCTGCCTCCTCCCTGAAACATTTGAGGGGGAGGCGCCGTAGCACGCACGTTCTTCGGGCACCCTGGCTACACGCTACTCCTCTGCCAGGGTCGCCTGCATGCATTTGCCCCCCAGGCTAAAAGTTGCCAGCCAGCCCCTGGCTGCTCCCCTAGGTGTATATTTACTAAAGTGAGGGTTTTTAGAAGTGGAGTTGTTGTCCATAGCAACCATTCAGATTCTACTTATTTATCTAGCAACTTCTAGAGGATAATAGCTAGAATCTGATTTGTTGCTATGAGCAACAACTTCACTTCTAAAAACCTGCAAATTAGTAAATATAACCCCTAGAATCTGCATAACAAATGAGTACAATCCAATGCACTATAAGCCCCAGATCTTTCTCTTCACTCTGATTCCTAACCCTATGATCAGTTATCATTGTAACAATACATTAAATTGTTATTTAGGTGTGATTCAGGCACTAGGGAAAAAGTGGTGACTTTTGTTCCTGCTTATCTATTTTCTCTGGCGTTCTTCTTTGATAGCAATGCGCCAATGATTGATTGATTCCTAATGCGCCCCGCATTGTGAAAGCGGGAACCTGTCATGCTCCAGCTCATGGGCGCTTCCGGGTGCCTTAAGCCCAGGACTCGAGAGATGAACCCGGGGCCGGCGCTTCCACATATTGCTTGGGTCTTGTAGCCGTGGATCTTGTAAGCTGCGGCTACCATTCTTGCATTCCTCCGCCTTCCAGACCACACACTTCTGGCTTGCACTGTACTCATCCCATTTCAGCACTGTCCTCTACCCAGCCCTCAACTCCTCTCAACACTGTTGTCATCCTATAGCAACACTGTCTCCACACTCCCCAAATTTTATCTCATTACTGTTCTCATCCTATCTCAGCATGGTCTACTCCCCAGCTCTCAACCCATCTGAGCACTGTCCCTACCCCAGCTTCCACTCAATCTGAACACCGTCCCCTCCCCAGCTTTCACCCCATCTCAGCATTGTCCTCTCCCCAGCTTCCATGTCATTTGAGCACTGTACTCTCCCCAGCTGTCACCCCATCTCAGCATTGTCCCCTCCCCAGCTCTCACCCCATTTGAGCAACGTCCCCTCCCCAGCTGTCACCCTATCTCAGCACTATCACCCCATCTCAGCACTGTCCCCTCCCCAGCTGTTACCCCATCTAAGCATTTTCTCCTTCCCAGCTGTCACCCCCATTTCAGCATTGTCTCCTCCACAGCTTTCGCCCTATTCCGGCCTCAGGGACATACACTTCCCCTGGCTCCAGAGACATACACTCCCCACCCTACCCCCGGGCCCAGAGTCATACAATCCCACCCAGCCCCAGAGACATACACTCCCCACTCTACCCCCAGCCCCAAAGATATACAGCACATCCCCCGGCCCGGGGATATACACTAACTCCCCCATCGCCTCTGGAGCATACACTACATCCCCCACTCCAGCCTAAGGGACATACACTATTTCCTCCACCAGTCCAAGGGACATAAATCACCCACCCTGCCCCACAGCCTGCAAGACATACAGCCCTCCCCCCGGGCCTCTGTGTCCAGATCGATTTATCCTGCAGCACCTGTGTTGGTACTTTTGCCTGCCCGGGCACCGCAATAATCACACTAAACTACAGCTCCCGACAGCTCTTGTGCCTGGAGCTAAACAGCTGAATACACATTGCTCTCAGAGTGCGGAGTCAAGCATGTCAGCAAGTACTGCAGACAGGTCAGTCTTCTGTGGGGGGCTGAGGCAGTTATGTATGTTTTATTTTTTTCCTGTGGGGGCCAATGTGTTTTCTTTTTCCCTGTAGGGGCCAATGTATGTTTTTTTTTTCCTGTGGGAGCCAATGTGTTTTATTTTCTCCCTGTGGGGGCCAATGAGTTTTATTGTTTTCTGTAGGGGCCAATGTGTTTGTATTTTGTCTGTGGGGGCCAACGTGTGTGTTTTTTTCCTGTGGGTGCCTTATGCGATGCTTTTCAGCTGCGTATGAATGAGTTGCACCGCGCATGTGTCCCGATGGTTGTTGTACAGAGTCGCAATACAGATTCGATTCAGTGATGTGCAGTGAGGTGAATGGCTGGGGAGGCACACGTAAAAAAACACAGTTTTTTTATAACAAAACTCTTGAGCACGACAGGGAATATGATAGGGGATCTGCCTCCCCTTACCGCACGTTCCTGATTCAGATACATGCACCAAGGTGTGTATTAGAAATGTGCTGGACTTTCCTAGGTGGTCACAGGTAGTTGGCTAACCAGGTGCAGATGTAAAGTAGTATGGGAGTGGCATAGGAGTGACATGGGCGTGTTGATGAAAGAGACGATGAATTGCTCACATTGGAGGCCATACACAGTTCTACACCTAGTATAGGGCTGGAGAAAGTTTCAATGGTTCGACTGATAGTGCCATGTAAAGATGCACAAAGCATGATTGCAGCGTCTGTGAGAATTGAACTATAAAGATATATAGTATAAAGGGCGCTGCGATGGGTGGTCTTTCCAAGCAGCTGCAAAAGGGAGGTAGTCAGCCTCCTATACAATAGTAAAAGAAAAAAGGGGATATGCAGCGCTAATGAATACACAAATTTAATACAAAAACAATGACTAAAACAATGTACCTTGAAAAAGCTACCTGATGGTAGCGAAACGCGTTGGTAGCTTTCCCTGACTTAGGCACTTATCATTGGGACACTTCTAAGGATACATACTGGAGCCTGCATTGGAGTTGGGACGCACTTTCATTCCAGCACTGATTTCCCAGAGGTATTTCCTTGCGTTGGATGTTCGCCGGTTGTGATGCCCTCGCTAATTACAGGATCCTCATTTCATCTGGACTTAAGCTGGTAAATCATTTCCCCATTGTTGGACTTACAACTACACTCCAGTTTTGCCTGAAAGACATTGTCTTCCATGTTCATGTCCTATATTATTGCTGCAGCAATCAGTGCCTACAGGGTTATTATAATGCATGATTTAACTGTTTTATGAAAATTGTTTTTTTAACAACCCTTTTAGTGAATCCATACTCATCTGTGTATAATTACTGTGTATTAGTCATTGTTTTTGTATTAAATTTGTGTATTCATTAGCGCTGCATATCCCCTTTTTTCTTTTATGATTGCAGCGTCTGTAGACACTGAAGGGCCTGATTCAGAGGTGCTCGCTGTTTGCTGATTCAGGTTGTTTTTGTTTGTTTTTTGTTTCGGCCTCCAGGCCGCTCGCAAAGCTGTGGTTGACCACCCACAACTAGTGCGAGTGGCCTGTCGGATGGTAGCGGTTATCGCGACCATCGGGCTAGCGACGAGACCCTGTGGGAGGGTCTTGGCTCCTGCAAGCCCAAGTGGATTTCCTGCTCTAATAGAGCAGGAAGTCCACTACTGACATCACGAGTGATGTCAGTAGGGCTGCCCACAAATGGCAGGCGTTCCTAAGGGAACGTCTGCATTTGTGCAGCCACCCCCCCGCCTACAAAACAGGGCGAGCTGTCAATCAATATCGACAGCCAGCCCCATCTTGTAGTGAGCCCCGGAGTGACGGAGCTGCCGTCGCTCGCGCATGCGCATGAAGGAGGCGGCGCATGCGCAGTGGGGGAACATTGACCCGCTTGTGAGGACTGTGCGCTCGCGAGTGGGTCTGAATCAGGCTCTGAATGCGGACACACGGATGTACACCAGGGAAGACTTAGAGCTGCTTCCATAAATTTCCTGGGCTGAGTTTTCCAACCCAATCCGCCCCTGGTACACTGCAATTTAGATTTGGGTTTGGACACGCCCAGTGCGGTTGTGAAACTGCGGCTGCAGCACAGTCCCAAAATAAAAGAGGGGAGCCACCCCAACTGCACCCCAAAATGCTGGCGGGCTGTCCCTACATGCAGCACAGGACAGCAGCAATGGATCAGCTCATCCCTCAGACTAAGGTGCCATCAATCTTCCATTGGCTAGCTAACTAACTGCCCACCTTCCCCCCCAGTGACGCAGAGTCTGTGTCACTGGGGGGCGAGCAGATTGCTAGCCAATGAAAGCTGCAGCCCCAGCTTCACAACCACCACTGGACATGCATCTCCCAAATCTAAGTCTCTAAAACATGGTTTTGTGCAAAGTTACTTGCTTTTGCTTTGCTTCCAAATTTGAATTGGCCCCTGAGCCTCATTTCTGTCTTCTTCCTGTTAGGGCAGGGATGTTCCTACCTGTCAGCACCTGCAGCTAGCGGAATACATATGATTGACTGGCGGTCGGGATGCCGGCGGTCAGAAGACCGACAGCAGCATCACGATGTTCAGGATCTCAACAGGGGCCGTTAAGTAGCCTAACCCTCCCTCTCTCCCCCCCTAACAGTAACCCTCCACTCCATGGTGCCTAACCCTAACCGCCCCCCGATGGTGCCTAACCCTAATCTCCCGCTGGTGGTGCCTAGACCTAACCCCCCTTCCCGCACTCAACCTAACCCTCACTGGGTGGTGCCTAACCCTAACCTCCCCTGGTGGTGCCTAACCCCCCTCCCCACAGTGTAACCCTCCCCGGTTGGTGCATAACCCTAACCCACCTCGGGAGGTCCCTAAACTTAACCCCCCATCCCCGGCCTAACTTTAACCCTAACCCATATACTTACCATCGGGATGCCGGCAGTCGGAATGTCGACGTCGGTATCTTGATCTCTTTGGGATGGTGATATCGGCATTCTGACGGGCATCAAGATTCCGGCGTCAGTATATTGACGTCCGGCATCTCGTCCGCCTGCATCCTGCAGCTAACACGCCACCACGACCATCCGTGGAACCTTTCCTCTTCTCCCCAGCTGCAGGTACTTATAGAAGTGCTTATAGAGCAAACAATCCTGTCCCAACAGATTTCCTCCCTGCAAATCCCCCCCCCCCCATGCCCAAGAGGGGAAATTGAGCACAGAGATGAAAGATACTAACAGGGGGAAGGCGGGGATAGAGGCGAAAAAGGCAGATGTGGGGTGGATGTGTGAGGAGGACAGAGATTAGAGATGGGGAGAGGTGAGTGGGACAGAGATAAGAGACAGGTAGACGGGGGTGTGATGGAGGGTGAGAGGGACTGAGATGAAAGATGGCTAAGTGAGGGGGACAGAGATGAGGGGCAGAGAGAAAGGTAGGTGAGGAGGACAGAGATGAAATACACAGAGGTGGGGGAGGGTGACTGGGACAGAAATGAGAGAAGGAAGATGGGGGTGAGGGGGACAGAGATGAGAGATGGGCCTTTTTCCCTGAGGCCAAATCAGGTTGGGGAAATCAATATCCATTTAAATGGGCCACTGAGAATTGCATCACCTATTTGGGAGTGAAGATACCGTCACACCCCACCAAACTATATGACGCTAACTTTTCTCCCCTTATGTCACGGACCTTCTTAGATTCTAATAGATGGTCACATCTTCCTCTATCTTATTTAGGCAGATGCCATCTCTACAAAATGATCTGTTTCCCTAGATTTCTTTATCTCTTACAAATGTTCCCAATAATACCATGTAAAACAGATTTAGCAACACTAAATAAAGCTTTAACAAAACTTATATGGGCAGGTAAACGCCCCAGAGTATCTTTGTTTAAATTACAGCAAAAACTAAATGTGGGGGTTGTTAATTTGCTTACGTACTTATGCTCTAGATGCAAACTACAGAGTGGCACTAGATTGGATTGGAGGCTCGGATGTCTATATGAAACGACAGGTAGAACAAGCCTTTATCCCTGACTTCAATTTGACTTCCCTATTGCACACCCCATCTTTCCCAACTTTGATAAAAGAGAATATCCTGCTACAATCTACGTGTATGGCTTGGAGATTAATTAGATCCAATCTGAAAGTTTCAAAAACACAGTCTCTATTTTTACCATTATGGGTCAATCCAAAATTTATTCCGAATGAAACCTCTTCAATTTTCAAGAGGTGGCATGATGCAGGATTATGTTATGTATATAAATTTTTAAATATTGATAATTCCTCGCCTATATCTTGTTCACAGCTACAAGATAAATTTCCCCTCCTTTCAATACCATTATTTCCCTTTTTACAAGCGGTGAGCTATGCTCAAAAAATACTTCAAGGTTCAAAGCTAGATCAGCTCTGCTCTCTAGACAGGGTCTTACTTTTTAAACTTAAGATCCTCTTTCTACCTCATCTATCTATGCATATGCTCGCCCTACCCTTAATATAGAAACCGGCTCCACAGGTTTATTTAAATGGAAGATAGACTTCCCTGAAATTTCCATGAAGGATATGCTAGAGGCTTACATGAAGCTAAATAATTGTTTGTCTTCATCCTCTTACACCGAAATGCATCAACATTTTTTACATAGAACCTACTTCACCCCAAAATGAAAATATATCATAGGAGATGCGGTAGATTCTAATTGTTACAAATGTGGGACCCCTGATGCAGATATTGGCCCTCGCTCTGAATCAGGGCGTTTTTTTTTTACGGGAGCCAGCCTCCTGGCCGCTCGCTAAGCTGTGGGTGACCACCCACAGCTTTTGCGAGCGGCCAGGTGATGGTCGCGATGGTCTCGACCATCGCGACCATCGGGCTTGCGATGAGAACTTTGTGGTAGTGTCTTGTCTGCTGCAAGCCCCAGTGAGCTTCCGGCTCTAATAGAGCCGGAAGCTCACTACTGATATCACTGGTGATGTCAGTAGGGCCCCCAAATGGCAAGCGTTCCTTCGAGAACGCCTCAGTTTGCACAGCCACCCTCTCTCCCCGCCTACAAAACGGGGCGAGCTGTCAATCAATATCGACAGCCGCCCCGCCTTGTAGTGAGCCCAGGAGCGACGGAGCTGCCGTCGCTCACTGGGGCTCGCGAATATTAAGATCTCATTAATTCCGCTGTAATAGCCTATTATGACAGAGAAGCATGTCAGCTTATCAAGTACATTCTATAAAATAATAGCTAGAAGCTGATTGGTTGCAATGGGTAACGTCTCCACCTGTCCTCTTTAGCAGGGCCGAAACTAGGATTTTTGAAACCCGGGGCAAGACAGTAATTTGGCACCCCCCCTGGTAATTCCCCCATAGTAATGTCCCCTTCAGAAGTGCACCTATAGTAATGCCCCTGAGATAATGCCCCTGTAGTAGTGCCCATATAGTAATGCCCCTGTAGTAGTGCCCCCATAGTAATGCCCCTGTAGAGCCCATATGGTAAGGCCCCCATAGTAATGCCCCTGTAGTGCCCATATGGTAATGCCCCTGTAGTGCCCTAATTGTAATGCCCCTGTAGTGCCCTTATAGGAATGCCCCTGTAGTGCCCAATATGTTAATGTCCCTGTAGTGCCCTTATAGTAATGACCCTGTAGTGCCCTTATAGTAAAGCCCCTGTAATTCCCTTATAGTAATGCCCCTGTAATGCCCTTATAGTATTGCCCCTGTAGTGCCGCTTTTTACATACACACACACAAAAAGAAAAAAACTCAATACTTACTTTAAACCCTGCTCCTGCGTCCACCGCCGTCCGGTCCGCCCGGCAGCTCACCGGAACTATGGGAGAGACGTCATGACATCTCCCATAGTGCCCGGGCCATGGGGAGAGCTGGAAGCTGGAGTTCAGGAAAGAACTCCAGCCCCCGGCTACCACGGCGCTGCAGGGAAGGAGCTGGGCGCCCGCTGGTAATAAAATCTCAGTGGGCATCCGACTTGGAGCCTCCCTGCAGCACCAGGCTGGGTCACATGCACTTCCAACCCCCCCCCTAGTTGCGGCCCTGTCTTTAGAAGGTTTGATACATCTCCCCCACTGACTCATATAACTCAGCAATAAATTGTACCTTTTTAAACTCTCAGTACATTGAATATACTGTAGACGGCGGGATGTAATAGTGTGCGAGTTTGAGGGTGCAAATTTAACTGGCATGCGAGTTAAACTGTGGGTGACCCTGCACCTTGTAATGCGACTTTCATTACAAGGTGTGAGTTAGACAGAAGCCTTCACAGATCAGTGAGATCCGTGAAGGCTTCTGTGTGAAAAAGAGTAAAATGTTAAAATAAAATAAAAAATGATGTGGGGTCCCCCCCTAAATGCACAACCAGCACCGGGCTTTTTTGAACCAGTCCTGGTTGTGAAAATACAGGGGAAAAAAGATGTACGGGTGCCCCATATTTTCATCAACCAGCACCAGGCTCAAGACTGGATGCAAGACACATCCTGCCGCCCTTCGCATGCATGCTGGCGATGGTAACGATGGTATGCATGATGAGCACCGCAAAGGTAAGAGCGGCCCATGCCGCAATGGAGGTACACCAGGATCATGCGCAGAAGGACGTATGCACCGCGGGGGAAGGGGGGGGTGCTGGGAAGGATCCGATCGGATCTCTCTCATCACTCTCCTGATAGAAGACCGTAGGCTTCTAGGGGTGATGCCATCAAGAAGATGGCGTTACCCACCGCAACCAAGCCCCGGAGTGAATCGCATTCCGGGGCTTGGTGCATATGAGAAATGCAGTCAAACCCTTTTTGGGGTTTGACCGCATTTCTCAGGTTGCTGCATCCCACCCTCAGTGAGCTAGTCTGGATTGTAGAAATATGGATGACAAAATATGTAAGGGTCCCCTGTACTAGCCATGACCAGCACCGGACACTTTCTAGCGGGAGTATAATACTGCAGCCGTGGGACACAATTTATGGAGTAATTCATCACCCCATGGCAGTCAGCCCAGGCCAGGGATCCTTGGGAGGTGGGCCAATAAAGGGGTCTTCCCTCTCCAGGGCACCCCTGGGCGGTGGGTGCTGGGTTGATTGTCTAAAAAATAGATTGTCTTACAGGAAAACTAGTGGTCCCAGCAAGCCTGCTAGTACTTGGAGAACAACAATTACTAGCATGCAGGACATTAAGGGCCCGCTGGTGCCTCTAGTTCACCTGCAAAAGAAATATTAAAAGAAAGACAGGACACACACCGAAGGTTTTAATCTTTTATTACATATACACTCACTCACACTCACTCACATGCACTCACACTACATACTTACCTAGCGTCGGTCTGTCCCCTTCTCCAGTAGAATCCACATCGGTACCTGTAAAATAAAAAAACAAACTCACCCACACCTTGGTTTTGGTCCTGTTTGTTCCATGTACACATCCACCATCTACAGCCGCTGCATTTTCCATAGAAATACATTGGTTGAATGGGGGACATTTACTTCACTGATTGGAATACACTTTAGTAACTTAGCAGTTCCCACTTCCGCGTTTTTCGTTTTTTTATTTTAAAAGACGGTGGATGCCTACATACCTTAAGAAAGGTGCTATCCATAACTCTATCACATGAAATATTTCTGCTAGTTCCCAATGACTGGGAAAAAAAAAGAATTATCCAAGTTCATGATATTGTGCATTATTTTATGTTTGGATAATGGATAACATGTTGGAAGGAATGTGCTATGTACTTTTATACCTTTTCCAAATCTATCCATTAAGGGCATGATTCAGCAACGCACGCTAATGCGATCACAGCTGTGATTTTGTACGTGACACAGCTGTGAAAATATGCTAATGTCTGCAAAAACCTGAGCATAAATATGGCCACTGCTGCCTTCTTACCTGCGTGCGATGACGCATATTGGGGTAAATATCGGTACCATCGACGCACATCAGCAGCCATCTTGCTCTTGCGGCAGGTTTGACTAGCCGCAGCCTTGGGAGCTCTTATGGCACACAGAGCTGTGTATGCAGTCGCAGTGCATATTTATGCACGCTCCTGAGACGGTGTTCAAACTGACAGATACGTCTGCGTTTTTCAAACCACCCCAAACGCTGACAGCCTGTCAATCACTGTGCAATGAATTCCGAAGTGTGTCTGTAATCGCAGTGCGATCGCTGTGCACACGCAATGTGGTTTATATGCATGTGCAATGGTAAACAATTGCTCGATCTGCGTACATTGCTTTTCTCTCAGAATCAGGCCCTAAGTGTGGAATTGTGCTCAAAGAGTCTTCTGCATCAGCTATAACATTTTATGTGTGGTGGCTGTGCATTAATAAGACGCAGCTGTAGTGATATACAGCTTTAGGGTGAGAAATCTTTTTTTAATTGCTATGGCTTTGAGATAGTACCCATAATTCTGTGCCACTCAATAGTTACATTGTCAGAAAATGAAAAATGTTGATTTTACTGAATGCATACATATACATACTGTATCTGTCCCAGATTTCCATGGAGCTTCCTAGGTTTTAAAGATTTGACCCTAGTTGTGTTCTCATTCATATATATTATATTTATTGAAGGGTATAGTATAAAAAAAGGCAAAAAACTTATATTACGATCATGTTCTGTAGTTATTTTATGTTTAAGGTTTTAGTACTGTCGAAACTGGATTATTGGCTGAGACAAGATCAGTTTAAAATTGAATCGCAGCGACACCATCTTGCGACTGGCCGCAAGACGCCATTTTGCGAATGGCCGCCTAAGCGCCATTTTAGATAAACTCACACTTTAGTACATGTGGCGATAATACTATTAGCATCGTGCGATTGCATCCGTGACCATCGCCATAAGTTACGGCGATTCACCAAAAGCCCATTTCATGACTTTAAGTAGTTTGGGTGTTCTGGATAAAGTGCATATTATTATAATTCCCCTAAAGGATATATTGCATTAGCTAGAACAGAGCAATTGGCCACGTGATAACTAGCCTGTGTAGATAAGCTTCCTGGATAACGTCTGCTCTCACTCCAGGTGGCCTGGCTTGAATACACACCTTACATTGGCCCGGCTTGAATTCACACCTTACATTAGCAAGCTTCCTGCAATGAAATAACTTCAAAGCCAAGAGTGTTATCTTAGGTTTGGGTCTTGTAACTGGGCTACTTTGCATTCACACAAGAGCTTGGGCGAATAAAAGGCTTTTCTTTAGAGCCTGAGAAAGGTGGGGGCTGCTGAGAGAGGGGGCATGTGGAACTATAAGGCTCAGCAGTCCACACTGCTAGGTGTTCACTTAGTAAGTGAGATTTAAGTGCACCATTCCTCATACACACATTAATACGCACAATTGCGCTGTTAACTAATCGCATATTAGTGAATGCATAAGACCTTGTATGAAAACACTGGTTGTTAGCTTCATGCGCACACATTTGCCCCAAGTTAACTAGTGTCTTTACATCACACCCCGCATACTTGCACATTACATATTCACATAAAATAAGCTTTAAAGGTATGAGATTTAAGTTGGTTCAGTTAGTATAAATGCTGTGAAATAAAGATATTTGATAACTAAGGTTTTATACATGCTAAGTAAGCCGTGTTTGGTTTTGTACTGATGCATACTCTTTCAACAGAATTCCGGTTTTATCGGTGTGGAGATCGCATCATGCATTCTCAACTTATGGACCGCAGAGACTTCGAGCAACAAAATGTATATTATATGAACAACTGTTAGGATATTGCAGGGGGCGGGAGGGCAGAGACCCCCAGTTGTTAGAGGCTGGGTTGAGTCTATTTGAATCAGCCTGTTAAATGCTCTGTAACAGATGTATCCCCCTTGGGAACCAATGACATCAGCAACAAACGTCTCTATTGTTTTGTCTATTCCTGGGGGGTATAAATATGTGTGCTCCAACACTGGGTTTTTAGTCTTCTTGCTGAATGCTGACTGAGGGGTTTCTTGCTGATGCCTAACATCTGGACCAGAGTGCGCTGCATATGTATACTGTACTTGGGTCTGTATAATTCCTTTGCACCGAATTGTGTCTGGATCAATAGCGTTTAACTGACTGTACTTTTACCTGAATAATACTTGTGCTTTGGAACCACAGATTCCAGGTCTTAAGTCTTTATTTACTGTATGACTGCGTACGCAAATTAGCGTCATCCTTAGAGGTTTATAGGTAGGATATTAGAAGGTATAGGCAGGGGTATATAGAGGTTCTGATCCAGAATTGTCAGATGGGGGCTCATCGAGTGAAGTCACTTACCTACTCACACGGTACATACGGCTATCGATATCTCAGCAAAGGGTGGAGTGGCCACATGCAGGGTTTACCTGCAACCGCTTTGTGCTGAAAGATCGCTATCCGTTTTCGTGTGAGCAAAGGAAGCTGACTAGAATCCAGGGACAAGAGAGGAAAAAGTTTGTTTTCCTTTGTTGATAGAACCTAACGTTTAAAAGGGTACCGCAGTATTCAGTACGCGTCTGAGTCGCAGTTTTGCGCACAGTAAAGATGCACTTTTGCGTACGCAGCTAAAAAGTTGTCATACGGTTGTGTGGTAGTCGCATTATTTTGTATGTGACTGGTCGCACAATAGCGTATACGTACCTCCGGTTGTGCTGCCACGGTGTTTAAACAAAGCCGTTGAGGTTTACATTTTTCAATTGTTATCAATATCTGGGTTAACGTGTATTTTTCTGCGCAGGAAAAAGTGTGTAACAGTGAGCATTTGTTGTGAGTGTTTGTTGGTAGGGGTAACTTGTTCCCTACAGTTAGAGGTACCGTATGACCTTTAAGGGCTAGGTGCTAGCCGCTCGGTAAGCAGCTTTAAGTACACCGTTAAGTACACAGAGCAGGTGTATGGTTTGTTATTTTTGTTAGGGACCGGCTCTCAGTGTGACTGCAGTGTTCAATAATAAGGTTGGGTTATTTGAGCATTGTAGTTGAGCCGCAGTAGAAAACTTGTGATTGTGAGCTGAGAGATAATAGGTGAGCGGGGGCATCTAGAATTTCTTCCGTAGGTGAGCGGGGGCATCTAGAATTTCTTCCGTAGGTGAGCGGGGGCATCTAGAAATTCTTCCGTAGGTGAGCGGGGGCATCTGGAAATTTCTTCCGTAGGTGAGAGTATCTAGATTGTCTTTCACCAGTTTAAATCTTTATTGAAAAGCGTAGGAGTTGTCTCAGAATGGGAGCCACGCAAACAGTAGAGATGTTAGACAATGATGTGCTGCTAATGAAAGCGCCGATTGGATCGGCCCGTCGTATTATGTATACTAAGTACGGTACTTATGCAATAAGGTATTGTGATGTATGGTTTCAAATGATGATGAAGAGTGTTAGACCGTTTCCCAGAATTGGCAGTTTTGATAAGGATGCATTAGATAATGTCCGGGATCGCATCAGTTTGATGCGCTCCCGTAGGAGAAAAAGGTCAAATATTGTGATTGTTTAAAATTGTGGCAGCATGAAGGGGATGCGTGGCTTAAAAATGTGCAAGCGACGCAAACTAGCGTTACGAGCGCATTGCCAGAAAATACATCCGCGACGCTAAATTGCAATATGGGAGAGCCGCAAAATGGCGAGCACGTGCGGCAAGGTAGCGTTGTGGAGAGTATTGCCAGCACTTCATGCTCACCTCCCCCACCTTATGTGGATGGAGGTGCAAGTACAGTTACCAAAAATACCCATAAAAATGTAACAAGCAATTTGTACCCTCTCTTAAGCAACCATAAAAAAAATGTTTATGATGTGGATGATGAGCCTATTGTAATGTCTGCCATTTCCCATGCTGTGCAAATGATAGATGCTGCATCACCACAATCACGAGTGGTGCTGCCATCTTCATCGGTAACAGCAAGGGACGTGTTAACACACTCTGCACCCATAGAGGAAGTTGTTAATACCATACGTAGCAGCAGCAGATTAAACCCCCAGCCAGGTAACCAGGTCAAAGGTAGCAGCGCTGCCGGTCTGCATCCCATTCGGACAATAACTGTTCCGAATGGAAATGCAGATGCGAACGGTGTAGTGCCCATGAGGGAAGTAGTAATGCATTGTCCCTGGACAAGAGCAGAACTAAGGATCTGATTCAGAGCCGCTCGTAAGCGGCCGCTCGTTCGCTCCGAGCGATGTTTGCCCAACTGCGCATGCGTACGGATCGTTATATGCATGCGCAAACCAGTCAGTGCGATCGAAATTCATGTGCTCGCAAAATAGCGAATGTCTGATAATTTGAGTGACAGAAAGAGGCGTATGTGGGTGGTAACAGGGGAAGGTGCTTGAAAACGAGGAGTGGAGATCCGATCGCAGGCGTGCTTAAAGGTCAAAACGGGCGTTTTATGGGTGTGCATAATTAAAACAGCAGCGTCATTGACCATGTCACTGGGTTATTTTATAGCCAGAACTGCTCGCAAGTAGCAAAAACAAACCACAAGAATAGCGAGCAGCTCATACCCTGGTCGATGTACTCGATTAATCTAATAAATAGCGGACATTACGTAGGATGTGAGCGGCCAGGGGGCGTAGTTTCCCAAAAAACGACTGCAAGTTTTGTTCGCTCGTTCAGACCTAGAGGCGTGAACAGACCGCAAAGAGCGAACGGTTCATTTGAATAGCACCCCTATTTTCTGGACGCTAATTGCGTCCGGCTCTGAATCAGGCCCTAAATTCCATCATAAATGATTTCCCTGATCCAAAAAAGGAACTAGCCAAATTTGGAATTTGGGTAGTTCTCATGAGCCCACTAATAAAGATTGGCGTGTGGTGTTAAGGGCCTGTCTACCACGCAATACAGACGTGACAAAATTTATCACGGATTGTGTATTGGATGGTGACGTTCCCTTAACAGACCAAGTAAACCTAGGTAACATTTCACGCATTGTAACTAAATTGCGTATATATTTTCCAGTAGTAGTTAACTGGAACAAAATTTTCACCATTAAGCAAAAGGAGAGTGAATCTGCAGAAGGTTATTGCGACCGGGATCTGCAGGCTATCACCCAGTACACTGGGTTAGAAAATATTAAAGATAGCACTCACCACAGGGGAATGATAGTCACGGTACTCATGGACGGTCTGAAAGACGACTTAAAGACTCGGGTTCAGACCTCACAACCTGGCTGGAGGGGAGTCACAATAGATACACTCATAGAATCTGCCATAGAACATGATAAAAATATCACAAAGAAGAGAGAGACCCAGAGCGAAAAACTAATGGCTGTCAGTATCCAAGCTCTGGAAGGAATGACAATAAAATCACAGCCAATGACACACCTGCACCCACACACCTGCACCTGAACAATTACACGTCCTCACCAATTCCACACCACAGCAAACACATCCTTACCCCACATATCATACACAACCACAGGCCTCATACTACCCACAATCTTCATACCTCCCACAATACCCTTATCTTTCACATCCTCACCCATACCCACCATCTTTTCCTCTTGCTCAACTCCCACAACAATCCTTTCATCCAACCCGTTCAAAAATATGTTTTAACTGTCACCAAGCGGGACACATAAGTAAGTACTGCAAAGTAAAGAACACCACACATGAACATGGGTTTCCCATGGTTTCATATGACTGTTTACAATCTTTTCAATCTGCCAATGTTTCTGTTCTAATGTAAAATGTGGACGATTTATTGTTGTATTTTAGGTCATGTTTAGATGATATTAAACTGTTGTGCTTTATCTCTCACTCACAAGACGCAAGGTTGCTAAGGATAAACGGCAGCCATGCCAGGCTAAGGTCGAATGCTCAGAATATTATCCAACCTAGTGGCCCAGGCATTATTTAGAGCAGTAGCTATTAATAACAAGATTTAATTGCAGGAACCTGTATGCAGATACTATACTCCTAGAAATATTAAAAATGATAGGGGGACTTATTTTACAGGTGACATTTCCAAGAATATGTGTAAGGTGATGGGTAACAACACTAAGATTATCCCAGACTGTCTTTTCCTTTATTTGTCCCCCTTTCAGATACTGTTCAAACAGGCAGCCTCATTGGAAAATTTGATAATGAGGTTACTGTGCAGGGTCTCACGAAGATGAATGAGAATAACTGAAATTGAAAGTGTTATTAACTAACATGTCTAATGCAAACTGTCATAATGTCAAACCTGGAGAATTTGTTATGATCCAAATTTTTTTTAGCTCAGGTTGTTTAACTGATCAGTGGAAAGGTCCATATCTGACGATACCACATCCTCAAAGGGTGGCCGAGGATGATACATGGGTCCATCCCACTCACTATAGGGAGGTTAACCAACCGGTGGAGATACAAGGCGGAGACAAGGCCGATAACGTGGACCTGTCGATTGCGAGCTTGTGCCGGAAGGATTAAAAAGGTGATGGTGAGATATCTGAGCTAAAGAAATGTGTAGATCAGTGCTTCCAGCAATGGAGTGGTCTGCTATGGTCATCCTAGTTCTTTCTTCCAGAAGTTTCTGTCGTGATGATCTGTTTGGGGATACCCAGTTTCTGTGATGGGGGACCGATAAAGGAAATGTGAGTTGATGGCAGAGCTGATGAAGTGGAGTCAGGAGTGCTATACCAAACCAGGGGAGTGTCTGACCAATCTTAGTATTGTAATTATAAGGTTATTTGGGAAGAATACTTCCAGAAGTTATGACCCTCACACATGTTGAAATGCTTGGTATACATAAAAGCACACCATCACCATATCTTCACACGCAATATGAACACAGAGGCAAAAGAAACATGATACCTGGTGATGTGCATAAAGCCACTCAGTTAATAAGTGAGACAACTGGCTTTCAAGTTTTAGTCACACTGGATCCCACCAGAATTGCTCGGGGTACATTCAAATTTTAGATATATTCAGGAACTTGCTAAATTGATAGATAATATCACCGAGATGTACGATGACACATTCAGGTATACAGGGAGAGAATTGCAAGCGTACAAGAAAGAACTGGTGCAACACAGGCTAGTGTTAAATTATTTAACTGCTGTTACTGGACGGTATTGCATAACGTTAGCCACCCAATTTGGAGTAAAATGTTGCACCTATGTCACCAATGATACCAGCGACCCTAAGGAAGTGATAGACCGGAAGATGGATGAAATTCTGCAGCTAAAATGGGAGTTTCGTAAGAACCATAACGCTTCAGTGGCTGAAGTAGGGGAAAAAATAGAAGGATGGGTTTCATGGCTGAACCCAGTAAAATGGTTCTCAGGTCTAGGGGAATGGGTCCAGGAAGTGATCGCTAGCATAGGCAAATTCTTGATCCTTATACTAATTGTAATCATAATAATTGGCATATGCGTCCGGTGTGTTCCTAATGTGTTGAAGTGTGGAAAATGTAAAAATAGAGTAAAACGAAAGAACGAAACTATGATGGTGGTCAGTAATGACAATATGAATACCAAGGTAAATATAGAACTGCATTACAACCCTGAACTATGAAATACCATCATTTAATGTATTATATTTAGACATGCATAGAATGTATTATTGAAATTTTATTTTTAAAACACCTCAGATAATGTAAAGTCTAAATTCCTTTTCAAGACTGCTTTTATAAGACTGGTTCATCCCCACACCTTTCACATGATCTTCCAAGATCCACGGTGTGCGTATAATAGTAGTTTTATGTCCCCACTTAGAGACACATTATTGATGGATTAAGAACCACCTTGTGCCATCCCATAATAACACTAAATAATATGTAACTGTAAGTCTAAATTAAATTCTAATAGCAGATTGTGATAGCATGTTGTTCGCTATCAAAGGGTGGACTGTCGAAACTGGATTATTGGCTGAGACAAGATCAGTTTAAAATTGAATCGCAGCGTCACCATCTTGCGACTGGCCGCAAGACGCCATTTTGCGAATGGCCGCCTAAGCCCCATTTTAGATAAACTCACACTTTAGTACATGTGGCGATAATACTATTAGCATCATGCTATTGCATCCGTGACCATCGCCATAATTTACGGCGATTCACCAAAAGCCCATTTCATGACTTTACGTAGTTTGGGTGTTCTGGATAAAGTGCATATTATTATAATTCCCCTAAAGGATATATTGCATTAGCTAGAACAGAGCAAATGGCCACGTGATAACTAGCCTGTGTAGATAAGCTTCCTGGATAACGTC
Source organism: Taudactylus pleione (assembly GCA_031769625.1). Lineage (NCBI taxonomy): Eukaryota > Metazoa > Chordata > Amphibia > Anura > Myobatrachidae > Taudactylus > Taudactylus pleione. The sequence continues at coordinate 2,011,633 of JAUIMM010000957.1, forward strand.
TGCTCTCACTCCAGGTGGCCCGGCTCGAATACACACCTTACATTAGCAAGCTTCCTGCAATGAAATAACTTCAAAGCCAAGAGTGTTATCTTAGGTTTGGGTCTTGTAACTGGGCTAATTTGCATTCACAGAAGAGCCTGGGAGAATAAAAGGCTTTTCTTTAGAGCCTGGGAAAGGCGGGGGCTGCTGAGAGAGGGGGCATGTGGAACTATTAGGCTCAGCAGTCCACACTGCTTGGTGTTCACTTAGTAAGTGAGATTTAAGTGCACCATTCCTCTTACACACATTAATATGCACAATTGCGCTGTTAACTAATCGCATATTAGCGAATGCATAAGACCTTGTGTGAAAACGCTGGTTGTTAGCTTCATGCGCACTCATCTGCCCCAAGTTAACTAGCGTCTTTACATCACACCCCGCATACTTACACATTACATATTCATATAAAAGGTTTAATAAGGTTTAAAGGTATAAGATTTAAGTTGGTTCAGTTAGTATAAATGCTGTGAAATAAAGATATTTGATAACTAAAGTTTTATGCATGCTAAGTAAGCCTTGTTTGGTTTTGTACTGATGCGTACTCTTTCAACAGAATTCCAGTATTATCGGTGTGGAGATCACATCATGCATTCTCAACTTATGGACCGCAGAGACTTCGAGCAACAAAATGTATATTATATGAACAACTGTTAGGATATTGCAGGGGGCGGGAGGGCAGAGACCCCCAGTTGTTAGAGGCTGGGTTGAGTCTATTTGAATCAGCCTGTTAAATGCTCTGTAACAGATGTATCCCCCTTGGGAACCAATGACATCAGCAACAAACGTCTCTATTGTTTTGTCTATTCCTGGGGGGTATAAATATGTGTGCTCCAACACTGGGTTTTTAGTCTTCTTGCTGAATGCTAACTGAAGGGTTTCTTGCTGATGCCTAACATCTGGACCAGAATGCGCTGCGTATGTATACTGTACTTGGGTCTGTATAATTCCTCTGCGCCAAATTGTGTCTGGATCAATAGCGTGTAACTGACTGTACTTTTACCTGAATAATACTTGTGCTTTGGAACCACAGATTCCAGGTCTTAAGTCTTTATTTACTGTATGACTGCGTACGCAAATTAGCGTCATCCTTAGAGGTTTATAGGTAGGATATTAGAAGGTATAGGCAGGGGTATATAGAGGTTCTGATCCAGAATCGTCAAGTACCACAAGTAAGGTTCCCATCATTCTTAGACGGGAAGCATTGACATCCAGGTGACCCATACAAGACTACTCTCCCGGAACCTCTTGGAGGTTCCCCCCCCCACATCCCACCTACTTCCTAGGGAAGTGGGCAGAATGGGCAAAATCTTACCTGGAATCTGCGGATCCATGAGGGGGGGGGCAGAGCCTAATGATGCAATTCTATGATAATATCAAAGATCATAACTTTATTATTGTATTACATGATTTAAGTTCTATGGGGGTGATTTAGAGATGGATGCTAATATGATGCAGCAGCAATGCAGGACAAAAGACGCCTCCTGCCAGCATCACAGCTTTGAGTGCCGCACCCAAAGACACAGCATTGGATCACCATCACAACCATCGATGGTCACAGCCATTGGCCATCTGAGTAAGCCTAAGTTTACACAGAATGGCCGCTGAAACTGCTCAGCCGGGACCAGGGAATATGCATCAGAAGACGCAGACCCTGGCCTCGTCAGGTTTGCAAAATTGGGGGCGACAGGTCCATGTTTTGTAATACGGACCCTGTGGTCGCCCCCTTCCTGCCCCCAAATGGCTGCAACCATTTGAATCAATTAGGTTGCAGGTTAGGGGGACACTGCAAGCGATCTCACAGGACCCATTCTGCACATGTGCAGTCTCGCCACCATCAGAGATGTACACAAACCATCGGGTTTGTGTACATCTCTGAATCAGGCCCTATGATGTAAGTTTACTGATATAGTGTAAACTTTTTTTTCACATATGGACCTAATCTCCCTTACAAAACAATGTAAGGCCCTCCAGATGTAAGAGCATGTGATGCTCGAAGAGGGAAGATTTGAGGAGTGGAATAAGTGACACATGTTCTGTGCTCTGAGAGAATTGAGTCATGATTTGAGAATATCTGAGAGAATTAGACAGTAGGAAAAAAAATTAAAAAGTTCCCAAGATGGACCTAAAATAGAGGTATAACTGAGTATGACAGCAGAGCAGCAAGGCAGTGACTGGGATTTCCTGGTCAGTAGTTACAGTTGTGTATGAGTTCAGACTAAGTACAAATGTGGTGGAGTGTCAGCTCATGGAAGATCCATGCTGTTTTAGGGCCTGATACAGAGATGTATGCTAATGCCACCGCAGCTGCAAATATGTACGCAGGGGCTGTGTGAAAATATGCAAATATCGCAGCTACCGGGAATTGTATTGAGATGCTCACTGGCGTCTCCACCAATCCAAGTGACTGCATACAAAGACACAGCTTTGTTGCAGATCAAACAATAATTGAGCTTCTGAGTAGCCCTACCATTTTGACTGCATACAGGATCGCAGTCACAGGCAGAGATACTCCCCAAAAATGGTTGCGACGCGCCACCTTCCCGTTGCCGCCCACAACAGTCCCTGATTGTTAATCGCTTTGCAAATAAATCTTTACTGCTAGAGACATTGGTAATGAAGCGATAATCGCTCAACTGCGTAAATATCGGCATTGTGTCCAACTTTGAATCAGGCCCTTAATCTGTATGGACTACCATGTGTGTTCATAAAAGGAAAAGTAACAGAGGGCCTGATTCATCAAGGAACGCAGCTGCTAATATGCACGCAATCGGACGATTGTTGCGCACTGTGCATGCATCGCAGTGCGCGTGCGCAAACTAGCCATTTTGATCGGAACTGTGATCGCAGTGGCTACGCAGAACCATCGCAGCGGTTGTGAGTGGTAACGGGGGGTGACTGGGCGAACGCAGGCGTAGCAGTGCATTTGAATGTCGTTGCAGGGGCGTGCATAAATTATCCACTGTGATGCCCTACGCAGCCTCAGGCCTGACAGCGTACATGGAAGTTAGCAATTTCTGAGTAAGGCCAGAGCTTGTGCAAATGTGCGTGAGGCTGCGATGGTACTCGATTGTACCAATGTTTTCGCAGTGTTGCTAAACATTACGAATGTGTGTAAGGTAAAGTGGGCGTCCTTATGTAGTGCAGCGACAGCATTGCGATCACAATGGATTAACATACTATCATAGTTGAACTGATGCGTAATCGCTATTGCATTTGCAGTTGCGTTCCGTAGTGAATCTAGCCCAGAAAGTGTTACTCTAAAAACTAAAGCGTGGGAGTAAGAGAATTATCGGGAATCTGCGTGTGTGCAGAATGGGTCCTGCTAAGATGCACGCAAGCCCTTGAATGCCTCTGCCTAATTGACAGGCAGAGGCATTTAATCGGCGGCGCAGGGACAGCCGGTATTCCTGGAAACGGGGCGTGTCCAATCTATTTTCTGGGAGTGGCCAGCCTAGGGATTGCGTGGATGTATGCAGTCTGCTGTGCTCGCAAGCTATGGCTTACTCAGCTGGCCAGCCGCCCATCTCCATCCACCTTTTCGAACAACGACCACCGATGGTCACAATGGTGATCCCAGCCTGCGACCTCCATTGCACTGCTGGGATCGCAAATGTAGCAGGGGGTGTCATACACCTCCTGCTGCATTTGCATTATTGCAAGGATTGCAATTGCAAAGCTGCCTGCGTGCAGCTTTGCAATTGCGATCCTTGCTGAATCAGGCCCAAAAACACTTCCCAAAGTGAGTGTGTTAAGTAATCGCTGGATTCTTCATCTTGCACCTAACAGCAATGACATAACTAGGTTCTTTGGCGCCCAGTGCAAGAACAAAAATGGCACCCCCAACTTTGTGCATGTGGTGAAGGTGCACATGCCAAAAACATGGGCGTGGCCACATCCCACAAGGGGCGGGTCCACTGGAAAATGGGGGCATGTCAACATGACATGCCACCGATTCTCTTCACTCTGGGAACATGCCTTTCCATTCCATATGCACCGTAATGCCCCCAGTAGTAGTGCCCCTTATGCAATGCCCCCAATAGTAGTGCCCATTATGCAGTGCCTCCAGTAGTAAAGCTAGTTACAAAATCTCAGCGGGCACCCGCCAAATGGAGTAGGCAGCGGAGGCGCCTCTCCAGCCTGATGCCGGCCCTGGGTGCAGCAGCCAATAAGAATCTGCCTGACTCTTATTGGCTGCTGCTGGCTGCTCCCAGACATCCACTGCGATCGACCAGTTGCATATACGTGGTCGACTGGTCGATCGTGATCGATGTTTTGTATACTACTCCTGACTGGATCGCACTGACCTGGACGGCATCCCTCCCACCTGCCGGGTCAGACACAGCGCCCAGGGCACAAAATGCATCTCTGCAGATGGCACCATCTTGGCTCTCAAATCCATGCGCTAACCCGTGTAAAGGGGTCTATTTGCTCATAATAGGTTTGTGATATCATAAAACAGAATTTATACTACACTATTATTTCTTATACTGTAGTGGGTAAATAGGTCATAAAATGTTGAATGATTATGGAAGCAATATAGAACAGTCAGGAGCTCCAATCTGAAGTGCCGGGATTAAGATGGAATAAATCCACCATGGCCCAACTCTATGACACCCGTGTATTTTTCTATGTATATTTACATGGTCACCAGTATTGTGCAGTGTGGGGATGGAAATCAATAAATGAAACACCTGCATGTGTTGTGTTTTTCTTGATTCTTCAGGGGGCTTTATGTGGATTGCATCACAACTACAGTACCAATGAGAAATAACAATAGCGCACCTGAAAATAATGTAGCTGCTTCCGTACTAACTATTTAACAAATAGAAAGAAGATAATATCAAGCAAAAAGGAAGCGCTTAAGTGATACAATTTGCAACATAAGTTTTGGAAAAAAATGTAATTCAATGTAACACTGAATGTCTAGTGTTACAATGAATTACATTTTTTCCCAAAACTTATGTTGCAAATTGTGTCCAGGAATTGGCCACACGTACATGTCACATTGGATCACTTAAGAGCTTCCTTTTTGCTTGATACAACTACAGTACCATAGCAGGGCAGTGGTTCCCAAACAGAGCCGTAACTAGACTTTTTGGTGCCCTGTGCCAGAAAGCATTGGCACCCCCTCATTCTTCAAAGGGACATAATGCACCCAAAAAAGGGCCATGGCTTCATGGGGAAGGGCCAGGGAAGAGATAGTAGAGGCCAGGAGATGCTGGGGATGAAATAAGAGGAAGCTACAAGCAAGAATGATAATAAACAGAAATTTGACAGGCCCAAACAGCACCCCCTGACCTGTGGTGCCCTGTGCGATGGCACCGGCCGCACTACCCTAGCTACGGCCCTGTTCCCAAACTTTCTTGAACCATGGCACCCTAGAGTATTAGTATTTTCTTCATTGTACCCCTAAGCCAGAAGTTTGTTAAGGAGAAATTCAGCAAAAAATATTAAATTAAATTGTGCTTTGCTGTCATCCTTAGGTTCTGTTATGTGGTGGTGCATGGGGTTGCGCGTCTGTTTGTCCATGCATTTTATGACTGACAGCCTCCAGCAGTGGTTTTGGCTATCACATTGCCCATATATAATTTAAGTTAGTACTGGACTACCAACCCAAATTGGAAAGCACTGCCTTAGGGGAAGCTCTCTCAACTCCACCTGGGGAAATGTGGGCCTCAGTAATCCCTTGTCTTTTAAGAAAGATATGTCTCCCTGATCCAAACTGGTATAGTATAATATTGATCTCGGGCACTGTATACTCACTACCACTGGTACAGAGGGGAAGGAAGATTTATAGCCCAGAACCAGTATTGTCTGACCTAGCAACCCCTCTGGTGCATGTGACAATAGATAAATAAATAGCCTCTAGCCTATTACTGGGCCCCTGCTTGGCCCTCCTGTAAGCCAGGTGAATTGTCAAGTCTGCCCCCTATTCTATTGTATATTGGAGGAGTCAGGTAAGGTCCCTGTTACAAGCTTGGAGTGGTTCTTTGCCCACCCGTTACCCAGCACTATTTATTTGGGGACAGTAAGTATCATATGGTATCACATCATATTGATGCAATATATCATTGTTTTAAGAAGTATTAACATATTTTGCTGATCCTCAATTGCCAGCCTCCACCTCCAACCAGCCAACTAGGGAGGAGAGTAAACTACTGGGACTAGGAAACAGTCTTCGGCATAGTGCACCTGCATTTGCAGTGATATAAAGGGGGTGTCATGTAGGAGGCACAGTTATATAAGAGTGGCGCTGTCCTATAAGGAGGGGGGCAGTGCACTGTCCTGCATTGGGTGCATGATCATAAGAAAGGAATGCACTGTCCTATAAGGGAGGGCACGCTTCTATAAGTGGGGGGACATGGGACCTCATTCAGAGTCGGACGTTGCGGCCGCACGGTCGTACGCCACCGATGTTCGCTATACTGCGCATGTGTAAAGTTCGCAATGCCTCCATAGGTATAAAGCAGTTTATGTAATCTGAGGTTGGCGGAAACCAACAAAGTCAAATTCCAAAAAGCTTATTTTTTCGGATTCTAGGACATAGGGATCTGACCGTACTCAATGATAATAATGGGGACTGCGGTCTGCAGCACTAATTAGCTTTTTGCAGGATGTTTCTGTGAAATCTCCTGCATTTGTCCACTAGTAAATTGCAGGGAAACATATAATTTTACAAAAACTGCAGTTTCTACATAATTTTATGTATTTGATAAATAGGTCCCTTGGAGAAAGGTGGTTGAATTTTTGTTGCCCAAATATTTTACATTGAAAAACTAGTTTACAACAATTTGTAACTCAATATTAAGATTTCTTTTGTGTGAACTACCAGATCCTGCTGGAATATGATGTTAAAGTTTAGCTTTTAAATAATTTGTAATTGTTGTGTTTGATCTCTGGCTTGATTGAAAAAGGGGTTACTCTTTTATATGATAAGTCAAACTTTCACAAATGGTTAGGAAGGGCGTAACACTATAAGATCAAGCAAGCTGACATATGCAAAACTCACTCCACGCACTGTCACATTCCCATCACTGCCTCTGTCCTGGCTGCCACCATCTTGTCAATGGGCCTAGTTGTCATGACAACACAACACCGCCAGTTAACAGCCTTCACTGTGTGGACAGCTTAAGAGATAAGGTTCAGCTAGAGGCTGGGACCCAAGACCCAGCAGACAGTACTCAGATTATTAACTCTTAAGAGCATAAAACTAAATATTTCTTGAAAATGACAAGATAACATTTATATTCTCCATCAGAACAATATGAATAGCTCCATAATCCATTACCATAACTACAGTGTGGTTCCTACAGTTCATTCATATAACTGTTTCCTTGTGTGTCTATAGCAACTCCTTTAACTGTTTCTATCTCTTTGTATAGCTGCGTCCTATAATTCCTCATGTCCCTATATCATCACTATAAGTCAACCTTTCACTATATTAAAAACAGCTGAATGATCCATGGAACTCCTTCTATCTCTCCATAAAATTATTTCCTTTAAGTTTGCCTACCTCCGTATTTAATTGCTTCCTATAACTACTTCTTTAAGGCTATGGGGTCTTTTTACTAACACGTGACAATTGGGATGGTCTTCTATATCCGCTTTTCAGAACAATAAAATAAAAAGCTATTGCCATGATTTATGAATAAAATCACACCAAGGCATATTACAGAAGAGGTATGACTCTGGTCTCAGATGGTGGAATTGAACGCCCAGATAGAGGACGATAAAGGTTCCCACTGTCAAGCTCCAAAATGTTGTATTTTTGGAGCTTGATGAATTTTGTCCACATACAATAGTATAGAGATGCCGGGCCAGATCGGGAGTGAAAGGGAAGCAGGAGACATTCATGATATCTCCTGCGTTACCTTCATAATGGATGGCCCGGATCCTTGATTTCTAATGACCATATTCACCTACTTTTGTAGAAATAAAGTGATAGTGAATAGACACCTTGTAGTGGACAACTCCTATGTGTTCACTTGGTTTCTTATTTGTCATCATCATCATCAGTGCACCACTAGTACCAACAAGATTCTGTCTGAAAACATGTGTATTTATGCTTTCAGACAATTCTGCACGTCACCGGAGCATGTGTACAGCAGAAACTCGCAAGGCATGCTCCTTAAACGGGCTTACGTCCATCTTTGTATCAGCCCCTATATTGCCGCCTATCTATTTAACCGCCCTCTATAACATATGTATTTTCATATATTTGTCATTATAGCTCCTATCTCTCCACATAGTGTAAATACTCCCATATTTTCACTTGTCTCTATATATTTTTGCTTCCTACATTATAATTCCTCTTATGTTTCTATACAACAGCATATTTGTGGTATATTTACTGTTTTGGGGACCTATTCATCACAACTTAAATTTATCTGGAGCTAATTAGGTTTAGAACTCGCATGGAGTTCTACTTAATTACCGGAGGAATTCATCATTCCTCCTCTCCATAACTATCTATTCTGAAAAGCTGTCATTTTTGCGATTACAGCTTTTCAGGAAATAGATAGTTATCCCTATCTACACTAACTTACCGCAGCTGGAATCTGTGCTACGCATGCGCTGTTACATCCATAAAACCAGCGAATGCGCAGCACTGCCTACAGCTGCAGTAATTTTGTGTGCCCCCCCCAACCCACCCCTCACCCCTCCGCTCACCTCTTACCTGTCCCACACTTACCTAGCTGCTGCCTCCGGTGTCTGCTCTGACACGTGTTCTCCCGGCAGAACACATTACAGTTTAGGAAAAAAAAAAACTTTTTTTTTTTTTAAACTTTATTATGTTCTGTTGGGAGACCACAATGTTAGAGCAGACACCGGAGCCAGAGGAGGGACCAAAGCGACGGAGGGAGACGCCGGGGGACCTGTCCAGCTGAAAGCAGGTAAGTGTTACCTACTATACGCCACCTCACAGTGACGGATAGTAACTCCATCAAATTCCGAAAATACATAATTTTTGGAATTTGATGAATAGCCTAATTTCCATTTCCCATACTAATGTATGGGTAGTGTGGAAATGAACGCATGGGGACTTAACCAGAAGATATCAGTGATATCTCCTGTGTTAAGTGCCGCCATGAATACTAAAATAACGGTAATTAAGGAAAATGTCCTTAAAAACGTTATTTTAGTGTTGATGAATAGGCCCCTTATACTCTATACAACTGCTTCCCATGACTCCTCCTATCTCCTATATCTTCATATACAGTATCTCTTTATGGAGCCTAGTCATGATTAAAAAATTTATGTGGTGATAATTTTGGATTGAACTCACTGCGAGTTCAATGTAAGTATCGGAGACATTCATCATGCCACCTTTACTTAATTATCACTTCCGTAAAGTTGCTATTTCCGTGGAGACAGCTTTTAAGACGTGTGAAATAATGCTCCTGTTTCTCCGGAGCTCCCTCCCTGCATCCTCTGCCCAGTGTGCCTGCTCCTATCCCGTATCCTCTGCCCAGTGTGCCTGCTCCTACCCCGTATCCTCATCCCAGTGTGCCTGCTCCTACCCTGTATACTCTGCCCAGTGTGCCTGCATCTACCCTGTATCCTCTGCCCAGTGTACCTGCTCCTTCCCCGTATCCTCTGCCCAGTGTGCCTGCTCCCTCCCCGTATCCTCTGCCCAGTGTGCCTGCTCCTTCCCTGCATCCTCTGCCCAGTGTACCTGCTCCTTCCCCGTATTCTCTGCCCAGTGTGCCTGCTTCCTCCTTGTATCCTCTGCCCAGTGTGTGCTCCCTCCCTGCATCCTCTGCCCAGTGTACCTGCTCCTTCCCTGTATTCTCTGCCCAGGGGGCCTGCTTCCTCCTCGTATCCTCTGCCCAGTGTGTGCTCCCTCCCTGCATCCTCTGCCCAGTGTGCCTGCTCCTTCCCTGTATCCTCTGCCCAGTGTGCCTGCTCCTACTCCGTATCCTCTGCCCAGTGTGCCTGCATCTACCCTGTGTCCTCTGCCCAGTGTGCCTACTCCCTCCCCGCATCCTCTGCCCAGTGTGTCTGCTCCCTCCCTGTATCTTCTGCTCAGTGTGCCTGCTCCTACCTCGTATCCTCTGCCCAGTGTGCCTGTTTCCTCCCTGTATCCTCTGCTCAGTGTGCCTGCTCCCTCCACGCATCCTCTGCTCAGTGTGCCTGCTCCCTCCCTGTATCCTCTGCCCAGTGTGCCTGCTCTCTCCCCACATCCTCTTCTCAGTGTGCCTGCTCCCTTCCTGCATCCTCTGCCCAGTGTGCCTACTCCCTTCCTGCATCCTCTGCTCAGTGTGCCTGCTCCCTCCCTGTATCCTCTGCCCAGTGTGCCTGCTCTCTCCCCACATCCTCTTCTCAGTGTGCCTGCTCCCTTCCTGCATCCTCTGCCCAGTGTGCCTGCTCCCTCCCTGCATCCTCTGCTCAGTGTGCCTGCTCCCTCCCAGCATCCTCTCCCTAGTGTGCCCACTTCCTCTCTGTATCTTCTGCCCAGTGTGCCTGCTTCCCTGCATGCACTGCCCAGTGTGCCTGCTCCCTACCCGCATCCTCTCCCTTTTGTGCCTGCTCCTACCCCGTATCCTCTGCCCAGTGTGCCTGCTCCCTCCCCGTATCCTCTGCCGTGTGCCTGCTTCCTCCCTGCGTCCTCTGCCCAGTGTGTCTGCTTCCTCCCTACATCCTCTCCCCAGTGTACCTGCTCCCTCCCCGCATCCTCTGTCCAGTGTGCCTACTCTTACCCCGTGTCCTCTGCCCAGTGTGACTGTGTATCTCACCCTGCCCCCCTGTGCTTCTGGCTGCTCTCTCCGATGTCTCACACCCCCATCCTCGATGCTGGTTCCTCTCTCCGGTGTTGCCACTGCATCCAAGCTCCAGAATGTATCGCATTCCAGAGTTTGGTGCATAAGCAGTAAGCGGCCAAACCTCCGAAAACTGCATTTTCAGAGGTTTGACTGCAAAATATGCATTGCTGCATTCTGTTCATAATCTCTGCAGCTGCACATCGCAGGCACCGTGTGACTAATTTAATCTGCCCTTATATATCTTCACTTTATATCTCCTGTATTATCTCTGTATTAATGCTTGTTATGACTCATCCAAATATCTCTCCATATAGCACTTACTATAATTGTACCCTTCCTACATTTCATAAAATTGTTACTGATACCTGTCTGTAAATTTGTCATTTATATAAACAGACAACATATGTCTGCTAATTTCTGATGCAATCTCTGGACCTGCAGGGCGTTCCTATAAGATTTTTTTCCCACAACACCTTCCTTCTGCGCCATGGGATAAGGGCAATAAACATATGCCAGTCATCCCTTAAGGGAGCTACAGAATAGATAATTACAGCAAACGGGGAATCCCAAAACCCCTCAGCCACGAGGCAGCTGTAGAAACCCTACATGAAAAGAGATACAAAGAAGCCTGGTAATCTCATTGATTTAACCATTATTATATGACTCAATTTTATAAATGCCCATTGTTAGGACAGAAACATGCATTTATATGTGATTACCTTATTTGTTTAAGCCAAGGGGAATATGCATCCTAACATTAATAATGGGATCTCCCTAAAACAAAAAGGGGAAATAGAAAGGTGGGCATTAGAATGTTCAAGGAACTAGGACCAAATCGTACAAGTTATAAAGGAGCAGCAGGGGGCATATTCACAGGCAATAGGCTGCCAACTGCTGCCCTGCTGGTGCTCAGTGTGGACCACTGTTGAGGCATTAAAAAACTGAATGGATGATGTGGCGACTCTTACCTTCCTTGAGGAAGGGGGCTTCCCGCAGTGCTGCATTACGGTCCCAGATTGCACGGCATTGCTGATTGCCCGTGTCTCGCCACCTGCCAGGTCCATTGCACATGTGCACAAACACTGGCAGACCGGTGCATGCGCACAAGCCCAGCTTCAAGGGACTGCATTGGCTGCAGCCCTTAAGAGTCGGGTAAGGCTGACGGCAAGACTGGAGAGTTGCTTCCTACTCCCTTTCCCCTGCCAGCTCCTCTCTCCTAATCGCGTTCCAGAATGGAGGCCCAGAGGGATAGAAAACACTTCCCCTGGCACTTCCTGTCCTGTGTGTGATTAGCAGATGCTTCTTCCCATGCAAAATCACTGCCAGTGTAGCCTGTACACATGGACTGCAACTCATTGGAGGTGGTGGATTCTACAAGGGTGTGGAGGGCTGGGGTTGCAGTCCTGCAGCCCCTAGGTAAAATGCACCACTAAATGAATGACATTTTGAAATTTATTGAGTGTTTTAGGTGTCCCCTAAACCTTGGTAACCTAGGCAACCAGCTAGGTTTGCTTAATATTAATGCCATCCCCTCTAGATATTCTATGGATGGATAAGAGGAGTTACAGGTACCGGATTCTGGGTTGCTCACAAAGTGGCTGTAGTTGTGGACAGCCACGGAAGTCAGATCTACCATCTTATGCTAATGTGAGAACCCTTAAGGCTAATGCAGTGGTTTGTGTGTCTGAAGCTGAAAGCTGTGCTACACATTGATTTTACACTGGTCACCACACCCGTCATCATTTGTATCGGCACTTGCACCAGCCCCATGATCAGTGCAAGAGCTCCAAGAAAAACAGGTTTCCCTTCCCTTTACACACAGCTCAGAATAGACCAGAGCTTAAGATACACACTCATGACACTCAAACAAATCATGGCAGTTCTGTGCGCTCGCAGTGTAGCTGCCCATTTTCCGCCCTGAAGTGCATAATTGCACTGAAAGACAGATCCGGCCAAGTTCCGTACAACTGAGAATAGTATGGACAAAATGCATAGATTTGCACCTGCGCATGCGCTGTATGCAAAAGCTGTTTGTGTCTGTGCATAGAGATCTGGCCGGCTCATCAGCCCCACAGAGAGGATTATAGAGAGTGTATTATGAATCAGTTATATGTAGGGGTGAGCGGGTTCGGATTTCTGAAATCCGAACCCCCCCGAGCCCCCCCGATCCGAGGCCGATCCGAGTCAGCCTCGACTTTTCCCGCCTGACTCGGATCTGAAATCGAGGCAAAACGTCATCATCCCGCCTTTCGGGTCTCGGGGGTTTTGGATCCTATATAAGGTACCCGCGTCGGCGCCATTTTCTCACTCGGCTGTGGACAGTGAAGAGGGAGGGTGGGAGTTAGGGCTGGCTGGGCTGTGTAGTGTAGTGCAGTGTAGTGTTGTGCTGTGCAGTGCTGCGCTGTGCTGCTGTTGTTCATAGGGGCTTTGTCCACTCCTTCAAAGTCTATAGGGGCTGGCTGGACTGTGTTGTGCAGTCAGTTGTCCATAGTGGCTATGTCCACTCCAAAGTCCTGTGCAGTGTCCCAGTCCTAAAGGGGTGCTGTAGTGTTGTCCAGGGGTTGCTCTGTCCATCAGGGGTGCTCCCCCCAAGTGCAAAAAAAAATAATATTTTTTCTGTGTTTGTGAATTGTGTGCACTGTGGCTGCACGTGCATCAACAAAGGAGCAGTGCCAAGCATGCGCCTGTGTCCCATAAGTAAAGGGACGGCTGGCTTGTCCATTAAAGGGTGCTGTAACCACCAAAGTACACTCCAAACAAAAAAAATATATATTTTCTGTGTTTGTGAATTGTGTGCACTGTAGCTGCACGTGCATCAACAAACGAGCAGCGCCAAGCGTGCACCTGTGTCCCATAAGTAAAGGGCCGGCTGGCTTGTCCGTTAAAGGGTGCTGTAACCCCCAAAGTACACTCCAAACAAAATAAAAAAATATTTTCTGTGTTTGTGAATTGTGTGCGCAGTAGCCGCACGTGCATCACCAAAGTAGTGCCAAGCGTGCGCCTGTGTCATAAGTAAAGGGCTGGCTGGCTTGACCGTTAAAGGGTGCTGTAACCCCCAAAGTACACTCCAAACAAAATAAAAAAATATTTTCTGTGTTTGCGAATTGTGTGCGCAGTAGCCGCACGTGCATCAACAAAGTAGTGCCAAGCGTGCGCCTGTGTCATAAGTAAAGGGCCGGCTGGCTTGACCTTTAAAGGGTGCTGTAACTCCCAAAGTACACTCCAAACAAAATTAAAAAATATTTTCTGTGTTTGTGAATTGTGTGCGCAGTAGCCGCACGTGCATCAACAAAGGAGCAGCGCCAAGCGTGTGCCTGTATCATAAGTAAAGGGCCGGCTGGCTTGACCGTTAAATGGTGCTGTAACCCCCAAAGTACACTCCAAACAAAATAAAAAAATATTTTCTGTGTTTGTGAATTGTGTGCACTGTGGCTGCACGTGCATCAACAAAGGAGCAGCGCCAAGCGTGCGCCTGTGTCCCATAAGTAAAGAGCCGGCTGGCTCATTTCTTAAAGGGTGGTGTAACCCACAAAGTGCAGTACTCTCCTGCAAAAATAAAAAAATATTTTCTGTGTTTGTAAATTGTGTGCGCAGTAGCTGCACGTGCATCAACAAAGTAGTGCCAAGCGTGCGCCTGTGTCATAAGTAAAGGGCCGGCTGGCTTGACCATTAAAGGGTGCTGTAACCCCCAAAGTACACTCCAAACAAAATAAAAAAATGTTTTCTGTGTTTGTGAATTGTGTGCGCAGTAGCCGCACGTGCATCAACAAAGGAGCAGCACCAAGCGTGCGCCTGTGTCATAAGTAAAGGGCCAGCTGGCTTGACCATTAAAGGGTGGTGTAACTCCCAAAGTAGACTCCAAACAAAATAAATATATATTTTCTGTGTTTGTGAATTGTTTACACTGTGGCTGCACGTGCATCAACAAAGTAGCAGCGCCAAGCGTGCGCCTGTGTCCCATAAGTAAAGAGCCGGCTGGCTCATTTCTTAAAGGGTGGTGTAATCCACAAAGTGCACTCTCCAGCAAAAATAAAAAAATATTTTCTGTGTTTGTGTGCGCCTTAGCCGCACGTATATATCAATATAACATAAATGGAGGACCAAACTTTCTCTGATAAAAATAAAATAGGGAAAGATCTAGAACCACTTCCTCCTAGTGCTGTTGCTGCTGCTGGGAGTTGTTCATCATCCCAGAGAGGAAGTAGGAACACCACTACTTTAACTAAACAATTGACCCTCCAACAGTCCCTAGCGAGGAGGATGAAGTACGACAGCAGTCATCCTGAAGCAAAACGTATAACTGAGGCCTTGACTGCTATGTTGGTGTTAGACGTGCGTCCGGTATCCGCCATTAGTGCAGTGGGATTTAGACAATTGATGGAGGTAATGTGTCCCCGGTTCCAAATCCCGTCTAGATTCCACCTGCATCCTCAAAGCAGCAGCGACAAGCGTGCGTCTGTCTGTTAAAGGGTGGTGTAACCCTCAAAGTGCTCCAAAAAATAAAAAACTATTTTTTTTATGTGTTTGTGACTTGTGTGCGATGTAGCCGCATGTGCATCAACACAGTAGCAGCGCCAAGCGTGCGCCTGTGTCATAAGTCAAGGGCCGGTTTGGACATCTGGTCCGGACTGAAGGATGTGCCAACAATTTCTGACAAGTCTACTGTCACTGCATATGATACTGTCCTCAAAGCAGCAGTGACAAGCGTGCGTCTGTCTGTTAAAGGGTGGTGTAACCCTCAAAGTGCGCTCCACAAACAATAAAAAAATTCTTCATTTTTTTTCTGTCTTTGTGAAATGTGTGGGCTGTAGCCGCACCTGCATCCTTAAAGCAGCAGCAACAAGCGTGTGTCTGTCTGTTAAAGGGTGGTGTAACCCTCAAAGTGTGCTCCACAAACAATAAAAAAAATTCTTCTTTTTTTTTCTGTCTTTGTGAAATGTGTTGGCTGTAGCCGCACCTGCATCCTTAAAGCAGCAGTGACAAGCGTGTGTCTGTCTGTTAAAGGGTGGTGTAACCCTCAAAGTGTGCTCCACAAACAATAAAAAAATTCTTCTTTTTTTCCTGTCTTTGTGAAATGTGTGGGCTGTAGCCGCACCTGCATCCTTAAAGCAGCAACGACAAGCGTGCGTCTGTCTGTTAAAGGGTGGTGTAACCCTCAAAGTGCGCTCCACAAACAATAAAAAAAAAATTCTTTTTTTTCCTGTCCTTGTGAATTGTGTGGGCTGTAGCCGCACCTGCATCCTCAAAGCAGCAGCGACAAGCGTGCGTCTGTCTGTTAAAGGATTACATCGGTGACAGCATCCAAGTAGGCATGTCAGACAGTCCGTACATGTACTGGCAGGAAAAAGAGGCAATTTGGAGGCCCCTGTACAAACTGGCTCTATTTTACCTGAGTTGCCCCCCCTCCAGTGTGCACTCTGAAAGAGTGTTTAGTGCAGCCGGGAACCTTGTCAGCAAAAGGCGTAGGAGGTTGCTTCCACAAAATGTGGAGAAGATGATGTTCATAAAAATTAATTATCAACTTTTCCAGGGAGACCAGCCTCCAGAACGTACAGAGGGACCTGTGGTGGTGGATTCCAGCGGGGACGAATTAATACTCTGTGAGGATGAGGATGTACACAACACTGAAGAGGGTGAGGAATCGGTGAATGAGGAGGATGAGGACGACATCTTGCCTCCGTAGAGCCAGTTTGTGCAGGGCCAGATTAATTGCCAGCTTGTTTTGTGGGGGCCCAAACGAACCAATCATTTCAGCCACAGTCGTGTGGCAGACCCTGGCGCTGAAATGTTTGGTTTGTTAAAGTGTGCATGTCCTGTCTATACAACATAAGGGTGGGTGGGAGGGCCCAAGGACAATTCCATCTTGCACCTCTTTTTTTTCTTTGCATTATGTACTGTTTGGGGCCTAGTTTTTCAAACTGCCATCCTGTCTGCCACTGCAGTGTCACTCCTAGATGGGCCACGTGTTTGTGCCGCCCACTCGTGTCGCTTAGCATAGTCATCCATCTACCTCGGTGCAACCTTTTGGACCTAAAAACACTATTGTGAGGTGTGAGGTGTTCAGAATAAACTGGAAATGAGTGGAAATTAAGGTTTTTGAGGTTAATAATAGCATAGGAGCAGAAAAATCAACACATTCTGTGATTGTAGCTGTTTATATGCTTTTTTTTAAAAAAATACAGATCCAAAACACAAAACCCAGAACCCAAAACACGAAAGGGTGGTTTTGGCAAAACCAATCCAGATCCAAAACACGAAGAAAGATCCAGATCCAAAACACAAAACACGAAAAGTGGCCGGTGCACACCCCTAGTTATATGTAAGTGATGGACAACAGACAGCATTAGGGATGCATACCGCCCGATGAGCCTTCACCTGCAGCATCCAACTCATTGCTGCTTTATTGCCAAATTTGTTTGTTATAGCTTGTCTGCAGCTATTTTATTACATATAGATGGGTGTTTTTTTGATTCAAGGGTGTCGGAATGATTTTATTTTGGGGGGTAACATAAAATTGTTCCGCCGACCACCCCCCTTCCTTCCCCTCCCTCTTTCTCTCTTACCTGAGCCGCTGAGAGGCAGCCGCGGACGGTCAGTCTCAGGCCGGGACTGTGCTTTATAGTAATAGGCTGCACAGCCCCTGCACTGCATGGAGGAGGAGGTGTTATGTGCTGTGTTTTAACTTGAAGATCGCACATTACACCTCCTCCTCCATGCAGTGCAGGGGCCATGCAGCCTATTACTATACAGCACAGCCCCTGACCGTCCCCGCGGCCGCAGCTCCTTTCTCATGTTTTTTTTTGGACGGGGGCACGGACTGCCTTTTTGAAGGATAGAGAGATGCCCCTTAAGTTTATTAGGTTGTCTACCACTGTGTTATAGTTGATAGTTATATAGAGAAATAGAAAGAATTATAGGAAACAGATATATGAGGAGATAATAGCATTTATGAGATGCTGCAGTAATGAGAAATAACAGACTGATGCTAAGTTTGCCGCAAATTGAGCATAATATACACAAGAAAAGGCCCACATGAAAATAGTGTATATACACATACATAGTATCATGCATCTCACAGATCTTAATAAGTGTGCAAATCAGCATCTATATGTGTAAATACGTAAAGCATTATTATATGTTATTAAACATATCTGTAGGCCTGTAGTCAGCATGCAGTTTAAATGTAGTTATAAATTGCTCCCTATAACTCCCCTTGGGCTCTATTTATTAACATTATTTTGACTAAAATAAAGTGAAAAAGGGTGTTTTCACACCCTTTTCACATTATTTTAGTATCACCTATAGTTATTACAGGGCAATTGGAGTAGAATTTGTAAAATTCTACTCCAACCCCTAAGTATCACTTATTTTTAGTAAAGCAGATCGCATTTCCCATAACTGTAATGGGAAATGTGATCCGACCAGAGTTACTAAAAATAAAATGTGAAAAAATATCGGGGAAAGCCCTGTGATAACGCAACCTCCAGGGTCTCCCCCGGTTACCGGCCTCCTGCCCTGCTCTAACGGGGAGAGCAGAGCCGGGAGTTGGTCCCAGTAATCATCTGTGTGGTCTAAACAGACCACAAGCTGATTACTGTAAAAAAAAGTAAAAAAAAATAGTAAAAAAAAAAATGTACATACCTGACTCCAGGGACCGGTGATCGGGCCTCTGGTGATGACTCCCCTCCAGTCAGCTGGTCTCCCATAGTGCACTGCTGCCCGGTCATCAGGTGATCGGGCCCCAGTGCAGTATGGGAGATCACCTGACCGGAGGAATGGAGAACATAACCGGAGGCCCGGAACATTCAGGTAAGTGTAATTAAGGGAGAGGGGGGTTGCGGGGGAAGTCTGTGATCGCATGGGCGGGGCTTAGCATTGGGGGGCGGGGCTTAGCACCCGGGGGGTAGCAGCGGCGACCGGTCGGCGCATGCGCGGGCACTTAATCACGGTATTTTTTGCGAAAATACCGTGATAAGGCTCCGAAGGGGATTTGCAGGGACAGAGCTTTATCGCAAGCTCTGTCCCTGTAAGGGATTTGTAGTAAATCCCTGTGATATTGCCTGAATTCGCAATGCGAATTCACTCAGTAATATCACACTACAATCTGCATTCAATATGCGGATTGTAGTAAATAGAGCCCCTTATGTTTCAATATAACTGGTTCCTATAACACATCTTGGATCTGATGCAGAGTGGCATTTATACCTATTTGTAGTAAATAATATATACACTTATGCACTGTGCTTGCCCACAGATGCAACGTTGGATCTGATGCCACTTCAATTAAGTACTGTATTCATTCATAAAATGTAGTTCCGTGTCAGATTCCAATAAATCTACATTTGCACATGTGCGTGTGTTATCTTTGTGGGCATGCTGTGCAAATTTGCACTAGCTTCCAGATGCATTACAGGGACCGGTTGTCATATGATAGCAGGAGTTACAGGGAGTAACTGTATAAAAAATGAGTGTTATGGCAAGAACTTACCTTTGTTAACTCTCTTTCTTCGAAGTCTATAGGGTCCACAGGGAGACCTTGGGGTGTAGGTGGTGGATCAGGATCCGGGCACCACGCAGTTAAAGCTTTACAGTTCCCAGGATGCACTGGTACACTCTCCCTATACCCCGCCTCCGAGCCAGGGGAAAGTCAATTTGTAACAAGCCAAAGGCCAGAGGAGGATAAAGAGAGAAAGAAGACTGGTACACGCAGGAATCACACTCTCACAGAGAAGGAGACAAAGAAACGGTGAGCAGAAACAAACCCAATCTGATGCCAGGTGCGTCAGGGTGGGTGCCCTGTGGACCCTATGGACTTCGAAGAAAGAGAGATAACAAAGGTAAGTTCCTACCATAACTCTAATTTTCTTCTTCAGGGTCCATAGGCTCCACAGGGAGACCTTGGGGATGTCCAAAGCAGTCCTTTTAAGGGTGAGGACGCTCCTGCGCTGAGAGGAGAATCCGGCGCCCAAAGTAAGCATCCTGAGAGGCGAAGGTATCAAAGGCATAGAACCTTAGGAAGGTCTGGACAGAAGACCATGTGGCCGCCTTTCACAGCTGAACAGCCGAGGCGCCACAGCGAGCTGCTGACGAGGGAGCCACAGACCGAGTAGAATGAGCATTAACTGAAGCCGGAACACAAAGGCCTGCCTGTGTGTAAGCCTCTGAGATAGTCATACGAAGCCATGTAGCTAATGTTTGTTTGTTGGCTGGCCATCACCTCTTGTGAAATCCGTAGAGCACAAATAAGGAGTCTGATTTCCAAAGGGAATTGGTACGGTCCACATAAATCCTGAGGACGCTGACCACATCCAAAGAGGCCTCACCTGCCGAGAGCTCCACTGATTGTAAGTCCGGGACTATAATTTTCTCATTAATGTGGAAACTAGAAACAACTTTAGGAAGGAACCCAGGGCGAGTCCGAAGCAAAGCCGTGTCCTGGTGAAATATCAGAAAAGGGGAGCGACAGGAAGCGCCCCTAACACTGACACCCTTCTAGCGGGAGCAATAGCCAGAAGGAAAAGAGTCTTTGTTGTTAACCACTTGAGTTCCACCGACTCTAGGAGTTCAAATGGAGGACCCTGGAGGGCCCAAAGAACCACTGCCAAGTCCCAAGGAGCCACTGGGGGGACAAAGGGAGGTTGAATCCGGAGGACACCCTGGAGGAAGGTGCGGATATCCGGTAACAGACCAATTCTATGTTGGAACCATACTGACAAAGCAGAGACATGCACTTTCAGTGAGGCCAGGCGGAGGCCAAGGTCCAATCCAGCTTGAAGGAAGGCCAGGACTCTGGAAACCCGAAGCACCTGGGGGTCATAATTTCTGGGACGACACCATAGGAAATATGTATGCCACACTCTGTTGTAGATCCTAGCAGAAGCTGGCTTACGTGCTCTAAGCATCATTTGGATGACAGAGCTAGAGAATCCTTTGGACCTTAGGAGGGATGTCTCAAAAGCCACGCTGTCAAAGACAGACGATCCAGGTCTGGGTAAAGGCAAGGACCCTGAGACAACAGATCCGGATGTTGAGGCAATAGGAACGGAGTGTCGATGGATAGACTCTGAAGATCTGAGTACCAATGACGTCTGGGCCAAGCTGGAGCCACCAGCTGGACTGTGCCTCCGTCTTGTCTGAACTTCTGAAGAACTCCAGGAAGAAGGGAGACTGGAGGAAGCAGGTACGCAAACTGGAAGGTCCACTTCACTGACAGAGCGTCCACCAAGGTTGCCTCGGCATCTCTTGTTCTGGACCCATACACTGGCAATTTGTGATTGTGTCGGGAGGCCATGAGGTCCACCTCTGGGAGGCCCCATTTGTCCACTAGGAGTTGAAACACCTCTTGGTGAAGAGACCATATACCTGGATGCACGTTGTGATGGCTGAGGAAGTCCGCTTCCCAATTGAGAACTCCCGGAATGAACACTGCCGAAAATACCGTGAGGTGACACTCTGCCCATGTCAAAATGCGTGACACTTCTGTCAATGCTGCCCGACTTCGAGTGCTTCCTTGATGGTTGATGTAAGCCACCGTGGTGGCATTGTCGGACTGAACCTGCACAGGTTTTCTGTGAAGTATGTGCTTGGCTAGCTTGAGGGCCCTGTACACAGCCCAAAGTTCCAATATGTTGATTGGAAGGGTTGTTACGACTGCTGTCCAATGGCCCTGAAAAGAGTGCAGACCGGTCACTGCTCCCCAACCCTGGAGACTGGCATCCATTGTTAGAAGTACCCAGTCCAGGATCAAAAAGGGTCGACCCTTGCTTAGATGAGAAGTCAGTAGCCACCAAGACAGAGACAGATGCACCTCCGGAGAGAGCACCATTGTCTGAGCTTTGATCCGGTGGGGTAATCTATTCCACCTGGAGAGGAGCAGCCCCTGCAGAGGCCTGGAATGAAACAAAGCATATTCCACCATGTCGAAGGTGGACACCATGGATCCCAGAACTTGCATCGCTGAGTGGACTGACACCCGGTGACTGCGGAGGCATCTGCGAACTCAGAGTTGCAATGTGGATATCTTTTCTGAAGTCAGAAAGATTCTCTGCTGTTGAGAATCCAGAAGGGCTCCCAGATGACCCATCCTCTGTGAGGGGATTAGCGAGGACTTTTTCCAATTGATTAACCACCCGTGCACCTGTAGAAAAGCAATTGTCAGTTGCAGGTGGTGGCAAAGCACGTCTGGAGAACCTGCAAACAGGAGGAGGTCGTCCAGGTAAGGTAGTAGTCGCATACCCTGACTCCGAAGATGGGCCGCCATGATGGCCATAACTTTGGTAAACACCCTTGGAGCTGTGGACAGGCCAAAGGTTAGTGCCCGAAACTGAAAGTGTTGTAGTTGCAAACCAGAGATAACACTGGTGAGAGGGCATTATAGGAACATGTAGGTATGCGTCCTGAATATCCAGCGATACCATAGAATGCCTGAGGAGTTTGTTCAGAGATTTGAGATTGAGGATAGGCCGATGAGACCCATTCGGCTTCTGAACCAGAAATAGAGTAGAATAATAACCAGTCCCTCGTTGAGATCGCGAGACAGGCACAATTACTTCTGCTTGCAGCAAGGACTGTATGACTTTCTGGATCTGTAAGGCCTTGTTCTTGTCTGAAGGCGGGCCTGTGCAGAAAAACTGGTGAGGAGGTCTCCAAAGGAATGAGAGGGCGTGCCCGTGAGAGACCACTTCTCTTACCCATGCATCCGTCGTGGTTTGACACCAGTGCTTGGCGAACTGAAGAAGTCAGCCTCCCACTCTGGGATCCCCCAGAGGGAGGCCCGTCCCATCAGGCTGCGGGTTTATCCTCTGGTTTAGAAGCCTGACCTTTTTAGAATCAGCATCTGCCATCCAAGAGCGCAACCATAGGGAACGTCGAGCAGACACTGCCGCAGCCGAGACACTGGAGGTTAAGAGACTGGTATCCAGTGTAGCTTCTCCAATATATGTAGCCAATATATGTAGCCACATCTCAAATATGACCAACCAACGACACTTGATCCCCAGTCTTCCAGTGCATTAGCCCGGCTTTCTATAGCTTTAGTTACCCATGAAATAGCTATGGATGGGCGGGCAACAGCTCCTGAAAGAGAGTATATAGATTTCAGTCACTTTTCCACCTTCCTATCTGTAGGATCCTTTAAGGAAGAGATGGAAGGCATAGGTAACGTAGCACTTTTGATTAACCGTGTTAACATGGGAATCCACCGCAGCAGGTGATTCCCATTTATTACAATGAGCCTCAGGAAATGGGTAACCTGAAGCCAAATGCTTTTGAGGTTGGTACGTCTTACCAGGCAATTGCCAGGCTGCAGCCATGTGTTCAACTAGTTGATCTGACAGATGAAATTAGAGGATTTAGGGGCTGGCTCGTCCTCTTCTATGACTAAGGGCTCTATTTACTACAATCCGCATTTGTAATGCAGATTGTAGTGTGATATTATCGACTGAATTCACATTGCGAATTCAGGCAATATCACAGGGATTTACTACAAATCCCTTGCAGGGACAGAGCTTGCGATAAACTCTGTCCCTGCAAATCCCCTCCGCACACTAGTCACGGTATTTTCGCAAAAAATACTGTGACAAAGTGCCGACACATGCGCCGACCAACCGTCGCTGCTACCCCCAGCGCTGAGACCCACCCACCGCGATCGCGGATCCTCCTGCGACCCCCCCGCGACCCCCTCCCTCAATAGCGCTTACCTGCAGTCATCGGTGCTCCGGTGATGTCTTCCATGGTTCCGGTAAGCTGACATCCCATAATGTATTGGGACACGGTCACCTGATGACCGGGCCGCAGTGCACTATGGGAGACCAGCTGACCGGAGGGAGAACATCACCGGAGCCCCGATCACCGGTCCCTGGAGTCAGGTAAGTAAATTTTTTTTTTTCCTTTTTTTTTTTTTTTTTAGCAGAGATCAGATTGCGGTCTGTTTAGACCACACAGCTGATCACTGGGACTGGCTCCGGGCTCTGCTCTGCCCGTTACAGCAGAGCGGGGGCCCGGTAACAGGGGGAGACCCTGGATAACGCCACCTCCAGGTGGCGTTATTATCACAGGGCCTCCCTAGGTATTTTTTTCACTATTTATTGTTAGTAACTACCAGGCAGATCACATTTCCCATTACAATTATGGGAAATGTGATCTGATTACTAAAAATAAGTGATACTTAGGGGTTGGAGTAGAATTTTACGAATTCTATCCAATTGCCCTGTAATAACTATAGGTGATACTAAAATAATGTGAAAAGAGTGTGAAAACACCAATTTTCACTTTATTTTAGTAAAAATAATGATAATAAATAGAGCCCTAAGACAGATCTGACAGCTTGCACTAAGGCAGGAATATTAATTTTAGACTGAGCCTCCACCTCCTCCAGAGGGGAGTCGGGGTTAGAGGCATCAGCAACCTCTCCATCATCAGATGACAGCTCAGACTCAGAAAGCTGTGTGGATAGTGATGACAATACCGTACGTTTAGCAGGTTTCAGAGTTTTCTCACCCTGCAGCATGGTCTGAATGGCTGTAGAAGAAGCCGCCAGGCTCTGTACAGAGATAGAGAAAATGTCCACCCACGGTGGAGGCACAGGAGGAGTTTGCATAGTTGGCATCAGTTGTGGTAATCCCTGTGAGGGAATTACAGCCGACTGTGGCAACCCCATAGGGGGAAAAAATCGCCCGCAACGGAGGCCAGGACCTGAGCATAGGCAGCTCAAGGAGGCTCCTGTACTGGTGCTGGGGGGATAGATGTACCTGGTGGATTAAAACACCTAACACATAAACCATCCTGTACCAAATCCTTCTCACCAAAACCTGTGGCACATATTCTGCATGATAGCATAATGGGAGCAGTAGTCTGCTCATTATCTTTGCCTCTGCCAGATATATCTGTAGGGCAATGTAAAACACAATATGGCACTGGGTATAAAGCAACCGCTAAGTATACAGGATACTTGTAGAGAAGCAATATAGTGGTCCTGTCTGATGCTAGGGCAAGCTGCAGGAGCACACAGCCAGATATGGCACAGTGCAAGGTATAACTGTATGTGACCAACCTCACAAATATTAAGCTCTATAGATGTGAGGCATAGGAAACACCCTGACTACACCTGTATGTTAAGGCAGAATTCAGAGAAAAGGGAAAGATATATGCTGACAGTTAGAAAAATAGACACAGACAGCGCTATCATGAGTCACATACAATGCAGAAACACAACTGCAAATTGGCACTACTATCAACTACACAGACTCAGTGTCTGGTAGGCTGTAGCGCTACATATGCTGACCCTGGGGCAAGGTATGTAGGGGGGCCGGATCACGCGCTGTCTTGAGAGAGCTGCGACTGCACCATGAAGAAAATGGCCACCGGCAGGAGCATCTTAAGAGAGGAGGGGGCCCGTGCGGGGCCCCCTCCTCTCTCCCCTGTGGCTGGTAGCTGACTGATGCGTAGACTCAGGGCACTAGAGTATGCCTGGAGTCTACTGTGCATGCGCAGAACGCCGGAAAAATGGCCGCGGCGGCCATTTTCCAGTGTTCTGAGCAGCGCTGACACCCGACGCGGGACCACAAACAGGTGAGTTTAAACTAATAAGGTTACAGGGTGTGCGGTACGGGGCCCCGCACACACTGCACCCATTATAGATACGCCACTGGCCGCTGGTGACCTCAGAGGGGGCGTGGCCGAGAAGGAGAACAGCTCAGAGAAGCCAGACCTCAGAGGGAAGGCGCCCTGAGCTGAGGGGAGTAGCCGTATTAATAGGGAAGCTGTCTCTCCTGGCTGATTAATTAACCCCCGGGACGCTGGTTCCCGCACCAATTGTCCCTGGTGATCCAGTGGAGCGCGGTGGCTATAGCCTGCTTCCACACTCAGCACCTCCGGTCTGTCCCCTGGGACCGGAAGTATGACTGCCCGCGCGGGCCACCGCGAGTGGTGACCCGCCTTACCTGTCCCCTTAGCATCCAGCTGCAATCTGGGTCCTTCAAAGGGGCCTTGGCTATCAATGACCCCAGGATGCCCGCAGATATCCCCAGATCTGTACTGGCATCACGGCACTGGAGGGATGATGGAGCGGCAGCGCAGACGTCCCATGGACAGTCTGCTACTGCACGGTCTCCCTTGTAAAGTAAAAAAAAAGACATCATAAAATAAAAAGCTTATGGGCTGCCTAAGCAGCCCCCCTGCATTAATGGTGACCCAACTCTGGCCGGGCACCAACGAAACTGAGTTGCTTCTGGCTCGGGGGCGGAGTATAAGGAGAGTGTACCAGTGCATTCTGGGAGCTGTAAAGCTTTAACTGCGTCTCCCTGTGGAGCCTATGGACCCTGAAGAAGAAAGAGAGGAATTAGAGTGAAGAATTATATGGAGAAATAGGAGGAGTTATGGGGAACAAGTATATGAAAAGATAGGAGGAAGAGAGGTAAGGTGCTATACTGACCAGTTATATGGAGAAATAGTGGTGTGTTGAGCTGGGTACACACTGAGACGACGGGCATTTGTTCCAACATCGGAACGAATGCCGTTGAACGGGGATTGCCCGTCCGCAGTTGAACGAGTTAATGAACGACGGAATGATCACTGTTCCATCCTTCATTGACTTACCATAGGTCGCTAGCGAAGTTGTCAGGTTTTATGTGCAGCACATGACCGTGGGAGTGCACATATTGAGCGTACACACTGAGCGATGTAGGCGATTTGTCACTGCGAAGCGGCATTTCAGCCCGACATTGTTCCAGTATGTACCCAGGTTTAGGGAACAATATCTATGACGAAATATAGGAGAACAGAGGAGAAGCAGTTTTATGAAGAGAGGAGGGTTTATAAGGAATGATCGATTATTTTAAGTAATAGAAGAGATAAAAAGAAAGCTAGTTTACAGAGAAGCAGAAGGAGTTATAGAAAGCAGTTACATGGATATATAGAAGGAGATATATGGAAGAATTACATAAAGACATAACAAAAATTATAGAGGACAGTTAAGTGAAGAGAGGATTAATTGTGTAGCTGCTATATGGAAAGTTAGGTGCCAGGATGTACGACGTCTATCATGCGCAGTAGGCTCCGTATAAATATATCTAACTATATATAAATCACAACTAAGTACATATCTTTATAAATAAATTTTTATATATATATATATTCATATTGCAAATTATATATATATATATACATATATATATATATATATATATATATATATTATTATCCTTTATCTATATGGCGCCACAAGTGTTCCGCAGCGCCTTACATAGTACATAGAACTAATAAGTGAACAAGAAACAAGTAACTTACAGTAAATTACAGAGCAGGACAAGGACACGATTTATATACATTGCTGCAATAGCAATTAAAGCACTCACAGTAAGCAGCCGGGAGTTGTCTGTCACGTGTTAGGTGCCCTTATGGGGAGTAAAGAGTAGAAGAAAATGTAAAGAGAAGCACATATGGGAAGAGGTATATATACTGTATATATAATTAGGAGTGTGCACCGGCCACTTTTTGTGTTTTGGTTTTGGACAGTTCTTCGCTGTGCTTTTGCCAGCTTAACTCGTTTGATTTTTTTAGCGGGAGGAGGGATTCCATCGTCATGTGAAGCTGAACCACTAGTCATGAACATAGGGAAAGACCTTAGCCGTTCCTTGCCACTCCGTGTCATAAATGGCATATTGGAAAGTTTACGTTTCTCTTCAGATGATTTAAATGTTTTTTTTAAGGTCATTTTCCTGAACTTTGTCATTTGGGATTGTATGTGCCCTCTACTATGACATTGGGCATCGGCCTTGGCAGACGACGTTGATGGCATGTTATCGTCTATGTCATGACTAGTGGCAGCAGCTTCAGCACTAGGAGGAAGTGGTTCTTGATCTTTCCCTATTTTATTTTTATCTGAGAAAGTTTGGTCCTCCATTTATGTTATATTGATTTGATATATATGTGCAGCTAAGGCGCACACAAACACAGAAAATATTTTTTTTATTTTTGCTGGAGAGTAGTGCACTTTGTGGGTTATACCACCCTTTAAGAAATGAGCCAGCCGGCCCTTTACTTATAGGACACAGGCGCACGCTTGGCGCTGCTCGTTTGTTGATGCACGTGCAGCCACAGTGCACACAATTCACAAACACAGAAAATATTTTTTTATTTTGTTTGGAGTGTACTTTGGTGGTCACAGCACCCTTTAACGGACAAGCCAGCCGGCCCTTTACTAATGGGACACAGGCGCACGTTTGGCGCTGCTCCTTTGTTGATGCACGTGCAGCCACAGTGCACACAATTCACAAACACAGAAAATATTTTTTATTTTGTTTGGAGTGCACTTTGAGGGTTACAGCACCCTTTAACGGTGAAGCCAGACGGCCCTTTACTTATGACACAGGCGCACGCTTGGCACTACTTTGTTGATGCACGTGCGGCTACAGTACACACAATTCACAAACACAGAAAATATTTTTTTATTTTGTTTGGAGTGTACTTTGTGGGTTACAGCACCCTTTAACGGACAAGCCAGCCGGCCCTTTACTTATGGGACACAGGCGCACGCTTGGCGCTGCTCCTTTGTTGATGCACCAGCAGCCACAGTGCACACAATTCACAAACACAGAAAATATTTTTTTATTTTGTTTGGAGTGTACTTTGGGGGTTACAGCACCCTTTAACGGACAAGCCAGCCAGCCCTTTACTTATGGGACACAGGCGCACGCTTGGCGCTGCTCCTTTGTTGATGCACATGCAGCCACAGTGCACACAATTCACAAACACAGAAAATATGGAGTGCACTTTGGGGGTTACAGCACCCTTTAACGGTCAAGCCAGCCGGCCCTTTACTTATGACACAGGCGCACGCTTGGCACTACTTTTTTGATACACGTGCGGCTACTGTGCACACAATTCACAAACACAGAAAAAATATATATTTTTTGTTCACTTGAGGGGAGCACCCCTGATGGACAGAGCACCCCCTGGACAAAACTACAGCACCCCTTTAGGACTGGGACACTGCACAGGACTTTGGAGTGGACACAGCCCCTATGGACAACTGACTGCACAACACAGTCCAGCCAGCCCCTATGGACTTTGGAGGAGTGGACACAGCCCCTATGGACAACAGCAGCACAGCGCAGCACAACACTACACTGCACTACACTACACAGCCCAGCCAGCCCTAACTCCCACCCTCCCTCTTCACTGTCCACAGCCGAGTGAGAAAATGGCGCCGACGGGGGTACCTTATATAGGATCCAAAACCCGCGAGACCCGGAAGGCGGGATGATGACGTTTTGCCTCGATTTCAGATCCGAGTCAGGCGGGAAAAGTCGAGCCTGACTCGGATCGGCCTCGGATCGGGGGGGTTCGGATTTCAGAAATCCGAACCTGCTCACTCCTAATATAAATATATATGTGTGTGTGTGTGTATATATATATATATATTAGGGGTGAGCGGGTTCGGATTTCTGAAATCCGAACCCCCCCGAGCCCCCCCGATCCGAGTCCGATGGGAGGGTGGGAGTTAGGGCTGTGTAGTGTAGTGTAGTGCTGCTGTTGTCCACTACTTCAAAGTCCATAGGGGCTGGCTGTGTTGTGCTGTGCTGCTGTTGTTAATAGGGGCTGTGTCCACTACTTCAAAGTCCATAGGGGCTGGCTGGACTGTGTTGTGCAGTCAGTTCTCCATAGGGGCTGTGTCCACTCCAAAGTCCTGTGCAGTGTCCCAGTCCTAAAGAGGTGCTGTAGTGTTGTCCAGGGGGTGCTCTGTCCATCAGGGGTGCTCCCCCCAAGTGCTAAAAAAATAATATATTTTCTGTGTTTGTGAATTGTGTGCGCAGTAGCCGCACGTGCATCAACAAAGTAGTGCCAAGCGTGCGCCTGTGTCATAAGTAAAGGGCCGGCTGGCTTGACCGTTAAAGGGTGCTGTAACCCCCGAAAGTACACTCCAGTCCAAACCAAAAAAAAATTATTTTCTGTGTTTGTGAATTGTGTGCGCAGTAGCCGCACGTGCATCAACAAAGTAGTGCCAAGCGTGCGCCTGTGTCATAAGTAAAGGGCCGGCTGGCTTGACCGTTAAGGGTGCTGTAACCCCCGAAAGTACACTCCAGTCCAAACCAAAAAAAAAATTATTTTCTGTGTTTGTGAATTGTGTGCGCAGTAGCCGCACGTGCATCAACAAAGTAGTGCCAAGCGTGCGCCTGTGTCATAAGTAAAGGGCCGGCTGGCTTGACCGTTAAAGGGTGCTGTAACCCCCAAAGTACACTCAAGTCCAAACCAAAAAAAAAAATATTTTCTGTGTTTGTGAATTGTGTGCGCAGTAGCCGCACGTGCATCAACAAAGTAGTGCCAAGCGTGCGCCTGTGTCATAAGTAAAGGGCCGGCTGGCTTGACCGTTAAAGGGTGCTGTAACCCCCAAAGTACACTCCAGTCCAAACCAAAAAAAAAATTATTTTCTGTGTTTG
The DNA here is from genome assembly GCA_031769625.1 of Taudactylus pleione. NCBI lineage: Eukaryota > Metazoa > Chordata > Amphibia > Anura > Myobatrachidae > Taudactylus > Taudactylus pleione. Next base: position 2,041,871 of record JAUIMM010000957.1, read on the forward strand.
TGAATTGTGTGCGCAGTAGCCGCACGTGCATCAACAAAGTAGTGCCAAGCGTGCGCCTGTGTCATAAGTAAAGGGCCGGCTGGCTTGACCGTTAAAGGGTGCTGTAACCCCCGAAAGTACACTCCAGTCCAAACCAAAAAAAAATTATTTTCTGTGTTTGTGAATTGTGTGCGCAGTAGCCGCACGTGCATCAACAAAGTAGTGCCAAGCGTGCGCCTGTGTCATAAGTAAAGGGCCGGCTGGCTTGACCGTTAAGGGTGCTGTAACCCCCGAGAGTACACTCCAGTCCAAACCAAAAAAAAAATTATTTTCTGTGTTTGTGAATTGTGTGCGCAGTAGCCGCATGTGCATCAACAAAGTAGTGCCAAGTGTGCGCCTGTGTCATAAGTAAAGGGCCGGCTGGCTTGACCGTTAAAGGGTGCTGTAACCCCCGAAAGTACACTCCAGTCCAAACCAAAAAAAAATTATTTTCTGTGTTTGTGAATTGTGTGCGCAGTAGCCGCACGTGCATCAACAAAGTAGTGCCAAGCGTGCGCCTGTGTCATAAGTAAAGGGCTGGCTGGCTTGACCGTTAAGGGTGCTGTAACCCCCGAAAGTACACTCCAGTCCAAACCAAAAAAAAAATTATTTTCTGTTTGTGAATTGTGTGCGCAGTAGCCGCACGTGCTTCAACAAAGTAGTGCCAAGCGTGCGCCTGTGTCATAAGTAAAGGGCCGGCTGGCTTGACCGTTAAAGGGTGCTGTAACCCCCCAAAGTACACTCCAGTCCAAACCAAAAAAAAAATTATTTTCTGTGTTTAGCCGCACGTATATATCAAATCGATATAACATAAATGGAGGACAAAACTTTCTCCGATAAAAATAAAATAGAGAAAGATCAAGAACCACTTCCTCCTAGTGCTGAAGCTGCTGCCACTAGTCATGACATAGACGATAACATGCCATCAACGTCGTCTGCCAAGGCCGATGCCCAATGTCATAGTAGAGGGCACATACAATCCCAAATGGCAAAGTTCAGGAAAATGACCTTGAAAAAGACATTTAAATCAGCTGAAGAGAAACGTAAACTTGCCAATATGCCATTTACGACACGGAGTGGCAAGGAACGGCTGAGGTCGATCCCTAGTATGTTCATGACTAGTGGTTCAGCTTCACATGACGATGGAAGCCCTCCTCCCACTAAAAAAATCAAAAGAGTTAAGCTGGCAAAAGCACAGCGAAGAACTGTGCTTTCTAAGAAGATATCACAAATCCCCAAGGAGAGTCCAAGTGTGGTGGTGGTTGCGATGCCTGACCTTCCCAGCACTGGACGGGAAGAGGTGGCTCTTTCCACCATTTGCACGCCCCCTGCAAGTGCTGAAAGGAGCACCCACAGTCCACTTGCTGATATGCAAATTGAAGATGTCACTGTTGAAGTACAACAGGATGAGGATACTGGTGTAGCTGGCGCTGAGGAGGAAGTTGGCGAGGAGGATTCTGATGGTGATGTGGTTTGTTTAAATCAGGCTCCGGGGGAGACAGTTGTTGTCCGTGGGATGAAAAAGCCCATCATGGTCATGCCTGGGCAGAAGACCAAACATTCCACCTCTTTGGTCTGGCAATATTTCTATCCAAATCCGGACAACAACTGTCTTGCCATATGTACCATATGTAAAGGTGAAATAAGTAGGGGTAGGGACGTCAACCACCTAGGAACATCCTCCCTTATACGGCACCTGCAGCGCGTTCATAAAAAGTTACTGTCAAGTTCAGAAACTTTGGCTAAGACCGTAAGCAGACCAGGGACACCTAAATCCCGTTGTCCTGTTGTATCCAAGCGCCTGCAAACCACACCGTCAACTCCCTCCTCGTCAATTTCCTCCTTAGTCAGGATCGGAAGTAGTCCTGCAGGCCATGTCACTGGCATGACTGACTCTCCTATCCGGGATTCCTCTGGAGGATCCTGCATTGCTACGCCTACTGCTGCCGCTGCTGCTGTTGCTGCTGCTGGGAGTCGTTCATCATCCCAGAGAGGAAGTAGGAACACCACTACTTTTACTAAACAATTGACCCTCCAACAGTCCTTAGCGAGGAGGATGAAGTACGACAGCAGTCATCCTGAAGCAAAACGTATAACTGAGGCCTTGACTGCTATGTTGGTGTTAGACGTGCGTCCGGTATCCGCCATTAGTGCAGTGGGATTTAGACAATTGATGGAGGTAGTGTGTCCCCGGTTCCAAATCCCGTCTAGATTCCACTTCACTAGGCAGGCGATACCGAGACTGTACAGAAACGTCAGAAAAAGTGTCCTCAGTGTCCTGAAAAATGCCGTTGTACACAATGTCCACTTAACCACGGACATGTGGACAAGTGGAACAGGGCAGACTAAGGACTATATGACTGTGACAGCCCACTGGGTAGATGTATCACCTTACGCAGCAACAGCAGCAGCGTCAGTAAGAGGCACACCGCCGACAACCTCTTAGAGAAACTGAGGGAAATCATCGCCCAGTGGCTTACCCCACTTAGACTCTCCTGGGGATTTGTGATATCTGACAACGCCACCAATATTGTGCGGGCATTACATCTGGGCAAATTCCAGCACGTCCCATGTTTTGCTCACACAATAAACTTGGTGGTGCAGAATTTTCTGAAAAGCGACAGGGGCGTGCAGGAGACGCTTTGGGTGGCCCGAAAAATTTCTGGCCACTTTCGCCATTCAGCGACTGCGTGCCGAAGACTGGAGCGCCAGCAAACACTCTTGAACCTGCCCCGCCATCACCTGAAGCAAGAGGTTGTGACGCGGTGGAACTCAACCCTCTATATGCTTCAGAGGATGGAGGAGCAGCAAAAGGCCATACAAGCCTATACATCCACCTATGACATAGGCAAAGGAGGGGGTATGCACCTGACTCAAGCGCAGTGGAGAATGATTTCCGTGTTGTGCAAGGTTCTCCAGCCCTTCGAACTTGCCACACGTGAAGTCAGTTCAGACACAGCCAGCTTGAGTCAGGTCATTCCCCTCATCAGGCTTTTGCAGAAGCAGCTGGAGAAAGTGAAGGAGGAGCTAAGACGGAGCGATTCCGCTCGGCATGTGGGACTTGTGGATGAAGCCCTTCATTCGCTTTGCCAGGATTCCAGGGTGGTCAATCTGTTGAAATCAGACCACTACATTTTGGCCACCGTGCTTGATCCTAGGTTTAAAGCCTATGTGGTGTCTCTCTTTCCGGCCGACACAAGCCTGCAGAGGTGCAAAGACCTGCTGGTGAACACACTGTCAGCTGAAGCGGAACGTGACACGTCAACGGCTCCTTCTTCATTTTCTCCCGCAACTGGGGCTGCCAGGAAAAAACTTAGGTATCCTAAGCAACCCGCTGGCGGTGATGCAGGGCAGGCAGGACCAAGTTTGGACATCTGGTCCGGACTGAAGGACCTGGCAACAATTTCTGACATGTCTACTGTCACTGCATATGATACTGTCACCATTGACAGAATGGTGGAGGATTACATCGGTGACAGCATCCAAGTAGGCATGTCAGACAGTCCATACCTGTACTGGCAGGAAAAAGAGGCAATTTGGAGGCCCCTGTACAAGCTGGCTCTATTTTACCTGAGTTGCCCCCCCTCCAGTGTGTACTCCGAAAGAGTGTTTAGTGCAGCCGGGAACCTTGTCAGCGAAAGGCGTAGGAGGTTGCTTCCACAGAATGTGGAGAAGATGATGTTCATCAAAATGAATTATCAGCTCTTCCAGGGAGACCAGCCTCCAGAAGGTACAGAGGGACCTGTGGTGGTGGATTCAAGTGGGGACGAGTTAATACTTTGTGAGGATGAGGATGTACACACTGAAGAGGGTGAGGAATCGGTGGATGAGGAGGATGAGGATGACATCTTGCCTCCGTAGAGCCAGTTTGTGCAGGGACACATTAATTGCCAGCTTGTTTTGTGGGGGCCCAAACGAACCAATCATTTCAGCCACAGTTGTGTGGCAGACCCTGGCGCTGAAATGATTGATTTGTTAAAGTGTGCATGTCCTGTTTATACAACATAAGGGTGGGTGGGAGGGCCCAAGGACAATTCCATCTTGCACTTCTTTTTTTTCTTTGCATTATGTACAGTTTGGGGCCTAGTTTTTCTAACTGCCATCCTGTCTGCCACTGCAGTGTCACTCCTAGATGGGTCACGTGTTTGTGCCGCCCACTCGTGTCGCTTAGCATAGTCATCCAGCTACCTCGGTGCAACCTTTTGGACATGAAAACACTATTGTGAGGTGTGAGGTGTTCAGAATAGACTGGAAATGAGTGGAAATTAAGGTTATTGAGGTTAATAATAGCATAGGAGCAGAGAAACCAACAAATTCTGTGATTTTAGCTGTTTTTATGCTTTTTAAAAAAAAAATACAGATCCAAAACACAAAACCCAGAACCCAAAACACGGAAGGGTGGTTTTGGCAAAACCAATCCAGATCCAAAACACGAAGAAAGATCCAGATCCAAAACCAAAACACAAAACACGAAAAGTGGCCGGTGCACACCCCTAATATATATATATATATATATATATATATATATAAATTTATATATATATATATATATATATATATATATATATATATATAAGAAAATATATGTTTATAATTAAAATAACATGCATATTTAGACAGAAAACATCAATAAACCTTACATATTAACAACTTAAATAAAATTAGGACAGTTAATATATAAAATATACATTATTGTTGAAAATACATCACAGACACAACATATAAATTACCTTGGCCAAATCTGTCTAAACTCACGCTAAAACAATGTTAACTATTAATCCAACGCCTGCTTTGGGTGGCGTTCTCAAAGCCCAGATATCAACAGCTGCTGCTGTTAGTACATAACAGCCGCGATTCAGCCCCTCAGACATCTATAGGTCCCCATACATCAGAGATTGATTGCAGCAATCGTGCAATTTGCAATCGATTGTGTATAAAAATCTTTCCCTTTTTCAATCGATTGCAGATTGCAGAATTGTGGCAAGTAATAGTAAATGTGATATTGCCTGAATTTGCAATGCGAATTCAGTCTATAATATCACACTACAATCTGCATTCAATATGCAGATTGTAGTAAATAGAGCCCAGAGTGTGTTATAGCAATCCGTAATACAGAGCAAAAGAAAGAGCTATACAGCAAGGAACAGTTATGTAAAGTGTTAAATTAATTATATCAAACTAATCTGTACACTGATGTGAGGAGTTACCTGTGCTAAAATGAAAGCTATTAAAATGTATGTTGAATAGTATCAATCTATCTATCTATCTATCTATCTATCTATCTATCTATCTATCTATCTATCTATCTATCTATCTATCTATCTATCTATCTATCTGTCTGTCTGTCTGTCTGTCTGTCTGTCTGTCTGTCTGTCTGTCTGTCTGTCTGATCTATTCTGTATATAGGGTAAGTTATGAAGAAAGGTAGTTTGATAGATAGGAGGAGTTATATCTTCCACACACTTTCTGTTTCTCTCCCATTTTATTCCTAGTTCTCTCTACCTCTCTCCCTTTTTCCTGAATCACTCCGTTGCTATGGTAACTGGCTGCCTCTTCTCTGCACGCCAGTGAGACAAATTTTAATTTTTAATTGCTCCTTGCAGTCAAAATCTTACTGCTGCTACCAGGGTAGAAATGTGTATGCTTCATGGGGGAATGATAGTTTGGGGAGTACATGTGTGGTGTGGTCAGAGGAAGAAATATAAAGTAACAGTGCAGACAGGTAGTGGAATGGATTCTGAGGAGAGAAAATGTCTTGTATTCTTTCCAGCCTTTGTGAGTTTGATGGACTAAGAGAAGTGAGGTTGTTAGTAGTTTCATATGGAAAAATAAAATATAATGGATAAAGTTTGTAAAACACAAAGGGTAGTGAAGTGAAGAGAAGTAAAAAAAAGTTTTAGGAAAGGAGTTATCAATTATTGGCCAGTACAGCAGACATCATATATAGGACTATTGTGCATGCCATGCATCTCAGCACTCATCGCATGCATGCCGGAATTAATAACGCCAGTTATTAAGGAAGAATATCACAAGGACAGCTCTCCCATACCTCCCAACATGACCCACTCCAGGAGGGACACAATGCTCTGGTCCTGGACTTCCCTGGTAAGAGGTGGGGCTGCAGCGCAGTTCAAAATTCAAATAGGGGAGTCACACCAACTGTCATTTCACACGCTGCGACTCCCCTATTTGAATTTTGGACTGTGCTGCAGCCCCACCTCTGGAGCCTCCACCAATTATAAATTACCAGGTAAGTCCGGAACCAGAGCATTGTGTCCCTCCTGGAGAGGGTCATGTTGGGAGGTATGGCTCTCCCGATAAGAGCTGTCCTTTGCAATAGAATGATTCCCGGGTTTATGACCCAGAAGTCCTTCTGTGCATGCGTTGTATGAGGGGGTGCTGGGAGGGATCCGATTGGATTCCTCTCACAGCACTTTGCGAAAGAAGCCCAGAGGCTTCTATTGAGCAACGCCGTCTGAAGATGGTGTTGCCCACTGGCACCAAACTGCGTAAAGCATTGCTTGCTGAAGCTTGGTGCAAATGACATAGGCAAACGCAAGGGGGGTTTCCGGTTGCCTGGAAACCCTCACTAGATGCCGGGGTAAAGTTATTGTCGGATTGGGACATTCCTGTCAAGCTGTCCAGCTGCTACTCAGAAACATTCTTCTCCTCAACCTGACCTGAATGTCCTTTAAATGTACCTTTGTGTTTCTTTCTTTTTTGGACTATGCTGGACTTTGCGCATATTCCTACAGGTGCTTCTGGTTTTTCTTAGGACACGTGAGTTACTGTGTTGGTTAAATTTATTACATCTGCACTTGCAGATTTATCACCTTGTTTTTGTAATTCTTATTTGTCTATGTTATATCTGTGTTAGATACAGTATATTTTTATGCTAGTTTGTTTTACTCAGTTGGTTTTTTGAACTTGGGTGGTGGCGTTAGTGTTGCTTCCCCCATGTTATTCCTACTGCACACTTTTTTCTTTACAGTTGTTCTATGGACCCAATGTACCAGGTGATTTTGGTTCTTTTTCCTTTTTTTCCCCTTCCCTTTTTTTTAGCTCCATCTCCCACTCCCCCCGAACATTTAGGATGCTTTATAACAGAATATATTATGCTGTTTCTTATATTTATAATGTTTTTGCTTTTCTATCTTGTTTCTTATTGCATTTGCTTCAGGATAGATGGTACAAATCCTTTCATTAAATGTTAAAGGTTTGAAATCTCCTAACAAACGTAGATTGGCACTAACTTTTTTTATAAACAGAAAGCTGATGTGGTAGTTTTGCAGGAGACCCACTTTTCCTCTAGGAGTCCGCCGGTCTTTTCAAATCATCGATATCCTCTTGGTTATTTCGCGAATGGCCCCTTTAAATGTAATGGTGTGGCCATTCTCTTTTGCAGTTCCTTTTTTTAGGAAAGTTTTCTTAGATATTCAAAAAGTCCAGCGGGGCTCCCTTATTTTTTTAGGTGACTTTAATTTGGTATCAGACCCTAAACTTTTTAAATCCTGCAAGCCTACTAAGGCCTCTGTTAATTCCGGCCCCTCTTTAGCATTTCTTAATCTTTTGGCGGAATTCGATTTATCTGATGTATGGCGGATTCAGAATTGAGAATATACCTACTTTTCTCCTGTTCATAATTCCTCCTGTTCATAATTATTCCTGCATAGAACTACTACTGGATAAATGGACATTACAGCATTCTGGCTCGTTGGATATACTGCCTATTACTTGGTCTGACCATGCTCCATTATAATGGTCATGGAGTATCTCCAAGTATTATATCCTTACCTATTTGCAGACCCTCTCATAAAACAATCTATCGCTGCTAGTTTGTCACTGTATCTGAGTACTAACTCCCCCTCTGACACTTCTAATTTGACCTTTTGGTGGGCCCTAAAGGTGGTAATCTACGGGTATGCTATTCAGGCTGGAGCGAGATTATTCAAGCAAAATAGGCAATTACAGCTAGATTTAGAATCTAAACTCAAAGTTCTAGAGCAGTGGTGTCAAACTCGGGCCCTTCAGCTGCAATGGAACTACACATCCTAGCATGCACTGCCAGAGTTTTGCTATTAGGGCATGCTAAAACTGTGGCAGGGCATGCTGGGATATGTAGTCCCAGAGCAGCTGGAGGGCCCGAGTTTGACACCACTGTTCTAGAGGATCACAACAAACTCCTCCCCTCTTCTGATCTTCGTAAGGAACTTTCCTCCGTTTGGAGCCAACTACAAATGCTCCTTATGGCACGTACTCAAGCCGCCTTAAATAAGATGCAACAGAAGTTTTACTTAGCAGGAAATAGGACTGGTTAGCCCGTAAATTGCGTACTCAGCAGGCCAAAAATAGGATCCAATATATCCTCTCTCCGTCTGGTGAGAAGATCGGAAATCCCTATAGCATTGCAGTTCGCCAGTTATTCTCATCTTTATAATCTATCCATTGACTCTTTTACTCCTCAACCATCCGCCTCCTCTATATATGCCTTCTTATCTAGTATTCGATTGTCTTCTTTGACTTCGGACCAACTTTCTGATTTAAACGCCCCTCGGTCCTTGCAAGAGATGGAGATGGCGATAAAAGTCCCTTTGACGAGGGAAGGCCCCGGGACCTGACAGATTTATAAATTACTTTAATTTGACATTTCAGGAGCATTTAGAGTTTAGACCCTACGCTGACTCCTTTGTTTAATGAGGTGACGGAATTAGGGACATTCCCAGCTGAAATGCTAGAGGGTTGTGTGGTGACTATCCCTAAACCGGGGAAAGATCTGTCTTACTTTCAAATTTATCGTCCCATCACACACTTTAACGGAAACATTAAACTTTATGCTAAGCTTATTGCACTTCGTCGAAAGGCCCCCATACATCAGCAATCGATTGTGGCAATTCTGCATTTTGGAGATGATTGTATAAGAAAATCTGCAATGTATGGGGTTCGCAGATTGCAAATTGCAACCAAAAAGTGATTGGAATTGTTAAATCAGGTTGTATAACATGTTGTATGTCACAGATCGATTGGGGCTGTAGATTGTTAGTGTATGGTAACAATCAGCAGATTTGCAGACCCTTACCAGTAAAATGATGGGCCTTTCAAGTTTGGCAGATCTGTACTTGATGAAATTGACCTGCAAATCATCTGTAATGTATGGGTGCAGTTTGCTAGATTGGGAAATTCTAAAACTGAGCAACAAATCTTCAAATTGTGGGTTTCTGATTGCTGATGCCTTTACTCCACTTCTTCCTTTACGGATTCACCCTGACGAGTTGGGGTACGTGTCTGGGAGGCATGCCTCTAATAACACTCGTAGGGTATTAGATTTATTGGATTCTGGTCCTGTATCTAATTCTGGTTTTCTTCTACTTTATCGATTCAGAAAAAGCCTTTAACAGTTTGAATTGGCTGTATATGCGCACGGTTCTCGCATGGTTCAGTTTTGGTGGCCAAACACTATAATCTAGCCTCGCTCTATATAGTTCCCCATCTGCGAGGGTGTTCAGTAATGGATTTCCCTCGGACATGTTCCCCATCTCTAATGGTACTAGACAAGGGTGTCCCCTTTTCCTTTTAGCATTTGTGTTAGCTATAGAGCCTTTGGCAGCTAGGCTTCGAGCAGACGGGTTTTCCCCTGAAATCACCGTAGGCTTAGAGACTCACAAGCGTGGTCTTTTTGCTGATGATGTTCTTCTTTTTGACCCCTTGATTTTGTTGCCTCATTTACATGATGATTTAAATGAGTATAGCTCTGCCTCATATTTTAAGCTTAATAAGACTAAGACTGATGCATTACCTGTTAATCTTTCAGATTCTGTGGCTTCCTATCTTCGCTCTCTTTTTTCTAATAACTGGCAAACTTCCTCTATTCAGTATATAGATATTCATATCCCTCCAGACCGTTCCTTGATTTTTTATGTCAATTTCCCACTGTTGCTTGAACATTTGCTGGAGTATACTAAATCTTGGTTGCCCTACGAGATTGCCTGGCCAGGTAGTTTAGTGGATTCAAGATGACCTTACTCCCCAATCTTATGTATCTCCTCCGCACAATCCTGTTTCATGTCCCTACTAAATATTTGGATAAAAGTCACTCTATCCTGTCCAATTATCTTTGGAAGAATCGCCCTTCAAAACTTTCATGGTCTTGTATGACTCTCCCAAAGTCTCTAGGTGGATTGGCTCTACCCGATTTGCCTAAATATTTGGAGGCATGTCGCCTAGCTCAATTGCTAATCGTTGAGTGCTCCTTGAACAATCGTGTTTTGTTGTGGACACCTAAACACCTTCGCCCCACCACTACTATATTGTTTCTGTCTATTAAGACCACGCTCTCTGTGTGGCATAGATTAGTTTCCTCTGTTGAGGAAATGTCCCTCCCCTACTCTGCCCTTTCCCTTAGAGCTATTGCTAAATTAATCCAGGATCTTAATATTCCTTTTTGGTGTTCATGGGGTGTCAATACCTTAGAGGATATTATGGTTAGTGGTACTTTACTACCATTTTCTGCTCTACAAAGCCATTACTCCCTCCCTTCAACTGAATTGTTTCATTACCTCCAGATTCAACACTGGTAGTGTGGTATGGTCTCTAGGGCCAATACGTCTGCCTCGTAATGATATATGGTCTCAGCTTAAACAAGGGTGAGCTAGGGGGAGTATTTTCTTTTGGTATCAATTTCTTTTAGGATTGTGTTTTGCCATTAAATTTGCTGCTCAACTTCATTGGGAATCAAATTTAGGTCACCCTATTTCTAAGACCCAATGGTCAATAATTTATACTATGTCATTCAAAATGTCAAGATGTATTAACCACACAGAAATGCATGTTAAATTGTTGAATAGACTGTACCTCACTCCTGACAAATTGATACCTTCTGGCCATCCTGTACTAAGTTTTTTGGACGGAATTGTGGAGAAGTAGGCCATATTTTTATGTCTTTTGGTCTTGTCCTGTTCTCCGTACGTTTTGGTTGGAAGTTTTCTCCCTGATTAATAAAGTGTTCGGGTTATCTCTGTCTCCATCCCCTTCTTTAGCTCTGTAACATATCTATCCACCCGTGGCTCAGTCTTACCAGAGGTATGTGCTGGGCCATATATGTAATGCGGCACGAGCAGGTCTGGCTCAACACTGGAAACAATCACTCCCACATTCCCCCCTATTTTGAAGGTGTTTCATAAAGTCCATTTCCTTTTCCCAATGGAGATGGAATATATACCCTATTCCTCTTCTCCATTAATGCAGTGGATGGAGTGGCAGGAGTATGTGACTGACAAATTTATCAACAAATCATCATTATCTGATGCTTTGCCATTTAGTTTACTTGAAACTTCCTGACTGATATGCTCTCTAGATTAGTACTAAATTATTCGTTACATTTTGTCTGTTTTTTCCTATTATTTGTACAGTCTTGTTTACTGTATTTTCTGATGTTTATTTTATGGTGTGCATCCCTACTCTGTTCCTTCCCTTCCCCATCCCTTTTTTTGTTCTGTATCCTTCCCCCCTTTTATTTTCGTGGCAATAGAGGTTTAGGTTGTGCCCGTATTTACCAATCAGAGCTGCCTTATGGAGCCCAGGCGAAAAACCCTGCTGCTATGCAAGGGTTTTCTTCTTCTCACTGGCAGCTTAATGCCTCTGGTGAGGAATTCCTGCAATATGTTCCCCATAGACACATATAAGGTAACACCATGGCGTTATCCTGTGTCAAAAAGTGTAGTTTGTAATCACTTGCTAAATTGTGGAATTCCTTCGTCCTCATAGGCATCTATGAGAGCAGAGGTAAGTAATGAGACAAGAGAGAAATCAGAAATCAGTGGTTCCCAAACTTTTTAGAATCACGGCACCTTAGAGTATCAGCATTTTGTACACGGCGCCCCTGGGGCAAAAGTTTCTTATTGAGAAATTTAGCAAAACTAAAATGAAGTAATCTGAGCTTATATGTCACCCTTAGGTTCAGTCACGTGGTGGTTGACAGGGCTCCGCTTTTTTTTGTCCACATATTTTTTGATTGGCAGCAGCCAGCATTGGTTTTGCCTATCACACTGACTAAAATTTATTTTATTTGTACTGGACCACCAACCCGAGGCACCCCAGTATGAGAACCACTGAGTTAAATATATATGTAGTTTGTGCACCCTTATAGTTAGTCATGTTCATTTATAGCAACGGGATAAAAAACTCTACCATTTTTTGTTAAAATGAAAATCTGTATTTATTTGAAGTTGTCCACATGTTAAACTGTCCCGTAAACTACTACCAATTCATTGATATACATGGGATAGCATCCCCCGCCCCCCGCCCAATTATTCCTACGTGGGATAAAACTGTCCCAATCAGGAAAGCTTGAGAAATTGGCACTGTCCTTTGATACAAGTAACATTTTCATGTGTGAAGAATAAAGGTGACAACAGGACAGGCAATACCATTTGGCAAACTGCCACATGTTGAGTCAACTACTAACATGGATAAGAAGCAGGTAGACACTGATAGCTGGTGTTTCTTTATGTGGAGCTTCACTATGATGTGACACCCAAGCTCTATACTTCCATTGTGCCCCACGTGTCAACCTTTAGCAGGCATATGTTGCTTCCAGTGCTACCAGAAAAAATGTCCTGTTCCTAATTGATCAGTCTTGGACCTATGAATTTTGAACAGAACCACCTTATCCCAAACTAATATGGACCCTTGCACAGAAGCCACCAATTTCCGAATCCGAAACACCCCATAAAAAGTTAAGGAAACTTTGACTCGGAACAGCAGCACTTTAAAACCATCAGAAGCAACCTACTCCACTTTATCTATTAGAGCTCAAATCAATGAGTTAGCATCTGTCAATGCCCTTCAAGGCTCTCAAAAAAAGAAACAATTTTGTGGTGTCAGAATACAGTATAAGAAAGGATTCCTCTACAAATGTATGCAATATCTGCCAACACAAAAGCCATTGCAGACTCATGCACACCATTAGTATCCCCAGACAAACAACAAAAAGCAGTGCTGTGTGGTTTTATTTGCATGGTCCAAACCAGACAGATACTCTTCCCAATGCAGCCGCACAGGTCTTCTGTGTAGGTTTCCCACCATGTTGTCTCAGCAGGGCGCTGAGTCCTGCCCAACTTTAAAACTAAAATTCGCCCTATCCTTATGGAGGCTATCCTGTGCCCCTCGGCAGATGTGCCTTCTGCTGTGCCTCCCCTTGTCCCAAGTCCCCCATGGGCCCCATTGTCCTGCAGGGGGGAAAACTTATACAGGAACACTCACTGCCAGGTGAATTGATGACGTGCACATGCGACATCTGTTCATAGTGCTCAGCGAGCTTGGGGGTAGCTCAGCATCTTCGTGAGTGCTGGTCACGCCCCCTAGGGTGATGTATAGGGTGGTGTGAGACAAGTCCATCCCCCCTCCCAGAAAGGCCCCACCCCTTTCAGCCATGTGTGCACCTTTGGCGCACAGATGTGCCCTCTTAAAAGAACAGCGCTCTGCCGACATAGACCCTAGAGTGAGGTCTATCTGTGTCAAACTCCTCTATACTGCCCTGATAATGTGTCAAACATAAGAAGGGCATACTAAACCAACTGAGCTAGGTGTAGGCGCCAGTACTCAGAATCAGGCCTACTGAATCCCAGCCAATGCTTCGCAATGCTGTTACCCACACCCGGCACATGCTGGGTACGAGAGCTAAGAATGGACTCTAGACAATGAAGAGCTAGGTACTACAACAACCAAAATGCCATGTGGGAAATGGACCGTGTTTATCAATAGCCTGTACCAGCTTCATGCTAACGCGTCAGAATAGAAAGGGAGGTACACAGACTAGGTGGTGACTGTACAATAGTAGAGGTGGGCGGACAAGCAAGGAAGGAGGGTCTGGTGGCCAGGAATAGGAAGGAAAAGATGGATTTAAACCGTAAGTATAAGGGGTATGTTAGGGGGTGGAGGACTAAAAGGCTGCTACTGGAGGGGCAGCCAGCTTGAATGGAGGAGTGCCCCAAATATGGTAAGAAAAGGGGGAACATAAGAAGAATATGAGAAGGAGCAAAGTCGGAAAGCCCCATGGAGGAGGTGATGGGACATGGGCTGTGGGTCCTTCTTAATACCTGGCACCAACCGTTTCTAATAAACATAGCAATTGAAATTGACTTACAAAAAATCTTCCCGTATTATTTGTGAAGCAGATTGGCAAATATCTCAAAATATAAACAGTGCATGGATTGTGCAATATAATATTCACTCTAACACAATACAAGTTTAACAATAACACAATAAATGGTACATAAAAAAAATCACAAATAAATACTTAACAAGGGGGATGAGCAACAGTCTAGATTACTTCTACCAGGGAAGTGCAATCAGGGAAGGCAGAGCCTCCCCTGTCATTTACTATTAAAATAATACAAAGAAGATACTTATGACACATATTCTGTGTTATAATTTCTGCTTTATATTATTCTAATCATTTTTACAGTCCAATTTGTTTGGGAGGCACCGAGAGCGGTGCCTGCCGCTGTGAATAGTAAAAGACATGAAGCTGGGGGCTGGGCCATACCACGGGCAGTAAAAGCTCATTGAAAAGAAGCAGGAGAAGCGGCACCTATACATGTGCCTCATTAACAGGGACGTGCTTTCAGCCCATATCGAAGCACGCCCGTCACTAAGGCAGATGTGATTGGGCATCAGATCCAGCACTGACAGTCACTGTATCCGGCTGTCACTGTTAGTGATGTACTCTGTGGAAGAGTACAGTGGTGATGGTAGCGGGCACCACTAGTATCAGTATTAGGCAGTGGTGGCAGTAGCGGGCACCGGCAGGAGCAGCAGTAGCGGGCAGTGGTGGTGGCGGGATCGGCGGTAGCGGATATTGATGGTGGTGGCAGGACTTGGTGGAGATTATGGCTGCAGGCCTGGGTCCTGGACATATGCATATGTCGGGTCACCTTACTAATATATAGCGGGGTGGGGGCAGAGCAATCCGGCAGTGGGCTGTAAGCAGAGTGAGGTGACCCGACATATGCCAGGTCACTTCACTATTATACACTCTCCGGGAACCTCTGATGTGTCCTGGCTGGTAACACACAGGGAACAGGAGAGTTTTTCTCCCCCTAACTTTGTCCATGGGCACAGCTGATTGGCCAGTGTCAGGTAAGGAGGTGGGTAGAAGGCAGGGAAATAGCTGTATTCCCTGCTCTTCTCCCACCAGGAGGCACATTACGCTGTCCTGAGATGGAGAACATTTTTTTTAGAAGCAATGCGGAAAGCTGAGCTTGCCGTGATTCTATGAATCGCTCTTCCCATACTAGTGTATGAGAAAGCGATCCTGACACAGAGCTGGGGTACCGCTGGAAAAATCTGAGATGTCTCCACGGTAACCCCTTCTGTGAATAGGACGAAGCAGTGAAAAGCCCTGTTATCACTGATAAAGGGCTTATCACTGCTACATTAGACCCCTGCATCTCCCTCCCTGCCCCTCCATAGCTCTCTAATTGGCAAGTGCATCAGGGTTGCCGACTTTCCGGCTGCCCCTTCCGGGAGGGGGCAGCCAGATCGGCAAATAAAGGGGGCGTGGTAGGCATTTGTGGGTGGAACGGGGGCGTGGTTATACAATCACGTCATTTTGGCCCTGCTATACAATGCTGAGATTACCAGCATTGTGAAGCATGGGGCAGGGCCAAAATGATGTGATTCAACCGAATTGGGTGGGTAGGAAAGTATGAAGTGCATATATCTCTCATTGCCCCCTCCATATTTCTGCCACAATCCCTGCCAGCTTTCCACATCCCCATTGATTATCCACATTCACCTTGTGCCTCCAAGCTACTCTCTCTCACCTCATCTCTAGTGGACTGACTCTTCCACTTATGGTCACTGCCATGATCTTCTTTGATCTAGACCAGTGGTGGAGAACCTTTTTTCTGCTGAGGGCTATTTTAATATATATATTAAATATATATATACAAACACACCGGCGGCACTCTGTGTGAATAAAGACTCAGACCAGCAGGCAGAATAACATCAACGTTTCGATGTTACATCGTCATCAGGATAAAACATGACAGTAACACACACTTACTTGTACCAACACCACTCCCATGTGGTCTGCTGCGGTTTCCGGGTCCGTCCTGGCGGCGCCCACAGATGACGTCACCCGCGCGACCCGTTACCACCGCTACCATGTGAATAAACATGAGGACAATGAAATATGGAACCATCATATAAGATAACATTCAAATGACAAAAAATGACAATAAATCTGCAATCTACATAAGCCTCTGGCCAGAGACCTGTTATAGAACCCATGTTGCTATTGGTAACAGTAATCATATTCATCCCACATATTGAGCTGAAATCTAAGTGGCACGGTGTTTCTAATAAAAACCACTACACTTCTTCACCTGTATGTTGTTAAAGGTCATCCCGAGCAAAAACCCGTGTTAGAACAATTAAACATAACAGAAATCTCCACAAACACCAAAATAGATCATATTCAATGAATTAGAGATATTAAAAAATCTAAATATTTCATCACAAGGTAAGTTCACATTCTACAATCTAGCTAAAAAGTACCTGGTATCCTAAAAGTTAAATAACAAATGTTACTTTATAAAAAACAATGCAAGCCTAGGCTATCATTCAATCCTTTCGGATGTAAAGTGCCAAGGCGATAAATCCAATGTGACTCGCATTGAAGTAACTTTTTAGAACGATCACCCCCCCGGCTAAGAGGTGGGATATGGTCTATTAGGATATACCGTAGTGTGGAAATATTGTGTCCAGCCTGTGCAAAATGCCTAGCCACAGGCTGGTCACTAGTACCAGAATTTATGGCTGCCCGTATTGCTGAGCGATGTAATGCCATACGCTCCCTTAAGGTCCGGTCAGTTTTTCCCACATACCCAAGCCCACAAGGACACGTAATAAGGTAAACCACAAACCTGGTAGTGCAGGTAAGCCTGTGTCTGATGTCAAAATGTTTACCACTATATGGATGTACAAATGTACCACCCGTTGTCAAATACCTACAGGTGAGACAATTGAGACATTTAAAACATCCATTCTTTTGTCTTAAAAAGTGCCGCTCTTCATTGCTGTTGTGACCCCTCTTGATGTCAGTTTTTACGACCCAATCATGGATATTCTTACCCCGCGTATAGCATGACATAATCATGCTATGAGCAAGGTTTAAGTCGGGATCATTTTGTAAAATGGGCCAATGTTGCTTGGATATAGTACCTATCGTGGGACTGAAAGTATTGTAGTGATTAACCCAGGGTATACGGGTATCATGTGTGGTTTCAATTTTAGGGCTCAGTAGATCATCCCGAGATGCCAACATCGCTTTCTTTTTAGCAACCAGTAAGGAATTCCAATCATAGCTTCGTTCCAAAAAATTGTTAACCATTTCATCAATCTTAACACGTGCTAGATCAGGATCACTGCATATACGCCGTGCCCGTAAAAATTGTGAATACAGTAACCCATATTTCAGGGGTTTCGGATGAAAGCTATCCGCGTGCAGAAGAGAGTTTCTGTCTGTGGGTTTACTGTATAAAGATGTGCTGATGATACCATGTTGGTTAAAGATCTCCACATCTAAAAAAGTAATCTGATCCTTGCTTACACTATATGTAAATTTGATAGGGCTGTTTGTGATATTATGTTTCTCCATGACATCAATAAAACCTTCTTGTGAACCGGTCCAAATTATAAAGATGTCGTCTATATATCTGGCATACATATAAATATGTTCAGATATATTAGATGAAGAAAAAAAGATTTTATGTTCCTCCAAATACATGTATGCATTGGTGTAAGATGGGGCCACATTCGACCCCATCGCACAGCCCGTGCGTTGGAGATAAAAACTGCCCTCAAAAACAAAGTAGTTGTGTGTGAGGATCAATTGCAAAAGATGAGTTATTAGCCCCACATCCGGACCAATATATAAAGGATTTTCAACTATTAAGTTGCAGACTGCCTCAATCCCCGCATCATTGGATATGATAGTATATAAATTAGTGACATCCACACCACACAGTATGCTGTGTGGTGGAACATCACCCAAGGTCAAAAGCCTATTTAAAAAAGAGGTTATATCCATCAAAAACCCTGGATGTCCCACCACACACGGCTGTAACAGGGTATCCAAATATACAGAGACATATTGGAAAAGTGACCCCCGCATCGAGATTATCGGATGTCCGGGGGGATTCTTTAAACATTTGTGCACTTTGGGCAATGTGTACATCACAGGAACTATGGGAAACCTGGGAACCAGGGAATCACACAGCTCCTGCGAAATAACACCCTTGCCCACCGCGTCCTGTAAACACAAAAGCAAATCATCCCTGTATCGTGAAGTTGGATCCACATCTAATAAAGAGTAGACCGCAGTGTCACTCAATTGTCTAATAATCTCTGTACGGTATTCAGAAACATCCTGGATTACAATTGACCTGCCCTTATCGGCGGGTCGTATGACAATATCATTGTAGGAGGATAAAGCTTTTAAGGACTTGAATTCATCCTTACTCAAATTGTGTGACACTTGAGGTCTACTCTTAGACAATCTCCTATTAACATCTCTATCGATCATATTGATGTAGGTCTTAATAGATGAATTGTTAGAAATGGGGTCATACATAGATCTCTGTGCCAATTTCTTAACAGGTAATGGAATGTCAGAAATCTCTACAGTTCTGTCCTGTGCTTTAGTACCATTGTACTTCTCATGTAATTTTAATTTACGATTTAGTTTATATTTTTCTATCTCCCAGGAGAAGCCATCAAATTTTACCGTTGGTACAAAGTATAATCCTCTGGACAATACCTTAGTCTCAGTCTCAGTCAGTGGATGTTTAGACAAATTAAAGATTATCGTTTCTTTTTTAAATAGGCTTTTGACCTTGGGTGATGTTCCGCCACACAACATACTGTGTGGTGTGGATGTCACTAATTTATATACTATCATACCCAATGATGCGGGGATTGAGGCAGTCCGCAACTTAATAGTTGAAAATACTTTATATATTGGTCCGGATGTGGGGCTAATAACTCCTCTTTTGCAATTGATCCTCATACACAACTACTTTGTTTTTGAGGGCAGTTCTTATCTCCAACGCACGGGCTGTGCGATGGGGTCGAATGTGGCCCCATTGTACGCCAATGCGTACATGTTTTTGGAGGAACATAAAATCTTTTTTTCTTCATGTAATATATCTGAACATATTTATATGTATGCCAGATATATAGACGACATCTTTATAATTTGGACCGGTTCACAAGAAGGTTTTATTGATGTCATGGAGAAACATAATATCACAAACAGCCCTATCAAATTTACATATAGTGTAAGCAAGGATCAGATTACTTTTTTAGATGTGGAGATCTTTAACCAACATGGTATCATCAGCACATCTTTATACAGTAAACCCACAGACAGAAACTCTCTTCTGCACGCGGATAGCTTTCATCCGAAACCCCTGAAATATGGGTTACTGTATTCACAATTTTTACGGGCACGGCGTATATGCAGTGATCCTGATCTAGCACGTGTTAAGATTGATGAAATGGTTAACAATTTTTCGGAACGAAGCTATGATTGGAATTCCTTACTGGTTGCTAAAAAGAAAGCGATGTTGGCATCTCGGGATGATCTACTGAGCCCTAAAATCGAAACCACACATGATACCCGTATACCCTGGGTTAATCACTACAATACTTTCAGTCCCACGATAGGTACTATATCCAAGCAACATTGGCCCATTTTACAAAATGATCTGTACTTAAACCTTGCACATAGCATGATTATGTCATGCTATACGCGGGGTAAGAATATCCATGATTGGGTCGTAAAAACTGACATCAAGGGGGGTCACAACAGCAATGAAGAGCGGCACTTTTTAAGACAAAAGAATGGATGTTTTTAATGTCTCAATTGTCTCACCTGTAGGTATTTGACAACGGGTGGTACATTTGTACATCCATATAGTGGTAAACGTTTTGACATCAGACGCAGGCTTACCTGCACTACCAGGTTTGTGGTTTACCTTATTATGTGTCCTTGTGGGCTTGGGTATGTGGGAAAAACTGACCGGACCTTAAGGGAGCGTATTGCATTACATCGCTCAGCAATACGGGCAGCCATAAATTCTGGTACTAGTGACCAGCCTGTGGCTAGGCACTTTGCACAGGCTGGACACAATATTTCCACACTACGGTATATCCTAATAGACCATATCCCACCTCTTAGCCGGGGGGTGATCGTTCTAAAAAGTTACTTCAATGCGAGTCACATTGGATTTATCGCCTTGGCACTTTACATCCGAAAGGATTGAATGATAGCCTAGGCTTGCATTGTTTTTTATAAAGTAACATTTGTTATTTAACTTTTAGGATACCAGGTACTTTTTAGCTAGATTGTAGAATGTGAACTTACCTTGTGATGAAATATTAAAATTTTTTAATATCTCTAATTCATTGAATATGATCTATTTTGGTGTTTGTGGAGATTTCTGTTATGTTTAATTGTTCTGACATGTGTTTCTGCTCGGGATGACCTTTAACAACATACAGGTGAAGAAGTGTAGTGGTTTTTATTAGAAACACCATGCCACTTAGATTTCAGCTCAATATGTGGGATGAATATGATTACTGTTACCAATAGCAACATGGGTTCTATAACAGGTCTCTGGCCAGAGGCTTATGTAGATTGCAGATTTATTGTAATTTTTTGTCATTTGAATGTTATCTTATATGATGGTTCCATATTTCATTGTCCTCATGTTTATGTTTATTCACATGGTAGCGGTGGTAACGGGTCGCGTGGGTGATGTCATCTGTGGGCACCGCCAGGACGGAACCGGAAACTGCAGCAGAGCACATGGGAGTGGTGTTGGTACAAGTAAGTGTGTGTTACTGTAATTTTTTATCCTGATGACGATGTAACAACTTCGAAACGTTGATGTTATTCTGCCTGCTGGTCTGAGTCTTTATTCACACAGAGTGCCGCCGGTGTGTTTGTATATTGGATCCCCCGCTGTGGAGCTTCTCCGGAGGGCACCTGGAGCATTGTTTACAGCACATGGGAGTGCCACCTACACAGTTTGTTATATAAAAATTGTGACACAGTTAGGTTAGGGGGTCCCTCTCCTGGGTAGAGGACTCCTTCCTTACACACACACACAGCAGCAGGGAAGCAGCACACCAGTCTGGATGCAAGTACAAGCTGGTCGGCGCCAGTCTTTATTGTACAATGACAGAAATATAAAGAAAACATAAATATAAATCCTATCCCTGTCGGGGCACTAACTTCACAGGTAGTTCCCTCACTACCAGAACCTGGCAGGGCCTAATGCCCTCGCCAGCAACAAAGCACAGCACAGTACTCACAAATAGGTTTTTCAAGTGTCTCTGAGCAAACTCCCTGCCTGCTCTCCCTGGTGAGACGATCAGCCCTCAACACACTAGGCTTATATTGGCCACTCTCAGGTGGAAACCCTAACAACCTGTTATCAGGCTGCGAGAACCAAAACCTGGAGTGGCCGTGGGTGGAGCCCTCCCTCTCCTCTCACCCACAACCCATCACATGGGGGCGGGGGACACAATCGCCAGTGATTACAGCAATGTCCGGAGCATTCTGAGGATGCTTTAAGAGCAGCGGTGTGACCATCTGAAGCGTCCTAAGGGCTCTCCAGGTGGCACTGCTGCATATATTCTGGCTGCAGGGTGCCATTCTAGACACCCCGCTAGCCAGATGAGGCTAGCAGAAATAAGCTCATAGGGCCAGACCAAATGATTCCGCGGGCCTTATACAGCCCCCGGGCCTGAGGTTCCCCATCCCTGATTTAGACTTTGTTCAGTTTCTCATTTCTTTATCACCTATAACCACTATGCTGCCGAACCTTAATAAGCCTCCTCATACCCAAAGAATTCTCAGTTCTCTTTGTTATTAACTATTCTTCACAACTTCTATTTTCAAATTCTACACTCTTCTCTCCTGATCTGGCTGTATCACATGCTAACCAAATACTAGAAACACCCGTTGATCAAGGTGCACCAGCTTCACTTTATCTCTGCATCGACCTCAATTGCAGTCGTGACACAATAAAGAAACAATACAGTAGCTTCAAAAACTCTCACAAACGAGAACAACATTAGCGAAAGTCTTGTGCTCTTATGACCTCCACACCTATACTACTACCTATGATTCAAATTGAAATGTTCTAGACACTACTAAACAAGAATCATTTCAATCTCTAATCTGCACTCAAGTTCTTGACCCCAAATGCCTTTTTAATACATTTAAACATCTTAACAATATAACACAAAGCCCCTCCGATCACCATCAATCCCAAAGATCTTGCCAACAACCTGCTTTATTCCTTCCCTGCACCCTCTGGCACCTCCTATGACTTTGATCCAAGTACCTAGTCTTTTCTTAACTTCCTACTCTACTTCTTATCCACGTGACATGACCCTATACAAATCAACTGATCACTGACTCTTGGGTCACTCCATGTCTCCACCTGGCCATATCCAATTTTGAGAACATTTTACATGAAGATTGGCATATATGGCAAACTAACTTTTGGGAAAATTTGAGATCACAATAAAAACTATAGCCCTCAAAGTGAGGGTAGGTGCTCGGATCCCTCTTCGCATCCGCAGAACTCTTTCCCATTGGAAGGAGCGGGGCTCCGAGAACAAGCGCCATCTGAAGATGGCAATTGTTCTCGCAGGCAAACTTTGCTGAATATCAGTTGGTCCTATCAGAACCCTGATGATGAATGGCCCGTTACCTAAATAGGCTTAAACTAGCGTTTCTGCATGTGCATGCAGGGCCGTAGCTAGGCTAGTCCCGCCGGTGCCATCACACAGGGAACCACAGGTCAGGGGGCACTGTTTGGGCCTGACAAATTTCTATTTATTATCATTCTCACTTGTAGCTTCCTCTTATTTCATCCCCAGCATCTCCTGACCTCCCCTATCTCTTCCCTGGCCCTTCCCCATGAGGCCATTCCCCTTTTTTGGGTGTATTATATCCCTTTGAAAAATTAGGGGGGCGCCAATGCTCTTTCTGGCACAGGGCACCAAAAAGTCTAGTTACGGCTCTGTGTGCATGAGTAATGGTCCATTTTAGTTATAATGAATAGGCCCCTCTTTTAAAAACTGTTCTAATAATATTCCCATCAGCCAACAGAAGCTGTCTAGCTGATACTTTTGTTTCTGCTGACAAGAAGATAATACTATTGCTCAATGCCTAGGTGTTATCTTTGACTCATACCTGTACTGTGTTCCCCATAGTCTATTCTGTATCCAAATCCTGCTGCATACATCTAAGAACCATTTCCAGAGTACACGCATAAATCACACAAGTCAATGCAAAAATGTTAATTAATGGACTCATAATCTCCCATGTTGACTTTTGCAATTCCCTCCTTGCTGCTCTTCCTCAATCAGATTTCACAATTACAACAATCTTTTTTGAATGAAATGTTCTTCTACTGCTACTCCACTCTGTGGGCTTGGTTATCTGTATTTTACCAATTGCAATACAATATTATTTTACTAACATAATTAACTAACATTGCAGTCTTACTGGACCAATATGCAATATGTGCTACTTAACCTCATGTATGAAACTCCTATTGTCTCGGAGATTGTAAGTTTATGAGCATGACCCTCTTACCTCTTTGTCTGTCTGTCAATACTCAACATCATTTTAATACTATATTAGTTCTCAGTTGCAAGGCGCTACGAAATATGCTGGCGCTGTATAAATATATGTTACTAAATGACTAAAAATAAATGGACTAACTGTAAAATAGATTTCTGTTTCCAGTTTGTCTACATTACATGGTAATTTGTGGCTAATGTATGTGTACCTCATACTTAGCGACATTTCTTTTTACCTTTCCGGGAAATGCCTGGAAAGGACTTTCAAGGGGCAGTGATGGGGGTGGGTCAGAGTATTTGCGCTATTAGGCCCCCCCATGTGGGAAAATCCCGCAAATCATGCATATTTAAATAGGGGCGGGGCCAAATTACGCGATTATCATAGAATCGCTTCATTAGGCCCCGTCCCCTACGTGTGAACATCGGATTGCCGATAAGATTCTACCCATTGTGCCTAGGGATGGCCATCGGTGTGGTCACCATCGATGGTGATATAGCAAGTGGCTTTCACAAACCCACGGTCATCCCTGTTTTTTGACTGACCTAGGGCCGGGGCTTCGCGGGTATCAAGGGAGTAGCTATGCTCCTTGTCACGGCATCTTGTAAAAAAAACTATTCAGTTATGCTGTGCCATCAATGGAGGGAAACTATCTGGTTCTCCCCCAATCGATAGTAAAAGCATTCGACATCGGCCATAAACCATGGTTGATTATGAATTATCAATGGTCGATGGCCATTCCTAATTCTGCCCACTTCACTAGGAAGAATGCGGGAGAAGTGCTTACTCTTCTGGGAGTGCGGGGGGCTACCGGAAAAATTGGGAGCGTAGGCAAGTATCTTGTAAATTATTAAAGCTTAAAGAAGTAACATTTAAAACAACAGATTCTCATGTACAGATATGGGATATGTTATCCAAAAATGCCTTATCTAGACAATTGTGAATTGAAAAATAAAATATTTTGCTATTTAGCTATAACATGAAATACACAGACACGATCGCTGATTGTTTCCACATGTTGCCATGTAAAAATGCAACTTCCTGAAAAATGCAACTTGCAGAAGATAAGTCACAGTTTAAGGGGCTATCCTTGTGTCCATATTTAAAGTGTGTTTCTTGCACATGCATCCGTTTGGTCTTGAAGAGCTGGTCAGGGATTTTCAAATTTAGGGACATATTCAATGCCAAGCGAAAAGTCCCATACTTTTCGCATGCAGGGCTTTTCGCCGACTTCGCTGGTTTTCAATGCGGAAAAGTATCGCGCTCGTGCCCACTTTTCCCCGTAATCAATTAGAAATCGTCGAAAACTGGACCCGGCGAAACTCTAACATGCGAATAGTGCTGTCAGATTTGGGGAAATCAGCCTGACAGCCCCCAAAAGATGCACTGACATTGGGGATCACTCTAGTAACCCCCGAATAGCCCTACTGAAGTTATTTGAGGTACTGAAATGCTCTCAATAGCTGCTATTTATAGCGTTCCCGCTAGGCTGTTTTAGCGGGGCGCGGCGCCCTGCCCTCCTTCTGGAGAGCAAAAAGCACCCTGCCCTCCAGGAGGAGGGCAAAAAGCGCCCTGCCCTCACAGCCTGCGGGTGCCGTTCTCACCCGCGGGACGCAGTGTCCCGCGGGCGGAGAAACATGCGGTGACCCAGTCCCAGCTCTGATAGAGCCAAAATCACTCCCGAGCTTGCGGTTGAAAACCTCAACCGCAGGCTCCGGCTCGCAATTTCGATGGTCGCGATGGTCTCGACCATCGCGGCCATCACAAAGCACGCTCGTATAGCCTGTGGGTGGTGACCCACAGCTATACGAGCGTCCAGGAGGACGCTCCATGAAAATGGAGCCCGGCCCTCATTCAGAGCGTGCGCTCTGCTCAGAGCGTACGGCTCTGAATGAGGGCCACAGTTTGTGTAATATGAATGAGCTGGAGGCATCTTAAGAGGCAAATCTAGTAATACAATATATGCTAATGATTTACAATAAATATTAGAGATGAAGTCAATTGTTTTTTGCGACCAATCTCCTGTCTAAAGTGATGGGAGATTGGGGGGCGATATTCAATTGTTTTGGGCACCCATGCCTTTTTGCACATGTTGCACCCAAAAGCACCAGGTGTAGACGTGTAAAGGGGCTAAACCCGTGCAAAATCTTGTGGCATTCGATCGGAGCAAGCAACAGTTGAATTATTCTGACTGGTGCCAATTACTAACAGCCCACAGGCAAAAACAATTGAATTCCCCCTTTAGCGCATTATACACATCGACGCACATCGTCCACTCACGCAGCATACACAGCAGGTCTGACCAGCCGCAGACACTGCAAGTTTCCTTACATGAATAGGGCTCTCAAGCTGTATATAATTGAAGTAGCTAATTTATGCACACCTAGTAAACGGCGTTCAAACGGACAGGAACACCTGCGTTTCTCCGACCACTCCCTTGTCGCCACCTCCAAACTCTGAAATCCTGTCACTCACTCTGCAAAGGCGTTCCTCTGTGCATCCGTAATCGGAGTGCAATCGCTGCGTACGTGCAGTGCGGCTTATACGCATGCGCGATGACAAACAATCGCTCAATGTGCGTCCATAGTTGCACTTGCGATACTGAATCAGGCCCTAAATATACAGGAAAAGCTGAATTTGCAGAAAAAGCTAGATCCGCATGGATGTCATATACGCAGATAAGAGCTGGATCAACAGAAAAAGCCGTCTGAACACTAAATTTGCGAAAAAAGGCTGATACGTACTAATTTTGCATAAATATGTCTAGATCCGGGTGGTGTTGTGCTAATTCATTGTAGATCTGATTGCAGATCTGCTGGAGGGGCCCGGCAGGGGTTCGGGTCCGGTACCGCTCCACCCCCTCTTTCATCACAGCAGCCCAGCACACGCTGCTGTGTGCTGGGTTGCTATGAAGCAGCCACAGCAGTCTCCTATGCCTGTGGTAATGCGTCGGGCTGAGGGGGCTCAGAGCACCCCTCTTCGCGGCGCTGCAAAAGCAAAACTTTTTTCCCGAAAGGGACATGGCCACGCCTCCCACGATTAGGCCACACCCCTTTTACCACGGCTCTCGGCGGGCCTGGGTGCATTTGTGTGAATTTAGCTTGGATCCACGTGTGTGTTTATTCAGAGGGGATTCAGCAAGATCGGGGGGTGTATTTGTATAAGTGAATTTGGTGTGGATCCTTCTTTTTTGTGTGAATTTAATGTTGGTCTATCATTTAGTATAGTTTCGGATTTCTGTGCTAATTTAGGGGCTGATTCTGAGTTGGGCTCAATAAACAAAAGAACACATAGCATTGTACTGTATCTGGAGCAAACCATGTTGCAATGCAAGGGGTGCAAATATATTGCTGAGCTGCGTTTGAGAGCTCAGCCACGTTCACTAACATGCCATGACACTCCCATAATATGCCCATGAGACAGCAGCCTTTTTTGTGTTCAATCAGGCCACCTCCCAGCAGGGCCAGCTCTTAGGGTGTTGGACCAGTGCGGTCGAAAAGGGGCGCCACCCCATAGAGGACGCACCCCTCCCAACATCCCGATTTCAGCAGGACAGCACTGTCCTGCTGTTCCATCCGTGGGCCGAAGTGTCCTGCAGGTGGTCTGGCCGGGAGGTTGGGCACCCCTCACTGCTGCAGCTATGCGTCGGTGCCAGACCCCAGAGTAGCTGAATGGATGCTGTGCACTTAGTGGGCGTGGCCTATGGTAATTAGGCCACACACCCATTTTTTAAGCCACGCGTGACTAGAAGGTGCAGAATACAAAGGTAGACACAGGGTGCGGCTACCCCTGGAGCTAGCCCTGCCTCCCAGTAAGCGCCAGCTCAAATGGGATTGATCCCATACGTAACAAAGGTCTCTTGGCCTGATTCAGTAAGGATCGCTTTTGCCCTGGACTCTTCGCGCACTGCCGATTGCGTGCAAAATCGCAGTTGTGATCGTGAGTGAATCAGGCCCGCTTTATACACTCAGTGGTGTGAATGCACCATAGGAGTTTCCAGGACTTTTCGCGCAGTAGCAAATAATAGCGTAACTGCACAAACATCAGTATTACATCCACCTTCGGCCCTTAGTGTGGATCCAGGTGTTTCTGTGTGAATTTAGTAGCTATTGGGGCCATATCTGAATTGCTTTTCATTCCAGAGCTTGGGTAATTTGACAATTATGCATCCCCTGTTTCTATGGGGGCTGCTTTTGAAATTGCAAAATGGGGGATCGCAGCAAATATCTCTGATATCTGCTGTTTTGCCCTGTCCATACAAACAGGGGATGCTTTATATTTGTGGGCACTCTCCAAAATTACTGTTTTCGGGGGATACCCCGCAAATACTTTTTTATAAATATGCCCCAAAGTAATACAAGAAATTCAAAATTTTGGAGTAGAAGAAAACTATCCTTGGCTGGATCCAGTAAAGCACATGGACAAGGTAGATTTTATTTTGCTTTGGTGTTTGGTTAGGCAAAAAAAATTAGCTCAGAATTCAGATTTTCTCAATGTTTTATCTGCTATCATATTTTTATATTTGTTGGATATTAGCAGTTGTTTCTCAAAGGCAGGCATACCATCGATGATTTGCTATTGATGGCGGAGGTCCAATGATTCTCCACCATCGATGGTGATGTTTTCAGCTCTGCTCAAAGTTTTGTTTCTGGACGCTTTTCTTCTTAGCTCATGTAGGCCATAAAAATAACCAATAGCGATAAAATACCTTGTTGGAGCAAAGGAGACATTTTTAATTCTGGAAAATATGGCCCTTGGAAGTAGAGTACATAACTAAATTACTGACAACCTGCAATGTGTGTTGGAATATAAGAGCAGAGACTCCCATACTGAAAGCGCCTACTAGCAGGACCAATCCATTCTCTAGGAGACACAGTACTAAGTGGGAGATGACCGCCATGTCCCCTTTGTCTTTAGAGAAGTACTGGAGTTAAGAGTTGACAGGTGTTTGGTAAGTGTAGATAAGATGAGCATTTTTGTATGGCTAGAGGGCTTAGGCCATGTTAATAGTAGCCCATATTTTGTCCTCTTCATGTCTATGTGCTAGGCTGTCTAAAGATGCAGTGCTGGGATCACCATTGCATCCATCGCGACCATCGGTGGCGCCTGGCGGCCGGACAGCTGAGTAAGCCAGCTTGCTGAAGGATATCCTTCAGAAGAAGTAAGAATCAATAAGGGTTGAGGTAACAAGATGTTTAAAAATGTGGCAGACTAGATGGGCCAAGTGGTTCTTATCTGCCATCAAATTCTATGTTTCTATGTTTTTTTGTGAGCCCAGGATACTGCGTTGATCAATGCAGATCCTGGGCTTGCCACTCCTGGAAAATGAGGTAGATACGCCCCCGTTTCCTGGAAAGGCACCCGACCCTGCCCCCACACCGCCCTTTAAATGCCTCTGCCTGGCATTCAAGGGCTAGCGTGCGTGTTAGCAGGACACATTCTGCACATTCGCAGAATGGGTCCGGCGCATATGCAGATTCCCGATAATCACCTGAATTAGCCCCTCAATACTCTCTACATACTACAAGGTGCATTAACACATCCTTACTGCACTAGGGCCATGTTAGCCCACCCCTTCCCTCCCATGTTCTGCCTTTCTAAATGTAAAGCGTGCCATTGTGGAGATATGTACATCCACACTATAGAAAAGCGCATTTTGCGCTGGACTTATATCCAACTCTACATGAGACCCTTTATTTGCAAGTTACATTTAACCTTATAAAACAAATGCTAAGTATAGTGTCTACTGGGTAGCATTGTAAGCTTGGAGAACACAACACAAAATTTCAGGACAGTATACTGTAATTCAGTTTGATTCAACTCCCAGGATGTAGTTAAATAGTCAACAATGACAATGTCAACATTCGCAATGCCGACACCACAATGTTGACAGTTATGATGTCGACATTGTTAAAATGTCGACATACAATGTGTCAACATTCTCAGAATGTCAACAGGTTAAATATCGACATTGTTAGAATGTCAACATTAGGGTTAGGCTGCAGGGAGGGGGGTAGGGGAGGCAGTAGATGGAGGGTTAGCGGTAGGTATAAGGGTAAGGGATAGGGGAAAAATACTCGCCTGAATGACGGAGGATTGGAGGTCTGACCCGGAAAACACAATCACATGACCACCGGGACCAGGAAGACGCTGCTGGAGCCGCCGCAATCGTTGGCCGCAGATAAGTCACCACTGGGCCACCATGGATGATATGTCCACTTTATAACATGTCAACGAGACATCATTGTCTACATGATGAACGTCGACATTATGACTGTCTTCATATCATACCCAAGCCTAACTTTTAGGTGTCTTCATGATGGCCTATAACTTAACCCACAATAACTTTTTTGTTCAATTATGGGGTATTAATAATTCTATATAGACTGTGCAATATTAGATTTTTCTACTGTATATTAATACATGTTTAAACTTTAAACATGTTATACAACCTGTATTCCTGCATAGTTGCAGCTTGCCAGTCATATTTCAGTATGTTAAGAAAAAATTACATACAATATATGCTTGTTAATATGTTTTTAAATATGCTGCAGAAGAATGTGAATGCTTTTACTTAATGGAGAGACATGCATGTTTGTATATATTTCTCATTATGGGTTCTATTTATTAACATTATTTTTACTAAAATAAAGTGAAAAAGGGTGTTTTCACACCCTTTTCACATTATTTTAGCATCACCTACAGTTACTATAGGGCAATTGGAGTAGAATTCGTAAAATTCTACTCCAACACCTAAGTATCACTTATTTTTAGTAAGCAGATCGCATTTCCCATAATTGTAGTGGGAAAAGTGATCCAACCAAAGTTACTAAAAATAAATTGTAAAAAAATACCGGGGGAAGCCCTGTGATAATAACGCCACCTGGAGGTGGCATTATCCAGGGTCTCCCCCGGTTACGGACTCCTATTCTGCTCTAAAAGGCAGAGCAGAGCCCGGAGCCAGCCCCAGTGATCAGCTGTGTGGTCTAAACAGACCGCAAGCTGATACACTGCAAAAAAAAAAAATAGTAAAAAAAAATTCACTTACCTGACTCCAGGGACCAGTGGTCGGGGCTCCAGTGATGACTCCCCTCCGGTCAGCTGGTCTCCCATGCTGCACTGCGGCCCAGTCATCAGGTGATCGGGTCCCAGTGCAGTATGGGATATCAACTGACCGGAGGCATGGAAGACATCACCGGAGCACCGATGACTGCAGGTAAGTGCTATTAAGGGAGAGGGGTCGCAGGGGGATCCGCGATCGTGGAGGGCGGGGCTTAATATTGGGGGCATGGCTTAGTGCCGGGGGGGTAGCAGCGGCGGATGGTCAGCACATGTGCGGGGCACTAGTCACGGTATTTTTTTGAGAAAATATCGTGACTAGTGTGTGGAGGGGATTCGCAGGGACAGAGCTTTCTCGCAAGCTCTGTCCCTGCAAGGGATTTGTAGTAAATCCCTGTGATATTCCTGAATTCGCAATGCGAATTCAGTCGATAATATCACACTACAATCTGCATTCCAAATGAGGATTGTAGTAAACAGAGTCCTATATCATAGGAAATTTGTTAAAAATTCAGAATAGTTATCATTAGTACAGGTGGTATCTATAGCCTATAGCCTATGAGAATATACTACAGTGATAAAATGGTATTCAAGCAGGTTAAATATAGAAGTATAAATATTTCTTTCAGCATTTTTTACAACAATTATTCTGATCAACACAAAGGGCCAAATGTAATAAGGTATGAGTTTAGGAAATATGAGAGTTTAGCAGTAAGCTCTCACAATGATAGGCACTAGGGGGGGATGTTAGGGTCAGGCACCGGGGAGGGAGGGTTAGGCTAGGGAGAGGGGGAGGGTTAGAATACTAAATGAAAAGTGTCGGTATTCTTGCCCTGTCGGGATGCCGACATCGGGATTCTGACGGCCGGCATCCTGTACCCTTCCCATCTTATGCATAGGTCTTTCAGGAATAATTACATTCTAAGGCAGTGACTGGTGTCTACTTAACGATATTCATTCACTTTATATGTATCTGCTAGTGAACAATTTCTCCAATAAGGCTATGGCTATTATATTAGAGCAGTACAATGCTTACTACTGTATCTAAGTTAGTAGAACATACTAAACAAAGAGAGATGGGTACGGGAATCACATCTATCCCCCTAAACTTTCCCACAGATTCTGGTTTTGCTATCAAACTGAAACTCTTGAAAGTAAAAAATGCAAACTGAAACAAACCACATATGATTTGCAAGTACTATCTAGGAAAAGGGTGTGATATATTTTGCCAACATTCAGAATGCTGACATGTGCAAAATGTCGACATGTCAGATATCGAGATTAATAATGTTGACACTGGCATAATGCCAACATTGCCAGAATATTAACAATGTGGATATCCAAAGTTGGCATGTCGGCAATGGGTTTTTAAGTTCACATTTACTGTAACCTTAACAACAGGAATCCCACTGGGTGGCTCCAGCTACAGTAGTATTTACCACTGATGTCAGTCAGCCGGCCCTTACAGCCGGTGGTCATTCATACTGATTCCCTCTCTGCTGCTCCACCTCTCCCTCACCTGTGGCCCACCTCCTCTGATTTTCTTTTTAACTGGCATGACTGCAGTCACAGAGCCAGCGTATTCACTATTCTGTGTGCGGCATATAGTTTTAATTGTTTGGATACTGTCTACTGGCTATCAATCATTATCATGATTCATGGTATAAAGTGCACAAGGGGGTTCTAATGGCATATGGGGCTCTGATTGTATATTAGGGGTATACAGTATGGAGTAGATAGCATATTAAGGGGCATGTTGGGGCCTGAAGCCTGAGAAATAAAATGGTTGTAACCCTACAGCTGTTTTGACACATTCACATGACACACCCTCTGTACTGGAATCTGAAAATTGAAAGGTGGTAAGCCTAATTACTTTATCCCCGTTTTATACATTATTACCCATCGTTTAGTGTATCCATATTGAGGGAATATACTTTGATTTGACCTTTTCCCTTCAGCCATGCATGTGTGTTCACAACCGACTACATCCCGTGAGAGCACCTCTAAATCTACAAACCACTGCCACCGTTCTTTCCCACTATAAAGCCGACAACCAAGATACCCTAATGGGATGGGATGACGGGGATGTCCAAACACAGAGAGCCCTCCCCTACACAGAACTACTAGAAAACTAGTTAACAGCACCCACAAATGCATCCCCTAAACCACTGATTGGTTAGTTTCAACAGGCCATACTACAACACAAACACAGACATACACATACTAGGGGGTAAATATACTAACAATCGAGATAGGTCGAGATGACCATCTCGGGTGATTTATTGATTTTTTCCCTGCTGCAAATTTACTAAAGGCAAAAGTCGGGTGAGTTAGAGAGAGATTTCTCTCATCTCACTCGAGAAACTCGGGTGAGATAGCAATCTCGAATCAAATCACCATCGGGCCAAATCGGAACTACTGTTCACCTAAAACCTACATCTCTCAAAATTACTAAAAATCGGGATGACAAGCTCGGTTGAGATAGGAGCAAACTCTGTGTCAAAATCACTTTTCAAACCCTCAACCCCCTGAGCTGCGAGATGGTAAGAAACTAGGGGTGTGCACCGGCCACTTTTCGTGTTTTGTGTTTTGGTTTTGGATCTGGATCTTTCTTCGTGTTTTGGATCTGGATTGGTTTTGCCAAAACCACCCTTCCGTGCTTTGGGTTCTGGGTTTTGTGTTTTGGATCTGTATTTTTTTAAAAAAAAGAATAAAAACAGCTAAAATCACAGAATGTGTTGGTTTTTCTACTCCTATGCTATTATTAACCTAAATAACCTTAATTTCCACTAATTTCCAGTCTATTCTGAACACTGAAAACCTCACAATAGTGTTTTTATGTCCAAAAGGCTATGCTAAGCGACACGAGTGGGCGGCACAAACACGTGGCCCATCTAGGAGTGGCACTGCAGTGGCAGACAGGATGGCAGTTTGAAAAACTAGGCCCCAAACAGTACATAATGCAAAGAAAAAAAAGAGGTGCAAGATGGAATTGTCCTTGGGCCCTTCCACCCACACTTATGTTGTATAAACAGGACATGCACACTTTAACAAACCAATCATTTCAGCGCCAGGGTCTGCCACACGACTGTGGCTGAAATGATTGGTTCGTTTGGGCCCCCACAAAACAAGCTGGCAATTAATCTGTCCCTGCACAAACTGGCTCTATGGAGGCAAGATGTCGTCCTCATCCACCGTGTACATCCTCATCCTCACACACTATTAACTCGTCCCCGCTGGAATCCACCACCACAGGTCCCTCTGTACGTTCTGGAGGCTGGTCTCCCTGGAAGAGTTGGTAATTCATTTTTATGAACATCATTTTGTGGAAGCAACCTCCTACGCCTTTCGCGTAGATTCCCGGCTGCACTAAACACTCTTTCGGAGTACACACTGGAGGGGGGGCAACTCAGGTAAAATAGAGCCAGTTTGTACAGGGACCTCCAAATTGCCTCTTTTTCCTGCCAGTACAGGTACGGACTGTCTGACATGCCTACTTGGATACTGTCACCGATGTAATCCTCCACCATTTTGTCAATGGTGACAGTATCATATGCAGTGACAGTAGACATGTCAGAAATTGTTGCCATGTCCTTCAGTCCGGACCAGATGTAGAAACTTGGTCCTGCCTGCCCTGCATCACCACCAGCGGGTTGCTTAGGATACCTATGTTTTTTCCTGGCAGTCCCAGTTGCGGGAGAAAATGAAGAAGGAGCTGTTGACGTGTCACGTTCCGCTTCAGCTGATAGTGTTTTCACCAGCAGGTCTTTGCACCTCTGCAGGCTTGTGTCGGCCGGAAAGAGAGACACCACATAGGCTTTAAACCTAGGATTGAGCACGGTGGCCAAAATGTAGTGGTCTGATTTCAACAGATTGACCACCCTGGAATCCTGGCAAAGCGAATGAATGGCTTCATCCACAAGTCCCACATGCCGAGCAGAATCTCTCCGTCTTAGCTCCTCCTTCACTTTCTCCAGCTGCTTCTGCAAAAGCCTGATGAGGGGAATGACCTGACTCAAGCTGGCAGTGTCTGAACTGACTTCACGTGTGGCAAGTTCGAAGGGCTGGAGAACCTTGCACAACACGGAAATCATTCTCCACTGCGCTTGAGTCAGGTGCATACCCCCTCCTTTGCCTATGTCATAGGTGGATGTATAGGCTTGAATGGCCTTTTGCTGCTCCTCCATCCTCTGAAGCATATAGAGGGTTGAGTTCCACCGCGTCACAACCTCTTGCTTCAGGTGATGGCGAGGCAGGTTCAAGAGTGTTTGCTGGCGCACCAGTCTTCGGCACGCAGTCGCTGAATGGCGAAAGTGGGCAGAAATTTTTTGGGCCACCCAAGCGTCTCCTGTACGCCCGTCCCTTTTCAGAAAATTCTGCACCTCCAAGTTTATTGTGTGAGCAAAACATGGGACATGCTGGAATTTTCCCAGATGTAATGCCCGCACAATATTGGTGGCGTTGTTAGATATCACAAATCCCCAGGAGAGTCTAAGTGGGGTAAGCCACTGGGCGATGATTTCCCTCAGTTTCTCTAAGAGGTTGTCGGCGGTGTGCCTCTTACTGAAACCGGTGATACACATCGTAGCCTGCCTTGGAATGAGCTGGCGTTTCTGAGATGCTGCTACTGGTGACGCTGCTGTTGTTGCTGCGTAAGGTGATACATCTACCCAGTGGGCTGTCACAGTCATATAGTCCTTAGTCTGCCCTGTTCCACTTGTCCACATGTCCGTGGTTAAGTGGACATTGGGTACAACCGCATTTTTCAGGACACTGAGGACACTTTTTCTGACGTTTCTGTACAGTCTCGGTATTGCCTGCCTAGTGAAGTGGAATCTAGACAGGATTTGGAACCGGGGACACACTACCTCCATCAATTGTCTAAATCCCACTGCACTAATGGCGGATACCGGACGCACGTCTAACACCAACATAGCAGTCAAGGCCTCAGTTATATGTTTTGCTTCAGGATGACTGCTGTCGTACTTCATCCTCCTCGCTAAGGACTGTTGGAGGGTCAATTGTTTAGTAAAAGTAGTGGTGTTCCTACTTCCTCTCTGGGATGATGAACGACTCCCAGCAGCAGTAGCGGCAGCAGTAGGCGTAGCAATGCAGGATCCTCTGGAGGAATCCCGGATAGGAGAGTCAGTTATGCCAGAGACATGGCCTGCAGGACTACTTCCGATCCTGACTAATGAGGAAATTGACGAGGAGGGAGTTGACAGTGTGGGTTTGCAGGCGCTTGGATACAACAGGAAAAAGGGATTTAGGTGTCCCTGGACATCTTACGGTCTTAGCCAAAGTTTCTGAACTTGACAGTAAGTTTTTATGAACGCACTGCAGGTGGCGTATAAGAGAGGATGTTCCTAGGTGGTTAACGTCCCTACCCCTACTTATTTCACCTTGTTGTCCGGATTTGGATAGAAATATTGCCAGACCAAAGAGGTGGAATGTTTGGTCTTCTGCCCAGGCATGACCGTGATGGACTTTTTCATCCCACGGACAACAACTGTCTCCCCCGGAGCCTGATTTAAACAAACCACATCACCATCAGAATCCTCCTCGCCAACTTCCTCCTCAGCGCCAGCTACACCAGTATCCTCTTCCTGTTGTACTTCAACAGTGACATCTTCAATTTGCATATCAGCAAGTGGACTGTGGGTGCTCCTTTCAGCACTTGCAGGGGGCGTGCAAATGGTGGAAAGAGCCACCTCTTCCCGTCCAGTGCTGGGAATGTCAGGCATCGCAACCGCCACCACACTTGGACTCTCCTTGGGGATTTGTGATATCTTCTTAGAACGCACAGTTCTTCGCTATGCTTTTGCCAGCTTAAATCGTTTGATTTTTTTAGCGGGAGGAGGGCTTCCATCGTCATGTGAAGCTGAACCACTAGTCATGAACATAGGGATCGACCTTAGCCGTTCCTTGCCACTCCGTGTCATAAATAGCATATTGGAAAGTTTACATTTCTCTTCAGATGATTTAAATGTGTTTTTTAAGGTCATTACCCTGAACTTTGTCATTTGGGATTGTATGTGCCCTCTACTATGACATTGGGCATCGGCCTTGGCAGACGACGTTGATGGCATGTTATCGTCTATGTCATGACTAGTGGCAGCAGCTTCAGCACTAGGAGGAAGTGGTTCTTGATCTTTCTCTATTTTATTTTTATCGGAGAAAGTTTGGTTCTCCATTTATGTTATATTGATTTGATATATACGTGCGGCTAAGGCGCACACAAACACAGAAAATATTGTTTTATTTTTGCTGGGGACTAGTGCACTTTGTGGGTTACACCACCCTTTAAGAAATGAGCCAGCCGGCTCTTTACTTATAGGACACAGGCGCACGCTTGGCGCTGCTCCTTTATTGATGCACGTGCAGCCACAGTGCACACAATTCACAAACACAGAAAATATTTTTTTATTTTGTTTGGAGTGTGCTTTAGGGGTTACAGCACCCTTTAACGGACAAGCCAGCCGGCTCTTTACTTTTGGGACACTGGCGCACGCATGGCGCTGCTCCTTTGTTGATGCACGTGCAGCCACAGTGCACACAATTCACAAACACAGAAAATATTTTTTTATTTTGTTTGGAGTGTACTTTGGGGGTTACAGCACCCTTTAATGGACAAGCCAGCCGGCCCTTTACTTATGGGACACAGGCGCACGCTTGGCGCTGCTCCTTTGTTGATGCACGTGCAGCCACAGTGCACACAATTCACAAACACAGAAAATATTTTTTTATTTTGTTTGGAGTGTACTTTGGGGGTTACAGCACCCTTTAACGGTCAAGCCAGCCGGCCCTTTACGTATGACACAGGCGCACGCTTGGCACTACTTTGTTGATGCACATGCGGCTACAGTGCACACAATTCACAAACACAGAAAATATTTTTTTATTTTGTTTGGAGTGTACTTTGGGGGTTACAGCACCCTTTAATGGACAAGCCAGCCGGCGAAACAGGCGCACGCTTGGCGCTGCTCCTTTGTTGATGCACGTGCAGCCACAGTGCACACAATTCACAAACACAGAAAATATTGTTTTATTTTTGCTGGAGACTAGTGCACTTTGTGGGTTACACCACCCTTTAAGAAATGAGCCAGCCGGCTCTTTACTTATAGGACACAGGCGCACGCTTGGCGCTGCTCCTTTGTTGATGCACGTGCAGCCACAGTGCACACAATTCACAAACACAGAAAATATTTTTTTATTTTGTGTGGAGTGTACTTTGGGGTTACAGCACCCTTTAACGGACAAGCCAGCCGGCCCTTTACTAATGGGACACAGGCGCACGCTTGGCACTGCTCCTTTGTTGATGCACGTGCAGCCACAGTGCACACAATTCACAAACACAGAAAATATTTTTTTATTTTGTGTGGAGTGTACTTTGGGGTTACAGCACCCTTTAACGGACAAGCCAGCCGGCCCTTTACTAATGGGACACAGGCGCACGCTTGGCACTGCTCCTTTGTTGATGCACGTGCAGCCACAGTGCACACAATTCACAAACACAGAAAAAATATTATTTTTTTTTGCACTTTGGGGGAGCAACCCTGATGGACAGAGCACCCCCTGGACAACACTACAGCACCCCTTTAGGACTGGGACACTGCACAGGACTGTGGAGTGGACACAGCCCCTATGGACAACTGACTGCACAGCACAAGACAGCCAGCCCCTATGGACTTTGGAGGAGTGGACACAGCCCCTATGGACAACAGCAGCACAGCACAACACTACACTGCACTACACTACACAGCCCTGCCAGCCCTAACTCCCACCCTCCCTCTTCACTGTCCACAGCCGAGTGAGAAAATGGCGCCGACGCGGGTACCTTATATAGGATCCAAAACCCGCGAGACCCGGAAGGCGGGTGTTACGTTCTGGGTTATGTGTGGACCCGGGGTGGTAGCAGGAGCGATCACAGAAGCAGATTTGTAAATAAAACTAGGATTTTTAATAAGTGCTTGAGTGGACATATAATGTGGCAGTAAATAAAAGTCCAGGAAAATATAAATGTGCACAAGAGTTCTGTGGTGGGAGCAAAGGGTTAGTGTCCAGGTAGAAACAATTAGAGCAGTCCAGGTGTGCAGGTAGTGAAACTGAAAATAAACAAGCCAGGTTTGCAGATAGTGAACTGAAGTGCAGGATGTCAGCAGGCTCAGGCACTCAGGTATGGGCAAGGGTGATGGAGGTAGCGGGGTAGTCCAGTGGGAACTAGGAGCTGACAGGCAGACTGGCAGACAGCGGATTCACAGGAACAGGAAAGCACAGAGAACTCCCTCTCAGCTAGGCTGAGATACACGTTGCACTGGCAAAGAAGGAAGGCACTGACCCTTCCTAAATACCCCATGTCATGCTGTTACTGGCCGGAGGGAACATGTGACTCACCAGGATTGGCCAGCCGCATCACATGGCCAGAAGGCAAGATGGCAGCGCCAATGCCAAACGGAATGGAGACGCCGCCAGGCCTTACCAGAGTAGAGTGACAACAGGCTCGCACAACAATGCGTGCAGCCAAAGCCCCCCGCCAGACACCAGCTCCGCCACCAGACAGCCCGCGCCACAATGACCTCACAGGTAACACTCGCCTAGCGCCATGCTGAAATACCCTGGCCGTGACAGCGGGATGATGACGTTTTGCCTCGATTTCAGATCCGAGTCAGGCGGGAAAAGTCGAGCCTGACTCGGATTGGCCTGGGATCGGGGGGACTCGGTGGGGTTCGGATTTCAGAAATCCAAACCCGCTCACCCCTATCAGAAACATACACAAATCATTGTGATTTGTGTATGTTTCTTTCGGTAACTGTAATAAATAGGAATACATTTTGTAAAAAAATTATGTGAGGTCCCCCCCCAAAGCACTAACCAGCCCCGGGCTTGCCAGCCTGTCCAGGTAATTAACATTACAGGGGAAAAAAGTGTAGGGATCCCCTGTAATGTAAGAACCAGCACAAGGCTGCAGGGACACAGCTGGTTTTAAATATACGGCAAAAAAAAATTACCTGGGTTACGCCATATACTTAAAACTAGCCCTGGACCCTTTCTAACGGGGGGCTGATGCCACAGCCAGGGGTGCCCTTTCAACGGGCCCCCCAGCCACAGTATCAGCCCTGACTGTTAGTCAGCCCAGGCAAGGGAACCCTGGGGAGTTGGTGATCCCCCCAATCAGGGGCGCCGAGAGGGGGGGGGGCGGGTACAGATTACCCTGGCCCGGGCTTCCTGAGGGCCCGGTGGGGGCCCGGGTCTGGTGCCACTTCCCCCGCCTCACAGCAGCCCAGCACACAGCGTGTGCTGAGCTGCAGTTGGAGACTGCTCGTGGCTGCTGAGCAGCAGCCACAGCAGTCTCCTATGCCTGTGCGGGGGAGCGATCACACTGATCGCGCCCCCCTGGCTTTGCGCCGGGCTGAGGGGCTCAGAGCGCCCCCTCTCCCCAGTGCGCAGCGCCGCGAAGTGGCGCTGCAAATCTTTTTTTTTTCTGGCAGGGGGCGTGGCCACACCTCCCGCGATTAGGCCACGCCACCTATTACAGGGGCCCGCCACGGCTCTTGGTGGGTCTGCCCCCAGTAAAGGGGTCACCCTCTCCAGGGCACCCCTGGCCTAGGCTAATAGCCCGGGGCTATCCCCGCCACCCCTGGGTGGTGGGTGGCGGGTTGATTGTGACAGTGTGGTGTAAAAAATAGATATATCATCATTGTCTTTACAGTGGAACTACAGGTCCCTGCAAGCCTCCCCCGCATGCTGGTACTTTTAGAACCACAAGTACCAGCATGCGGGGCATTAAGGGCCCACTGGTATCTGTAGTTCCCCTGTAAAGAAATGGTAAAAAAAACACACAACACACGTGTAAAATAAAGCTTTATTACATACATGCATACACATACATACTCACATGTTTCCAGATGTTCACGTCTTCTTGTCAACGTAAAGTATCCTAATGGAATTACCTGTAAAAAAAGATCTCTTTTGTGTCCCACGATGTTCTCCGCAGAAATCCAAGACGGGCCCCTGATACAGTGTAACAGCATGTTACTGCATGCTGTTACACTGTGCTACTGTCTGCTCGTGGGAAATAGCAGACTTCAGTCGCATGCCACCAGCCAATCAGTGGCGGCTAACATTAGCGGCCACTGATTGCCTGGGACCCACGTGGGCTTAGCCAATGAGCAGCTCCTCCACGTGGGTCCCAGCCAATGAGCGGCCGCTAATGTTAGCCGCCACTGATTGGCCCGCGGCCTGCTACTGAAGTCTGCTAGTTCCCACCCTGGAGAGGGTGACCCCTTTATTGGGGGGGGTCACCAACTCCCCAGGGATCCCTGGCCTGGGCTGATTAATGGTTAGGGCTGATGCTGCGGCTGGGGGGCCCGGTGAAAGGGCACCCCTGGCTATGGCATCAGCCCCCCGTTAGAAAGGGTACAGGGCTGGTTTTAAATATACGGATGAACCCACGTCATTTTTTTTCGCCGTACATTTAAAACCAGCTCTGTCCCTGCTGCCTTGTGCTGGTTCTTCCATTACAGGGGAACCATACACATTTTTTTCCCTGTAATGTTAAGAACCTGGGCTGGTTAGTGTTTTTTTGGGGGGGGACCCATGTCATTTTTTTTTAAACATTTTGTCACATTTTTACTGGGGTTAACACACAAGCAGCAAGCACATATCTCACTGATATGTGCTGGCTGCTAGCTCGGGAGAGATTTGCAGAGAGAAAACACGGCAATCTCGGGTGATTAATCTCCTGCAAAACGAGTTACTCGGGAGAGATATCTCATTCTGCTTCACCATTGGAAACTCGTTTAGCCTCAAATCGCCTGTTGGTAAATTTGGTAAAAGAAAAAGGATTAAATCACCCAAATTTTGGTGAATTCCAGCGAGTTAAATCACTTTGAAAATTGGGACCATCTCGAATCTTAGTAAATTTACCCCTAGGTGTTTTTACCCCTAGGCATATGCCAATGCCTTCTGTTCCTCTGTTGTCATTGATTCAGTTTAAAATCTTGTCCTGTAAAGCTTTTCTTAATGGGGTCAAGCTGGCTTGAAGTTGAATGGAGAAGTATGGGCTCATCTTATGTTGGGGTCAACTTTCGTAATGTCATCAGTCATAATGTCGACATCCCAATGTCAACAGGTAACATGTTGACATCCTCAGAATGTCGTCAAACCCTCACAGAGGTAAATATACTGCATTATGACACATTGTGAATTCTATACACAATAAAATGAAATATAATAGAACTGCCCTTTACAGTACAGGGCTCTTTTCCCTTCTTACCAGGCTGTAACATCAAAGTTACACCTTTTTTCATTGGTACAGTATTTTTCCTTTTTTGATTTTTTTTTATTAAATACAGTGAATAGGAGCTTAGTTATCTGTCTATAACAAAACGTTGTATATATTATTTCTACATATATGTGATGGAAGTGACAGGTACAGTATCTACTGTACATATTTTTATCTTCTGCCTATCTATGCCCTCTCCCTCCTCCCTGCCTTAATATCAGAGTTGTACTGGTATTAATACACAGATCTGGCATAAAAGCTGATCAGTCCACATTAATGTATGTGCCTAAAGCCAAAGAATTTTTATGCACAGTCTAATACTCACAATTCTACAGTATCTCAATATAGGCACTGGGGCACTGTGTCAAACCGTGTGCAGTGGCTTTTGCTCAAGACTATTTTATTAAAAGCGAGACTGGGAGACTGCTTAACTCATTTTAACACAGGCTTGAGAGCCAAGACCAGCCTCCTAAAGCTGTCAAACACACTATACCTCCCAACATATTCCAAAGCTTCCAGATTACTCGGTCTGGGCCAGTTTTAAGTGGATGGGACAACCTGTGGCCAATTAGACCATCAGAATACAGGTGATTAGTGTGCTTCTGGGAGACAGTCACTTGTCCACTCATATCATTATGTCATTGAGGACAGGGCTGCATGTGACATCAGCAGTGACATGAAGGTAATGGAGGCAAGTGCGAAGCAACAGACTGAGATTGTGAAAGCAAAGGAACATGCTCTCACAGCAGCATAGAATAAGGGTTTAATGTCCTTGCCCGGGATCTGGGAGAACTCCCTAAAATTTGGGAG
Source organism: Taudactylus pleione (assembly GCA_031769625.1). Lineage (NCBI taxonomy): Eukaryota > Metazoa > Chordata > Amphibia > Anura > Myobatrachidae > Taudactylus > Taudactylus pleione. Next base: position 2,084,707 of record JAUIMM010000957.1, read on the forward strand.
TCTCTAGGAACTTAAGCAAAAGCAGGTAAGTATGCTTTGCCTTTAACCAATAACTCCATACTGAGCATATCTCCAATAATGTAAACATCTAAAATGAAGACACTCAATATTTATCTCACACATGATGTAGCTGGTTCTAATGCATTTGACAGTTGTTTTGGTTAAAGAACCATGAAGCCCAAAGTGTTTATTTACTAAATGGTGGCTTTTTAAAGCCGCTGATTATCTGCATTTTTCTAGAAGAGTTTACAACTTTTTTGAATCACGGCGTCCTAGAGTATCGGCATTGTTTTCACGGCACCCCTAAGCCAAAAGTTTGTTATTGAGAAATTCTAATAAAAAATGTAGTAAAATAGTAATGTGAAGTAAATTGTGCTGACCTGTCATCCTTAGGTTTGGTTATATAGTGGTGGACAGGTTTGTGCTTCTGTTTGTTCACATATTTACATTACATTGACCATAAAGAATTTGATTTGGTGCTGGACCACCAACCTGAGGCACCCCTGCAAGGATCCCGAGGCACCCCAGGGTGCTGCGGCGCACAGTTTGGGAACCACTGCCCTAAATGTGATTTAATTTAAGAATTCATTTAATTTAAAAACACTAATGGTCCTATCTCTAGATATAAGAAGTATCTATTTAAACATTTTGTCAATGCAGCAAAAGCCATAATCCCGGTTTATTGGAGGGCTACTCATCTCCCTCCGATAGCTGCTAGGTTTCATAGAATAGATCTGTACATGGATATGGAAGATCTATCTCTTTCCAACTGGGATAAACCACAAGAGTTTACCACCAAAGGTTTGCCTGGCTGGAATATAAAGAATCTACTGAATATCGGGACCATTTGTCAAGCTAGACCAGGCAGATAAGGGTACACTACTTTTTTCTTTTATTTGGGTACTGTATTTTGTGGCTGACAGTTTACATAAATAGGTTATCCAATCCAACCTCTTTACCCATTTCCCCGTTGACCCTCTTTACCTTGATGTGTTTTCCTACATCCCCTATATCACTTTTCCCCTCTCGGTTTGTTTCTTTTTTATTTATTAATTTATTTTTTAAAAATGTATTCACAATGTGATTGATTTTACACTATTTTTTATAAGTTATTATTTGGTTGTTTTTGTGATTGTTAATAAACATTGAATATACAAACAAAAAACACTAATGGCAATCACAATTATATATTTAACATTTTGTAAAACTTATTAGGACTGAAGATATTTACGGTCTTTCATAATTGTGGCATTTGTTTCTATGAACACTAGACTTTCTCGCATAAAGACAATTGAATGTCATCGCAGTCTTCCTATTATAGAACAAAATGTCTGATTAGACAGTACAGTATTTTGCAGTATTGTAGATAACATACAGTAGGTACATATAATATAAAACTCACATGATATCAAACTGTTTGCACACTTACAGTATAACTGTGAATGTTAAGTAGAACAACTTGGGAATGTCAGAGGAACCCTGAACATTTTTACAGATCAGGTACATCCCTTATAGCAACAAAGTACCTGTTTGCAAATTATCTTTTTTCAGCAAGATAATGCAACATGTCAGGCATTTGGGAAAGTCTTGTAATGATCATGACACTCAATGCAATAGCATTCCTATTCATGTACTTTATTTGTGAGATGAGATGGAACAAGCTACTCAAAGTAGAGTGCAGCTATGCCCCACTGTCTCAAAGTTTCACATCCTCATATCTCTTTCAACACGGTGAAACAGTTTAACCATTCTTTTGCAGTCATTAACATTCAAGTAAAAATAATTCTATTACAGCAAACTGGTTTTGAATGTATTGTGTCTAGGGGATGGGAACCCTTGCCTCTCTGCTGTAGTATGGAGAAAGGGAAGAAGCAACAATACTGCTAAGGACCAAATGCCAGAGCAAGAGTGGACTCAATGCACCCCATTGCAATCAGGAAACACCAGGACTGTGATAAGGATCCAACCTATAATAACATCCATTAGTTATTTTGGTGTAGTACACAACCACCAGCTACTGTAGCTCGAAGCAAATATTGGCATGGGTCTGCATTCCTTTGTCACACTTTTAACACTGTTTTGTAAGTTCATTACCTAAGTAATTCTATAGGCAAGTGGCAAATAGCTCAAAATTACTTTCATGTACCTAATAATATAGTCACATACTTTATATAAGGGTTAGGTTTAAATAAAAGGAATTCAAATTGTCTTTAAACTAAAGCATTAATTAAATTTTTTTTCATCTTGATTAACTTGTTTCTATAGAGCCAGATTGGCTCACACTGTTATTTGAGTTTGAAATGCCTTTGATTGAGGGAATAAGTGTTTTTTGTAAGTGAGCCAACAGAAAGTCACTGCATGTGGCTATTATTCACTGACACAAAATGGAGGAGAATGAATGGTGTGTAATAAGAAGGAGGGAATGACACACAAACATCTGTTGGGAATCAGAAGTAGTGTAACTATAGTATTAATAGATACCATGGGTTCTATTCATTATCCTTTATGGGCCTGTTACACATGTGTAAACGCTAGTTTCCGCATGCCTTTAGTAATGGGCCCATTCATTATTAGGGCCCTGATGGTAGCATTGAAACTGAAAGTTTCAGAGTTTGCTTGCGGAAACCAACACCATCTTATGATGGCATCGGTTACCGGAGCTTTGCTCCTTCCTATGGGACTGGATCTCTCTGCAGGCACCACACTGTGTGCCCTGTGGCTGTACACATGTGTGAACTCAGGTTATGCATGTGCACTGGGCAGACCCGGCTGTGGTAAGTATCATTTGGCCCCGATGATGAATAGGCCCCCAAGTGACCTATTGTTTAGTAGAGTAGCAATCACGCAAAAACACTGATTTAACAAAAAATTATGAATGGATCAACACTGCAATATTCAGCTGCAGCAGCTTATCCAGCCTGAAGTGCAAGGGCCAACTTGCCACTTTGTTGGGACAGCCTTTGAAGATGTGTGCATAAGGGGCTGGCTTGCCGGCTCAGGCTGACACATTTAAGCAGAAAGCTCAAAAGGTTAAGATAAAAAGTATATTTATTTTAAAAAATAAACAATAAATCATTTTAAATTAATTTAATCAGAAATTGTTATCCTAATATGGCCCATGTACCATCACAAAGGCATGTAACTGCCAGCAAAATGTACAACTGCCGGGGGTTATACTGTAGAAGTGTTTTCAGCCTGTGATAACACATTCGTATATGGGGCCATGAAAACTCTAATTTTTCCCAGCAATAGCACTTTTTTCTCCTTGGTAAATCACCCTTAATAAAATGACAGATAAAACAGATTACATTTACATTGTGAACTCTTTATATTACATAAGGCTTTCCAACTGTTGTCATGTAAACCTAATAACAAACATGCCTAAAATATGGTAGTTTCAATACTTCATTCTTATTCTGTACTTGAAGTTTATTTACAGACAGTTCTATAACAGCAGAATATTTGGCATTACATTTGACACGTGTATATCACTCAAGCTCTGAAAAAATGATTAGTATTGTACAATACAATACAATTTCCATTAATTCCAGTTTCTTGGCATCTGAGCCATAGGGCACCAGTTGCACAGCCTCAAATTATGAATTGCTTACACAATATTTAATATTTTTTTTAGATTTAATTGTATAATTATATTACAATATTTGCTTATAGATTTATTTAGGTAATATGATACAGGGACTCTTCCATTCCAATGTTTTCCAGGATACACAGCAGAGTTTGTATCTTTTCACCTTGAGGGCTCTATTTACTACAACCCGCATTTGTAATGCAGATTGCAGTGTGATATTACCGACTGAATTCACATTGCGAATTCAGGCAATATCACAGGGATTTACTACAAATCCCTTGCAGGGACAGAGCTTGCAAGAAAGCCCTGTCCCTGCGAATCCCCTCCGGAGCCTTATCACGGAATTTTCGCAAAAAATACAGTGACAAGTGCCCCGCGCATGCGCCGACCTGCCGCCGCTGCTACCCCCCTGTCGCCAAGCCCCACCCCCATCGCTAAGCCCCACCCCCCGCGATCGCCCTTTAGTAACTGTAACTCCAATTGCCCTTTAGTAACTGTAGGTGATACTAAAATAATGTGAAAAGGGTGTGAAAACACCCTTTTTCACATTATTTTAGTAAACATTATGTTAATAAATAGAGCCCTTAGTGACACACTGTATTTTGGTAGGATGAGATAGGTGGCCTTGGTGAGCCACCGATTCTGTATTTTGATGGTGGGTTCGTCCCACACAAGTTTAAAAAGAGGTGCCCAGGTAGCAGCCAAGCCAGGCCAGGCCAGTTGGCCATACCTGCAAAAAGTAGGCAGGACTCAGACTAGCTGAGTTAGGACTGGAGAACTGCATGGGGGCTAGGTTGTTTGTTATTTTCTGTTTTCTTTGTGCTGAGAAATAATAATGCATAATTTATTTGTTTATACCTAGACAAGCTGTGCAGTGACCCGTATTTGAGCACCTAAATACTGCACCACTGGCCACTCTACTGAGCAAAATAGTATACCCCGAACATCCCAGTATGTAATCTAAGAACGCTGATATTTCATCCAGAGGCATAACTAGTTTGTGGGCCGCACAGCAAAATTTGGAAAGGGCCCCCCAGTGTTTGAACCAAAGTGATAGTGGGGGGGAGCGGAGCAGGGGAGAGCGGCTAGGAGAGGTCAGAAAAGCAGGGACATGGACTGACAGAGTGGTGGGCGGGACGGGAAAGCCGGAGACTGAGGTGTTATTTACATACAGCGTGAGATTAATAATGAAAAAATAAACAGTATACATTCAACACAAGCACGCACTAACCTTGAGATCATTGGCTGCACAGGTTCCAGCGCTGTAACTGATCCAGTTCCTTATTGTTCTGCTGAACTTGGTCTGCAGGTCTGCTCCCGCCGTACTCTCTACTGGCACACCAGATCACGGGATCTCTACTGGCCATCCAGAACTCTCATTCTATCTCCCCCTACCAAACAGCATTATCCCCTCAACTCTATTTGTCTCATGTGCTCTATCCTCCATCCTATACCACTGGTGCGTGTGGCCAGAAAGGGGGATAGCCTAGTGGGGAGGGGCGTGGCCTTGCCTCACACCCCCATTCCATCACTATGGGGGCATGCCCAGCATTCCCGGAGTTGCTGGGCTGCCTGCAGAGACTCCGTGCACCGAAAAAAAGCCCCCCCACAGACACACACACCACAGGACATGGCGGGTGGGATGGCGGGACAGTCCCAGAAAAAGTTGGGAGGTATGGGCAAATGTTCGCTTACAGGTTGGGCAGACCTGAGAGAGGGGAGCTAAGTACACATATCCCAGCGCTGCCCCTAATCCAACTATGCTGCGGTGCTGCCTGCTCAGGCCTCCACTCCTCCTCCCACAGATGTCCCAGCAGGGCAGGCAGCACCGCAGCTGAAATTTGACTATTGCAGACAGTGCTGCATGACTGGGTGCATGGGGAGCAATCGGCCATGGAGGCAGCTTGGGCCCTGTAGCACCTACGGTATTTCGCCCATGGTTTTATCTCAGAAACTACTTAATAACATTAATTCAACCAAATCTTGAAATAGTGTCATACTTGCAGATGTTTTATACGGGCTCCCTGGATGATGGCGGATGTGGCACAGGTGGGAGACACGTGGGACATGGTGCCATGAATTGTGTCATTGTGGCCCCATAACCTGCTGTGCAATGGTGTGCTTCACAGTTGGGACCAATATGATAGTATAGAGTGCAAATTGCATCATTGAGTCCCTGGACTACCTTCATCTATGGGGAAGTGGGCAGTTTTGGACATTTGTCTTCACTAAGGAGATCCCTGGAAAGTCTCTTGAAATTCAACAAACATGGTTATTGCATATGGTACAAAGCACATTAACTTTATATCCTTATTTACACAGGTTGTTTGTTATTATAATTATTATTGTTATATTTAATATAAAAATTGCATATTTTTTACATGAAGTAAAGTTCATTAAATGAGAGATCGGATAGCAGAAGGACATGCATGGGCATTACATGTGCACCTCATAGAACAGTAATGATTGACTACAAAATTATACAGTATGCAGGAGGGCACATTCATGAAAGGACATACTGTAGATGTGCCTTTAGCTGCCCTACTGGTCTACTTCACACCGTGGACCGGAGCTGGAGAGCGGGGTGATGTGCCGCAGAGAAACTGGGCAAGCAATGTCACTAAAGTGGTGCCAAGGACCTGCTGAATAGAGCGCTGGGGGCCACAGCAGAGTTCCAGCATAGGGACATTGTGCAGACAGTGTGGTAGCGCCAAGAACCCCAGCAGGATCCGTGGATGCTGACAATAAGGTGTGCTAAGGAAGGTAGACATCCCTGTTGTAAGAAAGCTGCAATCTAATATTGATATTTACCACTGTGTTATGCATATGCCAAAAGACTGAGTACCTCATTCAGAGTCTCTCGCTAGCGCTTTGCGCTTGCAAGAGGCCCGATGGTTTGCGTACGTGCATGCGCATGCTTCGCTCTGCGCGCACGCAAACTACTCTGTGCGATCGCAGGCTGCTCGCTCGCCCAGCAAAGACAGCCCAGTGAAATGAGTGACAGGAGAGGCCGTTTGTGGGTGGTAACAGGGGCAGGACACTAATAACGGGGGAGTGGAGGTGCGAAAGCAGGCGTGCCTGAGTGTTTCAACGCCGTTTTAGAGTCGTGCATAATTAACACGCAGCATCATAGTACACGTCACATGCCTGTTTTTTACACTGAAGTCCTTGCAGTGCTTGCGGTAGGGCAAGGCAACCACAAGCGCTGCTATCGCTTCCGATTGTCCTCGATGTACCAATGTTTTAATACACTTTCTGGAGATGACGTGTGCTGGTGGGCGGCTCTGCCTGTGTGATTTTGCGTACTCTGGTCGCTCGCTAAGACATGGTGGGTGTGCTTATGCCTTGGCGAGCGATCGCTTCCCGTGGTGTCACTTTGACAAATTTGCATACGCTGGGGGCCAGCGATCGCATCTAGCGAGAGACTCTGAATGAGGTCCTGAGTTTGCTAATCTGTGAAGAGAGGCATTTATAGAGATAATACAAGAGTTAAATACAATTACTCTAAGGACTGAGATATAATTATTGCTGAGTACTGAAGATAGTTGTGCCACTAAAGACAGCTATACTGTAAATACTTATTACTGGAAAGCTGAAGCTGTTGTTTTCTCAAAATCATGACCAGTCGATGCAAACTTTCCCTATTGTGAATTCACTATTGTGGATTACAACTACATGCATGTAATAGGGTAGTGAGTACCTAGCAAGAGAGTACACCAATGAAAGAACTCTGTGTTCATCTGCAAGTAAATCTGTGATTAGTGTGGGATATTTATAGTTTGTAGCGTGATAATATATTGCTATTTCAGTATATGTGCTTTTGTGAATCCAGATCTCCCAGGTTTGGCAGAGGAAAGGCATTAGGATTGTGTAAATGTCCAGTTTAGGTGTTGCCTCAATCAGTGCCTGGAAAGGCAGCTGATTACAGACACCTGTGAGAAGCTGGTTTAAGAACTTCAGAGACACTAGGGAAACTGAGCCTGACGGTGAAATAGTCACCCAGGTTATAGGCCAGGGGGTGACTAGTGTTAGGGTTCCTGGACCTGCGAGTCCACGGAAGAAACATTGCTGTATTGAAAGACTTTGTATGATATCTTGCCTGTGAAACTGCCATATCCTGTGTACCTGCCTGTGGTGAGCAATAAAAGCTACTGATGGATTTTACCCGGTCTATGTGATTCTTGTCAGAATATATATTCAGAGTATAAGTTTCTATTTAGTAATAGCCAAGAGGTGCTGCATCAGCTAAAGTTAGCTGTGTGTTTAGAAACATTGTTTGTTTGTTACTCATTACAATATTGATTGTGAATGCATATTATTACCATCTCATCTCATTTATGCCGTATTGAATTGTATGTTGCTGATCATCATTATTTTCTGCATATCCTTTTTCTGGACCCATGTCCTCTTTCTTGACTTTAATAAATTTGCCAGATTATTCTGCTTATCAAGGTTGTCACAGTATGTCATATTACTGTATGGGCGTAGCTTCTCTGCTACAGCCTGAGAAGGAAAACCAGTGGAGTAATTGCCAGAGATAGAAAAGGAAGATCCACTGAAGCTGCCATCTCTATTGTAAGGTACCATCTAGATCTAACTTATCTGTGCCCACACTAACACCCAGGGTACAACACTATATATCAAAATCTCAATTGTTGCAAACATACAGAATGTGAAAATTTCAATGTTTATTAGTTATTAGCTGGAGAACCCGGCGTTGCCCGGGATTTTAAGAATGGTTGTTTACACATCATCCTCCAACAAACCTCTCCTTAGGCAGGCCCGCGAAAAGTGTGACAAACTTCCCCATCAACAGTCCTAAGGTCTTCGAAGGAAGTAGGACCTGTAACGGTGTAAAGCAAACTTCGGAGATAGAAGCATTCAAAATTTGTTGGACGTACAGTGTTAACACGGCCAAGAGTTTCTGTTGCTCTGATACCAGGATGACCATCAACAGCGACTCCCTGTTTTCTGTGCTTAAAAACTTTTCGAGAAGCATTCCATGTGTAATATTTTGTGAGCTCACCATACAGCAGGGTCCTTGCAAAGTCATAATTTTTCCACAGTTCGAAGAAAGAAGGCAATGTTGTTGCGTAATTTGGTATAGTCAGAGAGCTGAGAATGCTGGGAAAGCCTGCTAAAGCTCTCTTCGATAATAAACATAAAGATCATGACAAAACATGACAATACAAAACGCAGGCTCCGAGGCCCAACCCATATGCCGTGAGGCCCCACAATGAGCTTCCAGCAAAAATTGTGGTTTTTAATTAATTAAAAATTAACAGTAATTAATTTCAATGTAAAAAAAATTTTGTTGCCTCGGCCGTGTTTTAATACGCTCGTATGTAAAATTTCACGATCTTGGCTTGTAAGCTGTGGATTTGTATAGAAAGATAGAAGGACAAATTTTCGCTTTTATATAGTAGAATATATTATTTCTAAGGACAATCTATTTACTATTGTATTTACAAAGTTTTGTATTTAAATACATGTGTATGACTACAATATTAAATTGGTTTAAATAAAATTATGGATGCTAATGCTTGTAGATAGCATTGCCGATAATGACAGTTGTGAGTCCAGAGACATGGTAAGGGGCATAGTTGCTGCGTGAATGATCCCATCCCAAATACCACTTGTACATTTACGCCAACAGTAGCTATGCTTTATATATCAATTAAGTCAGCTTATTAACACACTAAACATACCTGTAAACCGTCTGACAATGACAGCCTTGGCTTCCAGTTGCCAAAAACGCAGGGCCGGTGCCACCATTAGACAGCTGCCTTGGGGGCACCGGCCACTGGTGGCCGCCCCCTATAAATGTGCTTTTGTAGTTGTGTACTATATGGATCATGGCTGTGTCAAGTCCAAGCAGCTGCCATCGGGCTGGTGTAGCCAACCACAGCCACCGCTCTGTCAGTGGCTTTGACAGTGTGCATCAGCAGTGCTGCATACTGTCTCCTCACTCCCTGCAGCCACAGCGTCTGCCCGCTGTGTCCAGACTCAGCTGTTTGTGTCAGTGTCAGGCAGCGCTGATGCTGATGTGCTGCAGTGCTTGCTTTCACATGTTTTGTGAAAGCAATGAATCAATCAGGGCTGGATTACGGCTTGTGGGGGACCTGGGGCAACTAAGTTGTGGGCGCCCCATCAATAAAAATGCCACGGCCTAACGCAGCAACTATGCCCCTATGCCTCACGCAGCAACTATGCCCCTTACCATGTCTCTGGACCCACAACCGTCATTATCGGCAATGCTATCTACAATATAGCAGCGCCAATAAACTGAGCATTGTATGAACGGTCAGTTTGCCTGACTGTTCCTACAGCTGCAGCTGGCATTGCCCTACCACCACAGCAGGGACAGCACTGTCCCTTGCTGGGGCAGCTGCTGTCTCCGAGATCCTGCACATGTCCGGTGGAGCCGGCTGGGAATGAGACACAGCGCATCAGAACTAGGCTGATGTGCTGTGTGCTCCACTGGGGATTGCTGGAGATCCCCCATTCCGGCAGATGAGATGAGAGGTGAAGCAGGAAGCGTTATAACGGCATGATAAGTGCCGCTATAACACATTTTCCCTAGTATCTAATACACTGCCAGCTGCAAATGCAGAATTGTGAGTGGGGGGATATATATAGATAGATAAGATAGAAACATATAGATATATTTATAGATATATAGAGATATATATATGGTATAGACAGAGAGAGGGTGGAGAGGGAGACAGAGAGAGAAAGGGAGGGAGAGAGAGACAAAGAGAAGGATGGGTAAGAGAAAGGGGGCAGAGGGAGGGAGGGACATGGAGCGAGAGAGAGGGAGGAAGGGACAGGGAGAGAGAGGAAGGAAGTTAAGGAGACAGAGAGGGGGGCGTGAGACAGACGGATGGAGGAGGGAGACAGAGCGCAAGATAGAGGGGGAGAGGGAGTGAGAAGAGGACAGAGGACCTCATTCAGAGTCGGTTGTTGCAGCCGCACGGTCGTAAGGTAAAAGGTGTCGGATATGCAAATGAAGCGCTCGCAAGTTGCGTCGTTAAGTTGGGAACGTTAGCTGGACGAGCGAGGGGAGAATGTGGCCGTGAGACTAAACATACGCCCCCTTCTCGTTCGCAATACACGTAATCTCCGGGCATATAAGGATTAATCGAGACCATCGGGAACCATCGGAGTTGGTCGTAGAGCTTAAGGTAGACCATACCCTCTCTTAAGCACTACGATCAAGTCAGTGTAAAAACCTCATGTGCCATGACACTACATTAGTTAATTATGCACTCCCATAAAACGCTGTTGCATAGTCAGGCACGCCTGCGTTCGGATCTCCACTCCCCCGTTCACAAGCACCTTCCCCTGTTACCACCCACAAACTCCTCATATTGTCACTCAAACTAACGACCTGGCTGTGTTCAAGGAGAGAGCAATTTCTGATCGGAATAGCTAGTTTGCGCACGTGCATTGCAAATTATACGCATGCACAGTTTAGCGAACATCGGTGGCGTACGACAGAGCAGCAGCAACGACCGACTCTGAATGAGGTCCAGAATGGGGAGAGAGGAGAGAAAGAGCATGAACACATTACCTCTTTCAGCTGCAGCATCAGCTTTCTGATGGATGGTGGCGGGCACTCCTCAGCATTAGGCCATGTCCCCTATCCATGCACCCGCGAATCGCGGCATTATGACAGTAAGGGAGCGGGGCTTCCAGTGAAGTACGTTAGTGTTGTTGAATTCGTCAATAAACCTTTTAATATATTCCTTCCTATAAACCTCTAAGATTCACCTGCCTAGAACCTCTAAGACAAAACCCTGCCTAAAACCTCTAAACAGAACGCTAATTGCGTACGCAGTTTAACCGCAAATAAAGACAGGAGTGGAATCTGTGTTTCCAACGCACAAGTATTATTCAGGTAAAAGTACAGTCAGTTACACGCAATCTATACATACACAAGTTAGGCGTAAAAGGAAATAATACAGACCCAAGTACGGTTATACATACGCTGCGCCTCTGGACCCAGAGATAGACTTCTGACTAGATATCTCAGTTCACCCAAAATTCAGCATGAACTGGCAAACCAGTGTTCGGACACATGTATTTATTCCCCCCCAGACTGAAACAGGACAAAGGGGGAACTTCCTGCTGATCTCATTGGTTCCCAGAGGAGAAGCATATGTAACGACACATTTAAAAGGTTGTTTCAAATAGACTTTCCCTGCCTCTAACAGCCGGAGTCTTTCTGGTAACGCCTCCTGTAACATTCCATCAACTAAACATTTTGTTGCGTGTAAGTTCTGCGATCCGTAACTTGAGTTTGCATGATGCGATCTCTCCACCGATAACACCGGGATTCTGTAAAAAGCGTATGCATCAGAACGAAACCAAACACACCTTGCTTATCATGTATAATACCTTAGATATCAAAAACCTCTATTTCTTAGCATTTAAACTAACTTAACCAACTTGAATCATACAATTTGATGCTAATGGAACCTTGTGTGCGAATATGTAGTGTGTGAGTATTCGGGGTTTGATATAAGGACGCTAGTTATTAATGGGTGAGATTTAAGTGCATAATTTCTCATACACGAAGTGAACATCCAGCAGTGTGGATGGCTGAGGGTTGTAGTTCTACATGCCCTCTGTCAGCAGGCCCCCACCTGTTGTGTAGTCAAAGGAAAACAAAACCTCTTTGTTCTCACAGACTCTTGTGTGAAATGCAAATGTATTACCACCTCAAGCTGTGGAATTTGGGGCCATCCTGTCTAGGATTCAGACAAATCCAATTGTGTAGATATTATATTACAATTGCCACAACTATACTTTATCTGCATCCAGGGATTCCCAATTTGTATGTAAAAATACCCATTGTCTCTTCTTATTTACTTTTACTCAGAAAGCTTGTTTTTCCAGTTGCCCTTGGTAGGTTAACAAAAACATTGCCATCTGTTCTTAGCTCCTGAGTTATAACTTGAATTGACGCTGACCACAAAAATGGTGTCTTGCGATCTCATTTCCAAAATGGAGTCTTGCGGCCATTCGCAAGATGGCGTCGCCGCGATTAAATTTTAAACTGAACTTGTCTCAGCCAATTATTCAGCTTCGACAGTGTCAGTGAGTATGTGCTCACTGTGCTGTGTGTTTTATGCTGACGGGAACTGGCCAGGGACAGTCCAGATTGGCCAGGTTCTGGTCAGTATTTGCAGCAGTGTGGGGGACCCCAAGGTGTGGGGGCCCTTGGATGACCCCCCCCATTTGCCCCTTCTATAATCTGGCCCTGGAATCAATCACCCTAGCCTCCTTTATACATCCCCTTTGCTCCTCCTCCTCTCAGAGACGAGGAGCAGAGATGCTGTCCAGACTGAGAGCCTGGTAATGGGAATAAGACTGTTTCACTACAGATCGCAATTCTGCTTATACGCATGCGCCACAGTTGCATAGACTGCATGTGTGTATTCCAATGAGCACACAATTCTGTGAATTAGCAGTTCCACCATTTTGTGAGTGACAGCAATCTCACTCTGTGAGAGTGCTGAATCTGCAGTAAACCACAGGGTGTGATGGCATTCCAAATCTGTATTGCACAAGGAACACGTCCATTAAGGTGTCAGCCTTAATGATCGGAATTTCATCGCTTTTTTAAGTTTGAGTGGCAGAAATTCAGTAGGTTTTGTGAAATTTCAGATCATGTCTAAGAAGCCTCAATGGGACATGTGAAACTGTAAGTTTTTTTGTCCATTCCTTTTTTATTATAATTTATTAACCATCAGGGATGGTAGCAGCAAACCAGGTCACCTGCAGGGGAGAAGGGCAACAAAATGATACAATAGCGCTGGTGGTGCAGCGGACAGCACACAGGAGGTGTTTCGGGGATGCAGAGGGAGAGACAGCTGAGAGGGCAGGCTGTAGGCATGCGGAGCAATGGCAGCAGCGGGACAGTGCACAGGGGCAGCAGTGGGGGACAGAAAGGCTCACTGGTGCTGATGGTCCTAGCCCTGAACTGCTTTTAAGGCCCCTACATGATGCGATATCGTGAATGATTTCCCTTGAACACTCCCCAGCCCTCCAGGACACAATATGGTGCTTATACAGCACATTTTGACTTAAAAACTATCGTGCAAGATCTAAAGATAGCTAACTGCATACACGGATCAGTGAGATTCGTGATGCAGGCAACTGTGTAAAATAAATGATTCAGAGATCAGTACGATCCGTGTGACTTGCATCTTAAAAAAAAAATCAATAAGACACAGATGCATGGATGGATCAGTGAGATCCATCCATACATCTGTGTTAAAAAAAATTAAAACAAGTGTAAATTGAATTAAAAAAAAAACATGTGGTGTCCCCCCTCCTCCCTAAAGCACAACAAGCCCCGGGATTTTTACAGCCAGTCCTGATTGTGAAAATACAGCTGACTAACGACATAGGGATCCCATATATTTAGCACAACTAGCACCATGCTTTTCAGAGCCAATCCTGGTTGCCAAAATACAGGGGACAAAAGACGTAGGTGTCCCCTGTATTTAGCACAACCAGCACTAGGCTCAGATGAGCCAGTTTTGGAAATACAGGGGACAAAAAGTGTAGGGGTCCTCTGTATTAACCATGACCAGCACCAGACCCTTTCTAGTGGGGGTGGGTAATGCCACAGCCAGGGGAACGCTCTTACCAGGTCCCCCAGCCAAAGCATTACCCCTGACCGCTAGTCAGCCCAGGCTGGAGATCCCTAGGGTGGTGGGGACCCCCAATAAAGGGATCCTCCTCTCCAGGGCACCCCAGGCCTGGGCTGATAGCCCGGGGCTATCTCCGGCACCCCTGGGCGGTGGGTGCTGGGTTGATTGTGTAATGTGGTGCATTTTAAAGAATATTGTCTTTGCAGGTAATCTATAGGTCCCAGCAAGCCTCCCCCGCATGCTGGTACTTGGAAAACCACAAGTACCATCAACCGGGGCATTTAGGGCCCACTGGTACCTGTAGTACACCTGTACAAGAAATATTAAAATGAACAGACTACACCGATTTTTTAAATAAAATGTATTTTGTCTGCACCTTCACCCCGGGGGCAGCGGCCTTTAAGCTCTTTTTCATGGCTGTCGCCACCCCAGGACTTAGTCGTCTTCGCCTGGTGGGCGCCAACCCGCCAGGGCTTCGGCATCTTCACCTGCCAGGCGCCAACCCGCCAGGGATTCGGCATCTTTGCCTAGTGGGCGCCAGCCTGTGTCAGCTCTTTTTCATGGCCGCCACCCACTAGGACTTCCAGCATCTTCACCTGGTGGGCGCCAACCCGCCAGGGCTTTGTTGTCTTCGTCTAATGGGCGGCAGCCTGTGTCAGCTCTTTTTCATGGCCGCCACCTACTAGGACTTCCGGCGTTTTCCCCTGGTGGGCGCCAACCCACCAGGTCTTTGGCGTCTTCCCCTAATGGGTGGTAGCCTGTGTCAGCTCTTTTTCATGGCCTCTGTCCACTAGGACTTCAGGTGTCTTCGCCTGGTGGGCACCAATCTGCCAGGGCTTCAGCATCTTCACCTAGTGGGTGGCTGCCTGTGTCAGCTCTTTTTCACGGCCACTGCCCACTGTGACTTCCGGCGTCTTTGCCTGGCAGGCACCAACCCACCAGGGCTTTGGCGTCTTCGCCTAATGGGCGCCAACCTGCCAGGGCTTCGGCATCTCCACCTTGTGGGCGGCAGCCTGTGTCAGCTCTTTTTCATGGTCGCTGCCCACTATGACTTCTGGCGTCTTCACCTGGCGGGCGCCAACCTGCCAAGGCTTCGGCGTCTTCACCTAGTGGGCGGCAGCCTGTGTCATCTTTTTTATGGTTGCCGCCCACTAGGACTTCCGGTATCTTTGCCTGGCGGGTGCCAACTCACCAGGATTTCAGCTCTTCACTTGGTGGGCGCCAACCCGACAGGGCTTCGGCATCTTCACCTTGTCAGCTCTTTTTCATGGCCACCACCCACTAGGGCTTCTGGTGCCTTCTCTAGCGGACTCCAACCTGCCAGGGCTTTGGTATATGGGAAAGATTCCTGGACTGCACACCCTAAATATATATATATATATATAATGGGAGGTGCTACCTGATGAGACTAATTGCAGGCACAGAAATAGAAAAATCTCATGTGCACAACTCCAAATTATTGATAATATATAAATGCAATAAAATTTTGCAATCAATTGAGGTTTTTAGCATAATCATGGCCAAGGTTATGGGCCTACCCACCATATCCAGGTAACCTCTTTAGGGTAGGTCCCTAACATGCTGGGGTTCAAATCCAGAGCACACGACACCCCCAAACTAGCCCAGCTAAGCCGCCCCAGCTTATAACAACAAATATATGTTGTGTGTGCCACGTAAGTGTTTTGTTTTGTGTGTCTTTGTGTTATATATGTAAGAGGCACTACTGGCTGGGGGCACTGTATAAGGGGAACTACTGCCTGGGGGCACTCTATAAGGGGCACTGCACAGGGGGGACCACTACTAGGGGGCACTGCATACTGGGTGAACTGTATAAGGGGCTCTACTGGTGGCACTACTGGGGGCATTGCATAAGGTTCACTACTGAGGGCACTGCATAGGGGGGACCCCTATTGGGAGCACTGTATAAGGGGCACTACTGGGGGGCACTGAAAAAAGGGCATTTTATAAGGGGCACTACTGAAGGCACTGTAAAAGGGGCATTTCTGGGCACTCTATAAGTGGGCACTGCATAAGAGGCACTATGGGGGGCACTGTATAATGGGCACTACTGGGGGCACTGCATAATGTGCACTACAACATGGGGCATTGCATAAGGGGCACTACTTCTGGGGGCACTGCATAATGTGCACTACAACATGGGGTATTGCATAAGGGACACTACTTCTGGGGGCACTGCAAAATGTGCACTACAAGAGGGGGCATTGCATAGGGGGAATTACTACTGGGGGCACTGCATAAGGGGCATTGCTACAGGGGGCATTGCATAAGGAGCACTACTACTGGGGGCATTAAGGTGCATATGGAATGGAAGCGAATGTTTCCAGAGTGAAAAGAAACGGTGATATGTTATGTTGACACATCCCCATTTTTCAGTGCCCACTTTTTTGGTGCGCGCACATACTTGGCAAGGGGGCTCCATTTTTTAACTTGCCCTGGGCTCCAAATACCCTAGTTGCGCCACTGTTACTGACACACAACACACACACACACACACACACAAAACATACATTTCTTGGAATTAATATAAATAATATACTGTATATTATAAATATTGACAACACATGCATGTTGAGTGTCAGTAAGTGTAATGGTGCTGTAGACAGTATATAAAATAAATAAATACTAACAATAAAAGTATGTTGTGTGTGGCAGTGCACTGGTTAAATATATACCAGTAGCAGAGGGGTATCTATGCTGTGGGGAAGAATAAAAAAAACATATATAAATAAATAATAAAGCTATGTATGTAATATAACTGATTGTAGCTAGTACTGGCAGCTATATAGGGGGTGAGAGGCAGGGGCAGTATTGTGTAGCTTTGCCTAGGGTGCCTAGAAACCTTGCACTGGCCCTGCAAAAATGTTTAACTTATGCTTCCAGGCCCCTTGTTGCCGTACACAGGGCCTGATTCAGAGATTTACACACAATCGCAGCTGTGATTTTGCATGGAACGCAGCTGCAAAAATATGCTAATGCCTTCCAAAGCATAGCCGAGCATAGGGACGCTCATTGCTGCCTTCTCATATCCGTCCAATGACTTCAGCAGTGTAAACATTGGTACTATCGATGCACATCAAGTCTGACCAACCGCAAAGACTGCAGTTCTCCTGACACGCAGAGAGCTCCCATACTCCAAAGGCAAACTCGCAATGGCTAATTTATATACACCCATGTAACTGCATTCTAGGGATGTGCAGGCTCGGATAGGTTCGAGTTTGCACGTTGAGTTCGGATTTTTCCCTCCAAAAAAACGGAACTCAGAAAGAGGCTAAACGTCATCTTACATGGACGAACATCATCATTCCCGGCCATGTTCAGACAGATATTCTGAGCTTCCATAGGGCTTATGCAATGTTCCATGGTGCATCTTAATACAGACAGTGGCAGATTAGCGCTGCAGCCTGTGGGCAGTAGCATAAATACACTTGCACTGCAACAGGAGACGCAGTCAAGGCTAAAATATCATGCACCACTGAATCAGGCCTACAGTGTATACTACACTGATTGCACCACAATGCCCAGCAACCCTACAAACACTACTGGCTGCAGCGGGACAATCCTGTTAACCTGTACCTGCTAAGAAACCCTGTGTTGACCTGTTCCTGTATCTACCTGGTTAATAAACCTTCACCAGGTTAAGTCCTCTGCCATGTGGCCTAACCTCCATTTACACACCACTGCCACCTACAACCATAGTGTCTGCTATGGGCCCAGGTCACTAATGTGCTCAGACCTCCAACCTGCCCAGACACCAGCATGTGAAGATTAATACAGCTGCAGCAACAGGGGAGAGGATATGAGTAACGGAAATCCTTTATTTATATGGGTGAAAATGTACAGTGCAGGGGCCAGTATAAGCTTATTCAAGTTAGCATGTTCAGAAAATTACGCCACATGGAAATTTGCAATGGAGATGCATTTAAAGCAGTGGAAGCTGTGGAAAGTTACCAAGTACCCGGGTGATAATCCAAACCCAGATGATGTGGGTAGAGCCATGGGGACATTAGGCTTAGATGTAGAACAGCATGTATACTCCATACACTGGAAGACAACTGTTCCTATTTCTACCTGGTTAATAAACCTTTACCTGGTTCAGTAATCTGCTGCGCCCATTAATCTCTCATGGCTGCCACCTACCCCAGTAGTGTCTGCTAATAATGTTCAGGTTAATGGGAAAGCCTGAACTTCTGTACTGATGATAGGAAACCTAGAGATGTCTCAACAGTAATGTCATGAGGATTTCCTTTATTGAGTGACAGGAAGGCTTTTGCACTTTAGCGGGTTATCTTTCACAGATTTCCACTGCCTTTCAGCAGTAACATATACAGATGAAGATGTGTCAGCTGCTATTAGAGCTAAGAAAAATGTCTAATGCAGAGTTAGTCATAAATCGGGAATATGTACATGGGCAACAATGTGTATGTCCGCCAGTATGCAGAGTTGTACACATTCTGTGGTGACGCTGTCCCCTATCCGTATATATATATATATATATATATATATATATATACACACACACAGGGGCATAGCTAGGTATTTGAAGGCCCCATAGCAAAAGTTTGTAAGGGCCAATGGTAAAAAATGTATATAAATTTTTTTTAATTTGACAAGTAATATGGGCCCCTTCATATCTGGGCCCCATAGCAGCTGCACCCCTTGCAGCTATGGTAGTTACGCCAATGTATATATATATATATATATATATATATATATATTTATTCACAATCAGAAGTAGACACGCATATATATTTCTCAACAATCCAAAAGTTTAAAATCCCCAAACAATATCATTAGAAGCCGTCGCAAGTTGAGGGTTGAAAAGTTGTGTATCTTGTTTTTGTGAATCATTTAAAATTAATTAATATATTTACTTTTACAATTTTTCCTAGATTGTGCTAAGCTCTACTGGTGGCACTACTGGGGGCATTGCATAAGGTTCACTACTGAGGGCACTGCATAGAGGGGACCCCTATTGGGAGCACTGTATAAGGGGCACTACTGGGGGGCACTGAAAAAAGGGCATTTTATAAGGGGCACTACTGAAGGCACTGTATAAGGGGCATTTCTGGGCACTGTATAAGTGGGCACTGCATAAGAGGCACTATGGGGGGCACTGTATAATGGGCACTACTGGGGGCACTTCATAATGTGCACTACAACATGGGGCATTGCATAAGGGGCACTACTACTGTGTTCAGTGCTCACTATTCGAGT
Organism: Taudactylus pleione; assembly: GCA_031769625.1. Classification (NCBI taxonomy): domain Eukaryota; kingdom Metazoa; phylum Chordata; class Amphibia; order Anura; family Myobatrachidae; genus Taudactylus; species Taudactylus pleione. Next base: position 2,104,195 of record JAUIMM010000957.1, read on the forward strand.
TTAACTGTTTGTGTTTGAAGTTTGCATTGATAATTAAAAGAAAAGCCACAATAGTTAACTTTACTGTATTTGGGCCGGGTTCCGCGCATGTGAAACAATTTGATTTTGTGCAAACATAATAATCCTATATAAAGAAAGTCATAGCATTATGGAATAACAAGCTTGAAATTTACTAAAATACTCAAAATTATTCTTGGTTTACCAGGCACATAGCAAAACTATGACGTTTGGTCTATAATTAAGGTATAAATTACCTCCTGTTATGAAGGAGTTAATCTGAATATCAAAGCTAATGAGAAATTGAATATGCTCCCCCGCCTTGGTGAGCACATAAGTTGTATACACTTGGTAAACTACTGTAACACATTCATTTTTATTTATAAGATGAGCAAATCTGATTTCTTATTATTTCAACATAAAACTTGGTATTTTTAGGTTACCTGTACTTACCTGATAAACTCTCATTTGTTCCTGCTAAAAAAATGTATATGGTTCTCTGTTTAAAATCCCAATTTGTTAATTTAGCAAGAATAAAAGAAAAATCGTAAAAAGAAAGACTGTCAGCGATATGAAAAAGTGGAAAAAGGGATCCAGAAAAAGAGGGGGCAGGAGTGACAGAATTGTCCCTCTGTCATTAAATCACTCTTGGTTAATTACAGGCCCAGAGAGCGTGACGCTTGTGATACAGAGTCACTGCCAATTACCTGTCCCCAAGGGTAACTGTGTCACCATCCTACCTTAACCCTTCCACTGCAAAAATGCAGAGACCACATTGCCACACAAGAGCTGATATATGACCTCCTATCTTTTTGTAGGCAGAAACATACTGAGATATATAATGAAGACACATGTACCACTACCATCCTTGCGCACTAGTTGAAGATTTTAATGCATAGCATTGTGCATGGTGATATATTAAACATTGTAAGTGTGAAGAGCTTCTCTTGCTCATCTGGGATTTCTATATAAATGACTGAGTGCAACAACAAAGTAGGAACCTCCACAACATTGTCTGGAATTAGAAAGTTGCAAGGCAGCCTGATGGTTAGGGAAAGACAGCAAGCCAAGATGTAGCTGTGGTAAACTTCTCTACTTTTCTGGAACCTGCAGGAGACTCACAATTTTTGGGTAGTCCTCTGGGCTCCTGAATGAGTGGGCACTTTTCCCGCATCCCACCCACTTCCAAGTGAAGTGGGCAGGATGGGGAGAATAATACCTTGAATCGCAGGCCGTGAAGAGGGGACGCGGCCTAGTGACCCAATTTTATGCTAATCGTGTCATTTTGGCCCAGACCCCTATTTATATATGTGCAATTCATGAGATTTTACCCCCATCACCAGCCACCTGTGTCTTCTCCTAGAAAGGAGGTTTTTAAAGGAGGCAAGTTTGAGGTACTGTATAGCGGCAATAGGGCTATGAGGTCCTAAGCAAGATACTGGTTTGTGGCCCCTTCAACCCCATCAATTTCTCAAAAACCACATATAAAAACCAAATGAACTAATCAGGGTATCTCAGTGCCCACTGGACCTTATGTAGGACCCCTGGTTGCTTAATTGATGATCTGGCTCTAAAGAGGGGAATCAACTGCACTGAGTTCCAGAGGCTCCAGAAAAACCCTAATTAGATAGATACATTAATTAGGACTACTCTATGATGATGACACCACACAGCAGACCCCTAACAATTCAGCATTAGAGAGGTTACAACATTTCCTAACATTTCTTTTCTGGTGTCTTTTTCTTTTCGGGGGCCCAATATGTGGAACGCCTGGACCCCTTAAGCGTTTAGCTATGCCACTGTCAGCATAGAAAATTACCGTAACAGCATTCTGCAATATAATTTGCTTAATACCATAAGAAGAGTGGTTAAATCCCAAATCCATATTTAACACAGCCCAGAATTTAGTTTTCTATTAAAATATATTAAACCATTTGACCCTTTAGCTTGAATACAACATCAAACAGAAACTGAGAGCTGCCACTTATATATTTCTTTCAACAATGGGCACTTTCAGTCTTCTATTATAAGATGTTGAATGAACTGAATCTAGTCACTAAAGCTTAGTATATATTATAAAGGCCCAAGCAGACTTATGTGGCACAACTATTGATGCTCTAGCATTTTAATGTGATCAACACAGTTGCATCTGGTGTGAATAGGCTCATACTGGACACAATTATTATTTTATCTGTAATGGTGCATGTTATATTTTTGAATACCCCGAAAACCCCAGGAAAAATCATTATACATAAATAATCTAGATAGAGAAATGTATTCTGGTAGATCATGAGCACACAATGTGATTTCTCTAACACAGACACATCAGAACCAACTTCCACATAAGGACCAACTAAATTTATCAGCGGGTTTTATCATTCACAACAAGTGATAAAACTCGTTGCGTATGATAATGGTGCTCCAGCCAATCAGCTCCTAACTGTCATCTGTTTGACAAATGTCAGGAAGCAATAAAGACTAGCAGAAAACCAGAGGCTTCAGCGCTGCTAAGCAGCCACCATACAGACATGCATTGCCCCACTGTTTTTCTATAATAGCCCTCTTATAGCAGTCTGCATAAATAATGCTATGTAAAATCTAGCAGTTTGCACTATTAACAATAATACCATATATGTATGATAACTTGTGGCATGAGGTCATCTTTACTGGTGATTTATAGATCATTATATAAATTTTTTTTATAAAAGAGTAATCGCTATGACTAGTATTAGTCAAGTTAATAAATGTCATTATGCAGATAATAGTGTTTGCTACTCAGGATAGCACATACATATGTAATAAAGAATGCATCTTCTAAATTTACTTGCAAATAAACCTTACACATAAGTATAATATGTTTCAATTTGAATGTGAGCATCTGGAGAAGTAATCAATTACTAGAACAATATTTTTGCTGAGAAATATGTGCCTAAATTTAAATACTGTATGATATGAAGTGGACTTTTCTAGTCCTTATATTCAGTCCCACAGTACAGAACATGTTAATGTTTCAGCTGCATTTTTTATTTTTTATTTAAACATATCTTTATGAACATTGCCCTCTGGTGGTGGCACTGCATATAACCAATAAACTGTTTTAGCATATAAATAAGTCCTACACACATGGGTTACAAAGTATATAGCGTAAGGGGGTGCTAAGAGAAAATTACAAGGAGAAACCTTGGTCTAGTACAGCTATGTAATGTCAGTCTAATGACGGTACAATAAAATAAAATTTATTAAAAAATACAGACACAATATTGAGAGGAGGAATTCCAGCACAAGCATTCCTATGTCTTATACTTGGTTTCTTAGACATTATTAATTATGTAATTAAGATACAAAAGGATACTGTATGAAAGTCTGGCTTTTGGCTTTTGATGGAGAGATAAAGAGTGAGAGAGAGAGGGAGGGAAAGGAAGGGAGGGAGAGAGAGAGAGCGAAAAGGAAAGAGAGAGACTACATGTGCAACTTGCAGATTCAGGCATAAGAGGGATGCTTATCTCAGTCCACCTCTAATCACTCTTGTTGTGAGGTTTCGCCCTGTAGCTCATTTTCTTTTTCAATTTTTTTTATTTTTTTAAATCTTGACAAAATTCTCTCCCCCTTTCCTTTTGTCAAAAGAGATGAATTTGCACGGCTGTGGGTTTCCATTTTTTATACGGGGGTCAGCTCTTGATGAGAGAGAGAGCAGCAAAGATCAATAGCTATCCAGGAATTGATTAATCTACTCTGCTGTATGTCTCTGGGCCAAGCGGGAGTGACACAGTGGTGACACTCTGGTGACATTGTGAATTAATGGGATGAGGAGAGAGAGAGAAAGAGCAAGGCAGTGAGAGAGCGACAGAGGATGGCGAGATAGCACGCCATAGACATGTAGGGGAAAGGGGCATTGTGCAGCATTATAGACTGGCAATAGGAGGATGCAGGGATAACACATGAGGTGAGAGGAAGCAAAACAGGAGGTACGTGTATAAATGAAAAGTTTGCCATATCATTTCAATAGCAATAAAGTTCTGTAGTAACGTTTAATAATCGTGTCTTAAAGATGCACACTTCTTTTTACTAATTGCCATATATGAAATATTATTTGTAAACAATGTTTATCACTTTCTGCAGCGTTGTGGGTTACCAGTAAGTACTCTATTCAGATTTACTTAATGCATAAAAATATATAGTACACAAGTAAATAGGGCAGAATTAATTATTCATTACAAAAATTAGAAGAAAATTTAATAACATATTTTTGCAGGCCATTTTAATTTCAATTCTTTGTCTTTAATTCCCTTTTAAATTGAATAATTATATCAACAACAATACTGTTGTGCCAATTTTTCCTCCCTATTGGATTGTGACCCAAAAATAAATATGTGGGATGTACAAAGCATTGCATGTGCAATGCGGTACATCCTGCCACTTATTAGGCTCATCATGTACCTAGAAATGCGATTAATATGGCAAAGGACAGCTCTCCCGATAAGAGCTGTCCTTTGTGAAAGAGGGACTTTTGAGTTTCATGCCTAGAAGTTCCTCTGCGTATGCGGAAAACAGCTCACCCCACCGCTAGGGACACTGGGTGGGACCGTTTGGATCCCTCCCAGAAGAAATGCAGAAATAATCCCATAGGCTCCTATAGTGTAAGGCCATCTAAATATGGTATTACCCACCGGGTCCAAGCTCCGGAATGTATCGCATTCCGGCAATTGGTTCATGGAAATGTGGCCAAAACTCCAAAAACTGCATTTTCATAGTAGTGACCACATTTTCATACTTATTACATCCCAAACTATAGGTTTGCGTATACTGTGTCTGGCACACTGGCACACTGCAAAGATTTGGTTTGCTTGTTTTGTGGCCTTTCTTAAATGAGCAGTTAATGAGTATATAGTAAGGATTTGTTAATGTGGTGTAATTTTACAGACATTGTGATCCCAGTGCCAAATATGTTGTTAGTATTATTATCTTTTGTTTGTCTTAGCCTCCCGGGTAACCCCCCGCACCCCCGGAAGGGTAGGCACTTCTCCCGCATTCTGCCAACTTCCTAATGAAGTGGGCAGAATGGGGAGAATTTCTGCGGTGATCGCGGGTCCTTGTGTAGGGGATGGGGCTTAATGACGCGATTCTGTATGAGTCGCGTAATTTAGCCACTCCCCTATTTAAATTAGCGCCAATCACTGTAATTTACTGTGAAGGAGGCGGGCTTAATGACGCAACCTGTCAGGCCCTGCCCCTGTCACAACCCACCTGCCTCTCCTCCCCGGGCATCTCCCGGGGAAGAAACAACAAAGGTAGGCAAGTCTGAGTTATATGCAACAAAATATACATAAATATACAACTAATAAATAATGATACAGCAAATGCAAGATGAAGAAGTAGGGGAAATAAAGGTTATTGTAGAGCTACACACTATGGATTGTAGGAGCAAGGAACAATGGGTCGCACAGGTATGTGTGTGTGTGTGTGGGGGTTACAGAATTCTACTGCTCAGACTCCAATCTTCCTGTTCTCCAAGTGGCTTCATGCCCTGTACCAAGATAGCCACCATGATCACCTCACTACTGAGCATGTGCGGGGGCCATCTTGTCTTTGCTCTGTACTGTGTAGAGGGACCTGTATATGTACTTCTTTTATTTTGTGTCTATATTTAATTTTATTTTACATGGTAAACACAACTTTTGAATTTATTAATAACAATGTCCAGACACTAATAGACTATCTGAAGCTGAGTACACATGGTACAATGTGTACCCAGCGATGTGATCAAGGATTCGACAGCAGTCCCCACACACGGAGCAATCCGGTGCCTGACTGCCTGACATACTGCCTACCTCCCTTCCCCCGCATAGACCAGCATGGGATTCTCCAGATCGCTTGTGCATGCAGAAAGATCTTGAGGAGCGACGGACGACATCATGCCCACACACGGAACGATATAGCTGCGGATCGCCCACTATATTGCACTGTGTGTGGGGGCCTTTACTGTATGTATATTGTGTATATAAGTAAATATAAGTGGGTACAATGACATTAGTATTTACTACCAACACTGTCAAAGAAGTGCGGTATATTTTGTCAATATTCATAATGTAATGAAAAATAATGAGACGTGTGCCTAATAGTGTAGTACTTTAATATAAAATAAAATTGTGCTCAAAATAGTAATATGTGTACCAAAAATGAAACAATTAAAAGCTTATCTGATGTCCAGGTCGTACTTTCAATGGTAAGATTAACCCAAAACGACAACACTTCCAAGGTTTTCCAATGGGTACTTTTTCTGTAGTAACTTGATTAAGTTAATTCATTACTTAAGCACACCCTGCTATTATGGTCACAAACAAGAATTAGGAATCATTTATCCTACGAGAAATACCTGTTAATTGCTAGGCAGGATCAGGAACAAAGAATTCTGAATTCTTATTCTCTCATACAGAGATCCTTGCAGACAAAATGTGCCCAGAAGGGAATTTGGGATTCATAATGTAATGTTGACATGCAGCATGTTGACATGCTGGGCATGTTGACTGTGACCATGTTCACATTCATTATGTCAGCACTGATGAAATGTCAACATGATTAGAATGTCAACAAAACGTCTCTGGTGGTCTAGTTGTGACTAACCTGGTCTGGCATTATCAGATTGTGCATGTATGTAATATGCAGGGGTATATCTACCCATTGGCCAGGATGGTACTCGCCAGGGGCACCGGCCAAAGGGGGTGGTGCCGTCCGGCAGTGCCACCAGCAGCCAATGGATGGACTACCCCGCTAGTCCCCTGGGCCCCAAGTGTAGGGCAGACCACAGTGAGAGCAGTCTGCTCTACACAGTTTACAAACACGCAGCCGCCAGCGGCGCCATGGAGGGAGCCGGCTGGAACTCACTCATGAGCTTCGCCTTCTGGCTCCCCCCTCAGCGGGTGATGGGAGAGATGTTTATGACGTCTCTCCCATCCCATAGTTCAGAGAGCAGGCCCGGAGGAGTGGGCAGCAGCGGTCATCGTCAGGAGCGGGGATCAGGTAAGTTGCTTTTTTTTCTGGCACAGCACAGTGGGGGAGTGTCGCTACTAGGGGGCACTGTTTAGGGGGTGGCTGCTACTGGGGGCATGTTATGGGGGGATGAATGCTACTGGGGGCACTATATTGTGGGGGCCGCTACTGGGGGCATTGCATAGGGTGGACTACTACTGGGGGCACTATATAGGGGGGCTACTACTGGGGGCACTGCAGAGGGTGGACTACTAGGGCACTGCATAGGGGGGACTACTAATGGGGAGCACTTCCTGAGATTATGGGGGGAGGGGGCACCAGTCCATTGCCTTGCCAGGGGCACTCGGATCCCTAGATACACCCCATGTAATATGCGACACTGTAAGAGAAATGTGGGATGTGCTGCAGAAAGTGCATGAGAAAGATAATGTAAGCAATAAGCTGTATTTAAGAAGAAAATTGTATAAGGTTAAACTGCTTAAAGGCCAGCACATTCAGGATTATATAAATTGTATGTTAGAGATGGTTGAGTTTTTGTGCTGCATAAGAGAAGAAATAAAGGAATTTCATATAGCAGCCCTGCTATTCAGTGGTTTCCCAGACAGCTACTAGACACTTGTAACAGCACTTGATGACAGACCAGATGATGAACTGGCATTAGTGTATGTTAAAGGGAAACTTGTGGATGAATTCAATCACAAGACAGAAAGTGCAAATAAGTATGATACAGCATTGAAATTTTGGGATTGCATTAAAAGCACCAGTCAGAGCCCAGAAAGAAATATTTTGTGTGCAAGAAACCTGGTCACTTAAAGGCAGATTGCGGAGTCTGGTAAAGTACAATGAATCAGATAAAGAAATAAGATGCAAAGCAAAAAGTTAAGCATACTATAAAGGAGCTGGAAATACTTCTAGGGCCAGAAAAGCTTTCAATACAAATACAGGCATAGAGATAAATGCTTGGACTATTGCCTCAGAAGCTACAAGTCATATGACAAATGATAAGTACTTCTTTACTTAGACCAAAGTTATTCAGAAAAAATAGCCTCAGCTAATTGTCTCAGAAGGAAAAGAGTAGTTTATATAGGTTATATTTAATGGGAGGCAATTATTAGACCGAATGCCGACACCTAAAGCCCCAACACAGGACTTAAGATAGGCATCAAAATACTGATGCCTATCTTAATCCCAATGCTGGAAGATAGACAGATGCTGGACCAACCGAGGTAAGTCTGGTGCATCTTAATGGTTAGCCGCATGGGGGGGTAGGTTTAGGCACCCCTGGGGAGACTTAGGGTTAGGCACCCCCTTTGGGGAGGGTTAGGGCTAGGTGCCACTGGGGTGAGGTTAGGGTTAGGCACCTCCCCGGGATATTTAGGTTTAGGGTGCTGGAAGAGGGGGTTAGGATTAGGCACCCCCAGGGGGAGTTAGGGTTAGGCACCACCCCAGAGTTTTAGGGTTAGGCACCACCAAGGGAGGGTTAGCAAGGGGTTGAGGGGAGGGTTAAAATACTTACTAGCCCTATTCGGAATATCCTCCTATCTGGCTTGTGCAGTCGGGATTTGAACCAGCTAAACAGCCGCCGGTATTTCAATCCCATTCTATATTTACCGTCCAATCTCTCCAACATTAACCAGAAAGATACTTATGAAGAATGTCTTATATGACACCAATCTATTGTCTGTGAAAAAGCTTAAAAAGCCAGGACATGTTCTAAGAGTAGTAAGTGCATTGTTATAAATGGTAGACACACAGTAGCAGAAGGAAAAATCACAAATCAACTGTATCAGTTAATTTGTAACAAAGGTGTTAATAACCCTAAGCAGGAGCAAATAACTGTATACCTGTATGGCACCATTGGCTAGGGCACAGAAATACTAGCCCAAGAATCGAACACTCTGTGAAAGTGGGTAGAGCATGCTCTTTACTGCAGATACAGTATATCAGCAATTTACAGAGGAGATGCAATCACCACAGCCTGCTATTTTCAAAAATGTTTATTGGGAAAAACAATTGATATAACTCCATATGAACTATGGATGGAAAGAAACCTGACCTACAACATATAAAAATATTTGGAATTCAAGCATTTGTACACATTCTAAAGGAGAAACGCTCAAAGTGGGATGCTCGTGCAAAGGAAGGAGTGCTTGTAGGCTACAGTAAATCGCAAAAGGGTTAGAAGTTCAAAAACCGCCACCATAGGAAGAAGAAAATGAAGTTGAAGTTACTATAGTTGGTCCAGTTATTGTTAAAAAGAGATTATTGTCTTCAGTCAGGAGACCTGCTAGATAGAACAAGAGTATATCACCAAAGTGGTTATTTTATTTTGTTTGGACAGCACTGCATAGAGATGCACAAACTGCCTACTCATGAAAAGGAAGCATAGATTAATCACTTAAATTAAATTTTTTTTTCCAAAAACCACTCCGAAATTGTGGGTTTTTTTCATTTTTTTCTTAATATCAGTATACCCAGTGCTCGAAGTGGGAATTTAGAGGTGGGGGTATGGAGATTGAATTCTCCCCCCCCCCTTCGGCCCCTTCTTCCATATCACCCCATTGTACTTCTCACCCCCCACACACTGCTCCCTGCCTGCTCCCCTCTCACATCCTGGGGGTCATTCAGAGCCGGTCGCAAGCGCTGAGCGCTCACAACTGACTCGATGTTGCCCCACTGGGCATGCGCATGACAGAGCCGGCTCCGTCGTGCGCATGCGCGAGACCCGGGTAGCGATGGACGCTCTCTCGCTAGGGGTCTCGCAGCAGACTGGGCGAGCTGTCGATGGTGAGTGACAGCTCACCCCGTTTGGGAGGCGGGCAGGGGCATGCCTGCCCAAACGGAGGCGTTCCCGCCAGAATGCTTGCCGTTTGGGGGTGGCCCCACTGACATCATTGCTGATGTCAGTGGGAAGCTTCCTGCTCGATCAGAGCAGGAAACTCCCTGGGGCTTACGAGTGCCCAGACCCAACCTTAGGGTCTGGTCATAAGCCTCGATGGTCGCGATGGTCTTGACCATCGCGACCATCACCCATGTCGGTTGCTAGAGCTGTGAGTGTTAACCCACAGCTTAGCGATCGACAAGGAGGCGGTCGTTCAGGATGCAAGCGGCCGCCCTGATTCAGGGCGACTGCTTGCAACTAACGACTGCCTCTTTCACCACCTACAATACTAACTGCCTGCTTCCCTCTGCCTGCCCCTCTCTCACACCCTTCCCTCTCTCTAATTCCCACTGACCTGTGCTGCTGGAATGGAGCTGCCGGGGCCCGGGAGCATCGTGTCTTCTTGGTTTCAACTAATCCTGCACCGCTGTGAGCCAATGAGATGCTGCCACTTGCTCCGCAATTTGCTGGCTGCCAGAGCGAGCTGCTTACTTAATGCAGCCGGGACCCAATGCTCTGTCCTGGCTACATGCAGCTAACTGGCTCTGCTGTGAGCCAATGAGAAGCTGCCGCTTGGCAGCTTATCATTGGCTGGTGGCCCGTGAGCCCGTGATTGGCTGGTGGCCAGAGGGGGCGGGAGCGGGGGCGAGGCCCAGAGCAGTGACAGAATGGGTCTCATCTGAGGTAGGGATTGTTACAATAGATGGGTCCATCGGTGATTACCATCGATGGCCCACAAACCATCTATGGTGAACCATCAATGGTTTGCACCCCCTCGATGGTCACCTCTGGGGGCAGGGCTTGGCAGCCACCAGGGGCCGGGGCTAAGCTTCATCCTGCCACTTAAAAAAATGCATGAAACATCCCATCAATTAAATCTTAAAGAGTTATCTCCAGGAAAAAATGCACTTGGATGTAAATGGGGTTTTTAAGACCAATGTGACTATTAGGTAAAGTTTACTGATATAAAGCAAGGGCATGTCTCAAAAATATGGTGAAGATCAGGGGCAAATGCAGGATTTTTATGGGTGGGTGTCCATACATACAGTATGTCACACATACCTTACACGCACACACTTATATATACACACACATATGTCACATATACATTACAAACAAACTTACCTTGCAGCAGATCTGATAAGCACAGGACCTAGCAGGCTGGCACCGTGTAATTAGGACCCTTCCTCTCACTGCAAAATGCAGTGATTTGCGGGTCAATCAGGAGGGGGGACATGGCCAAATGACTCAATTCTAATTAGGGGTGTGCACCGGCCACTTTTCGTGTTTTGTGTTTTGGTTTTGGATCTGGATCTTTCTTCGTGTTTTGGATCTGGATTGGTTTTGCCAAAACCACCCTTCCGTGTTTTGGGTTCTGGGTTTTGTGTTTTGGATCTGTATTTTTTTTAAAAAAAGCATAAAAACAGCTAAAATCACAGAATTTGTTGGTTTCTCTGCTCCTATGCTATTATTAACCTCAATAACCTTAATTTCCACTCATTTCCAGTCTATTCTGAACACCTCACACCTCCCAATAGTGTTTTTATGTCCAAAAGGTTGCACCGAGGTAGCTGGATGACTATGCTAAGCGACACGAGTGGGCGGCACAAACACGTGACCCATCTAGGAGTGACACTGCAGTGGCAGACAGGATGGCAGTTAGAAAAACTAGGCCCCAAACTGTACATAATGCAAAGAAAAAAAAGAAGTGCAAGATGGAATTGTCCTTGGGCCCTCCCACCCACCCTTATGTTGTATAAACAGGACATGCACACTTTAACAAATCAATCATTTCAGCGCCAGGGTCTGCCACACAACTGTGGCTGAAATGATTGGTTCGTTTGGGCCCCCACAAAACAAGCTGGCAATTAATGTGTTCCTGCACAAACTGGCTCTACGGAGGCAAGATGTCATCCTCATCCTCCTCATCCACCGATTCCTCACCCTCTTCAGTGTGTACATCCTCATCCTCACAAAGTATTAACTCGTCCCCACTTGAATCCACCACCACAGGTCCCTCTGTACCTTCTGGAGGCTGGTCTCCCTGGAAGAGCTGATAATTAATTTTGATGAACATCATCTTCTCCACATTCTGTGGAAGCAACCTCCTACGCCTTTCGCTGACAAGGTTCCCGGCTGCACTAAACACTCTTTCGGAGTACACACTGGAGGGGGGGCAACTCAGGTAAAATAGAGCCAGCTTGAACAGGGGCCTCCAAATTGCCTCTTTTTCCTGCCAGTACAGGTATGGACTGTCTGACATGCCTACTTGGATGCTGTCACCGATGTAATCCTCCACCATTCTGTCAATGGTGACAGTATCATATGCAGTGACAGTAGACATGTCAGAAATTGTTGCCAGGTCCTTCAGTCCGGACCAGATGTCCAAACTTGGTCCTGCCAGCCCTGCATCACCGCCAGCGGGTTGCTTAGGATACCTAAGTTTTTTCCTGGCAGCCCCAGTTGCAGGAGAAAATGAAGAAGGAGCCGTTGACGTGTCACGTTCCGCTTCAGCTGACAGTGTGTTCACCAGCAGGTCTTTGCACCTCTGCAGGCTTGTGTCGGGCGGAAAGAGAGACACCACATAGGCTTTAAACCTAGGATCGAGCACGGTGGCCAAAATGTAGTGGTCTGATTTCAACAGATTGACCACCCTGGAATCCTGGCAAAGCGAATGAAGGGCTTCATCCACAAGTCCCACATGCCGAGCGGAATCGCTCCGTCTTAGCTCCTCCTTCACTTTCTCCAGCTGCTTCTGCAAAAGCCTGATGAGGGGAATGACCTGACTCAAGCTGGCTGTGTATGAACTGACTTCACGTGTGGCAAGTTCGAAGGGCTGGAGAACCTTGCACAACACGGAAATCATTCTCCACTGCGCTTGAGTCAGGTGCATACCCCCTCCTTTGCCTATGTCATAGGTGGATGTATAGGCTTGTATGGCCTTTTGCTGCTCCTCCATCCTCTGAAGCATATAGAGGGTTGAGTTCCACCGCGTCACAACCTCTTGCTTCAGGTGATGGCGGGGCAGGTTCAAGAGTGTTTGCTGGCGCTCCAGTCTTCGGCACGCAGTCGCTGAATGGCGAAAGTGGCCAGAAATTTTTCGGGCCACCCAAAGCGTCTCCTGCACGCCCCTGTCGCTTTTCAGAAAATTCTGCACCACCAAGTTTATTGTGTGAGCAAAACATGGGACGTGCTGGAATTTTCCCAGATGTAATGCCCGCACAATATTGGTGGCGTTGTCAGATATCACAAATCCCCAGGAGAGTCTAAGTGGGGTAAGCCACTGGGCGATGATTTCCCTCAGTTTCTCTAAGAGGTTGTCGGCGGTGTGCCTCTTACTGAAACCGGTGATACACATCGTAGCCTGCCTTGTAACGAGCTGGCGTTTCTGAGATGCTGCTACTGGTGACGCTGCTGCTGTTGCCTCGTAAGGTGATACATCTACCCAGTGGGCTGTCACAGTCATATAGTCCTTAGTCTGCCCTGTTCCACTTGTCCACATGTCCGTGGTTAAGTGGACATTGTGTACAACGGCATTTTTCAGGACACTGAGGACACTTTTTCTGACGTTTCTGTACAGTCTCGGTATCGCCTGCCTAGTGAAGTGGAATCTAGACGGGATTTGGAACCGGGGGGACACTACCTCCATCAATTGTCTAAATCCCACTGCACTAATGGCGGATACCGGACGCACGTCTAACACCAACATAGCAGTCAAGGCCTCAGTTATACGTTTTGCTTCAGGATGACTGCTGTCGTACTTCATCCTCCTCGCTAAGGACTGTTGGAGGGTCAATTGTTTAGTAAAGTAGTGGTGTTCCTACTTCCTCTCTGGGATGATGAACGACTCCCAGCAGCAGCAACAGCAGCAGCGGCAGCAGTAGGCGTAGCAATGCAGGATCCTCCAGAGGAATCCCGGATAGGAGAGTCAGTCATGCCAGTGACATGGCCTGCAGGACTACTTCCGATCCTGACTAAGGAGGAAATTGACGAGGAGGGAGTTGACGGTGTGGTTTGCAGGCGCTTGGATACAACAGGACAACGGTATTTAGGTGTCCCTGGACTGCTTACGGTCTTAGCCAAAGTTTCTGAACTTGACAGTAACTTTTTATGAACATGCTGCAGGTGCCGTATAAGGGAGGATGTTCCTAGGTGGTTGACATCCCTACCCCTACTTATTTCACCTTTACATATGGTACATATGGCAAGACAGTTGTTGTCCGGATTTGGATAGAAATATTGCCAGACCAAAGAGGTGGAATGTTTGGTCTTCTGCCCAGGCATGACCGTGATGGGCTTTTTCATCCCACGGACAACAACTGTCTCCCCCGGAGCCTGATTTAAACAAACCACATCACCATCAGAATCCTCCTCGCCAACTTCCTCCTCAGCGCCAGCTACACCAGTATCCTCATCCTGTTGTACTTCAACAGTGACATCTTCAATTTGCATATCAGCAAGTGGACTGTGGGTGCTCCTTTCAGCACTTGCAGGGGGCGTGCAAATGGTGGAAAGAGCCACCTCTTCCCGTCCAGTGCTGGGAAGGTCAGGCATCGCAACCACCACCACACTTGGACTCTCCTTGGGGATTTGTGATATCTTCTTAGAAAGCACAGTTCTTCGCTGTGCTTTTGCCAGCTTAACTCTTTTGATTTTTTTATTGGGAGGAGGGCTTCCATCGTCATGTGAAGCTGAACCACTAGTCATGAACATACTAGGGATCGACCTTAGCCGTTCCTTGCCACTCCGTGTCGTAAATGGCATATTGGCAAGTTTACGTTTCTCTTCAGCTGATTTAAATGTCTTTTTCAAGGTCATTTTCCTGAACTTTGCCATTTGGGATTGTATGTGCCCTCTACTATGACATTGGGCATCGGCCTTGGCAGATGACGTTGATGGCATGTTATCGTCTATGTCATGACTAGTGGCAGCAGCTTCAGCACTAGGAGGAAGTGGTTCTTGATCTTTCTCTATTTTATTTTTATAGGAGAAAGTTTGGTCCTCCATTTATGTTATATCGATTTGATATATATGTGCGGCTAAACACAGAAAATAATTTTATTTTTGGTTTGGACTGGAGTGTACTTTCGGGGGTTACAGCACCCTTAACGGTCAAGCCAGCCGGCCCTTTACTTATGACACAGGCGCACGCTTGGCACTACTTTGTTGATGCACGTGCGGCTACTGCGCACACAATTCACAAACACAGAAAATAATATTTTTTTGGTATGGACTGGAGTGTACTTTCGGGGGTTACAGCACCCTTTAACGGTCAAGCCAGCCGGCCCTTTACTTATGACACAGGCGCACGCTTGGCACTACTTTGTTGATGCACGTGCGGCTACTGCGCACACAATTCACAAACACAGAAAATAATTTTTTTTTTGGTATGGACTGGAGTGTACTTTGGGGGTTACAGCACCCTTTAACGGTCAAGCCAGCCGGCCCTTTACTTATGACACAGGCGCACGCTTGTCACTACTTTGTTGATGCACGTGCGGCTACTGCGCACACAATTCACAAACACAGAAAATAATTTTTTTTTTGGTTTGGACTGGAGTGTACTTTCGGGGGTTACAGCACCCTTTAACGGTCAAGCCAGCCGGCCCTTTACTTATGACACTGGCGCACGCTTGGCACTATTTTGTTGATGCTCGTGCGGCTACTGCGCACACAATTCACAAACACAGAAAATAATTTTTTTTTGGTTTGGACTGGAGTGTACTTTCGGGGGTTACAGCACCCTTTAACGGTCAAGCCAGCCGGCCCTTTACTTATGACACAGGCGCACGCTTGGCACTACTTTGTTGATGCACGTGCGGCTACTGCGCACACAATTCACAAACACAGAAAATTATTTTTTTTTTGGTTTGGACTGGAGTGTACTTTGGGGGTTACAGCACCCTTTAACGGTCAAGCCAGCCGGCCCTTTACTTATGACACAGGCGCACGCTTGGAACTACTTTGTTGATGCACGTGCGGCTACTGCGCACACAATTCACAAACACAGAAAATAATTTTTTTTTTGGTGTGGACTGGAGTGTACTTTCGGGGGTTACAGCACCCTTAACGGTCAAGCCAGCCGGCCCTTTACTTATGACACAGGCGCACGCTTGGCACTACTTTGTTGATGCATGTGCGGCTACTGCGCACACAATTCACAAACACAGAAAATAATTTTTTTTTTGGTTTGGACTGGAGTGTACTTTCGGGGGTTACAGCACCCTTAACGGTCAAGCCAGCCGGCCCTTTACTTATGACACAGGCGCACGCTTGGCACTACTTTGTTGATGCACGTGCGGCTACTGCGCACACAATTCACAAACACAGAAAATAATTTTTTTTTGGTTTGGACTGGAGTGTACTTTCGGGGGTTACAGCACCCTTTAACGGTCAAGCCAGCCGGCCCTTTACTTATGACACAGGCGCACGCTTGGCACTACTTTGTTGATGCACGTGCGGCTACTGCGCACACAATTCACAAACACAGAAAATAATTTTTTTTTGGTTTGGACTGGAGTGTACTTTCGGGGGTTACAGCACCCTTTAACGGTCAAGCCAGCCGGCCCTTTACTTATGACGCAGGCGCACGCTTGGCACTACTTTGTTGATGCACGTGCGGCTACTGCGCACACAATTCACAAACACAGAAAATAATTTTTTTTTTGGTTTGGACTGGAGTGTACTTTCGGGGGTTACAGCACCCTTTAACGGTCAAGCCAGCCGGCCCTTTACTTATGACACAGGCGCACGCTTGGCACTACTTTGTTGATGCAGGTGCGGCTACTGCGCACACAATTCACAAACACAGAAAATATTTTTTTTTTTGGTTTGGACTGGAGTGTACTTTGGGGGTTACAGCACCCTTTAACGGTCAAGCCAGCCGGCCCTTTACTTATGACACAGGCGCACGCTTGGCACTACTTTGTTGATGCACATGCGGCTACTGCGCACACAATTCACAAACACAGAAAATCATTTTTTTTTTGGTTTGGACTGGAGTGTACTTTGGGGGTTACAGCACCCTTTAACGGTCAAGCCAGCCGGCCCTTTACTTATGACACAGGCGCACGCTTGGCACTACTTTGTTGATGCAGGTGCGGCTACTGCACACACAATTCACAAACACAGAAAATAATTTTTTTTTGGTTTGGACTGCAGTGTTCTTTCGGGGGTTACAGCACCCTTTAATGGTCAAGCCAGCCGGCCCTTTACTTATGACACTGGCGCACGCTTGGCACTACTTTGTTGATGCTCGTGCGGCTACTGCGCACACAATTCACAAACACAGAAAATAATTTTTTTTTGGTTTGGACTGGAGTGTACTTTCGGGGGTTACAGCACCCTTTAACGGTCAAGCCAGCCGGCCCTTTACTTATGACACAGGCGCACGCTTGGCACTACTTTGTTGATGCACGTGCGGCTACTGCGCACACAATTCACAAACACAGAAAATTATTTTTTTTTTGGTTTGGACTGGAGTGTACTTTGGGGGTTACAGCACCCTTTAACGGTCAAGCCAGCCGGCCCTTTTCTTATGACACAGGCGCACGCTTGGAACTACTTTGTTGATGCACGTGCGGCTACTGCGCACACAATTCACAAACACAGAAAATAATATTTTTTTTGGTGTGGACTGGAGTGTACTTTCGGGGGTTACAGCACCCTTAACAGTCAAGCCAGCCGGCCCTTTACTTATGACACAGGCGCACGCTTGGCACTACTTTGTTGATGCATGTGCGGCTACTGCGCACACAATTCACAAACACAGAAAATAATTTTTTTTTTGGTTTGGACTGGAGTGTACTTTCGGGGGTTACAGCACCCTTAACGGTCAAGCCAGCCGGCCCTTTACTTATGACACAGGCGCACGCTTGGCACTACTTTGTTGATGCACGTGCGGCTACTGCGCACACAATTCACAAACACAGAAAATAATTTTTTTTTGGTTTGGACTGGAGTGTACTTTCGGGGGTTACAGCACCCTTTAACGGTCAAGCCAGCCGGCCCTTTACTTATGACACAGGCGCACGCTTGGCACTACTTTGTTAATGCACGTGCGGCTACTGCGCACACAATTCACAAACACAGAAAATAATTTTTTTTTGGTTTGGACTGGAGTGTACTTTCGGGGGTTACAGCACCCTTTAACGGTCAAGCCAGCCGGCCCTTTACTTATGACACAGGCGCACGCTTGGCACTACTTTGTTGATGCAGGTGCGGCTACTGCGCACACAATTCACAAACACAGAAAATATTTTTTTTTTTGGTTTGGACTGGAGTGTACTTTGGGGGTTACAGCACCCTTTAACGGTCAAGCCAGCCGGCCCTTTACTTATGACACAGGCGCACGCTTGGCACTACTTTGTTGATGCACATGCGGCTACTGCGCACACAATTCACAAACACAGAAAATCATTTTTTTTTTGGTTTGGACTGGAGTGTACTTTGGGGGTTACAGCACCCTTTAACGGTCAAGCCAGCCGGCCCTTTACTTATGACACAGGCGCACGCTTGGCACTACTTTGTTGATGCAGGTGCGGCTACTGCGCACACAATTCACAAACACAGAAAATAATTTTTTTTTGGTTTGGACTGGAGTGTTCTTTCGGGGGTTACAGCACCCTTAACGGTCAAGCCAGCCGGCCCTTTACTTATGACACAGGTGCACGCTTGGCACTACTTTGTTGATGCACGTGCGGCTACTGCGCACACAATTCACAAACACAGAAAATAATTTTTTTTTTGGTTTGGACTGGAGTGTACTTTCGGGGGTTACAGCACCCTTTAACGGTCAAGCCAGCCGGCCCTTTACTTATGACACAGGCGCACGCTTGGCACTACTTTGTTAATGCACATGCGGCTACTGCGCACACAATTCACAAACACAGAAAATCATTTTTTTTTTGGTTTGGACTGGAGTGTACTTTGGGGGTTACAGCACCCTTTAACGGTCAAGCCAGCCGGCCCTTTACTTATGACACAGGCGCACGCTTGGCACTACTTTGTTGATGCAGGTGCGGCTACTGCGCACACAATTCACAAACACAGAAAATAATTTTTTTTTGGTTTGGACTGGAGTGTTCTTTCGGGGGTTACAGCACCCTTTAACGGTCAAGCCAGCCGGCCCTTTACTTATGACACTGGCGCACGCTTGGCACTACTTTGTTGATGCTCGTGCGGCTACTGCGCACACAATTCACAAACACAGAAAATAATTTTTTTTTGGTTTGGACTGGAGTGTACTTTCGGGGGTTACAGCACCCTTTAACGGTCAAGCCAGCCGGCCCTTTACTTATGACACAGGCGCACGCTTGGCACTACTTTGTTGATGCACGTGCGGCTACTGCGCACACAATTCACAAACACAGAAAATTATTTTTTTTTTGGTTTGGACTGGAGTGTACTTTGGGGGTTACAGCACCCTTTAACGGTCAAGCCAGCCGGCCCTTTACTTATGACACAGGCGCACGCTTGGAACTACTTTGTTGATGCACGTGCGGCTACTGCGCACACAATTCACAAACACAGAAAATAATTTTTTTTTTGGTGTGGACTGGAGTGTACTTTCGGGGGTTACAGCACCCTTAACAGTCAAGCCAGCCGGCCCTTTACTTATGACACAGGCGCACGCTTGGCACTACTTTGTTGATGCATGTGCGGCTACTGCGCACACAATTCACAAACACAGAAAATAATTTTTTTTTTGGTTTGGACTGGAGTGTACTTTCGGGGGTTACAGCACCCTTAACGGTCAAGCCAGCCGGCCCTTTACTTATGACACAGGCGCACGCTTGGCACTACTTTGTTGATGCACGTGCGGCTACTGCGCACACAATTCACAAACACAGAAAATAATTTTTTTTTGGTTTGGACTGGAGTGTACTTTCGGGGGTTACAGCACCCTTTAACGGTCAAGCCAGCCGGCCCTTTACTTATGACACAGGCGCACGCTTGGCACTACTTTGTTAATGCACGTGCGGCTACTGCGCACACAATTCACAAACACAGAAAATAATTTTTTTTTGGTTTGGACTGGAGTGTACTTTCGGGGGTTACAGCACCCTTTAACGGTCAAGCCAGCCGGCCCTTTACTTATGACACAGGCGCACGCTTGGCACTACTTTGTTGATGCAGGTGCGGCTACTGCGCACACAATTCACAAACACAGAAAATATTTTTTTTTTTGGTTTGGACTGGAGTGTACTTTGGGGGTTACAGCACCCTTTAATGGTCAAGCCAGCCGGCCCTTTACTTATGACACAGGCGCACGCTTGGCACTACTTTGTTGATGCACATGCGGCTACTGCGCACACAATTCACAAACACAGAAAATCATTTTTTTTTTGGTTTGGACTGGAGTGTACTTTGGGGGTTACAGCACCCTTTAACGGTCAAGCCAGCCGGCCCTTTACTTATGACACAGGCGCACGCTTGGCACTACTTTGTTGATGCAGGTGCGGCTACTGCGCACACAATTCACAAACACAGAAAATAATTTTTTTTTGGTTTGGACTGGAGTGTTCTTTCGGGGGTTACAGCACCCTTAACGGTCAAGCCAGCCGGCCCTTTACTTATGACACAGGCGCACGCTTGGCACTACTTTGTTGATGCACGTGCGGCTACTGCGCACACAATTCACAAACACAGAAAATAATTTTTTTTTTGGTTTGGACTGGAGTGTACTTTCGGGGGTTACAGCACCCTTTAACGGTCAAGCCAGCCGGCCCTTTACTTATGACACAGGCGCACGCTTGGCACTACTTTGTTGATGCACGTGCGGCTACTGCGCACACAATTCACAAACACAGAAAATATATTATTTTTTTAGCACTTGGGGGGAGCACCCCTGATGGACAGAGCACCCCCTGGACAACACTACAGCACCCCTTTAGGACTGGGACACTGCACAGGACTTTGGAGTGGACACAGCCCCTATGGAGAACTGACTGCACAACACAGTCCAGCCAGCCCCTATGGACTTTGAAGTAGTGGACACAGCCCCTATTAACAACAGCAGCACAGCACAACACAGCCAGCCCCTATGGACTTTGAAGTAGTGGACAACAGCAGCACTACACTACACTACACTACACAGCCCTAACTCCCACCCTCCCTCTTCACTGTCCACAGCCGAGTGAGAAAATGGCGCCGACGCGGGTACCTTATATAGGATCCAAAACCCGCGAGACTCGGAAGGCGGGATGATGACGTTTTGCCTCGATTTCAGATCCGAGTCAGGCGGGAAAAGTCGAGCCTGACTCGGATCTGCCTCGGATCGGGGGGGCTCAGGGGGGTTCGGATTTCAGAAATCCGAACCCGCTCACCCCTAATTCTAATGAAATTGCATCATTTTGGCTCTGCCTCCTCCATATTGACCCGCGAATCGCAGCAATTTGCCATGAGGGGGGCAGGACTTAAGAACATGGTTCCTGCACTCCAATCTGTCAGGGTGTGTTTCTGGGTACTCAGAAACCCCCCTGCATGCGCTACTGAAGAGTATGATGCCACTTTGGCACTAGTTGCTATATAGAGTACTTTCAGAACCTTGATCTGAACGTTATGTCAAAAAGGGCCAAAAATCAGTCTATGCTCTTAAACAATCGGCAAGAGCATGGAATTGTAAAATTATTTATTTTTTTTTGGAACAAGAGTCACGAGAACTTAAGCTGATCTATGCCTATACATATAGTTTGAAAAAGGAAAATGGATGCTTCTGTTCTTAACTTCTTATATGTCGATGCTTTGATTATAACCCATTAAGAAGAGATCACACAAACTAAGTGAAGTTCTAGACTCACACTTTGGAGTAAATTTACTAAAGTGAGAGTTTTCAGAAGTTAGTTTTAAAAGTGATGTTGCCCATAGCAACCAATCAGATTCTAGCTATTATCTTCCAGAAGGTGCTAGTTACATGTTAAATTGGGAAGCAATCGGGAAGCCGACTGCCTAAATACCGGCAGCCGGCTTCCCGACTGTCTTATCCCGGCATGGGTGAAATGCCGGGCGTCTAGATGTAGACGCCCGCATTTCCCCGACGCCGGGAGACCGGCGCCCGGGAGACCGGGCACCACGAGCGGATAGCCGCGGGGGGGAGGGTTAGGTTTAGGGCTCCCGGGGGGGACTTAGGGTTAGGCACCCCCCGGGAAGGTTAGGGTTAGGCTAGGGGGAGGGAGGGTTAGGGTTAGGCACCCCCGGGGGGGACTTAGGGTTAGGCACCCCCCCCGGGGGACTTAGGTTTAGGCAGCGGGGAAGGGGGTGGTTAGGGTTAGGCACTTAGAGGGGGGATTAGGGTTAGGCACTTGGGGGGGAAGTTAGGGTTAGGCACCCATAAGGAGGGTTAGGGTTAGGGGGGTTAGGTTAGGTTAGTATATACTCACCTATCCACGATCGGGATTTCCAGCTCTGTCGGGCTTCCGCTGCTTCTAACTCTGCTCCTGTCGGCCCGCCACTGACGGGAATTGGATCTGATTGGTTGCTATGGGCAACATCACTTTTAAAACTCACTTCTACAAACTCTCACTTTAGTAAATTTACCCCTTTGACTCTAAAAACTTGGAAGAGCTGACATAATACCTAGAAATCCACATACAGCAAGAAGAAGATGGAAAATTGATACAGTTCTCAATCAGTTTGTCAGAAGTAAAAAGTGTGCAAACACCAATGGGTGCATCATATATGACATTAGAAGGAGAAGACAATCTCCTACCAAATAATGAACAATACAGAGAAGCAATGGGGACATTTTTTTAGCAACTACTACAGGGCCTGATATTTCAGTAGCTATGTCTCATCTTTGTACATGTGTGAGTAAACCTTGTCAAAGAGATTGGAAAGCAAATAAGAGAGTGATGTACTTTAAACACACGCAGGGCTTGAACCTGATATTATCAGCAGAAGGTAAACTTAAATTGCAAGCTATGCATATTGGGCAGGTGATTACAGGGATCGCAAGACAACAAGTTGCTACTTGTTTATGCTTGGGAACAGTCCAGATCCAGTAAAAAGCAAACATCAGTTGCTTTATCATCAACAGAAGCCAAATACATTTCAGTCAGTTCAGAAAGTTGTTTGGTTACGTCAGCTACTACAGGATTTGGGAGAGTCAGTTGCTCAACTGACAGTATTTGAGGAGAATCAAAGATGTATAAAGCTTGAAACAGTGAAAAGATAAACTCTAGTACCAAACATGTTGATGTGAAACATCATAACCTTCATGTTCTAGTGGAGCCAGATGAGATTCTGCTTACATATTGTGAGACTGAAAATATGTTGGCAGATGCTTTGACAAAGCCAATCCAAAGGCCAAATCATGGGGACATTAGATCCAAGATGGGACTAATTTGAGAAGCTGTTGTAGAGGGGGTGTTAGACAAGTGTTTGATAGTGCAAACACTGTTCTCAACTGTATTTACTGTACATGCAGATGTCATCAGTGTTCAGCTGCTGATAAAGTTGAAAAAAAAAGAAGATAGTTTGTGGGTGTGTTCATCCAGACTGTTATATAAGAAGGTGTTCCTTCTTTACTATCCTGCATATTGAAAGCTCCAATTTAATTTTACAACATGATTGTTCCTGTTTCTGCAGAAATAATAAATTCCTGTTTGATTATACTCTCTGCTGCTCCTATATACAGTAGCACACCTGCTATCAAATGTTAACATTAATGTCAAAATTGTAAATGTCAACTTTATGACTACACCTCCTGCCTAAGCAAACAATCATGCAGTTGTTTTAGCCTAGAGCAGTGGTTCCCAAACTTTTTAAAATCACGGTATCCTAGAGTATCAGCATTGTTTTCACGGCCAAAATGTTGTTATTGAGAACTTCAGAAAAAAATGTAGTGAAGTAGTAAAGTGAAGAAAATTGTGCTTATTGTGGTGGTGGACAGGTTTGCACTTCTGTTTGTCCACATATTTACATTACATTACATTGACAATAAATAATTTAATTTGGTGCTGGACCAGCAACCTGAGGCACCCCTGCAAGTGTCCCGAGGCACCCCAGGGTGCTGCAGCGCACAGTTTGGGAACCACTGGCCTAGAGTAATCCTTATGCATTTGTCATTGGTTTGACCTGGCATAAATACAATGCATAGGGAAATAGGAATTTGATACAGGAGGATAAGTGCTAAATATTGCAAATTGGTTTAACCAGTTTGCACAGATTCTTGCTGGTCTATATAATTTTCAGCAATAAAATCTTTAAAAAATGTTTATAAAATGTATACAAGTCTCCATTATTTGAAACTCCTATAAACCACTACTTCTTAAAACATGCAAATGTCCATATAAATATAGGTTGTGAAAACTTGCTTGCAGTTGCATTACAAGGGGTGTGACACCAAGGTGCAGACTCAGTGACAGGAGCCGGGTGCTTCACTGTATAATTAAGTGCAGCACTCGGCTCCTGACACTGTGAGGGAGCCAGCCGGCACTGCACAGTCCGCACCTCCGGCACCCCCCCTGCTTCCCATTGGTAAGCAGCACGGTGACGGGAGTCGGACCGCGGGGGTTCGGAGGCGAGGCCATGCCCTTTCTGCATGGCCACGCCCCTGCCCACGAGGCCACACTCCTTTTCGTCAGCGCACAGCTTTGCCGTGCACACAGCATCCCTCCCCGCACCGGGTGACAGCGCGGGGAGGGACGACACTGCTTGCTTGTAGCGTCTTTTACACCCTAATGGTAATACACTTACATGACATAATAGATGTAATTAACATTGTATAGAAATAAAAGTGAATTTTCTTTCTTCTATATTACTTTTTTCAAAATTTCTCCTTTTAAAACTGGCCTCTTTCTTTAGAGATTTCCAGAAAAGGTAATTGAAAGAAGATCGCATCTAGTACCCTAATGGAGCGTACACACGGTCAGATTTGTCAGACTTGTCAGATTTGTCAGATGAACGATTGAACGATTAAACAATCTGAACGATTTGAACGATTTTACCAAAGTTTTGAACAATTTGAACGATTGAACGATTTTTGACTGCATTAAAATGAATGGAATCGTCCAAGTCTGACTGCAAACCCATCAGATGTCAGATATCGTTATCTGACAAACGGGAACGCGCATCGTTGATCGTCCATCGTTCAGGCATGTCAGATATGAACGATTTTCCTTCAGATATGAACGACTGGACGATTTTTAAATCGTTATCGTTCATATCTGAAGGAAAAATCTGATCGTGTGTATGCACCATTAATAAGGGAAAATGTAAAAACACATAAAAAACAAACATCAATGCAAACAACTCTTGCAAGTCTGCCTACCAGAAAGCTGGTTAGATGAGCATGTACGTAAGTGATCCTGCAGATCTCATTCATATGACCGGGATTCTAGCTTCTGCATTTTTTTGACTAGACAGACTTTTTATGTGTTTTTATATTTTCCCTTATTTAAAGGTGCATATATTTTATGGAATAAAAAGGATAATGCACTAGATGTGTTTTTTCTATCTTCTTTCTCTCCCTTTTTGAGGAAATCTTTAAAGAAAGACACTAGCTTTAAAAGAAGAAATTTGGTAGAAAGAAAATAGAAGAAAGAAAATTCACTTTCATTTGTATGCAATGCTTATTACATCTATTGTATCAAGTAAGTCCATTACCATTTCGGTGTGAAAAACGCTACAAGTACGTTTTCGCGACTTGTTTTAAAATGAACATTTGCATGTTTTAATAAGTAGTGGTTTATAAAAATATCAAATGATCAAGTTTTTTTTAAAGATTTTCTTGCTGAAAATTTAAACTCACTCAGTGCTTTTTTTCTAAATATTCTGAATGTATGTACTAATACAGTAAGGTGTGGTGGGCCTGTGTTTTGGGATTAGCAGCAGAGTGTGTCAAAGCACAAAACAAGATTTAATTCTATAACACAGCAAAGTTGGCCTGGGGTCAGTGGGATGTGTGCGTGTAAGATGATACAGTAACATACGTAAGTGTTGTGTGAACAGTATAGAGGGGAGGTTCTTAGTAGATTAATTTATGCAGGTTATGTGAGAGGTTCTGGAATTTGATAAGCTGTCTGATGAGGTGAGTTTTCAGGGAATGCTTGGGAATGCTTGAAGGTTTTGAGGCTAGAAGAAAGTCTTGGATGGCAATCCAAAGAGTGGGTGCAGCCGAGGATTTGAACTGAGTAATTCGGAAAAGAGTTAAAAGCTAATTAATGAGCCCTTCAGTTCCCAATCTGCATATCTTTTTCTCGGAAGTATAATTCATATCTAGATCGCTGAGTTTAGAAGGAACAGCACCCCAACCTTCTGTTGCAAATTCAATACATGCAATTTCAGTACTTAAAATTTGGGATGTTTTGTATTAGAGTATAATTGAAGTTTTATGCCCTTTTATGCGTTTTTGCGTGGGGGGAAGGGGGTTATAGAAAAGGTGAAAAGAGTCGAAGCTGGCAGGTGTTAGGAGTTCTATTCCTCCTATGTAATCAATACAAAACAAAATAATACCAGCGCTGAAAAATGGAGAACTGGGAAAAGCAGTTTAGGAAAAAAAGTGGGAAAAGTAGAGTTCAAGTCAACAAATAAATTTAAATATACAATTTATTTAAAATTCTTCAGCAGTATTCCATCACATGTGGTTCAGGAATAATAGGGTCAAATAGCAAAGCATAAGCTGCATGGATGGATAAAGCAATACAATGCTATAATCTGAAATTCCTGTGGGAGGTAGGCAAAGGGCAGAATTATCTCTACAACAAGGTAAAACCACTAGTCACTAGGTGATCAGGCTTTAGTCTTTAAAACAATTCCTTGTGGCAAATCAGGGTTACTGAATATCAACCAAACTGGTAGGCAGAGCCTCAATTAAACAATTCCTGGTGATGCTCCAGGATCACCAAATAGCAAAATAACTGGTAGGTTAGGTAGAGTCTCAATAATTCAACAGTCTTATACTAGGTTGTTGGTACTGTACTACCTTTATTTTGGTCAGTACTCCCTGTTATGATGTAACTTTAGCCCTCTTTACAGCGCTGTGACCTCTCGCTTCAACGATTGGGTTCTGAGTATGGACTTTACACAGATCATTGAGTATCCTAGGTGGATCAGAGTTAAGAAGCAGCCTGTGGTTTGTGATGCGGTCTCAGCTGACTGAGATGCAATACAGCACTTTGGTATTGCTTTTTGCAGTTCTTTCCTAGGTGGACCGGAGGTGAGTTGCAACTGTGACTTACAGTATGCTGTGGTCACAGACAACTGTGTGAAAGTCTGATACTGTTTGCTTTAAGTGCACAGGTCACAATTCAGTAGTGCTTCTGTAATCCTTTCAATGCATTTTTTGTTAGAAAGCAGTGCGCTCCTCAGTGTCTCCTAACTGGGCATACATGCTGGGCACTGGGACCCAGAGTCTGCAGGGAGGTGCGACCTCCAACCGGATGTGCTACTGCACGTTACTGCAGCCATCTTGTCTTTACTGTGTTACAGTGACATGGTGGGAGACAGAAGTCTCCTACTTAGCTCCCGTGAGAGACCTGGGTATTACCTACATACTGTATAAAGTTGTTCCAGCATCAATGCACTGCTACCCGTAGGCAGCATACACTCATTGGCTGGTGAGCTGTATAGAACCCCACTTCCACACAAGCTCTGCTCCATTACCAGTGTACATGTAATAGTAAGTACGGCTGTACCTACTATACTTCAATAAACCAACACCACTGGTTAAGTAATTGGGCTGTTCATATTTTGAGTCATCCACTGATGTGTGCCCACATAACTCTGCAATATCAACACCTGCACACACATGATTTCCTACATTTTTCCTTTTGAACAGGCTTCGGGATATAGTTGGTATCCCGGCACACAGAATTCCGGCACCCAGCATCCTGGCGCTGGAATCACAACAGGGGTGAGAATGCCGGCACCAGCCTCCCGACACCTGCGATCCCGATGGGTAAGTACTGTATGAGGGTTAGGTTTAGTGTTAAGGACTAGGGCGAGGGTTAAGGTTAGGCTGCGGGGAGGGAGAGTTAGAGTTAGGCTGCGGGAAAGGTGGGTTAGGGTTAAGGGGAGGGTTAGTGTAGGAGTACTTACCTTTGGCCGCCGAGATTCTGACTGTCGGGATGCCGCTGTCAGGACTCTGACTGCTGGGATCCCGACCACCAGGATTCCGTATGCAACCCTTTTTCAGGGATAGCTGATATTATTTTGGTTTGTATTTCTTACTAGAATGCACATCATCTGTATCTATTATTGTGGATATATATCATTAAGGAGCAGGAATATACTAACAGTGAAAAACACAAATGATAAGGTATAAATATCAGGATAACTTTTAGCAGAGTGCATACACCATGATGACCACAATGATTATTGCAGTATATACTATCTTGATAAAAATTACTGAGAATTAAAAACATAGATTTATGTAATTCTAACTTACAAATATTAACAGTATGTATTAACATGTGCATCAAACTGTCATTTAAACTGGCCAGACATTATTATTATTATTACCGTATTTGTTACTGAATATATGCTTGCCTTCACGTATATATAAAATTGAGGCTGAACTAGATTTAGCTTTAATTTTTAGGGGTCTATTTAATAAACAAAAATATTGGTTTTCTCCAGTGTTTTAGCTGGAGAAAGCCATACGTTTGTTTTCACTGTATTTAGTAACATGATTTAGTAACTGATTTCTCTGCTTTTTAATTTCTCCTTACACATTCCTGTAGCCCCCATTGGATATAATGGGGGCTGTGCAGGAACGTATTTACATAGATAAGAGAAGCGATGCTTCTGTCATCTTGGGGTCTATTCATGTGGATCTTGCGATATGAATTGTTACTTTTCACTATATATATCGCATTGGTTCGATGCGCTATATAGCTAAGTTAAGTAGCAATTCATATATATCTTTCGGGCAAAGCAATGCAAAATCCAGGGCACCGGCGATGCAGTCTTCAGCTGCGGTCCTTGGAGAAACCGCAGTTTTGAATGCAGACTCTCTTGTGCGCATGTATTACAGGGGGGGAGCCGAGTAAGCTCGGGGCAGTGGGGAGACGGCAAAGGAATTACACCACCCCATGGGAGGGGGACTGACAGAGTTGAGGACAGCGGGGAGTAATTAGTCTGAAGGGGCCCGGCATATGCTGGGTCACTTCATTAAACAATGATGTCCTCCACGATGTGTCCATGGGGGCTGCAGTCTGAAGGGACACTGGTTTCTTCAGCTGTACACAAGACAGTGCAGGGGTGGGGGCAGAGCCAGCCGAAAGCGGGGGCACCGGGCAGTCCAGCAGAGTGAGGTGACCCGACATATGCCAGGTCACTTCACTATTATAATCTCCGGGAATATCCCAGTAACACACAGGGAGCACGGGAGTAGTTCTCCCTCCCACCTTCTCCCTGAGCACCGCTGACTGGCCGGTGTCAGGGAAGGGGCGGGAAAAGCAGGGAGAAGGCAGGGAGATAGCTGAGGCACATTAAGCCATCCTGAGATGGAGAAAAATAATATAGAAGCAAAATGGAAAGCTGAGTTTTTAATGCTTCTATGAATCGTTCTCCCCATACTAGTGTATGGGGAAGCGATGTCAATACTAATCAGGGGCACCGCTGGAGAAATCTGATATTTCTCAGCAGTGACCCCTTCTATGAACAGGGGGAAGCAGTGAAAAGCCCTGTTATCGTATATAAATAGACCCCGTATTTTGAGAAACAACGCCATCTCTAGATGGCGCTATATGCCCTCTTACCTGTGGAATTGGAGAAAAGCAGGGAAGAGGCATTCTCTCTCTGCTTTCGCCCACTGTCCTGGCAGGCTAGATCTTCTTTGCTCACCTGGCAGCTTCTGCTCCCCCGCCGTCTCCCTATCAGTTTGCTCCCCCCGGCTGCTTCTCGGATAAGTGTCAGAGGCTGTTGTTGCCAACGCTGATCAGATCATGCACAGACAATACAAACATCTTTTGCAAATGCAAAAGTTTTTTTAAATCTCCTGATCGGCACATCCCTTTGCTGCAAGGGCTGTCCTGGCACTTAAATATGGAGATAAAAACAAAGCAAAAAGCAGCTATTTTTTTGTGCTGCTTTCTTTTTCTTTAAATTGACCCCTAAGGGGTCTATTCAACATGTTAATTATCGGGGTCAGAACAGACCCCGATAATTAATGTTTCTTCTAGCCGTGTGCTCCGGAGCAATTCATCATTGCTCCGGCGCGGAGACAGCTGATCCGAAAATCAGCTGTCTCCCCGAACGCTTTCACTGCGCCTTTTGGAGCAGCAAAACTAGTGCACTTGCGTGACCAGAGGTCACGCATGCACACAAGAGCCCCAATGTCCTGCTGAAGGAGCCGGACAGGGGCGGAGGGATCCAAAATGATCCCTTTTCACAACCCGGGACTCCTTCCCATAGGAAAGGAGCGGGTAGCGGAAGCATTCGCCATCTGATGATGGCGAATGCTCCCGCAATCAAGCTCCAAAAATATTGTGTTTTCGGAGCTTGATGAATTCTGTCCCCATACTAGTGTATGGGGACAGCGGGTCATTCCACCAGAGTGTGATATCTACTGCTTTACCTCCTTGATGAATGGCTCGATAACTTCATTTTTACAATTGCAGGTGAAAATGTGCATTTTCACCTGCTTTTGTAAATATTAAGTGATAATGAATAGGCCCCTCTGTCAGCTCATTTACACATTGAAGAAGAGTGAAATACATATTCTTAAATGTCCATCTGAACTTTGACCCAATATATCTCCTATAACTTTTGAGATATTTTTATATATACAGTCCCCTCCTTTCACCCATTCTCATTAGGATGCAGACTGCAAACTAGCTGTAAGCAAGGTCTGAGAGCGGTGAAGGTCAGAAACGAGGAGCATTAATATTCATCCTAAATATTTTATCACTTCGAGCTTGCATCCCTATCTGTTTAACTCCCAAATGCCTGGTTTACATGCAGTGACCACCCCTTGACTAGATTTCTTAGGAGTCTTAAGTCGTGGCAGAGGTGATTACATAATAGTGAGTGGCATCTTGTCAGCAAATAATAAGGGCATGTTCCCTCATCTGTGGGTGTGACTTACTGATTGCAGAAGTTCCAATGGCTCTTTATTGAGTATAAAGAAAACGAACATACTGAAGAGAATAAGTGGCTTATTTATTTCAAACATTCATATAATGGTATACAAACCATCTATTTTCAACGAGAAAACTAGAGTAGATTCATTTTAAAATTGGCAAAACTCAGTGAATAAAACCAAATATTCTTTCTTATAGCAGATAACCTGGGAAACATGTCACAGAAATGTTGTACACGTGCTTGGGAAATTATATGTGCTCTCCCGCTGCTTCTGGGTTCTTCTCAACAGATACATATCTCTGTACATGATAGTTGAGTGCTACAGACTATCACAGCCTCAGTTCCAAAGAATCAATCAGCGCGTTGCGCAGCCAATCTCTAATCAGCAGTCTGCGCCCCCCGGCACTCTCATCACCCGCCTTACTCCCCCTGTCATATCTGCACACTCCTCCCTCTCATCTCTCATGTCTCGCTGCTCTCCAGGATTTGCTTCCAATTTTTTTTTCTCTGAATCATTCCTTCACTGCCGTCTCCCTCCCTCCCTCGCTCCCTCTGCTTCCCCCATATTATCGGCACCCTTTCATCCTACTATCTCTCCTGCTCTCTTTTCTATATTCTATCTCTTTATCACATTATCCTTCAATGTCTCTCTTCCTTTCTGCTTCGACTTACACTATCATTTATCTCTCTCTTCATCTTTTTGTCATTCACATCCACCGTCATCAATCCTGCCATTCACTGTGTATATTTCCCATTAAGGGGTACTGCTATCTAGCTTGGCACAGAGGAGCACTCAGTCATTTAACACTATTTTCACCTATTAAAAGCTCTTTTGAAAATAAAATACTGGAGATTTAATAAAGCTCGGAGAGAGATAAAATTGGTGGAAAGTAGCACCAACCAATCAGCTCCTAACTGACATTTTTCAAACACAGCCTGTAAAGTGACAGTTAGGAGCTGATTGGTTGGTGCTATTTATCTCCAATTTTATCTCTCTCCAGGCTTTATTAAATCTCCCCCCTAGGATACACATGATAACTGAATATTGCCCGATCTCTCCCCCTGAATCTGTCTTCTGACAGGTCCTGCTTGAGTTGTTCACATTAATTAAATCTCCTCATTATACTTGGAGTCCATCTCAGAAACACAAGAAAATTAAACTGCAATCTTACTCCCTCTGTTCCAAACCACTTTGAAAGCCAGCAGTGCATTATGTTATTGATTGATTTCACTCTCTTATACATATTACTGTCATTGTGTAAATCTTCTACTGGAAGCGAATAGGCCATAAATTAGTTCTTGTGCACATACAGTATATGCCACTGCGCCGAACACATCCCAACTATTAAGTTTTTTGCCTTGAAAATAGTTGATTTGTAGGACAGGTGTAATAGTGCAAAACCAGGGCCGGCTCCAGGTGTCGGAGCACCCTGTGCCGGCCCTTAGCAAGGCGCCCTTACATTGCCCGCATGGCACGCCTCCAAATAACGTCAGGCTGGGGATAAAAGCCCAGCCCTCCGTCACTGGCTGGGCTTCCCCCAGCCCTCTCCCGTCAGTGAATGGATGCCGCGCAAATGCGCGCTGCATCCATTCACACTCCGGGTTCCGGCACCACCGCACAGCTGCGGCGGTGGGGGTCGCCAACCTCCCGATTTCACCATTCGTGGGCCACTTCGGCCCCCGGGTGGAACAGCAGGACAATACTGTACCGCTGAAATCGGGATGCTGGGGAGGGGTGCGCCCTCTACGTGTGGCACCCCTGTGCGACCGCACTGGTCGAACACCCTTAGAGCCAGCCCTGTGCAAAACAAACATAGATGTGAAATGAACGTGCACCAGACCATAGCTCAATGAAATCACACTCATATCTCCTCCAACACTGCACTAAGTTACAGGTAGTAAATGTAAACAGTGATTCAGAGGTATATCTGAGAAATTCCACTTATTTATGGATTATTTCTGGATATGTACTCTCCCCTACCCCACCTCCATGTCTCTGTACCCCTACCACCCCTGTTGAAAGAGAAGTGCTGTACTGCACATACTTCAGTCTTCATGTCCTCCAGGGAGGCTTCTTGCCCTGTCCCAAAATGGCCACTGTGATCAGTACTCAGCATGTGCAGGGGTCATATTGTCCTTTACTGTATAGAATGTCATAGTGGAAGACAGAAGTCTCCTATAGAGAACTCTGTAAAGGTGTGTATCCCATACCTAACAACTGTCCCGCTTCCAGCGGGACAGTCCCATTTTTCTGGGACTGTCCCGCTGTCTTGCCCGCGGGCCGCAGTGTCCCGCGGTGGGGGGGAAGTTGGGAGAGCACAAACCGCTGCTCTGCTATGCAGAGCAGCGGGTGTGCAGGAGGAGAAGAGATGCTGTGCGCATTCTATACGGAGAGCATTGGCACGCCCCCAAAGTGACGAAGACGGGGGAAGCCGCGAGGCTCCGCCTCGTTTTCGGTGGCTCCATCCCCTTTTCCGGAAGCCACGCCCCCTTTTCGGGCGTGCCCTGTCCATCTTTTACATTTCGAAATGTTGGGAGGTATGGTATCCACTAGCAGATAGTGGAACGACAGTACGATTACATTGTAATTGTACAGTCCTTCCTTATCCCTTGTAGTGCCTACACTGAATGATTTTTCATTCAATGCAGGAACCCTATCTCATCCCCGTACATGCCAAATCTGTCGTTATCGGCAGATTGACCAGCATGTTCAGGCGATGATTTATGTCAAAAAAGACCAGCGGGAGCCGCATCCCTCGTCATTTTTGACATTTTCATGTCTGATTTGTGAACGGTTAATGAGAGATAGAACGATAACGATGTCGTAATCGCTCAATTTAATTGCCTAGTGGATATGCGGCTTTATTTCCTGCTATAAAGCTGTTCCAGCATCCTGCACCTCTAACCATTTGCAGCATACTCTCACCAGTTGGTGAGCTGTATAGAACTCTGCTCCACTCCATTACCGTTGTGCATGTAACAGTGAGTAGGGCTGTACTTACTATACTTCAATAAACTTACACTAGTGGTAACTGGGCTGTTCATAGTCTGAGTCATCCGTTGGTCTGTGCCTACATAACTCTGCAATATCAACACCTGTACACACATATTTTCCAACAACTCCCACTCACTCTCTTTACTCTTTATACAGTAGGGTAGTGAGTTTGAGTACCTCCCTCACTCAAGTGCAGTATGCTCTCTGAACAGTCTCTTAGCAACAAAACCGTCCAAGTGATATCAGTCCCGGCATTCTCGCCAATGCTTTTGGTCTCCACACAGCTCCCAGAACACTTGCGGAAACCCAAAGTCGCCTTCTTGAATTTTAGGCTAGCTTGTCTATTGAACACAGTGCACTACCTCTATAGTCACGGTATATTTATGTACTCCAGTCAGATGGGTAATTCAGCTTGAATAGAAATCTTGAAGGTAACTAGTATAATCACTTCCCGGGCATCAGAGTAGGTATATAAATCCTTCCAAAGATCACACATACCGTTCAGTGATTGTATTTTCAACTAGGCTAATCACTGTGGGCCATGCAGATTTAATGGCTAGGAGTTTTTGGGTGGAGGGTATGAATACCCCAGTATCACTAAACAGAAATAATTGCTTTCCAGACTTTTATTGTGGTTCCAAAGCACAATAAGTTCTTATTACAATAAAAAGTAAGTTACATGCTTTGATCTATCACAATTAGCGCAAAGACAATTAAATACAAAAGGTACAGCCAATACATACGCAAGAGCTCTGAATCCAGATTCCCGGCATCAAACATGAAGCCTCCGTCATAAGAAAGAAAGAAGATGACTGACTACAGGACTGAGAGTGCTTGACTATATAGTGGACAGCACAATAGGAATGAGCTGGCATAATTCCATTGGTTCTTGTTCTTGTTATTCTGGTACAATGCAGGTCATAGGACAGTTCATATGGTGACAACAGGGATATGGTCCATACCTCCAGATGAGATAACACTACATACAAAGTACTTAATCTAACCAATAATTCCCTATAATCCATAACCACCGAAAAGATGCGAATCCTTCGCCGATAGATTCAGATATCTGAAATTAAACAGGGTGTCAATATGATACCAAACATGACATGTCTACTAAGTTCTATACCTTACATATCATATATGTACATTTTACACAATAATGATTAGCTAACAAAGGCCCTCATTCAGACCCACTCGCAAGTGGGCGCACGTACGTTAGGCGTACGTACAAAAATATTTAAATTCAATGGCTCGCTCGTATTTTCGTTCGCATCTAAAATTCCTCCCAAAACTCTGACGACCCCTCCTCTAACTAACGAGCGTACAAAATAGCGAGCGTACATCCCCAAAATGGCTTGAAAGGAACGCACGCACAAGTATAAACAGGAAGTGGCCTTGTCAGATGTCGATTACCTGCTCCTTTATTCTGCCTACCTCCATCAATCGTATCATGCCAATCAATGTATCAATTAGCTTAATTGTTTGTTTTTTTCAACACAATGCAAGAAACTTTACTCTTGTCCGTGTTTGTGTTTACCCGCAGAATACGTACGGATGAAACATTCGCTTTTATTGTTCAAAAAACATGTGAACCACAATTAAACAATTGTACTATTGCTGTGGATCCCCGCATATTTCCCTGGGTTCATTTCTTTATTTAAATTTGCTTACGCATGTCACTGCATCAAGCCTATCCTAACTCTCCAGAGATTTCTGGCCCTGTCGAACACATGACTCATACACTAACCAATAAAATTGCTCCTGTTAATTTCCAAAATACATTAGCCAATCAGAAAATTTTTACACACTTTATCAAAAATGATTTTTAAGAAAAACACAATTGCCATCATGAGAGCCTCCGCATTCACCAGGCGCGAGCTGCTGGTGCTTACGGAGGTCATGGATCGCCGGATCACCAGCCAGCCTCAACCCATGACCAACCGGCAGAAGCGCTCCGCGTATGCGGAGGTACGGTCCCGCCTGCGGTCCTTCGGCTCACGCCGCAACATCGGGCAGCTGGAGCGCAGGTGGTCCGACCTGCGACGGCGAATGCCCCGCTTGCTGCCATGCTTTCGCATGCAGATCCTGGCAAGTAAGTGTTATGTATTGTGGTTTTAATGTTTGTGTTTGTGGGACAAACTGCGTGTGCATGTTTTCCTGTCTGTTCTATTTATTATTTGTACTCATATCTGCGTCTGCATGTTTTCCTGTCTGTTCTATTTATTATTTGTACTCATATCTGCGTCTGCATGTTTTCCTGTCTGTTCTATTTATTATTTGTACTCATATCTGCGTCTGCATGTTTTCCTGTCTGTTCTATTTATTATTTGTACTCATATCTGCGTCTGCATGTTTTCCTGTCTGTTCTATTTATTATTTGTACTCATATCTGCGTCTGCATGTTTTCCTGTCTGTTCTATTTATTATTTGTACTCATATCTGCGTCTGCATGTTTCCCCTCTATTTCTGATTTTTTAATTCTACTGCTATTTGGTTTTTTTTTTTTTAGTTTTTTTTTTTTTTTTTAGTTTGGTTGCCCGGATTTGTCCATAAACTAAACGCAATTTCTTTGACATATTTTAGGGGGACAGCCAAGACTCCGCCGTCACCGTCCGTCCAGACGGCGTTCCCGCCCACTATCCCCAACCCCCAGCCAACACTCCACCCCAAATCTTTCCCCTATTCCCCACTCCTCCCCATCCTTCCCAGACCCTCTCCCGGAAATGTCGGGCCTCCTTCCCCTCCGTCCCACTTCCCCCTCTCCTCCACCCACCCCTCTTCCAATTACCCCCTCCCCGGAGTCCATCATAACTCCGCCCCATTCTTTGGGTAATGACGGATCCTCCGAGGAGGATCATGGAGGTTTGCCCGGAGCTCCCGTTTTGTCTCCCGGTATGTTTTTTTTTTTTTTTTTTTAAAGCACAAACTGTTTGTATGTAATCATGTGTCGTGCCTTTCTTCGTGTTTTTGTGGCTTGACTTTTGTTGATTGTGAAGGTTTGCCTTTACCTCTTCCTGGTGATTTAAACATACACATATCATACCTGTGGGAATTTGTACCTAGGCCTTGTATTTTTGCCAGCCCACCCTTTTTATTTTTGTTTTTGGGTTTAGGAGTGATTTGGTTGTTTTTTTTATTTTTCTGTGGATTCCCTATTGTTGTATTAACCCACACACTTTTCTCACCCACAGAGGAACAGAGGCGTCGGCAAGAGGTGGCGGATGTTGTGGGGCAGATGCGCCAACATGTCATCGGCATTCTGGTGGCCCTCGACCGGCTGTCTGGCCTCCTTCGGCATTCGTTTTTTTATTTTTGTTCTATTTTCCAATTAAATTTATTAAGACAAATATACGTTGTGGCTCATTTTTAAAAACCAAAACCAAGATAGTTTAGCCTGACATAAGTAGACTGTTCCTGCAAGGATTTCCCTTTTTTAAAAGTTAGATTGTGTTTTGTCTTTGTATGTCAAACAGACACAAGAAACACATAACAGTAACAATGTCATTTCCCTTTTTGGGTGTAGTGTCAATTACATATTTCTACATTTTCCAGGTTCCTACTTGGTGCGCAAGCTGCTTAGGCCAATCTTACAAATCCCAAGGTTGGGCCAGGCTTCCTTTTGGTGTGGATTGGGAAGCTGAAAACATATTTCAGTTTAGCTCAACTGGCGTCAGTACTGGTTTACCCCTTAGTCAAATGTAACTTGTGTTAACCTGGTTACACTTGCTGTTAACGTTCCAAAAAAGGAAGACCATTTCACTCTTCAAACATTTATTCACAACATAACAGAGAAAACAAAGTGGTCACTCCCAAAAAAAATACACAGTGATAAATTCAAATACAACACATACCAAGAAATAATTAAATAAAAACACAAAATCAAGAACTGGTTGACGAAGGACCATGCCAACATGATTCCACAAACATGGCGTTGCGATATGGGTTCCAGAATATATGCCCAAAAGGACCAGATCCAGGTTTGGTAAGGGTAGCAGGAAGTAGTGAGCGTTGGAGTGCCAAAGATTATGTGAACAAACAGAAGATGGTGAGAAAAATAAAAATAAATTAGATGTTCGCCAAAAAACACAAACACATTAGGTATAAACACTGGAGTTTTGTTCAAACTTACCTAAAAAATCTAGCCACCACATCATCGCGTATGGCCCCCCCACATACTGACCTTCGACCAACCTCGGGGGGGCCATCCTCAGGTAAGGCATCCTCTGGCTGCATTGGGACACCACTCCTTATGGCAATGTTGTGAAATATCCCACACAGGACCACAATTTTCGACACCATATCCGGCACATACATGAGCTCGCCACCAGAGCGGTGGAGGCATCTGAATCGGCCTTTTAAAAGGCCGATACAGCGCTCCACCACTTGCCTGGTGGCTGTAAGTGCGGAATTATACGCACTTTGTGGCCCTGGTGTGGGAGCCAAATAAGGAGTGAGCAGCCAGGACATGCAAGGGTATCCACTGTCTCCTGTGAACAAAAATAGACCACATCAGGAACACTGTGTATCAAGCTTAACATTGTTATGTACTAAAGGTCTCCACTTACCCAGAAGCCACGCATCACCAGCTTGTAGGTTGGTTAATTTCTGCCATATCCCTGATTGCCGGATGACGAAGGAGTCATGAGCACTTCCGGGTAATTTAGCATTCAGGGACAGGATCTGGAGGGAGGCATCACATACCACCATTACATTCAGGGAGTGATAGTGTTTCCTGTTTCTAAATATTGCCTCCAGCCGTGCTGGAGGCTGAAGTGGTATGTGAGTACCATCCACAACCCCTATGATGTGTGGGAAGCCAGCTATTTGGTAAAAATTGGCCTTGGCCACACTAAGGGCACCCATATCCAAAGGCATTTTAATAAAATGATGGAGGTGCTTGAAAAGTGCCTCCATCACTGCCCTCAGGATCCTGGAAAAGGAGGATTGGGAGATGCCCGCCACTATTCCCACCGTTGTTTGAAACGATCCTGAGGCACAGAAATGTAACACCGCCATAAATTGCATCAGTGGTGGTATTGCTGTTGGACTGTCAATTTGCCGCTCAAGATCACTTTCTATTAATGAGAGAGTGTCTATGATGATTTTGGGAGGTAGACGGTAGCGTCTTAAAACCTCATCATCGGGCATTCCAAAAAGGGTGACACGTGTTCGAAATATCTGGGGCCTTGCATGCCTACGATGCCTACGCCTGGGACGAGTTTGAGGTTGGTCGTCTTCCGGGAGCAGGGCCAGAACAATTCGCCCCAGATCTACCTGAAATTCAAAGTTTACAATGTAAGGCTTTTGACCCACCCCAAAAGTAACAAAAAACAACTTAGCTTTCTGATACCATCCATAGCTGCTTACATGCCGGGGTATTGTCATGATATGTATAAACTGTAAAAAAGCCAACAATGAGACTTCAAAAATTTAGAGGGTGATTTTTTTTATTCAAATTGTTGCAAGCCAACACAGAAAATAGCGGAAACACACATTTGGCCATCGATGAAAACGACATTGCACACCGTACGTCAAATAGGGTTCAAATGGACCCAAAAAATGGAAAAGGGAAAAGCAAAACTGGATTACATGATGAATAAGCCGCCAAAAATGCGTTAATTATTTCGCAAATGCAAGTCACTACACCAACAGTCAAAAATGCGTTAATTATTTCGCAAATGCAAGTCACTACACCAACAGTCAAAAATGCGGTAATTAATTCGCAAATGCAAGTCACTACACCAACAGTCAAAAATGCGTAAATTATTTCGCAAATGCAAGTCACTACACCAACAGTCAAAAATGCGGTAATTAATTCGCAAATGCAAGTCACTACACCAACAGTCAAAAATGCGTAAATTATTTCGCAAATGCAAGTCACTACACCAACAGTCAAAAATGCGGTAATTAATTCGCAAATGCAAGTCACTACACCAACAGTCAAAAATGCGTAAATTATTTCGCAAATGCAAGTCACTACACCAACAGTCAAAAATGCGGTAATTAATTCGCAAATGCAAGTCACTACACCAACAGTCAAAAATGCGTAAATTATTTCGCAAATGCAAGTCACTACACCAACAGTCAAAAATGCGGTAATTAATTCGCAAATGCAAGACAAAAAATGGACTTACCCAACTCGAATATATAAGATTTCCCAAAAAAACTTCTTTGGGTCCGAAAACCAAAAAAAACTAAAAAAGATGAAATGAGTGTTAAAAAAATTAACTAACCACAAAACAGAAGAAGACACCAATTGGCCACAAATTTGACTGCACAAAACTTACCAAATCAGGTAAGGATGTGGAAAAAATGAAAAAAATGCGAACGGAAAAACAAAAGAAATGTAGCAAAAACAAACAAAAAACCAACTCTGCCAAATCCTCAAACCGCAAACAACCAAATCCAAACAACTTAGCCGACAACACTCCAACAACCCCACCTCGACTCCACACACACCAAGCCATAAATAGTGTTTATTTTCCCGCACAAATTAAGGATGAATCATAGGGACGCACAATCAATGATGCGGCCGCAAACAAAGGACGCATGTATAAATACGTCACAAAATCACATTGAATTTCTGGTTGTTTTCATTCTGGAAGCAGAAACATGGCTTCAGACCAGGGAAACAATGGCCAAAAATCCGGCGGTAAGGCCTTCATGCATTTTGTCTCCATGATTATTTTCAAACAAATATATTGGTCAAGTTGTGAAGTGGCTAAATCGGAATATTTACCCAAATAGGTGAGGAGGATGACATGGATGAGACTGCTGGCCCCAGTCAACCCGCCAAAGCTGCCAAAAAAAAAAGGCAGCCACATTTCACAAGCAAGGAGATGGAGGTTTTGATCCAGAAGTGCGTTGACATCCTGCCCCAGGCAGCCAGGAATATGAGCCAAAGCCAGAAGTGGAGAATGTGGGAGGAGGTCGCCGTTGCTGTCAATAGGGTGGGTGATTATGTCCGTCTAGCCCGGGATGTCAAACGGCGGTAAGTAAACACTTTCCCATCCTAT
The DNA here is from genome assembly GCA_031769625.1 of Taudactylus pleione. Classification (NCBI taxonomy): domain Eukaryota; kingdom Metazoa; phylum Chordata; class Amphibia; order Anura; family Myobatrachidae; genus Taudactylus; species Taudactylus pleione. The sequence continues at coordinate 2,145,101 of JAUIMM010000957.1, forward strand.
AAACAAACCCCATTGTAAAAAAAAGGATAATGGTTCCAAATTCATTCCACAGATGGGCAGACTTCAAATATCGTCTCAAACAAAAACTTGCCGACAGGGCTAGGCATGCAAGGGGGACAGGTGGGGGTCCCACCCCTGTGTCATTGGAGTTGACAGACTTAGAAGAGATGGCACAGGGGTGTGTGCAGGCTGTGGAGGTGTTTGGCGTGTCCAACATGGATACGGACATGCCAGACTTTGCGGCTCCTCATGTTGGCCAAGGTAAGTCTTGTGATGTCACCAACTCTGAAATGCTATTGTGCCAATATGTAGATTCTAATGTGACTCTTTTCTCCAATTTCCTAACAGAGACAGAGGCGGATGAGTCTGCTCCAGAGGGGAGCCTTGGCCGCAGAATTTCTGCTGGCTCTGCAGGGGAGGAACCAGTACATCCGGCTGAGGACCCTGCAGAAGCCAGTCCAGGGCGTGCCCTCTCGCAGGCAGTGGGCCTCCTCACAGAACTCAATTTTAAATCGGATTGCCATACGGAGATTCTGCAGAGGATGGACGCCAGTCTGATACGGGTGGCTGAGGCCCTGGAGCAAAATGCTGCGGCCAACGTGACCATTGCTCAGGCCCTGGCGGAAAATACCAGGGCCAACATCCGCATCGCCGATGCCCTGGAGCAGCTCGTTCGCCAGCACATGGTGGAGCCGACCTCCCTTCCTGCCGGAACATCCGGATCCTCCACCTCTGGCACTACATCAGGCAATCCTCCAAATGTGCCTAGCCCTGTGCCTAGTCCAGAGGCCACAACATCTGCCTCTGGACAGGCCAGCCCGATGGCATCCCGGACCCGGTCTGGCGCCCACCCTCACCCAGCCAAACGGGCGAGAAAACGGTGACAGCAATGGCGACTTTTCCCACACTCCTTCTGTGCTTGGCTCATATTCCTTTCTGGTCAAAACTTCCCTCTCCTTTCTTGTGAAATGTTTTTAAATTTTGTATTTACGCTTATGTTAGCAGTTATGGTTTTTTTTTTTTTGGATCAAATATCTTGGCCACAAAAAAAGGCAACAAAATATTAGGCCAATTTGTTTGTGTTTAAACAATAAATTAAAAACAAAAAACTGACATTGTATTGTGACATTATTGTACAAATGGGTTACATTTAATCCTGGCCCTAAAGGCAAAAACTGACCCTCTTAAAAAAAAAAAAAGGCCTCTTTAAGGAACGTTTCAAAAATCACATAGCGATGCAAATTCCACAGTAAAACAAAAAAAAGGGGAGCTAATTAAAAGATGATGACATTATTGTTACAATAGGCCATAACCAACAAATTGTGGCCAAAATAAAACCCCAAAAATGTACGCTAATTGATTGTGTAATCATGACATTAGCAGCTCTGATTTCCACCTGCGTACGCTTTTGTGCTATCCCAATAAACTGCTTTCCAAACACATACCAAGCCGGATTTCAATCCAACACTAATTACTTTACTGACCAGCCGCGATTAATCGCTGCACCATCGTGGAGTCCCGGGACGGAGGAGAAGGCCATCGCCAATGTGGTCGAGTAATCCTGACCCTAAGCTGTGCGAGCATTTTGAAGGGAAAGCGGATGTTTCAGTGACGTATGAGACGGTCCGAACACATTTGACGTTCGCATCTGCTAATGTATGTACGCCCCAAAAACGCCTCGCCACGCCTGCGTTTTTTCATCTCCACCCCCGTCAACACCCAAAAACGCCCTGTTCTGTCAATCACATTTGACATGTCACTTCCTGTACGCTATTTTAGGAACGAGAGAAAAAAAGCTCGCAATCTGCCGTACGCACATGCGCAGTGTAACACCGACGCATGCGCGTTTAGTCAACATCGGAACGCAACGAGCGTACTGTTGTTAACGTGCGGCTCTGAATGAGGGCCAAAATCTCTAATATTACGCTCAATGCTAGGGAACCTTTTATATGTATGCTTGCATAAATGAATGTGAGATATTTACAGGAATTCATCAGTGTGCGTTGTACGTCTGAATGCAGCGCAAACGTGCGCGGCATGTATGGGTCGTGTATCATGCAAATATGTGCTGTATATATTCTATTCGTTAATGTGTGTTTGAATATGTGTCATGGATTAATATATACATATTATATATATATATATATATATATATATATGTATATATATATATATAGCTTTATCCAGTAACTGGTATTTTTGAAATTATATCTGTCTGAACTAAGTTCACCAAATGACAATGAAGTTGTTCTGATCAGAGATGACCAGCAGATAGATACTTGATGGAGTCACAATGTCTGATGGTTAACCAAAGGCCTCTTCTGCCTATTTGGAATGTAAACATTAGTTCCTTTAGGCATACAATGATAGTCAGACTTATGACAATGGTTTCTAATTTTGCATTTAAAATACTCGTCTGCACCTCACAATATGTGTGTGTATTTCAATTGTCTGCCACAGACATACACAGAATCTGTCTCCTATACACTGGCTAAAAGTTGCATTTTTAAATATATATATATATAAATATATATATATCCGTGCGCATCAGATCACGCCAACGCAGGACAGCGTTCGATCTATCCCCCATCAGGCCTTAGATGATTAGATTGTCAGATAATATTAACAACAATCATAACCAATTATTTGACTTCGACAGTCCACCCTTTGATAGCAAACAATACGCTATCACACTCTGGCCGTCATTCAGAGGCGGTCACTCTGAATGTGGGCGGCCGCTTGGGTTTTGAAGTGCGGCCTCCAGCTTTAGCGACCGACCAGATTGATGGTCGCGATGATCAAGACCATCGCGACCATTGGGGCTTGCGAAGAGGCGCTAAGGTTGGGTCTCGGCAACCGCAAGCCCCAGGAAGCTTCCTGCTCTGATCGAGCAGGAAGCTCCCCACTGACATCACTGCTGATGTCAGTGTGGCTGCCCACAAAACGGCCACAATTTGTGAAACCACCCCCCCACCATGCCTACAAAACAGGGCAAGCTGTGGATCAACATCGACAGCCGCCCCTTTTGTAGTGAGCTGTGGAGCGAGAGAATTTCTCTCTCGCTCCAGGGCTTGCGCACATGCAGTGCAGCAGCTGCGCGTGCGCAGGGCCTAAACATCGACCCGCTTAGGGACCCACAATACTCACAAATACAGTATTCCTAAGCACTTGCGAGCGGGTATGAATGAGGTCCACTGATCTTAACCTTTTGTAGTTATGCGTAATAATGTATTATTCAATGTTCTTAATGGTATGACACAATTTGGTCATTGAATAGTGCGTCTCCGGAAGGGGTAAAACAACCCTTATACGCACTCAGCGGATCAAATACGAGACCATTGTCAAGATGTGGGAACTCATCGAGCCTATAAGAGTTGAGTGGGGGAACATAGACTACATTATCTAGTATTGTTGAACATAACTTTAACAATACATTCATACATGACCACACGGTTCCATATTCCATCATCTGATGGTACACTCTAATTCAGGGTTGTAATGCAGTTCTCCCTTGACCTTGGTATCCATAATATCATTGCTTACCACCATAATCTTTTGTTTCTCTGTTTGCCCTTGTACATTTTCCACACTTCAATACATTAGAAATACATATGACACATAAGCCAATTACTAAGATGACAATAAGTATGAGGATCAGGAGCTTACCCACAATAGCAACCAGTTCCTGGACCCACTCTCCTAGACCAGAGAACCATTTCACAGGGTTCAATCACGAGAACCACTCTTCTATCTTTTCCTCTACTTCAGCCAGTGAAGCATTATGGTTCTTTCGAAATTCCCATTTCAGCTGCAGAATTTCATCCATCTTCTGATCTATTACCTCCTTGGGGTCACTAGTGTTATTGGTGATGTACATGCAACACTTGACACCAAATTGGGTGGCTAGAATCATACAGTATCCGCCAGTAACAGCTGTTAAATAATTTAACACTAGCCTATGTTGCACAAGTTCTTTCTTATAAGCCTGTAACTCCTTACCTGTATACCTGAACGTGTCATCATACATCTCGGTGATATTATCTATTAGTTTAGCAAGATCTTGGATGTATCTTAAATTTAAAGTACCCCGAGCGATCCTGGTGGGATCTAGTGCTACCAAAATTTGGAAACCAGTTGTTTCGCTAATCAACTGTGTGGCTGTATGTATTCCACCAGGTATCCTGTTTCTTTTGTCACGGTGTTCATAATGCATATGGAGATATGGGGATGGCGTGTCTTTATGGATACCAAGCATTTCACCATGTGTCATAACCTCTGGGAGTACCCTTCCCAGGTAACATAAACCTTCAGAACTCGGATAGAGCCACTTATACGCTTTCCTTCCACATATAACATACACATCGTCTGGGAGTACATAAGGAATACAATGCATCATTATCATCGGGCACAATTCTCTGACAAATAATCCTACCCCAGATTTTCCCATTTCACTGATATATGTTTTAGGTTGTACAATAACTGCACAGTACCCTTCTGGTACTCTGCCAACCATTACCTTGGTAGAACTAAGTGTATACTTATACTGGAAGTATCTTCCACTGGTAATGTTGCGTATAAGTCCACCATCTACTGGTTCATTATCAGCTCTGTGTGAAAAGGTCATTGTCTGATTGTTCCCGGACACCTCCCAATTTCCTAGTTTATTGGAATTGGTGATGTTTAAACATAACAGGGATCTATCCACCTGGTACTGATGGAGCTTAAAATTTGGAGGCTTGGACATAAGAAATTTTCCATCCAGCATCTTCCCCGAGCAGTTCAGGCTAAAAGACAACCAAGTGACGTGGTCGATGACGCTCCTTTACTAATTATGCACTCCCATTAAACGCCCTTTTTACCATTAGGCACGCCTGCGTTTGGATCTCCACTCCCCCATTTTCAAGCACCTTCCCCTGTTACCACCCACAAATGGTACATTCTGTCAATCAAATTAGCAGCCCCTCGCTGTTTTTTCGAGCGCTCGATTTCTGACCACAATGACTGGTTTGCGCATGCGCATTAAGACCCATACGCATGCGCAGTTGTGCGAACATCGCTCATAGCGAATGAGCGGCCGCTTACGAACGGCTCTGAATCAGGCCCTAAGTTTGGTCAGGTACCGCCCTTGTGAATGTATTGCTCCTTCTCCCAACTCCACTCCATCGATAACACCATCGACCTCTCCCTCCATCATCTGTCCTCCGTTACAGAAACAGGACATCCTGAAACAAATAAGGATGATGAGAATTCTGGAAGAAAATAGGAACGCAACCCCAGCCCGCCACTCCATTGCTGGAATAGTGGACTGCAAATTTCCCTAGCTCAGGTATCTCACTGTAGTCTTTAACTCTCCCAGAACAAGCTCGCAATTGACAGGTCTATGTTATCTGCCTTGACTCCACCTTGTATCTCCACCGGTTGGTTGACCTTTCTACAATGAATGGAATGTACCCAGGTATCTCTCTCTGCCACTTTCAAGGATGCTGTACTTGTCAGCAACACTTGATACGGACTTTCCCACCGATCTGTCAGACAACCTGAACATAAGAAATTTCTGATCATAACACATTCTCCAGGTTCAACATCATGACAGTTTGTTTCTGGCATATCAGGTGACAATGATTTCAATTTCTGCTGCTGCTGTTTCAACTGTTTACTCATTGTTATAAGATACTTTACAGTAACCTCGTTGTTACTCTTCAAATCTTCCTGTGGACTTACAATCAGATGAGGTTGTCTCCCAAACAGTATCTCAAAGCGGGACAAATTAAGAGCAGGTCTAGGAGTTGTCCTGATGCTATGAAGGACTAGCGGTAAGGCTTCTGGCCAACCTAATCCAGTTTCAGACATGATCTTACTCAGTTTGTTCTTAATAGTACCGTTTACCCTCTCCACCTCGGCACTGGCTTGCGGTCGATAGGGGGTGTGAAGTCTACTATTAATACCCATCAACACACATGTTCTGGAAGACATCATCAGTGAAATGAGTACCCCTATCACTTTCTATGATTCTAGGGATACCGTACCTGCATACAAATTCCTGAACAATCTTTTTAGCAGTAAACGCAGCAGTATTAGTGGCAGCTGGATATGCCTCTACCCAATTAGAAAACACATCGGTGCAAACTAATACATACTTGAGATTCCTGCAGGGTGGTAATTGGATTAAATTAATTTATATTACCTGAAAAGGTCCGTCTGTCAGAGGGATGTGCGATGGCTCGGTTGGTATTGTTTTTCCAATGTTTTTCCTCAAGCAAGTCAAGCAGGACATTGCCCTCTTTTCAGCTTGGGAAGAGAAACCTGGTGCACAACAATATGCCCTGACCAACTTGCACATACCTTGCTTTGCCAGGTGAGTCAGACTGTGCGCTGCCTCAGCCAAGCTTGGGTAGTATGCCTTGGGTGCCACCGGCTTACCTTGTCCATCTCTCCAGAGTCCAGAGGACTCCTATCCACATCCCTTTGATCTCCAGACTGCCTTTTCCTAAATGTATCACAAATTTTGCATCTCAATTAATTTCTGCGTATCAATTGTCTGAAAAACCATCATTTTATTAACTGGCATGTTAATTCTTAAAAAAATACACAAAAAAATGGCAGCTACTCAATCAATCTGGTAGTACTTTTTTCAGGTGCATGAAAGGAAGGGGTCATACCAAGTAGAAAAGGGAGGGGGATTTAACCCCCTATTGTTCCTCAACACACTGAATTCTACTAGCAACAATATATGAACACTATATGGTAATAGAATTTCAGAGATATTGGTTGCATGCATTTGCAAATACATGGGAAGCTGCTAGGCCTCGTCATGGCTTCTCTGTCACTAGCAGTCCCTAACACTAATGGGTTCACATCCGTGGCACAGAGCACCCCCAAAAAAAGTCCAGCCCAGGACCCCCCCAGGACATCACACGAAAATGGAAAAAGAGTGACAGTGCAGTGTAAAGTATAGATTTGTGCGAATAATTAATAAGTGATGAAAAAGAGATTCAAATATATGTGAAGACATACATGAATAAAAAACAAACATATAAGGTGATGTGAAAAGTAATTATGTGTATCAAGTGGTGATGCCGAGGCCCAGCGAGAGCAGCCTCGGGGGCCCTACGCCCAAAACGCTCACCCCAAATGTAATATATACCAATTAAAGCCTCATAATACATTAGGAACACATATGACACATAAGCCAATTACTAAGATTACAATAAGTATGAGGATCAGGAGCTTACCCACAATAGCACCAGTTCCTGGACCCACTCTCCTAGACCAGAGAACCATTTCACAGGGTTCAACCACGAGAACCACTCTTCTATCTTTTCCTCTACTTCAGCCAGTGAAGCATTATGGTTCTTTTGAAATTCCCATTTCAGCTGCAGAATTTCATCCATCTTCTGATCTATCACCTCCTTGGGGTCACTAGTGTTATTGGTGATGTACGTGCAACACTTGACACCAAATTGGGTGGCTAGAGTCACACAGTATCCACCAGTAACAGCTGTTAAATAATTTAACACTAGCCTATGTTGCACAAGTTCTTTCTTATAAGCCTGTAACTCCTTACCTGTATACCTGAACGTGTCATCATACATCTCGGTGATATTATCTATTAGTTTAGCAAGATCTTGGATGTATCTTAAATTTAAAGTACCCCGAGCGATCCTGGTGGGATCTAGTGCTACCAAAATTTGGAAACCAGTTGTTTCGCTAATCAACTGTGTGGCTGTATGTATTTCACCAGGTATCATGTTTCTTTTGTCACGGTGTTCGTAATGCGTATGGAGATATGGGGATGGCGTGTCTTTATGGATACCAAGCATTTCACCATGTGTCATAACCTCTGAGAGTACCCTTCCCAGGAAACATAAAACTTCAGAACTCAGAGAGAACCACTTATACGCTTTCCTTCCACATATAAAATACACATCGTCTGGGAGTACATAAGGAATACAATGCATCATTATCATTGGACACAATTCTCTGACAAATAATCCTACCCCAGATTTTCCCATTTCACTGATATATGTTTTAGGTTGTACAATAACTGCATAGTACCCTTCTGGTACTCTGCCAACCATTACCTTGGTAGAACTAAGTGTATACTTATACTGGAAGTATCTTCCACTGGTAATGTTGCGTATAAGTCCACCATCTACTGGTTCATTATCAGCTCTGTGTGAAAAGGTCATTGTCTGATTGTTCCCGGACACCTCCCAATTTCCTAGTTTATTGGAATTGGTGATGTTTAAACATAACAGGGATCTATCCACCTGGTACTGATGGAGCTTAAAATTTGGAGGCTTGGACATAAGAAATTTTCCATCCAGCATCTTCCCCGAGCAGTTCAGGCTAAAAGACAACCAAGTGACGTGGTCGATGACGCTCCATTACTAATTATGCACTCCCATTAAACGCCCTTTTTACCATTAGGCACGCCTGCGTTTGGATCTCCACTCCCCCGTTTTCAAGCACCTTCCCCTGTTACCACCCACAAATGGTACATTCTGTCAATCAAATTAGCAGCCCCTCGCTGTTTTTTTGAGCGCTCGATTTCTGACCACAATGACTGGTTTGCGCATGCGCATTAAGACCCATACGCATGCGCAGTTGTGCGAACATCGCTCATAGCGAACGAGCGCCCGCTTACGAACGGCTCTGAATCAGGCCCTAAGTTTGGTCAGATACCGCCCTTGTGAATGTATTGCTCCTTCTCCCAACTCCACTCCATCGATAACACCATCGACCTCTCCCTCCATCATCTGTCCTCCGTTACAGAAACAGGTCATCCTGAAACAAATAAGGATGATGAGAATTCTGGAAGAAAATAGGAACGCAACCCCAGCCCGCCACTCCATTGCTGGAATAGTGGACTGCAAATTTCCCTAGCTCAGGTATCTCACTGTAGTCTTTAACTCTCCCAGAACAAGCTCGCAATTGACAGGTCTATGTTATCTGCCTTGACTCCACCTTGTATCTCCACCGGTTGGTTGACCTTTCTACAATGAATGGAATGTACCCAGGTATCTCTCTCTGCCACTTTCAAGGATGCTGTACTTGTCAGCAACACTTGATATGGACTTTCCCACCGATCTGTCAGACAACCTGAACATAAGAAATTTCTGATCATAACACATTCTCCAGGTTCAACATCATGACAGTTTGTTTCTGGCATATCAGGTGACAATGATTTCAATTTCTGCTGCTGCTGTTTCAACTGTTTACTCATTGTTATAAGATACTTTACAGTAACCTCGTTGTTACTCTTCAAATCTTCCTGTGGACTTACAATCAGATGAGGTTGTCTCCCAAACAGTATCTCAAAGCGGGACAAATTAAGAGCAGGTCTAGGAGTTGTCCTGATGCTATGAAGGACTAGCGGTAAGGCTTCTGGCCAACCTAATCCAGTTTCAAGCATGATCTTACTCAGTTTGTTCTTAATAGTACCGTTTACCCTCTCCACCTCGGCACTGGCTTGCGGTCGATACGGGGTGTGAAGTCTACTATTAATACCCATCAACACACATGTTCTGGAAGATATTATCAGTGAAATGAGTACCCCTATCACTTTCTATGATTCTAGGGATACCGTACCTGCATACAAATTCCTGAACAATCTTTTTAGCAGTAAACGCAGCAGTATTAGTGGCAGCTGGATATGCCTCTACCCAATTAGAAAACACATCGGTGCAAACTAATACATACTTGAGATTCCTGCAGGGTGGTAATTGGATTAAATTAATTTATATTACCTGAAAAGGTCCGTCTGTCGAAGGGATGTGCGATGGCTCGGTTGGTATTGTTTTTCCAATGTTTTTCCTCAAGCAAGTCAAGCAGGACATTGCCCTCTTTTCAGCTTGGGAAGAGAAACCTGGTGCACAACAATATGCCCTGACCAACTTGCACATACCTTGCTTTGCCAGGTGAGTCAGACTGTGCGCTGCCTCAGCCAAGCTTGGGTAGTATGCCTTGGGTGCCACCGGCTTACCTTGTCCATCTCTCCAGAGTCCAGAGGACTCCTATCCACATCCCTTTGATCTCCAGACTGCCTTTTCCTAAATGTATCACAAATTTTGCATCTCAATTAATTTCTGCGTATCAATTGTCTGAAAAACCATCATTTTATTAACTGGCATGTTAATTCTTAAAAAAATACACAAAAAAATGGCAGCTACTCAATCAATCTGGTAGTACTTTTTTCAGGTGCATGAAAGGAAGGGGTCATACCAAGTAGAAAAGGGAGGGGGATTTAACCCCCTATTGTTCCTCAACACACTGAATTCTACTAGCAACAATATATGAACACTATATGGTAATAGAATTTCAGAGATATTGGTTGCATGCATTTGCAAATACATGGGAAGCTGCTAGGCCTCGTCATGGCTTCTCTGTCACTAGCAGTCCCTAACACTAATGGGTTCACATCCGTGGCACAGAGCACCCCCAAAAAAAGTCCAGCCCAGGACCCCCCCAGGACATCACACGAAAATGGAAAAAGAGTGACAGTGCAGTGTAAAGTATAGATTTGTGCGAATAATTAATAAGTGATGAAAAAGAGATTCAAATATATGTGAAGACATACATGAATAAAAAACAAACATATAAGGTGATGTGAAAAGTAATTATGTGTATCAAGTGGTGATGCCGAGGCCCAGCGAGAGCAGCCTCGGGGGCCCTACGCCCAAAACGCTCACCCCAAATGTAATATATACCAATTAAAGCCTCATAATACATTAGGAACACATATGACACATAAGCCAATTACTAAGATTACAATAAGTATGAGGATCAGGAGCTTACCCACAATAGCACCAGTTCCTGGACCCACTCTCCTAGACCAGAGAACCATTTCACAGGGTTCAACCACGAGAACCACTCTTCTATCTTTTCCTCTACTTCAGCCAGTGAAGCATTATGGTTCTTTTGAAATTCCCATTTCAGCTGCAGAATTTCATCCATCTTCTGAACTATCACCTCCTTGGGGTCACTAGTGTTATTGGTGATGTACGTGCAACACTTGACACCAAATTGGGTGGCTAGAGTCACACAGTATCCACCAGTAACAGCTGTTAAATAATTTAACACTAGCCTATGTTGCACAAGTTCTTTCTTATAAGCCTGTAACTCCTTACCTGTATACCTGAACGTGTCATCATACATCTCGGTGATATTATCTATTAGTTTAGCAAGATCTTGGATGTATCTTAAATTTAAAGTACCCCGAGCGATCCTGGTGGGATCTAGTGCTACAAAAATTTGGAAACCAGTTGTTTCGCTAATCAACTGTGTGGCTGTATGTATTTCACCAGGTATCATGTTTCTTTTGTCACGGTGTTCGTAATGCATATGGAGATATGGGGATGGCATGTCTTTATGGATACCAAGCATTTCACCATGTGTCATAACCTCTGAGAGTACCCTTCCCAGGAAACATAAAACTTCAGAACTCAGAGAGAGCCACTTATACGCTTTCCTTCCACATATAAAATACACATCGTCTGGGAGTACATAAGGAATACAATGCATCATTATCATTGGGCACAATTCTCTGACAAATAATCCTACCCCAGATTTTCCCATTTCACTGATATATGTTTTAGGTTGTACAATAACTGCACAGTACCCTTCTGGTACTCTGCCAACCATTACCTTGGTAGAACTAAGTGTATACTTATACTGGAAGTATCTTCCACTGGAAATGTTGCGTATAAGTCCACCATCTACTGGTTCATTATCAGCTCTGTGTGAAAAGGTCATTGTCTGATTGTTCCTGGACACCTCCCAATTTCCTAGTTTATTGGAATTGGTGATGTTTAAACATAACAGGGATCTATCCACCTGGTACTGATGGAGCTTAAAATTTGGAGGCTTGGACATAAGAAATTTTCCATCCAGCATCTTCCCCTTATGTAATTCAAGGACCTCAGAGACATTTAACGGGAATGGTACTAGTCCTACATTATGTTGTCCCTGAGGCACGTGAGAGGACACCCAACATTCAGTCTGATTTAAGACTTTGCCTACCAAGGCATGATAATCCTCTAAAGGATGCCCACCCCAAAACTGGTTATACATGGGCTGGCACCGTTGGAGACATCTCATCTCATCGATTAGGGACCCACAATACTCACAAATACAGTATTCCTCAGACAATGACCCCTCACACTGTCTCCGAGTTTCTGGGATAACAGATCTCTTAGCAATTACTGTACTGAGGGCCTGATTCAGAGCCAGACGCTATTTGCAGACGGTCGTTCCAAATAAGGGGCCGGCTATTTAAATAGAGCGCTTGCTCATTGCGGTTTGTTGATGCCTCTATGTCTGCGCAAGCGAACAAAAAATTCACTCGCTATTTTGTAAAGACGCCCCTTTGCCGTTTGCATCACACGTCATCTCCGGTATTTTTTTGATTAATCGGGTACATCAAAAGGCATCTGAACTGCTCGCAGTGCTTGTGGTAGGTTTTTCCTACCGCAATCACTGCGAGCAGTTCAGGCTAAAAGACAACCAAGTGACGTGGTCGATGACGCTCCTTTACTAATTATGCACTCCCATTAAACGCCCTTTTTACCATTAGGCACGCCTGCATTCGGATCTCCACTCCCCCGTTTTCAAGCACCTTCCCCTGTTACCACCCACAAACAGTACATTCTGTCAATCAAATTAGCTACCCCTCGCTGTTTTGCAAGCGCTCGATTTCTGACCGCAATGACTGGTTTGTGCATGCGCATTAAGACCCATACGCATGCGCAGTTGTGCGAACATCGCTCATAGCGAACGAGCGGCCGCTAACGAACGGCTCTGAATCAGGCCCTAAGTTTGGTCAGATACCGCCCTTGTGAATGTATTGCTCCTTCTCCCAACTCCACTCCATCGATAACACCATCGACCTCTCCCTCCATCATCTGTCCTCCATTACAGAAACAGGACATCCTGAAACAAATAAGGATGATGAGAATTCTGGAAGAAAATAGGAACGCAACCCCAGCCCGCCACTCCATTGCTGGAATAGTGGACTACAAATTTCCCTAGCTCAGGTATCTCACTGTAGTCTTTAACTCTCCCAGAACAAGCTCGCAATTGACAGGTCTATGTTATCTGCCTTGACTCCACCTTGTATCTCCACCGGTTGCTTGACCTTTCTGCAGTGAATGGAATGGACCCAGGTATCTCTCTCTGCCACTTTCAAGAATGCCGTACTTGTCAGCAACACTTGATACGGACCTTCCCACCGATCTGTCAGACAACCTGAACATAAGAAATTTCTGATCATAACACATTCTCCAGGTTCAACATCATGACAGTTTGTTTCTGGCATATCATGTGACAACGATTTCAATTTCTGCTGCTGTTGTTTCAACTGTTTACTCATTGTTATAAGATACTTTACAGTAACCTCGTTGTTACTCTTCAAATCTTCCTGTGGACTTACAATCAGATGAGGTTGTCTCCCAACAGTATCTCAAAGTGGGACAAATTAAGAGGGGGCCTAGGAGTTGTCCTGATGCTATGAAGGACTAGCAGTAAGGCTTCTGGCCAACCTAATCCAGTTTCAGCCATGATCTTACTCAGTTTGTTCTTAATAGTACCGTTTACCCTCTCCACCTTGGCACTGGCTTGCGGTCAATACGGGGTGTGAAGTCTACTATTAATACCCATCAACTTACACATGTTCTGGAAGACATCATCAGTGAAATGAGTACCCCTATCACTTTCTATGATTCTAGGGATACCGTACCTGCATACAAATTCCTGAACAATCTTTTTAGCAGTAAACGCAGCAGTATTAGTGGCAGCTGGATATGCCTCTACCCAATTAGAAAACACATCGGTACAAACTAATACATACTTGAGATTCCTGCAGGGTGGTAATTGGATTAAATTAATTTATATTACCTGAAAAGGTCCGTCTGTCGGAGGGATGTGCGATGGCTCGGTTGGTATTGTTTTTCCAATGTTTTTCCTCAAGCAAGTCAAGCAGGACATTGCCCTCTTTTCAGCTTGGGAAGAGAAACCTGGTGCACAACAATATGCCCTGACCAACTTGCACATACCTTGCTTTGCCAGGTGAGTCAGACTGTGCGCTGCCTCAGCCAAGCTTGGGTAGTATGCCTTGGGTGCCACCGGCTTACCTTGTCCATCTCTCCAGAGTCCAGAGGACTCCTGTCCACATCCCCTTGATCTCCAGACTGCCTTTTCCTAAATGGATCACAAATTTTGCATCTCAATTAATTTCTGCGTATCAATTGTCTGAAAAACCATCATTTTATTAACTGCCATGTTAATTCTTAAACAAAAAACAAAACAAAAAAATGGTAGCTACTCAATCAATCTGGTAGTACTTTTTTCAGGTGCATGAAAGGAAGGGGTCATACCAAGTAGAAAAGGGAGGGGGATTTAACCCCCTATTGTTCCTCAGCACACTGAATTCTACTAGCAACAATATATGAACACTATATGGTAATAGAATTTCAGAGATATTGGTTGCATGCATTTGCAAATACATGGGAAGCTGCTAGGCCTCATCATGGCTTCTCTGTCACTAGCAGTCCCTAACACTAATGGGTTCACATCCGTGGCACAGAGCACCCCCAAAAAAAGTCCAGCCCAGGACCCCCCCAGGACATCACACGAAAATGGAAAAAGAGTGACAGTGCAGTGTAAAGTATAGATGTGTGCGAGTAATTTATAAGTGATGAAAAGACATTCAAATATATGTGAAAAAATACATGAATAAAAAACAAACATATAAGGTGATGTGAAAAGTAACTATATGTATTAAGTGGTGATGCCGAGGCCCAGCCAGAGCAGCCTCAGGGGCCCTACGCCCAAAACGCTCACCCCAAATGTAATATATACCAATTAAAGCCTCATAATAAAGGCATGATAATCTTAACCCTGCTGCCCATTTGGCAGCTTCATCTGCCCTGCTATTGCCCATTGAAACGGGGTCTTCTTCACATGTATGGGCTTTACATTTGATGATGGCTACTTCTTTTGGTAGCTGAATTGCTGTCAACAGTCCTTTTATGTGTTGTGAGTGTGTGATTGGTGTTCCTGTTGCTGTCATAACATTTCTAAGATGCCATAGGGCACCAAAATCATGTACTACCCCGAAGGCATACCTAGAGTCAGTGTAGATATTAGCTGACTTACCTTCCGCCAGTTCACACGCTCTCTTTAGTGCCACCAGTTCAGCCACTTGTGCTTGAGTGACGTGGACCAAGTGATTCGGCTTCTACCACATCATAATCATTTACAACGGCATAACCTGTGCATAATTCTCCTGTGTCAGTTTGTCTATGACAACTCCCATCCATGTAAAACGTATAATCTGCATTTATTAGTGGTGTATCACGTATATCTGGTCTAGCAGTAAAGGTCTGATTTAAATACTCCATACAATCATGTGTGTCACTATACAGTACCTGTAGAACTCGCCTTCAATCAGCAACTCACCTCTCTCCACCCTTTGTGCATCTCTAGGCACATATCGCAAGTATGTTGCTGGATTTAATGTATTACACCATTTACCTGGCTGAACAGATGTGTCTGGTTTGGGCAGAATTCAGCAAAGTAGACACAGCATGTGGTCTATAAACAATCATGTCATCACCTAATACTGCATCCTCACTCTTGTTTACCAGAAGAGCGGTTGCTGCTACACTTCTTAAACATGTTGGGAGTGATCTTGCCACAGTGTCCAATTGTGCACTGTAGTCTGCTACAGGTCTGCTAGCATCACCATGTTTTTGTGTTAGGACACCTGCTGTGCAGCCTTCAGCTTCCGTACAGTATAACTCAAAAGGTTTTTCATAATCTGGTATTCCCAGGGCAGGTGCTTTTGTCAGGCTATCCTTAAGGTTAAGGAAAGCCTGCTCTGTTTCCTCAGTATGTATGACACGGTCGGGGTTTGAGGATGACACCAATTCCTGCAATGGTAATGCCAAAATAGGAAAACCTGGGATCCATGATCTGCAGTATCCATACGTGCCCAAGAAGGTATGGATTAGCTGTTGGTATTGCGCAGTGTTACAGTCTGTATGGCCTGTATTCTGTCAGTTGGCAAATGTCGTAGCCCTTGGGTTAGACAGTGTCTCAAGTATTTGACCTTAGTCTGACATAGCTGTAATTTGTCCTTTGCAACCTTGTGTCCTGTTTGTGAGAGATGAAGCAACAATAGTTTAGTATCATTCAAACATGACATAAACAAATTAGAGTACAACACATATTCAGCAAACCCTCAAATCATAAACTGCAATATTATATGTGGTTTACATGCGATCTAATACACAGATAATACAGTATAATACACCACCTGTTACCTTACTAAGAAGTGAATTCCTTAACTGCTGTATTGCAAGGATTTTTCAGAAGTACATACACATGTGCACATACAAAACTCCAGACAGAAAATTCTCATATGCAGCATGTACAAACTTATACATAGAGATCCTTCATATTTGGGTTTGCTGTGATTAATTATGAATGCATAAGTTTCACTGCAGAGTGCCTAGACTTTCAAGGAGATCAAGGAAAAATTAACATATACGGTATAGTAGCTATTCTGGCCTCAGTTCTCAATCTCAATATTTACTTTTTTTGAGGTGCAATGACTAAGGCTTGTACACACTTAGAATTCCTAGAGGTGATTTAAAACACATTTTTCTTTTTTTTTTTTTCAAGTTACATTTTTCTTTATAGTTACTTGTTACGATTTTTATAATTTTTTTTTGCATTGGCTGTACCATCGCCTGCAGCCACATAGGGCGGCGGAGGCGAGCATGCTCTAATAGCAATACCTTGGGCAACGCTACAATGTGGTGCGTGCACGTTCCCTGGTTGCACCCACCCGATGTTAACTAGCGTCGTGGGCGCGCTCCCTGGTGGTGCCTGCGCAACGCTGTCTTGCATTGCGTGCATGCTCTTTTGCATCTACTCTTTTGCATGCCACTACTTAGCGGCGTGAGCACTCCACTTAACCACGTTTTTCCCTCATGCTGCCACAATTCTAAACAGTCATTATACTTTACCCGTTTCTTTAGAGATTTCACCATACAGATACCATCTCTAACATTATTCAACACCTCCACATCAAAACTGCGAGTTTTAGGAAAAGGTTTCACACATTCCTCGGTCATCTTAACCCAGAAAGAAGATGACTGACTACAGGTCTGAGAGTGCTTGAATATATAGTGGACAACACAATAGGAACGAGCTGGCATAATTCCATTGGTTCTTGTTCTTGTCATTCTGGTATGATGCAGGTCATAGGACAGTTCATATGGTGACAACAGGGATATGGTCCATCCCTCCAAACGAGCTAACACTACATACAAAGTACATATTCTAACCAATAATTTCCTATAATCCGTAACCACCGAACGCAAGATGCGACTCCTTCGCCGATACATTCAGATATCTGAAATTAAACAGGGTGTCAGTATGATACCAAACATGACATGTCTACTAAGTTCTATACCTTACATATCATATATGTACATTTTACAGCATAATGATTAGCTAACAAAATCTCTAATATTACACTCAATGCTAGGGAACCTTTTATATGTATGCTTGCATAAATGAATGTGAGATATTTACAGTCATTCATCAGTGTGCGTTGTACGTCTGAATGCAGTGCAAACGTGCGCTGCGTGTATGTGTCGTGTATCATGCAAATATGTGCTGTATGTATGTTATTCGTTAATGTGTGTCTGAATATGTGTCATGGATTTATATATATATAGCTTTATATATATATATATATATATGTATAGATATATGGCTTTATATATATAGCTTCATCCAGTAACTGGTATTTTTAAAATTATATCTGTCTGAACTAAGGGCCTGATTCAGACCTGGTCGCAAGCGCTGAGCGCTCACAACCGGGTCGATGGTGGCCCACAGCGCATGCGCACGACAGAGCCGGCTCCGTCGTGCGCATGCGCGAGACCTGGCTAGCGACGGGCAATCCGTCGCTCCGGGTCTCGCACCAAAGGGGGCGAGCTGTCCATGTTGAGTGACAGCTCACCCCCTTTGGTGGGCGGGCAGGGGGGTGGCTGCCCAAACGGAGGCGTTCCCATGAGAACGCCTGCCATTTGGGGGCTGCCCCATTGACATCAAGAGTGAGAAAAATATTGTGACACTGAAAGTGGAAACACAGTGTAATATTCAACAAGTATTGTGACACTGTAAGTGGTAGCGCAGTGTTTTCATAAAAAATATTGTGATAGTGTAAGTGGAAATTCATAAAAAATATTGTGACACTGTAAGTGGAAACGCAGTGTAATATTCAACACATATTGTGAGTCAGTGTAAGTGGTAGCACAGTGTATTCATAAAAAATATTGTGACGCTGTAGGTCATTGATACCGCAGTGTAATATTTAAAATTGGTACAAATTGATGTGTGTGCTGTGCCCCACTTCATTTGTGTTTGTTGATATGGAGAATGATCAGTTGAGAGGAGAGCAGGAACCACATACTAGTGCTGGAGCTGCTGCCAGTGCCACCGGGCATGACGATAGTAGTGCGTCTACGTCATCTGCTAAGGGCATACAGGGCTTAAGTCAGGGCATCTAAAATCAAATAAGCAATCTTTTACAGTGGTAAAGGAAAAAAATCAAAGGGAAAGTTAGCTGCAGAGAGACATACAATTGGAAATATCATACGGGGACAATAAAAAATACTTAATTAGTGTCATCAAAAATGTTTTTGTACCCACTGTCCACTTAATCACAGATATGTTGACAAGTGGAGCATGGCAAACGCAAGATTACATGACTATAACAGCATACTGGGTGGGTGTATTTCCTTCAGTGGCACCAACAGCAGCAGCAGCAGCATCTAAGAAAAAGCAGCTCATTCAGATGCACTTAGAGACATACTGCTGACAACCTCTTAGAGAAACTCATGAAAGTCATTGCAAAATGGCTTACCCCGGATTTGTGATTTCTCAGGATTTGTGATTTCTACAACACCACCAATATTGTGAGAGCATTACAGCTGGGTAAATTCCAACACATCCCATGTTTTGCTCACATTATTAACTTGGTGGTGCAAATTTTTTTAAAAAATTACAGGGCCGTCCTGGAGATGCTCTCTGTGGCCCGCAAAATTTCTGGGCATTTTCGCCATTCAGCAGGTGCATGTAGAAGATTGCAGTGCCTGCAAAAAATGTTGAATTTGCCCTGTCACCAGCTGAAGCAAGAGGTAGTTACAAGGTGGAACTCCACCCTTTATATGCTCCAGCGGATGGAGGAACAGCAAAAATTGCGGGAATGTACCTTCAAGCTCAGTGGAAAATACTTTCCGTGTTGTGCAGAGTGATGAAACCCTTCAACGTAGCCACCTGTGAAGTGAGTTCAGACACTGCCAGCTTGAGTCAGGTAATTCCCCTCATTAGACTGTTGGAAAAGGAGCTTGAGAACCTGAAGGAGGAGCTGAAATGAAGTGATTCTGCTAAGTATGTCGATCTTGTAGATCAAGTCTTTTATTCGCTTCTCCAGGATTCGAGGGTTGTTAGGATCTTCCAATCAGAGCAATACATTTTGACGACTGTGCTCGATCATTGGTTAAGTCATACGTTGTGTCTTTCTTTCCAATGGACACAGATCTGAAGAGATGCAAAGAGCTGGTAAGCAAATTGTCATCACAAGCGGCACATGATGCAGCAATGGCTCCTCCTTCAGTTTCTCCAGCAAGTGCGGCTGCCAGAAAAAACTAAACTTTCCCAAAAGACCCACTAGTGATGCAGATGAGTCAAGTTTTTACATCTGGTCGGGTCTAAAAGAATTGCCTACAATTAATGAGACCTCTACCGTGACTCCATCTGATACGGTCACCATTCAAAGAATGGTTAAGGACTATTCTAATGATAGCATCCAAATATGCATGTCAGACAGTCCATTTGACTACTGGCAGGATAAAAAAGGCAATTTGGAGGCCCTTGCACAAACTGGCTTTGTTTTACTTGAGCCGCCCACCATCCAGTGTGTACTCAGAAACAGTTTTCAGCACAGCCGGGAACCTTGTCAGTGATCGGTGTAGGAGGCTACTTCCTCAAAATGTGGAAAAGATGATGTTCATCAAAATGAACAACAAATTCCACAAGGAAGACCTTTACTGCCAATTATGTCCAAAAATTACAGAGGCACCTGAGGCTGTAATGGTGGATTCCAGCGGGGACAAATTAATATTGTGTAAAAATGATGTACACACTGATGAGGGTGAGGAATCAGATGATGATGGCGACAACATCTTGCTTCAGCCACAATTGGTAGTCCTGTCGCTGAAGTGATTGGTTTGTTAAACTGTGCATGTCCTGTTTAATATATACAACATAAGGGTGGGTGGAAGGGCCTAAGGACAATTCCATCTTGCACCTCTTTGCATTATGTGCTGTTTGGGGCATTGCTGCCTAACATTTTTAATTGTATAGTTTATTAAACTGCAATGCCATTCTCTTTCCTGGATGTGCCATGTTGGTAATTGAACAGCCACAGCCGCTGAATTTTTCGACATATGGTTGCTGAATGCCGAAAATGTCCAAAAAGTTTTATGGATACAGACAACATCCCCTATATGCCCCTTTCATTTTATAAAAACATTCTGGACCACCAAGTTGATTGGGTGGGCAAAACTTGGTAGATTTTCAAATTTACTCAGTTTTTTTAATTGCTCCCAACCCCAATGCAATGCCATTCTCTTTCCTAGATGTGACATGTTGGAAGTTGAACTGCCACAGCTGCTGCAATCTTTGACTTTGCGGTTGCTGAATGCCAAAAGTGGCCAGAAATGTTTATGGCAACAGACAGCATTTCCTGCATGCCCCTTTCATTTTAAAAAATATTCTGAACCACCAAGTTGATTTTGTGGACAAAACATGGGTCACATATTGTTCACCCATGCTCTCCCCTCCTCCCTCATAAATTTGCTTTGGAATCAAAAAATTTAATTAAATTTACTACCAATCAACCCTTCATTTCCCTGCCTTCAACTAAATACATACTCCATCTCCCTCAGGCCTCTTGATTAATGAAAACATATGATTCCATATGTGTCATGTTGGAAGTTGAACTGCCACGTGTTTGTGCCGCCCACTGCTGCCGATTAGCTTAGTCAGCCAGCTAGCTTAGTGCAAATTTTGGGCCTAAACTGGATGAAAACAATTATTGTGAGCTGCGAGGTGGTCTAATTTGACTGGAAACGAGTGGTAATTAATGTTATTGAGGTTAATAATACTATATTAACATACTATAATATTGTTAAGTGTATACGCAGCATAAGGCCATGACTTACCAGACCTGTCTCCTCCAGTGCCAAGGTCCTCACTCAGGTGAATGAGCCTACTCTCCTGGTCTCTTCTCACAGGCAGCTTCCTATCAGGCATTTGCATCTTCTGTTCCATTGCTGGCATCTTCTGTGTCTTCCTTATCATGCCCGTCCCCTCCCTGTTCTCTTCATTCTCTTCTTTACACCTTCTATACATCTATCTCTTTTTAACCTGTCACTCTCTTTTACAGAATTGAAAGTAGAAATGTGTACATGTCACAAGTGCTATGCAATATGGAAAAATACTATAATAAAAATAGTGAGATAATTAGACAATAATAGAACAATAATTAATATGATTACATGTCATAGGTACCTATCACTTAACAATATAGTATATAATTTATGCTGTCATCTTACATGTAGCATTGTTTTCCATGTATTTTTAGGTGCATTTACTTCTGGCACATGGACATTTAAATAGTTTAGAAAAACAACATATGTTATGGTCTTAATTGATGCATAAGAAATATAATGCATGCATAATAACTACAAATGTATGCAGAAAATACATGTGCTGAGAGACAGATCAGTGCAGAGAGAAGCACGGGAAATTCTTGGGGAAATAAAGATTCCTCTTTAACAAATATATATATAGTATACTGTACATACTGAGGAAGGGGCGTAAGCTCTGAAACTTTGATCAATACACGGATATTTTTTGTAGGTTGTCAGTCCCAGAGTGCCGTTTATTGGAGTGGTTGGAGTACTGTGTATATATATATATATATATATATATATATATACATATATATATATATATATATATATATATATATATATATTAGGGGTGTGCACCAGCCACTTTTCGTGTTTTGGTTTTGGATCTGGATCTTTCTTCGTGTTTTGGTTCTGGATTGGTTTTGCCAAAACCACCCTTCCGTGTTTTGGGTTCTGGGTTTTGTGTTTTGGATCTGGATTTTTTCTTAAAAAATAAAACAAAACGCTAAAATCACATAAAATGGGCCTTTTTTTGTTCCTACGCTATTAATAACCCCAATAACATTAATTTCCACTCATTTCCACTCTATTCTGAACACCTCACACCTCACAATATTGTTTTTAGGCCAAAAGGTTGCACCGAGGTAGCTGGATGACTATGCTAAGCGACACAAGTGGGCGGCACAAACACGTGGCCCATCTAGGAGTGGCACTGCAGAAAGCCAATCAGCATTATGGTGCCCATTTGCATGTAGCACGGACCCGGGAGATCCCTGCTACATGCATCTGTGTGATTGGCACAGAGCAATGACAGGTTCGTGAGACCCGTCTGTGCTGCTGTGGTAAAAAAATAAAAAAAACCTGTGTAAAAAAAGAAAAAAATGGCGTGCCCCCCCCCCAAAAAAAAGAGCAACCAGCCCCGGGCATTAGTGACCCAGTGCTGGGTGTGCTTAAATACAGGGGACAAACGACATAGGGGTCCCCTGTACTTAAGCACAACCAGCACCGGGCTAGTCAGAACCAGCGCTGGTTGCCAAAATACGGGGGACAAACGATGTAGGGGTCCCCCGTATTCTGCGCAACCAGCTCTGGGCTCTGATCCGGTCCTGGTTCTGGAAATACAGGGGAAAAAAATGAGTAGGGTTCCCCTGTATGTTCCAGAACTAGCACTGGACTCTTTCTAGCGGGGGGCTGATGCCACAGCCAGAGGAGCCCTTTCACCAGGTCCCCCAGCCGCAGCATCAGCCCTGACCGCTAGTCAGCCCAGGCCGGGGATCCCTGGAGAGCTGGGGACCCCAATAAAGGGGTCACCCTCTCCAGGGCACCCCAGGCCGAGGCTGATAGCCCGGGGCTATCCCGCCACCCCTGGTGGCGGTGAGTGGTGGGTTGATAGTGTGGTGTGGTGAACGGCTCCCTCCATTGTAGTCAATGGTGGGAGCTGCAAGGTTATTAAAGTTTACCCTGCGGTTCCCACCATTGACTACAATGGAGGGAGCCGTTCATTGGCTGAGAGTCGGGAGATGACCTCTCTCAGCCAATGAACGCTTCACAGCGGAGTTTCCATGGTGATACCCCGCCGCTAAGCTCTCATTCGGGAAGTACCGTTCTATAGAAGGGTACTAAGTTTGTAAGGATCGGGTTTTCGTTTTTTTTTTTTGCCTAGTCCGGGGATGCCTACTTTGGAACGAAGAGGACAGAATCTCGCATAGGAGATGGTGAGTATGTTCTTTTTTCACAGGTCCCCTATGGATACTTTACCGGACAAGTGGACCGATGCTACAGGGTTACATAGGTGAGTATGTGTACATGTGTGTGTATGTATGTTTAATAAACTTATACTGTCACGGTGTGTGTGTCCTGTGTTTTTTTTAAACATTTTTTACAGGTGAACTACAGGTACTAGCGGGCCCTTAATGCCCTGCATGCTGGTACTTGTGGTTCTCCAAGTACCAGCATGTGGGGTAGGCTTGCTGGGACTTGCAGTTCTAGTTGTAAAGACAATGTTTGATATTCTTTATTTACACCACACCACACTATCAACCCGCCACCCACCGCCACCAGGGGTGGCGGGGATAGCCCCGGGCTATCAGCCTGGGCCTTGGGTGCCCTGGAGAGGGTGACCCCTTTATTGGGGGGGTCCCCAGCTCTCCAGGGACCCCCGGCCTGGGCTGACTAGCGGTCAGGGCTGATGCTGCGGCTGGGGGGCCTGGTGAAAGTGCTCCCCTAGCTGTGGCATCAGCCCCCCGCTAGAAAAAGTCCAGTGCTGGTTCTGGAACATACAGGGGAACCCTACTCATTTTTTTCCCCTGTATTTCCAGAACCAGGACCGGATCAGAGCCCAGAGCTGGTTGCGTAGAATACGGGGGACACCTACGTCGTTTGTCCCCCGTATTTTGGCAACCAGCGCTGGTTCTGACTAGCCCGGTGCTGGTTGTGCTTAAGTACATGGGACCCCTACATCGTTTGTCCCCTGTATTTAAGCACACCCAGCACTGGGTCACTAATGCCTGGGGCTGGTTGCTCCTTTTTGGTGGGGTGCACGCCATTTTTTTCTTTTTTTACACAGGTTTTTTTTTACCACAGCAGCACAGACGGGTCTCACGGACCCGTCAGAACTCTGTGTCAATGACACAGATGCCAGTAGCATGGTTCTCCTGGTCCGTGCGTGCATCTGTGTCATTGAAATACACAGCAGCACAGACGGGTCTCACTGACCCATCTGTGCTCTGTGTCACTGTCAATCACACAGATGCATGTAGCACGGATCTCACGAGTCCGTGCTACATGCAAATGAGCACCATAATGCTGATTGGCTGAGAGCCGTGACAGACGGCTCTGTCAGCCAATCAGCACTTTGCCCATTAAAGGCAAAGGCATTTTTTTTAAATGGCCGCTCGAGGCAAAACCTCGAGATCCGACAGCAGATCTCGAGGTTTTGCCTCGGGAGAGGGATCCGGGGCAGACAGGGAGATCCGAGCTTGGGCTCGGATCGCACCAGATCCCCGAAGTTCGGGTGGGTTCGGTTCTCAGGGAACCGAACCCGCTCATCCCTAATATATATATATATAAACCACAAGGGCTCTGCACTCACATAATAGCTAACAATAATAGTAATCAGTGTGGTTTTGGTTCATGAATTGATCAATGCATTTAAGCTTGCTGCCCCCGTGAAGGGACCCCAATTTACTTCAGGTCCCTACTCTATTACTCAGAATCATAACATGGAAATAGCTATAACATGTGTTAAAATCAAGGTATGCTATCTGGTTTAAAGCTCATAGCAACTTTGCTTATAAAGGCGAGACAGTCACCTAGCACACCTGTTGCAAAGCACCTTGGAAAACAGCTGACACAAGCTAGATTAAACAGGTTAAAGGGGTGCATTAGAAAATGTGATCACAAAGTGAATCATTAAAAAAAATAATTAAAGAAACAATAAGCACTATTCCACGGCACTCACCATTCCTCGTAATCTCACAGACACATCTTCCTCATCCGCCATGACGAAACGTACGAAGATCTTCATCTTGCTGTAACCAAACAAAGAAGACTACGGCAGTCCAACCGCAGGTTCAGGCACTTCGATGTATGAGCTTCACAATAACCAGCATAGCATTGACATGTCTACCTATGGGATAGAAAAACAGAGGCAGCCTCATTACTTTTCAATCAGCCCTTGTGTGTATATATATATATATATATATATATATATTGTGGTGAGAAGGGTGGTCTCTCACCTGAATCGCCCACATTCTGGTGGGATCAGCTCCCTCCAAGGGAGAGGAAAACAAGTTTGGCACATTCTGCACCTACAATAGAAGTTTTTGGAATTCCGGGTTTTCTGGGCTGCACAGCTCAAACTGGAAATATAGAATTCCGGATTTTCCAGGTCGCCCAGAGCCAGCAGGAAGTCGGCAGCACAGGAAGGGTTTAAAACTCTCACACACCTGTTGCTCATGGCTCCTGATGCTGGACAATCTGGCAAGGCGATAGGCTGGGGGTGGTGGTTGTCACGACCAGGGGTTCTCGGCATATCGGTCGGCGGGTATTACCGGTGAGGTCACTATGGCGGGGGGCGTCTGGTGGTGGTGCTGGTGCCTAGCGGGGAGCATTGGTTGTGCATGATCCTGTGCGGGCCTGTTGTCACTCTGGGCCTGTTTGGTCTGGCGGTGTTTCCGTCCACTCCAGCATGGGCGCCACCATCTTGCCTCTAGCCATGTGATCTGATCACCCTATCCTGGTGGGTCACATGCTCTCTCTGGCCTGTCACAGCGGAGCACTGGGTATTTAAGGGAGTTAAGAGCTCTCTTTCATTGGCAGTGCAACGTGTTTCTCAGCCACCGCTGAGAGAGAGTTCCTGTGCTCACTTACTGCCTGTTGGATCTTTGCCTTAGCCTGCTTACCTGACCTGCTCAATACCCTGCTGGAATCCTCTGCCTCCTCCTATTGCCTCTCCCTTGCCTGAGTACCTGTGTCAGCTGTTATCCTGCACCCTGCCTCCACTTGCTAATCCCTTGGACATTATCCATTCACTTCAATCTGAAATTCACTACAGCCTGCAATTCATTACAGCCTCACAAGACCCGGATACTGGACTGCTGCTATCTGCCACTACCTGGACTTTTACTCATTGCTTCACCTCAGTTCCCATTTGCACTTTAGAGCCATCCCTGGACTTATTTTCTCCCATTGTTCATGTCTGCCAAACCACTTATTAAAAGTTCCACGTTTTGTTTTAAATCTGCTTCTGTGTCTGCTCCTATTACCACCTCGGGCCCACAATAAAACCAGAACATCACAGTTTGCACTGGCCCCATGGACCCGGTCACGGAACAGGAGTCTCGAACAGATTTATTTCGGAGTATTGCAGATCGTTTGGAAAACCTGGAAACTATGCAACATCAAATGGCTCAGTTTCTTCAAGAGATGTCTAAACAACAGGACAATCTGCAAACTCCTTTGTCTACCTCTAATGCAACTATAGTTACCCCTGCTCCTCCACCTGACAATACTAGTTATAGGGCATCTCCTCGGCTGCACCTTCCTATGCCTAGCAAATTCATTTTGTGTCCAATTTTCTGGACTGGGGCAACTCTCCAATAATCATGTGTTGTAAAAGGCCGAAAATTATTTTATTGTAGTATTCCGACAGATTCATATTACAGTGTCATATACTTAGAGTCATATCTGTAGATATTTCGGTTCCTATCTAACCATTTTCAAGACCGACTACACAGAGCAACATTTGCTTATAAATGTAGAAGAAAACACATCTGTGGATACACTTAAATACACAGTATATATATACTGTATATATATATATATATATATATATATATACAGTATATATATATATATATATTAGCTGAAGTACACCGTTGCCCAGGTTTAATTCTTCAAGTTGTTACGTGTTATTATATGATGTTGTCGAAATCCATCCAGTGGAATGCCCAGAACAGGCTCCCCAGTTCAAAGTTCTGCCCAACAAGGAGACCCTAACCCCCGTAAAACCTGGCCAGGATCCAACTGGACCACCTCACGTTGGTTTTATCCTTATCGGTGCAGGGGTATATCTTCAAGTTATTAAGTTTTACTCATTGTTGGGCACCTGTGCAGGATCTGTTCTGTGCATGTGCAGAATGGGTCCTGGATGATTGCATGCGATGTCTCCGAAGCTGCAGCCTGAATGACAGGCAGCAGCCATTTGGGGGCAGGGAGGGGGTGGCACTGGCCTGTGTACTCAGAAACGGGGGCACATTGCCCCCTTTTTCAGGGAGTGCTGACCTGCCAGTGCCTCCTAGGGCGCATGCATTATCCTGACTGCATGCAGGTGTTGCTGTTGCATACGGAGTTGCTTGCATGGGCGTGTTATAGGAGTGTCACGGGCGTGTCAGTGAACACAGCTGTATCCACAAATGCACATTCACAGCCACAGAGCCCATGTTTAGACAATTTGACAAGCAAAACACTGAGCAGTCCATAGGCTGACATAAGTGTTGATGGTGCACCGATGGTGGAGTGCTCTGAACCACTGACGCAGTTGCACTGTCCACAGATACAAATAATGGGCATCTCAGTGCTTGTACTCTCCGTCACATGCTGGTGCACAAGGGGAAGGCTAAGATTAGCATTTGCATATTATCGCTCCCTGTGTTTCTCCTGCAGCCGCTATTGCAATAACAGTAGCATCCACCTGTGAATCAGGCCCTAAATGTCTGCTGTTAAGCAGATGGTGGCAAGCTGTGGGTCATCAGCTGCTGTGGAACTGCAAGGCCCAGCAATCCCTGCTAGCCAAAGAACCACAGCTTGCCCAGCTTTGCTATTAACATACCTCACATACGTGATTGCACGTTACATTGTGGATAAAATACCTGTTCCCTTCCCACACAAATTTACCATAAAAGGCTGATTAACCTCCCAAAGTAAGGATTAAATTAAACAGCAATAAGACCTGCTTGCACAACCCCACACAGGCTCCACCCACAGTTTACAACCCCATCAACAAACACTGGAGGAAAGCCGATTATTTAATTGCTGCTTTATTCTTGACTATCACCGATGTCTGCAGATATAAGGTGGGATGCAGCAAAGCAAGAAATGTAGTGAAACCCCGAAAATGTTTTTTTAGGTGGTCTGACCGCATTTCTCCCATGCATCAAGCATGCGGTGGGCAGTGCCATCTTCAGATAGTGTGGTCCAATAGAAGCCTACGGGCTTCTATTCATGATGCCCCGCCCCTGGGAGGGATCCATTAGGATCCCTCTCAGAGCCCCCCACTGCATGAGTCCTTCTGCGCTGTGTAGAAGGATGCCAGAGGGACATCTGGGTCATAGACTTGGAAGTCCCTCACTCGCAAATGACAGCTCTTACCAAGAGAGCTGTCCTTTGCGTTTTCCTTCATGCATACCAGTGTAATTAAATTCCGGCATGCATGCACAGTGCAGAGTGGAGTGTGGTGGGATATATTGCATCCCGAATGCGAGGCGTCATGCATCCCACCTATAGTGATGTACTAATCCTGCCTACTTTGGTGTTAGCTCCGTCTACAGTGTAGTTGATGCCGCCCATGTGAGGCCACTTCCAGAAATGTTTCCAGGGTCACTTTAGTCCCCAATCCGCCCCTGCATACAGGTATTCCTATTAACTTGCTGACATCTTAAGGAAAGACAAGCTAAAACCAAGCAGAACTAATTGAAATGCTTAATAGACAAATATAAAAGATTATAAACATGCATTGTGTACTTATCACCAATATATAATACATGAAAACTATAAGCATAAATAGTCATCCCTCTAAGAAAAGATTCAAGATCAAAATGATCATTTAACCAATTGGGTATCAAAGTGCTAAGTATAATAGTTCTTTAGGCTACTCAAAGCCCCTATGTGATCACTCTAACATAAAAATCATTCTAAAAGCACTATCTAGATCTAAGGATAAATTTGAATTAAAAATATGAATATGAAGGTTTGCCACTGAAAAGTATTTGTTTTCTTTTGTTCAATACAGTATTTTCAAGATGGTCTGTATTGAAACTCTTTTTATCCATTATCTTAACTAAATTAACAATCAGTATCAATATACTAGATGTCGAGTACATTTTACAGTACACTCATGACACAATTATATGTAGTTTCAATACATTACTTTCTGTGCTGTAAATTGGTTTTGCATTTAGGGATAATAATTTGGCTAGCAGTGTGGAAAGGTCTCTGGCAGAAGAGGAACACTTATCGGGTCCGTAGTGGCGATCAGGTGAGTCCTCAGCGGAGGTTCCCTGGACCAAGGAAGCAGATTAACTGATTTTCCATCAGAAGCAATCATGGTGAGCCAATTCAAATCTACCTCAGGCAGTTTGTACGTGCTCGCCATAGCAAGCCAACTTACCATGTCATCTCCACTTTTACATTTGGCCATAGTGAGTGGACAGCTCATACCTATGATGGAGAGCAAGAGAAGAGGATGCTGCAAGTCAAGACATCATTGTCACTGCACGGAAGAGCTAAAGATTCTGAGAGTCAAGAAAGTAGCTGTTATACTGAGGTTGCTGAGAGTCAAGATAGAAGATGGTACATTCAAGGATATAGAACATCATGGTCAAGCAGGGGCTCATCTACCAATTGGCTAGGATGGCACTCGCCAGGGGCACCAGCCAAGGGGGGGCTCCGTCAGGCCATGCCAGGGGGTACAATCAGGCCAGGGGGTACAATCAGGAAGGAACTGCCAGGACTGGAGTCCTGGGTATACCCCTGGCTCCTACCCTGGGCAGATGTCTAGGGCTGGGTAGCCTGGTACTTTGAATTAATGAATAAAGTTGTTGGTTTTTTTGACACAAGGTGCGGGTGACATCATGACATCACGCGCGCCATATCGCAGCATTAAGGAGCTGACCAAAGCCGCTGCCAGAAAATATGGTAAGTATCTGTGTGAGCTGCAGGGGCTGGACGCGGGAGGCCTGGCGCTGGCTTGGGACAGAAGGGGTAGCTAGGTAAACAGAAGGAGGATGGCTAGGGAGACAGAAGGAGGATGGATGGGGAGACAAGGGGATGGCTGGGTAGACAGAAGGGGGATGACTGGGGAGATAGAAGGGGGCTGGCTGGTGAGACAGAAGGGGGATGGCTGGTGAGACAGAAGGGGTGCTGCCTGATGAAACAAAAGGAGGTGCTGGCTGATGAAACATAAGGGGTGGCTGGGGAGACAGAAGTGGGGTAGCTGGGGAGACAGAAAAGGAGCTGGCTGGGGAGACGTTATAAGTACAGAGTGTAATTATTCAAAAATTTTGGGGGAGGGGAGTGCTAGTCCATTACTTTGCCAGGGGCGCTTGGACACCTAGATACACTTTACCTCTGAGGAAACAGCCAGTTCCATTAGGCTGAGAAACTAGTCAGGATGTCACCTCCTTCACTTTGATGCACCTAGGACTCCTATGCTCAGCACCACTGTGGTCATTTCAGATCCACACGGAGCAGTTATACAGCAGAGCCTGTTGTTACCACGCAGACTTATGGGTCTATTTACTAAGCAGTGTTAGGAGAGAGAGTGAAAAGTGATAAGGTGCCAGCCAATCAGCTCCTAACTGCCATGTCACAGGCTGTGTTTGAAAAATGGTAGTTGGGAGCTGATTGGCTGGCACCTTATCTCTTTTCACTCTGTCTCCTAACACTGCTTAGTAAATAGACCCCTCAGTGTCTTACAGCTGACTTTTCTGTTCACTGCGGAGCACTGATCCTGCCAATCATGTGTACAACCAACGGCATTTGTCAGATATCATGGATCCCATTGGAGGTATACGTAGGAGAGGCCTCTCCACTTTCAGTGCTGGTTTAGCACAATCATGGCAGGATTGTTTTGCATTTTTCTCACAAGAGTCTTCTGAGACATGGACACACTTGGAGATCACAGGTACACATCCACCAATGTGGATTATTAATTGTGTTACCTACTAATTGTTCCCCGCTTGCAGGATACTTACTATGCATCCATCTGTCATACTAAAAATTTATTCAAATTAAATTACAAGTACTACAAACTGTATCCATCCCTGCACTGCTGGATCATTACTCCAATTGGATTTTACCTGTGCTCTTTATTGCATCACTTTTGCTGTTGCACTAAAGGAGCTATAGTCTCGATCCTCATCGATTCTGTGCGGACTATTTTTCATATATTTTTTTTTATTTTTATTTTTTATTCAATATTTATTTTTTATGGTTATTTTTATGTGGCCACATTGTTGCTTAGTTATTTAGTCGTTCCAGTGCTATCAGCTACTCATGTTCACCTAGGTCCATAAGGTCAGACATTTACTATTATTATATTTTACCTATAGGATTTATTTTTCATTTCTGTGCTCACATTGATATTTTATATTTTGTATTTTAGACATTAAATACATTCATACTGGTACCACAGTGCTCCCAATATTTGTTTTCTTTTTCCCCTAGATACACCCCTGTGGTCAAGCTTAGGAGTGAATTACGATGCACATCAGGGGAAGAAAGAGCCATACTACTTTCCCCCTCTGGTTGTCTCTCCAGCATCCAGATCGACTCTGGAGAGAATATAATAGGGTCCAATTTTTCAGGGGAGTTTGTAGTAGCTATATGCAGTGCTGGCTCCCGAGGTGGGCTGCAGCGTGGTCCAAAATTCAAATAGGGGAGTCACACCAACTGTCACCCCAACTGCTGTCAAACATCACTGGCAGTTGGTGTGGCTTCCCTAATTGAATTTTGGACTGCGCTGCAGCCCACCTTTGAAGCCGCTACTGGCTGTATGTAATAAAATGCAAGTACAGTCTATCTCACCAGAATATTGACCCCACCATTTTCAGAGTGACACAACACACCCTCCAGATGTTTCAAATGTGAAACATATAAGCTGGGGGATGTAATAGTGTGTGAGGTGCAAACTAGCTGGAATCACACCAGAATAACTTAGGTCAGAGGACAGCTGTGCTCCATGTGTATATTGTTATAAATAATGACTTAAAAGAAAAAATGTGCATAGTCCTCTACAGTCAACCTGCACTTGCTATTGTGCCTCAGCTGGTATTGGAAAAATCAGGTTAACAAAGAGCAGCGAGTCCCCCAATTTTTCCATTGCTAGCACTAGGCTTGACCAGCCGGCGTTATTGGGACCATAGAGATGAGACCCACAGTGGGGTGTGGCATAATAGATCAACAGTCAATAGGTTGACACCAGATGGTCGACAGGCAATAGGTCAACATGCTCAAAAAGGTTGACAAGCACAAAAGGTCGACTGACAAATGCAGAAGGTCAACAGGTTCAAATGGTCAACACACAAATGGTCGACATGAAAATTGTGAACACATTTTATTTGTAATTGAATCCTAATCCTAACTTTAACCCTTCCCTCTAGTGCCTTACACTAACTCTCCCCATGGTGCCTAGCCCTAACCATCCAGATAGGGCCTAAACCTAACCCTAGCCTAACCCTCCCCATAGTACCTAACCTTAATCATCCCCACCAGAAGCCTGGGCCTAACCCTCCCCCAAGTGCCTAACCCTCACCCTAACACTAACCCTGACCCCAACCCTAACCTTAAAAATTTTGAAAAACCATAGAAAACATGTTGACCTTTTTTGTGTTGAGCATTTGTGTGTCGACCATTTGAAACAGTGTATCCATTAACTTTGTCGCCATTCTGCACTGTCAACAACAATTACCAGCCCGGACACTAACGGTACTCTGGCACCTGTAGTCCGGCTGTAAATAAAATATAAATAAAAACAAACAAGCATTTGTGTACAATGTTAAACCCGAAATGACAGGTCACTAGAGGGCACTGTCATAGAAATGAGAAAGCACTTATTGGCTGAGAGCGAACACTTCCATAGCAACCATCTGCTCTCAGCCAATCTGCCTATAACAATTTTATGACCTATTTGTTACTATTAAACCAGCATCCACCACCGCCACCAAGGATGCGGGTAATAGCCCTGGGTTGTTCCGAGGGAGGGGGAACCCCATTTTATTTTTGAGATCCTCACTTTCTGAGAATCCTATCCCTGGGCTGACCAGTTTGGGGCTGGTTAATATTATGGCAGGGGGACCACACACTCTATGTCTGCTATGGCATTAGCCCCCCGGCTGGTTCATCTTGATGCTGGTTATTGGAAAATAGGGGCAACCCTATGCTGTTTTTCCCCCTATTTACTCATCCCAACCCAGGCTGAGAAGTTTGGGTCTAGTTACTGATATATGGGGGGACCTCATGCAATTTTTAATTTTAACACTTTTTTTTACATTTTAACTAAACAAAGCTGGCACAGATCATAGTGATCTGTGCAGGGGTTCTGCCAAGCTCGTGTGCCTAAGGCAGGTCTATTGCTTGGGCGGGTTTGCTGTCGTTTTATGGTCATGTTCTGGTAGGTCTTAAAACTTGGGAGGTGCGCTGACCCCCATGTTTTGGTTTTGGTTTTGGATCTGTATCTCCTTCAATGTTTTGGATCTGGATTTGGTGTTACAAAACCACCCTCACATGTTTATGGTTTAGGATCTGGATTTTTACTATAAAAAAATCATAAAAACAGCTGAAATCAAATAATTTGGGTCTGTTTGAGTTCCTACAGTATTATGAACCTCGATAACATTTATTTTCAGTCAATTTTGACCACATCACAGCTCACAATATTGATTTCATCCAGTTTAGGCCAAAAGGTTGCATCGAGCTAAGCGACAACAGTGGGCGGCACTAACATGTGGCAGTTCAGCTTCCAACATGGCACAGAGTGGCACTGTAGTGGTAGACAGGGTGGCAGTTTAATAAACTATACGACCCCATAGGAAGTTTAAAAACCAAGAATGTTTTCATTAACAAGAACTATGTCAGAGGCCCGAGGGAGTTGGAATATGTTTATGGACTGAAGACAGGGAAAGGACGGAAGGATTGATTAGTTTTTCCTTTGTTTATTTTAATGTTTTGATTCTTAAGAAAATGTATAAGGGAAGATCAATGTAGGATTAAGTTCATCAGTTCCTGAAAGATAGCTTTGATCTGCAGGAAGTTTTTTTATACATCTAATAGAAATGCGGTGGCCTTGCTTGTGGAGGTGCTGCTAAATAGTACACACTGTAAACAGACGTTTACTTTGTGCTCAAGGAGGTTGTTAGGGTTAATGGGACCAAGACTTGCTGTTTACATTAGAGGAAGGTAGCCTGTAGCTCTCCGGCTGAACTAGAACTCCCAGTATCTGTGATGTTTGCCAGGCCTGCTGGAAGTTATTTTTCAACAACAGGTGGAGTGCCTCAGGTTACCTCAGCCTGATTTACGCACTGTATGTAACATAAATATGTACAACTAATTTTTGTTTTAAACGTATTTGTACTTTATTGCACACATTTTGGCAGGAAGATGCTCTGTGCTGCTGCTCAAATTTTCTGGTCTCTCTTATGACACCCACCATCTTCATTATCCAGTTAGTCCGCTTAGAGTCACCTACATACAAAGGAGGCTGGCATTTATTCAGCTGAACCGTTACTTATAACAGCCTGTCAATTCACCAGGATCCTGGGGCAACCAGTTGGGGTTGGGAGCAATGAAAAAAACTGGGTAAATTTAAAAATCTACCATGTTTTGCCCACCCAATCAACTTGTTGGTTCAGAATTGTTTTATAAAATGAAAGGGGCATATAGGGGATGCTGTCTGTGGCCATAAAAAATTCTGGACAAAATTCAGTGGCTGTGGCAGTTCAATTACCAACATGGCACATCCAGGAAAGAGAATGGCATTGCAGTGGCAGACAGGATGGCAGTTTAATAAACTATACAATTAAAAATGTCAGGCAGCAATGCCCCAAACAGCACATAATGCAAAGAAAAGAGGTGCATTCAGCAACCATATGTCGAAAAATTCAGCGGCTGTGGCAGTTCAATTACCAACATGGCACATCCAGGAAAGAGAATGGCATTGCAGTTTAATAAACTATACAATTAAAAATGTTAGGCAGCAATGCCCCAAACAGCACATAATGCAAAGAGGTGCAAGATGGAATTGTCCTTAGGCCCTTCCACCCACCCTTATGTTGTATATATTAAACAGGACATGCACAATTTAACAAAATAATCACTTCAGCGACAGGGACTGCCAATTGTGGCTGAAGCAATTGGTTTGTTTGAGCCCCCACAAAACAAGCTACCAATTGGCAGCTGATATTGCTGGCAATGATCTCTCTGTGCACAAACTGGCTTTACAAAGGCAAAATGTTGTCACCATCATCATCTGATTCCTCACCCTCATCAGTGTGCATATCATCTAACTCCATCCCCAATGGAATCCACCATTACAGCCTCAGGTGCCTCTGTAATCTTTGGACGTAATTTGCGGTAAAGGTCTTCCTTGTGGAATTTGTAGTTCATTTTGATGAACATCATCTTTTCCACATTTTGAGGAAGTAGCCTCCTACGCCGATCGCTGACAAGGTTCCTGGCTGTGCTGAAAACTCTTTCTGAGTACACACTGGAGGGTGGGCAGCTCAAGTAAAGCAAAGCCAGTATGTGTAATGGCCTCCATTTGCCTTTTTTTCCTGCCAGTAGTCAAACAGGCTATGTGATATGGCTATTTGGATGCTATCATTATAATAGTTCTCAACCATTCTTTGAATGGTGATCCTATCAGATGGAGTCATGGTAGAGGTCTCATTAATGGTAGGCAATTCTTTTAGACCCGAACAGATGTCAAAACTTGGTTGTGTTGACTTATCTGCATCAGCAGTGGGTCTTTTTTGGAAAAGTTGAGTTTTTAACTAGCAGCCGCACTTACTGGAGAAATTGAAGGAGCCGCTGCATCACATTCCGCTTGAGCGACAATTTGCTTACCAACAGATCTTTGCATCTCTTCAGATCTGTGTCTGTTGGGAAGAAAGACATGAGATAAGACTTAAACCTAGGATCGAGCATGGTCACCAAAACATGTTGATCCAATTGGAAGAGCCTGACAACCCTTGGATCCTGGCGCAGCGAATAAAAGACTTGATCTACAAGTCCGACATACTTAGCAGAATCGCTTTGTTTCAGCTCCTCCTTTAGTTACTCAAGCTGCTTTTCCAACAGTCTAATTAGGGAAATTACCTGACTTAAGCTGGCAGTATCTGAACTCACTTCACATCACTTTGCACAACACGGAAAGTATTTTCCACTGAGCTTGAGAAAATTTGGTAACCCGGATGGACTGACCAGCTCAGAGTCCAGATCTTAACTCCATTGAGAACCTCTGGGACGAATTGGAGTGACGGATGCGTTCTAGGCCAACTCGACATTCTTCAGTGTTATAGTTGGTCACTGTACATGAGGCAGAATGGCAAAATATACCACCTGTTGTTGTCCAGGAACTTGTGGACAGTTTGCCAAGAAGGCAGTATCAGTGTCTGCAGTATCACTGCATGTGGTGAACCTACAAAATACCGACATCAGTATATCTCGTTGATCTTTTTGCTGTCAGTGTCCAATCACTTTTGTCTACATAGTGTATATACCAACCCTAGTTCATCCCACATTGCACACACAAATGCATATACTGTACTTTTTACAGTATGTGATAGAAATTTTCTGTTGCATGCCTAAATGGTTACTACCTTCAAATGAAGAGGAGCGTTGCTGATTGCATTTTGTACTAATGGTACTATCTGTTAGGTTGGGATGCTTAGTTCAAATGTGCCATTTAAATGGATGGCTACAACTCCTGTAAAATAAGGTGCTAAATACACTGCACATCTCCAGCCCAGGCACTTTGAAACCCTTACCTCATCCTCTGCATTATGGTGACAGTCCTTCGCCTCTTCTAGCTGAAAGGTTATGTGCCCTAGTAACTCAGTTCACATTTCATTTCAGCAGAGCAATAAATATGGAAAATTTTAGTAATATAAATAGATGCAAGTATACAAACAAATAAGGTCTGCCTGCAAAATAAGTAATACAGCTATAATATAATGAATGTAAACTCTGCCTATCAATAGTGTACATTGTGTGGTACTCTAATTTCTAATTGAGGACAGATAGTGAAAATAAATTTTGTTAATTAAATTTATGCAACCTAGAAGTGAGTAAGCAATTGTAAGAAATTCACAGTATAATATTCTAAAATGTGTAAATCTCTCATACATAGTGTAAGATAATATAGCATAAATGAATAAATATATTTTGTATGTATTTATATATACAATGATTAGTTCCTGAAAACATGTTGCCTAGGAGACTACTGTTTGTATAATAGTTGCACTAGTGCTGTGTCTAGAGAAACGGTTGGGAATGAAAGGGTTCTGAGGAGAATGTCTAATGCTGATGAGAAGGTATGGACATTGACAACCTATGCTGTTTTTGGATAATATATTTATATAAAAACAAATGTCCTGACTGACTGACTGATCAACACCCAGCCCAAACCAATGGACCGGTAAACATGTAATTCGTGGAGTATATGCCTTCCATGACGTAGGCACCCACTAAGCAGGGATTTTTTTAAATTCAACTTCTAAGGGGGTGAAAAGGGTTAAAATGTTTCCTCCCCCTGTTGAATGTCCTGACTGACTGACTGACTCCTCAATGCCATGCCTAAACTCCTTGACTTAGAAATAAGAAATTTGGGTAGTATAATCCTTCCATAATGTAAGCACCCACTAAGTAGGGATTTTTCAAAATTCGACCCCTTAAGGGGGTGGAAACTGGTCAAATGTTTCCTTTCAACCAAGGTGATTAGGTGACAAAGCAGCATGTCCCAAGTGCTGTGGGACTGTAAGCTCATTGTCTGGGTCAAGTGGTGGCTTCAGAAGAGGGGCTACAGCACAATCCAGTATTTAAATAGGGGAGCCATGGGGTCGTGGCCTAGCGAGCAAGCTGGATAGGCATGTTTCTCTTGAGCTCCTGGCTAGCCCTTATATTATACTTAGTTTTTAGCCACTTTTACGGCTGCCCCTACCTCTCAAGCCACCCTGGTGTACCTACCCTCCTCGCGGCTATCTAGTAATTTATTTTAAGGAATATCATTAATAAAAGTTAGGTAACAGTGTTATCCTCATAACACCACTTATACAACTATAAGATAAGTGAGTGACTGGTGCGGGAACACAACTGTATCTTATTATTGTCAGTTATTCTTATATCTGTGAATAAAAGACGACTATATTGTCCTTTCCTTAAAATCGAATCAGTCAAAGGAGAAATAAGGTTACACTCCTCTTCTCTCAGAGTGGCTTCTAAAATAGTCTCCAAAGTTGGACCGTTGCTCAAGAATGTCCAGTGAAGCAATATTCAGTTATAGTGAGACGACAGCACCATCTAGTGTTTTCTCTTCAAAAGGTGACTTTAAATAATAAATCCAGTCAAATGAGCTCCTTCTGCAGCTCCCAGGCAAAAATATTGTGATGTTTAAACACAAAAATAAAAAATATATGAATTAATAACGTGATATACACAAATATATAGTGTATCCAAGCCAAAGAGCATGTGCCACTTGATGGTCTATTGCACCCTATATCAAACAAGTGCAAATAAGCAAGCAGCATCAACAAAAGTGCAAAAAATGCAAGAAAGTGCTTCACCACAAATATAAAGTGCACAGTGTTCAGTGCAACTCTTTACAATAGGTACCAGTACAGCAA
Source organism: Taudactylus pleione (assembly GCA_031769625.1). NCBI lineage: Eukaryota > Metazoa > Chordata > Amphibia > Anura > Myobatrachidae > Taudactylus > Taudactylus pleione. The sequence continues at coordinate 2,183,994 of JAUIMM010000957.1, forward strand.
CCAAAAAATAAAGTGCATATAGGAATACCAGGGGACTTTCATTGCTTTGTCCTATTATTTGCCATGTCACTCAAATGGATTTGCAGGTATAAAACAGAAATAGGTACCAATGAGTAGTAAAATTAAAGACCACATTTAATTAAAAAGAAAATAGTAACATACATCTAAGAACAGAATGATCAGCTTATCTGTACAAAGGTACTGTTATATATATCTGTGTTAGTGTCCTTAAAAGAGAATTTCCTGAATTATTCAAATACACTCCCTGTATCACAGGTGGCTGCCAATATTCTCCTGGGGGACTTGTTGTATTGTCTCGGGTGGTATTGGATTTCTAGAAAGGGATGAGAAATAGGAGCTCTCTAGTGTAGTATTTTAGAAACGTGAAGTTAACAAAGGTAAGTATTATGCGTACCGCAGTAAATTGCTTCAAAGGCACATCAGGGGGGTCTTTCTATGGAGCCAGTGTGGTATTCCCTCATGGTTTTAATTCCGGTTCTGACGGGCAACTTCATCAGGATACACCTGGAATTTTCTAATGGTCCAGTTGGTCCCCAATAATATTCACCGTGTAATCAGCTGGAAGCTCGATTAATATTACATGTGGATATATGAAAGAAATTGCGCTCTCATAGTGAAGTAACTTACTATGAGTTTAATGCATATTTACAGCACAATATTAAAAGACAAAAACCAAAAACCAAAGCTCTTACATTCAGATGGGTAATTCTGGGAGGAAGTGCGTGTAATAATCGCAAAAACACCTCATCGCGTTTCGTCACCTATGCCCAGTTCACTCTCAACTGCGCTAAGCCTCCCTATTACCGAAGAGGACGTCCTTAATGTTCTCAAGTCTCAGAAACCCTCCAAAGCACCAGGTCGAGATGGTTTACCCTTTTCCTACTACAAAACTTTCCAGGTGTCTCTTATTCCCCACCTCACGGCTACCTTTAACCAAATCGTGGATGGTACATTTTTCCACCCAGATTCCACAAGGGCAAAGATCACAGTCCTGCCCAAACTGGGCAAGGATCCCCAACTGGTCACTAATTACCACCCAGTTTCTTCCCAAAATTCTCGCTATCAGGTTGAATTCTATCCTCCCTTCACTTATTCACCCAGGCCAGGTGGGTTTTGTACCAACTCGTCAGTCACCACATTAATGTAGTCAAACTGCCCTCCCTGCTCCTAGCTCTAGATGCAGAAAAGGCCTTTGACAGGCCCTTTATGCTCGACACACTTCGGCATTTTGGCTTCAAAGGCAATTTTTTACAGGCTGTACGGGCCCTATACCACAACGCTTCTACTTCTGTTCTAGCAGGGGGACTCCTATCAGACTCCTTTAGCATTTCGAGCAGGACTAGACAAGGGTGCCCGTTTTCCCCAATTATTTTCACCTAATTTATCGAACATCTTGCCTGTTGGATCCGGGCTAACCCTGACATATATGGCGTCACCGTTTGGGGTCTCATTATAAAGTTCCCTCTCTGCCGATGACATCCTCCTCACCCTGTTAAACCGCTTAATTTCCCTTATGAACCTTTTTCAAGAATTATCGACCTATGGGCTCTTCTCAGGTTATACTGTAAAGTCAAACACAACACATCTAAGGCGCTGCCTGTACATGGGATCGGTATGAAATACCGCTGGATGTTAGCCCGGCGAATGTTAAAATGACGCCGGCTATCTGAACGGCAGGAACCCAACTAAGGTAAGTTTCTAACTATCCCTAACCATCTCCCCCCTAACCCTCCCTTAGGGGTGCCTAACCCTAACCTACCCCCAAGTGCCTAACCCTAACCTAGCCCCATAAGTGCCTAAACCTAACCCCCCCTCCCCGCAGCCCAAACCTAACCCTCGGGGGGGGTGCTTAACCCTAACTCTCCCCTGCCCTAGCCTAACCCTAACCCTCCTGGGAGGTGCCGTAATTCTAAGTCCCCCCCAGGAACCCCAAACCTAAGCATCCCCCCCTGCGGCTGTCTGCACCCGGCACACCTTTGTTCGGTATGCCGGGCGTCGGGCTCCCGGCGTAGGTATAATGACATTAGTCCCTTGCCAGAGAAGCCAGCGGTCGGCATTTCGACTGCCGGCTTTTTGACTACATCCCCCTTCACATCCTGAAGTCAACTATAGCTCTTTTACAACTAAACTTCCATTTCACTTGGCAGAAAGATTTCTTGAAATACCTTGGTATTCACCGTTTATATAATGCCAACTTCCCCCCTCTTTTTAGGGCCATTGCGGAGGACATATCTAGATGGCACAAATACTATATATCCTGGATAGGACGAATAAATGCAATCAAGATTAATGTCCTTCCTAAATTGCTTTATCTCTTCCAAACCCTTACGGTTGCAGTCCCCACCTTACTTTGTCTGTATGGGGCTCTATGGCCTCAAAATTCAATCTCTTTATGTATCCCTCCCCCCAAACACCCATATGGCATCACCCCTCATTTCTCCCAGGCAAGTCTTCGCGCATGGCCTCAATCTGGACTTCAGCTGGAGTTACCCGCTTTCGACATATTTTAGGTGGGTTCGCTCCTCAATCTTTTGCAGAACTTCTAGAAAGACATTCTATACCCTGCTCCTGCTTCTTTCAATACTTGCAAATACGGAGGCGGCTCCGTCGTGCGCATGCGCGAGACCTGAATAACGACGGTCAAGCCGTCGTTAAGTGTCTCGCACCAAAGGGGGCGTGCTGTTGATGGTGATTGACAGCATGCCCCCTTTGGTGGGCGTGCCATGGGTGTGGCTGCCCAGACGGAGGCGTTCCCATGGGAACGCCTACTGTCTGGGTCCGGCCCCACTGACATTACTAGTGATGTCAGTGGGAGTGCTTTTGGCTCTGATGGAGCCAAAAGCACTCCTGGGCTTGCGGCAGCGAGACCCTACCGCAGGGTCTCGTCGCAAGCCCGATGGTCGACCGATGGTCCATCATTTTGGCCGTTCGCTATAGCTGTGGGTGGTCACCCACAGCTATGCGAGTGGCCAGGAGGCTGCTCCAAAAAGGAGCAGGGACGGCCCTGATTCAGAGCGAGCACTCTGTCAGAGCGTCCAGCTCTGAATCAGGGCCAGTATGTAGTCCTATGAACTTGGCTTCAGAAGGAGGCAACAGGTACATAGTGAAGTTTACAGATGACTACTAAAGCATGGATATCCTTAAAACCTGGGGCCTGATTCAGACCCACTCGCGAGTGGGTCGATGGTCTGCACTGCGCATGCGCACGAAGGAGGGAGCTCCGTCGTGCGCATGCGCGAGACGCGACTAGCGAAGGACTTTCCTTCGCTGGTAGTGTCTGATCAAAGGGGGCGTGCTGTCGATGTTGATTGACAGCACGCCCCCTTTGGTGGGCGTGCCGGGGGTGTGCCTGCCAGACGGAGGCGTTCCCAAGGGAACGCCTACCGTCAGAAGCCGGCCCCACTGACATCACTAGTGATGTCAGTGGGAGTGATTTTGACTCTGATAGAGCCAAAATCACTCCTGGCCTTGCGGTTGAGAAACTCAACCGCAGGCTTCTGCTCGCACTGGCGATGGTCGCGATGGTCAAGACCATTGCGACCATCATCCTGCACGCTCGTATATGCTATGGGTGGTGACCCACAGCTATACGAGCGTCCAGGAGGACGCTCCATATTTATGGAGGTGGGCCCTGATTCAGAGCGAGCGCTCTGGTCAGAGCGACCGGCTCTGAATCAGGGCCCTGGAGTGTAATGGCAGAGTTTAGGAACTTCTGATCTATATTATCGCTGTCAACTTTGTTGTTATACACAGATACATTTTGGAAACACTATTGCCATTAAGGTGATTATTGACTGACTAATAATTAATATAAATTGGAGGCCTGCTATTAATTTTGGATTTTCTCACAAGTTTTCAGATGCACAAAGGGCCCAATTCAGACCCGCTCGCTAGGCAGCGTTCGCACGCAGCCAGCCAATGTTTTGCATTCTGCACATGCATACGCACCGCACTGCGTGTGCGCAAACCAGTGCGAGCATTCAGGAAGCGTTCGCTTGCTGCGCACAGACAGCCTGGCTGATTGAGTGACAGGAGAAGCCATTTGTGGGTGGTGACAGGGACTGGCCGCTAGAAACTGGGGAAGTGGAGGTGCGAACGCAGGCATGCCTGAGCGTCTTAACGCCATTTCAGAGGCGTGCATAATTAAGAGGCAGCGTCATAGTACATGTCACATGGTTGAAAATCACACTGAATTACTCGCAGTGCTTTTGGTATGGTATGGTCAGCCTCAAGTGCTGCTATCGCTTCCGATGGTACTCGAGGTTACCGATGTTTGCATACACTTCCTGGAGATGACATGGGCAAGTGGGCGTCTCAAGACAGGCTGGTGGGCGTCTGCATACGCAGAGCGATTGCACACTAAGACATCGTATACGTGCTAATGCCTCTCCGTGCAAACGCCAGCCTTTGCCAGATTTGCATACGCTAGGTGCGTGCGAACTCATCTTGCGAGCGGGTCTGAATCGAGCCCAAAGTCTCCTTGCAACATCAATTAGGACAGTCCAATTCTTTTCCTGCCCTCATGAATTGGGTAAGTGACTGATGCTTTGAATATTTTGTTGTATTCGATACATGGTTACTTTATTCACTTGCAATGAGCTGTTAAAACTTTTTTCTTCGGAACATCATTTGTTATTTTGGAATACTCACATTTGAATCAAAGACTATTTTCATGCACATTGTGTGGATTTGCTATCTTTTGAATACTTATGCCGGGCATACACTATACAATTCTCTTCCTGATAATTGCACTGTGTGTGTGGGCGACCAAGTATAAAATATCGATAGGTCGGGCATGACGAATTGTCCAGCATGCCTGTCCGATGCAATATTTTGTATGTTAAATGTTAGCCATATCGGGCAGTGTATGCCCAGCCACGGCCAACCAACAGCCATTTCCCCTGTACCTTCACAGGGAAGGAATGGGGAAATGTCTCCTCCCCGAGGGAAGAGCGCAGATATCACGGCCAATACACTGTGAGATATCTCACAGTGTATGCCCGCGATATCTGCATGGTGACTGGCTGTCAAATGAAATATCTTTCGGTCTAACAGGAATTTTATCTGGCTGTGTATGTCCAGCGTTACTAACAAGGAGCTTGACATTATTCAATCAAACTTTTATTACATGCAAATATACATTTTTGTTTTGTTAATTATTTTCACATATGCGCATATGTCCTTCCATAAACAGGCCAAGTTTGGTTATTTATGTTTTATATTATAGTGTAGTTTATATTATATAGTTTACAATTGTATGTATTTAGGCAATTTAGTTGATTAAATTGATATTCTTCGTATTGCGCTCCCTTCTACTGTTTTTAGTTTACTTTCTTGTTTTTGGGATTCAGATCCACAATTTTTAGTGAGGAGCATTTGGATTAAATTCCTATATGTTTCTTAGAAGCGCATGGTCTCTCTTTCTTTTTTATCTGTTAATTGCAGTGATATACTGCCATTAAGTTGTGATGGTGTAAGTGCCTGGCAGTGGGTATGTAGGTGGAGGTCACTTACTTGCCCCCACCATTATGTGGTCCTATGGGTGATGCCATCTTTCTCCCTGGGAGGGCCATGGAGAATCCAATGGGGCCACGGCAATTTGAATTTGGCACAGGGCGTGACCCAATCACAGCTCGCGGATGACCAACCAATTTGAGCAGGGCACGGCAAGCCAATGAGAGTTCACCACGTCACAGCTCTGCGAACTCGGCGTTGTGTCTTATATTGGACACTGCAGAGCAGGGCAGAGTAGGCTGTGGGAAGATCGGCAGCAATAAAGAGCTCCAGTGTCACAGGAAGATGCAGTGCTTAACAGGAGCAAACAGTGGCTCAGCAGCAATGCTATAAGGATGGCAGGAGGCGGAGACGAAGCTGAGGACCAAAGAGGACTGCAGTGGTGGAATGCAAAAGAGCTATATGAAGCTCCCCACTGCAGTCTCTCCTGACTATACTGGTAGGTGGCCCAGGTCAGCAAGAAGTCTCCCCTATTAGTGACCGGGGGCATTAAGCACTTATGGTGATTTGATTAGTTCTCCTCTGTAGACCTGGGTATTAGGCCCAGGTTTTTAGGACTGCACCCCCAATGTAAGCCCCACTAATTTGGGCAATAGACCTGCGCCTCACTACAAATCACCATTGTTTATTGAGTGTGGAGATGTTGTTGAGCTCCCATACTTCTATATTTGCATCCCCTTTTCTCTCGCATGAAGGGCTGACTTGCCCCTTAAGAACTAGAGGTTGGTTGCTTAGAAAGGAAGGAACCTCCACACAGAAGTATACCCCGCTAGGAGCCTAAACTTTAGTATTGTAATTGTGTATTGTTTATTAGAGAAAGAACTGTGGGCCTGATTCAGACCCGCTCGCGAGTGCACAGCGCTCACAAGCGGGTCGATGGTTCCCCACTGCGCATGCGCACGCCAGAGCGGCTTCCGGCGTGCGCATGCATGAGACCCGGCCAGCGACGGGCGCTCTGTCCCTATGAGTCTCGCACCAAAGTGGGGCAGCTGTCGATGGTGATTGACAGCTTGCCCCATTTTGGAAGCGGGCAGGGGGGGTGGCTGGGCAAACAGAGGTGTTCCTGCAGGAATGCCTGCCATTTGCGGGCGGCCCTATTGACATCACTCGTGATGTCAGTAGGTGGACTTTCTGCTCTATTAGAGCAGGAAGTCCACTGGGGCTTGCGACCACGAGACCCTACCATAAGGGTCTCGTCGCAAGCCCGATGGTCGCGATGGTCTTGACCATCGCGACCATCACCTGGCCACTCGCATAAGCTGTGGGTGGTTACCCACTGCTATGCGAGCGGCCAGGAGGCCATCTTTAAAAGAAAAAAAGAGACGCCCTGATTCAGAGCGATCACTCTCAAAGAGCGTCCAGCTCTGAATCAGGCCCACTGTCTCCTGCATTACTGTGAATTATTTGTGTATCAAAATATTGCTTTGTTTATTGTTAGTAAGGTTAGCAATATATAAGGGAAAGGAAAGTTAGTGCACCACACCTTTAGTCAAGTTTTTTGTACTGTTACTGCAGTACATTCGGTTGAGTAGGGGCTCTGTAGATATAGATAATAGTTGGGTGGGCACTCTGTCAGGGCCAGTAAGATGTAGACAGTTGTGTTAGAGGTGTGTTCTCTCTTCTCTTATAGGCTTCCAGGATGAAGGACTTTATATCACACATCGGTGTCCTGGTTTCCTTTATTGCCATCTGTGCCCTCACTGGCTGCCTGTGGCATCCCTGAGACCTGTGGTCACCCATCTGTAAACATAACTGGCATCCCACTCCTAGCGGTTCTTGCTGTTCTACATCATGGGTGCCGCCATCTTGGACAGTATCACATGATCTGCTCTTACCAACCAGTCTCCAGCAACTCCATTGATTCATCCAGCCTATCAGTGCTGACAGTGCCCTATTGAAACAAGGAACTGCTGACAGCTCATTGCCAGCACAACATATCTCAGAGGATCAGTACTCTGGCTCCTGGTTCAATTTCCTGCTCAGTATTTGCTTCACAACATTTAGCACCTGTTCCAGTTTCCTGCACCAGTATTGCATCCCAGCATTCAGTCCTGGTACACTACTGCAGCCTGCCTCAATTAAGCACCCGTCACCTAGTTTTAAAATTCCTGTAGCCTTCTTCTATTGTGCTACAGCACCCAGTTCCAGTACATACAGCAGCCTGCTTCAATTGTGCTCCCAGTACCTATAGTTCAAAAGTTCCTGCAGCCTGCTTCTATTGTGCCATAACACCCAGTTTTAGTTTCTCCAACATACTACTCCAGTTGTGATCCATTGTATTATTGCAGTCTATGCCACATTTACCCATATACAACTACTACTACCATGGGCTATCATAATAACCTACTCCTAGTCTCATTATCTGTTCATTATCATTCTGTTGCATCATTATTTGCTACTACCAATGGTGGGCATTAGAAATAGTACAGTCAGGGAACCCAGCTTCGTTTATACTCCAATACATACAGCTAGCTCCAGGGATCCCAACCCAAATCAACAAACTGTCAGTGAGGTGACAATTTGTGCTGGCCAAACGGCTTCGGCAGAGAAATTGGCCCTCAAGATGGAGTCAGTCCAATATTTGGCTAGCAGACTGGAGAGACAAGAAGTTAATCAAGGCCAATTCATGCACTTCCTACAGGACCTGTCAGCTCGCATGGATTCAATTCAAGTATCTGAGCGCTTGAGGTAACTATGTATTGAAAAAATATGTGGTTAAAAATTGCTCTCTCTGTGGACCAAATGTAACACTGTAGCAGCGATTGACATTATCCCAATATATTGTGGACTAATCTGAGTCTTTTATTGAATTGCTGACTGATACGCATAATACTCATTAATTCAATTTGATTATAATGTAATTTAAATACATTGCTTCCACTGTTCCTGGTTGTCCATCTGAGTATCTGCTTGTAGTGCTGATGCTATTAGACCAATTAATCAGTTTTTTATATATGTTTTATGTAGGAAAATTATTATTAAACATTGCTGAATTTTATTTGGTCCGCAGAGAGTGCAATTTTTAACCATGTCTGGTTGGGTGCGCTATGCTAACTCAGGATCCTACTTAACCATAACTGACTGTTTACCCTTGGTAAGGTCAGTTAAAACGACAGCAATGGTGGGAAAATTGGATTTAAATCTTTTATAATACCCTGTGATTCCTAAGAAAGCTCTCAGCTGCTTCTCATTTAGGAGTCATGGCCAAATTTTGATTGCCTCAATTTTATTAAATTGTGGTTTTATCAAACCTCTAGCTATGTTGTATCCATGGTCCTAACTACCATATGAGGTGTGTAACACCTATGGGGCCCAGAGCTGTGGGGGGTCCATCTTCTTTGCCAAACATACATGTGTTATATAAATCTTTCACTATTGGGTGGTACATAGAGGCCCTTACAAACTTTTGCTATGGGGCCTTCAAATACCTAGTTAGTACTTATGCCCCTGGTTGCATCCAAGATACTTCACCTCTTCCATCTTTAAACTACACTTTTTTGGGTGAGTCCAACACTACTTGTACCCAGGGTAAGTGAGACTGCCAGTCAAGCAGACTATAGATGACTACATCATCGAGATAAGCAGCAGCATGCTGTCTATAAAGCCTTAGAATTTTATCCATCATCCTCTGATAGGTGGAATGACAACATTTTGTATTGGAACTGCCCCTCCGTAGCAGAGAAAGTTGTTTTTTCTTTTGCTTTTTCTGTCAACGGTACTTGCCTCTGGTTAAGCCTAGAGTGGTTAAGTACCATGCTGTTCCTAGCCTTTAGCCTTTCAATAAGTTCATCCACACAAGGCATTGGGCAGGCATCAAAATTAGACACACTATTCAAGTTGCGGAAATCATTACAGAAACGTAAGTTCCTGTCGAGTTTCGGAATGAGTACGTAGTAACTAGACCACTCACTATGTGACTGTTCAATTATATCTAAATGCAACATTTTTTACATTTGTTTAGACACCGATTCCCGTTGGGCTTCTTGTATTCTATAGGGATTTAGGTTAAACTCGACCTCTGGTTCAGTTATACAAGGTATATTGTATACTTGATAATGAGTGCCCATGATGTTTAAAAATAACGAGCTACTGGCTGCTCAATGTCATTTCCTTGTAAGGCAGCCCTAATGGTAGAACGATGTATAGCCATATGTTCTTTAAAACTTCTTGATATCACATATTAAACTCCACAAGGGGATATAATGATATATAATACAAAACTAAGGCCCTCATTCAGACCCGGGACGCAAGTGGCCGTTCGTACTTTCGGCGTACGTAAAAAAATATGTAAATTCAAGCACTCGCTCGTTTTTTCGTACGCAGCCAAACATCCTCCCCAAACTCTACCGACCCCTCCTCTAACTAACGAGCGTGCCAAATAGCAAGCGTACATCCCCGAAGTGGCTTGAAGGGAACGCACGCACAAGTACAAACCGGAAGTGGGACTGTCAGATTCCGATTACCTGCTCCTTTATTCTGCCTACCTCCCTCAATCGTAACATGACAATCAATATATCAATTAGCTTAATTGTTTTTTTGTTTTTTTTCACAATGCAATAAACTTTAATCTTGTCCGTGTTTGTGTTTACCCGCAGAATACGTACGGCTTAAACCTTCGCTTTTATTTGTCAAAATACATGTTAGAGCCAATTAAACAATTGTTTTTTTTGTTTTTAACCACGCATATTTTCCTGGGTTCATTTCTTTATTTAAATTTGCTTACGCATGTCACTGCATCAAGCCTATCCTAACTCTCCAGAGATTTCTGGCCCTGTCGAACACATGACTCATACACTAACCAATAGAATTGGTCCTGTTAATTACCCAAATACATTAGCCAATCAAATTTATTTTCGGGTCTTTATTAAAAATGATTTTTAACAAATACACCATTGCCATCATGAGAGCCTCGGCATTCACCAGGTGCGAGCTGCTGGTGTTAATCGAGGTGATGGATAGGTGGATCACCAGCCAGCCTCCACCCATCACAAATCGCGAGAAGCGTTCCGCATATGCGGAGGTACGTGGCCGCCTGCGTTCCTTCGGCTCACGCTGCCAGATCGGCCAGCTGGAGCGCAAGTGGTCGGACCTGCAACGGCGGACGCCCCGCTTGCTGGCATGCTTTCGAATGCAGATCGCTGAAAGTAAGTTTTTGGGACTGTGGTATTCATGTTTATCTTTGTGGTCCTAACTGCGTGTGCATGTTTTCATGTATGTCCTATTTATTCATTGTACTCATATCTGCATGGTCATGTTTTCATGTATGTCCTATTTATTCATTGTACTCATATCTGCATGGTCATGTTTTCATGTATGTCCTATTTATTCATTGTACTCATATCTGCATGGCCATGTTTTCATGTATGTCCTATTTATTCATTGTACTCATATCTGCATGGCCATGTTTTCATGTATGTCCTATTTATTCATTGTACTCATATCTGCATGGCCATGTTTTCATGTATGTCCTATTTATTCATTGTACTCATATCTGCATGGCCATGTTTTCATGTATGTCCTATTTATTCATTGTACTCATATCTGCATGGCCATGTTTTCAGATTTGTGTTGTCATAAATTAGTGTTTTACTTGGTTTTGGTTGAAACTAACCACAATTTGTTTCACATCTTTTAGGGGCACAGCGAAGACTTCGGCGTCATCGCCATCCAAGATGGCGCTCTCGCCCACTCTCCCCAACCCCAAGCCAACCCTCCACACCCCCAAATTCCAGCCACAGGCAGACAGGAATATGAGTGCAAGCCAGAAGTGGAGAATGTGGGAGGAGGTAGCCGTTGCGGTCAATAGGGTGGGTGATTTTGTCCGTCTAGCCCGGGATGTCAAACGGCGGTAAGTAAAAACTTGACCACCCAAAAAAACTGGGGAAAAGAATGCATGAATAATGGCTACTTTTTCACCAACAGATGGCAAGACTTCAAATATCGCCTGAAACAAAAAATGGCTGACAGGGCTAGGCATGCAAGGGGGACAGGTGGGGGTCCCACCCCTGTGTCATTGGAGTTGAATGATTTAGAAGAGCTGGCACAGGGGTGTGTGCAGGCTGTGGAGGTGTGTGGCGTGTCCAACATGGACACGGACATGCCAGACTTTGCGACTCCTGATGTTGTCCAAGGTAAATATTGTGATGTCACCAACTCTGAAATGTTAATGTGCCAATATGTAGATTCTAATGTGACTCTTTTCTCATTTTACCAACAGAGACACAGGCGGATGAGTCTGCTCCAGAGGGGAGCCTTGGCCGCAGAATTTCTGCAGGCTCTGCAGGGGAGGAACCAGTACATCCGGCTGAGGACCCTGCAGAAGCCAGTCCTGGGCAATCCCCCTCGCAGGCAGTGTCCCTCCTCACAGAACTCAATTTTAAATCGGATTTCCATACGGAGATTCTGCAGAGGATGGACGCCAGTCTGGTACGGGTGGCTGAGGCCCTGGAGCAAAATGCTGCGGCCAACGTGACCATTGGTCAGGCCCTGGCGAAAAATACCAGGGCCAACATCCGCATCGCCAATGCCCTGGAGCAGCTCGTTCGCCAGCACATGGTGGAGCCGACCTCCCTTCCTGCCGGAACATCAGGATCCTCCACCTCTGGCACAACATCAGCCAATCCTCCAAATGTGCCTAGCCCTGTGCCTAGTCCAGAGCCCACAACATCTGCCTCTGGACAGGCCAGCCCGATGACATCCCGGACCCGGTCTGGTGCCCACCCTCCCCCTGCCAAACGGGGGGAAAAATATTGACAGCACTGGCTACTTTTCCCACACTCCTTCTGTGCTTGCCCCATATTCCTTTCTGGCCAAAACTTCCCTCTCCTTTCTTGTGAATTGTTTTTAATTTTTAGCTTTACGTTTCCATAACTTTTATGTTTGCACAATTATTAAAATTTTTTAAATTAACCCTGCAAAAAATGTTTGTGTAAAAAATGTGCATGAAATTGATTTTTTATAGCAATAAATTTGCAAAAAATGTACGACTTTGCATTCTGACATTATTGTAAAAATGGTTCTTTAAGGAACGTTTTACAATTTACATAAGGATGCAAATTCACCAGGCAAAAGCAAAATGGCCCAAAAAACACAAACATGATGTCATTATTGTTACAATAGGCCAAAAACTAAATATTAACCCAAAAATAAACCCCCACAAATGTACGCAAATTGATTGTGTAATCCTGACATTAGCAGCTATGATTTCCACCTGCGTACGGTTTTGTGCTAACCCCATAAACTGATTTCAAAACACATACCAAGCCGGTTTTCAATACAACACTAATTGATTTTCTGACAAGCCGTGATTAATCGATGGAGTGCCGGGACGGAGGAGAAGGCCATCGCCAATGTGGTCGAGTAAGCCAGACCCTAAGCTGTGCGAGCATTTTGAAGGGAAAGAGGATTATCCAGTGACGTATGAGTTTGTACGAACACATTTGACGTTCGCATCTGATAATGTATGTACGCCCAAAAAACGCCTCGCCACGCCTGCGTTTTTCCATCTCCACCCCCGTCAACGCCCCAAAACGCCCTGTTCTGTCAATCACATTTGACATGTCACTTCCTGTACGCTATTTGACGACGAGACAAAAAAAAGCTCGCAATCTGCCGTACGCACATGCGCAGTGTTACACCGACGCATGCGCGGTTACTCAACATCGGAACGCAACGAGCGTACTGCTGTTAACGAACGGCTCTGAATCAGGGTCTAAATGTACAAGTGACAAAATGGCAGATTTATGCTTGAAGGTAGAACCCTTTTGTAAATATCTACCATGGTTTAGTGAATCAACTCCCACTAAGTTTATTACCAAAATTTGTACTATTACTTTGAATCAGGCTATCACATAAGTTCTCTGAGCGGCAGACCAATCAATTAACTTTTTTGGGCATAGGCCTATCCAATTAACAGGCGTGATCTTCCTGCTTGGAATGGGAGAAAGGAGAGACAGTTTCTTAATTTGGATGGTTTCTGCAGTGGATTTATGCCTATTCACAATATACTAGCCTCTAGAGTGCTCATATGATCTATGATATAATCAGCTAAAACTTCAGTCTAGCCCAGGTGTATCCAGCGCTGTAAGGATGTAAGTAAGTCTGTTCCTCCAGTGAGTGAATGGAGTTAGCACTCCACCATCTGCAGCACCTCACTCAAGTATGCCAGCTCACCAACTGTGGCTCAACTCTGAGCCCTACATAACATGACTCCCCCAGGGGTGCCTAGAGGGGGAGCAGGCACTAATTACCCAGGCTTGTTGGAGATGCTTGGCAGTTGGCCGGTTCAGGTCAGGTGTCAAGGGGAACATTATTTCCCTTTGCAGCGCTGCTGAGGACATGTCCCTCTGTGCAGCCGCTGGCACCCAATGAGTGGTTAAATTATTTTTTTAGGGGGCATGGTCATGCCTGCACAGGATTTGGCCACGGTCCTCCCCCCATCCTCAGTACCCTGGAACATGGTAGCTCTCTGTGCACCTAAACACCCCTGAGGGTTAGAGAGTGGACAGAGATGAAAGAGATGTGAGGGTCCCCCTCACATCTCTTTCATCTAGGGAGAGCAGACAGAGATAAGCTAGACAGAATGTCCCCTCCTGTTTTAGCTCTTTGCAGGTTAATGTTGTGATCCAATTTTCTCACACATACAAAGTGGAAAAATATATCTAAGCGAGAAAGTGTGTGTGTGTATGTCCTTTATGCAAGGCCAGAGTTTTCTACCTAGGTTCACCAAATTGGGCAAGATGGTATAGTGTGACCAGGATTATATCTTTGCATAGGTTTGAACTTCATCAGGGCCACACACTGTCACACAATCCCATAAATCCAACACACTCCACTCGATACATTCAAACTGTGGCAGACAGCGTAACAAATCAACAATCTTGGATCCTGGCAAAGCTTAGCATATGGAATTACAAACAGCAGTGGAGATTGTTCTCAGCCACACAGTGCCACTGCGGGTGAGCCCCGTGCTGCCAAGGAAGGGGACTCTAGTCCGGGCATGCCCCCCCTGATGGCAACCCTGCTAGATATAGTTGGTCTGCAGAGTGATTTCAGGGGGTGATTTAGCTGCAGACGCAGTAACAGGGCTCACGCAGTTTCCTGATTATTGGGAATCTGCACAAGTGCCTAACCCATACTGCGCACGTGCAGTACAGGTCTGTGATCCTGCGCGCAGTCCAGCTGCAGACTGTCAGTGATTGACAGTCTGCTGCCATTTCTGGGTGTGAAGCGGGCGGCGACGGATTCTGTTTATCCAAACTGAGGTGTGTGGCCACCTGCCATCTGCGGTGGCTGGCTTGCGTGACCCAATGGTTACTTAACCGGCCGAAGGGATTGCAGATGATCTGATGCTGAATCCTTGGAAGCGGCTTGGCTCAGTAATGCATGTAGGAGGTGTGGCGCCACCTACTGCAATACCATATTACAGTTATCATTGCTGCTAACATGGTAGCAGCTGCTATAGCATATCCATCCGCAGCTGAATTGCCTCCTCTGTTCTGCAGTGATTTCTGAACCTCAAGTAATTTCAGAAGCGATACTGATTTCTGTTCTGTAAGTCAGTCTGCTCCTGATATACCCCATTCCAAACGTTATGAGAATACTCCTGCCTACACTGTCATTTACTCCTAATGTGCATATTTATTAGGGGTGAGCGGGTTCGGATTTCTGAAATCCGAACCCCCCCGAGAACCTCCGATCCGAGGCCGATCCGAGTCAGGCTCGACTTTTCCCGCCTGACTCGGATCTGAAATCGAGGCAAAACGTCATCATCCCGCCTTCCGGGTCTCACGGGTTTTGGACCCTATATAAGGTACCCGCGTTGGCGGCATTTTCTCACTCGGCTGTGGACAGTGAAGAGGGAGGGTGGGAGTTAGGGCTGGCTGGGCTGTGTAGTGTAGTGTTGTAGTGTAGTGTAGTGTAGTGTAGTGCAGTGTAGTGTTGTGCTGTGCTGTGCTGCTGTTGTCCATAGGGGCTGTGTCCACTACTTCAAAGTCCATAGGGGCTGGCTGGATTGTGTTGTGCAGTCAGTTGTCCATAGGGGCTGTGTCCACTCCAAAGTCCTGTGCAGTGACCCAGTCCTAAAGGGGTGCTGTAGTGTTGTCCAGGGGGTGCTCAGTCCGTCAGGGGTGCTCCCCCTAAGTGCAAAAAAAAATAAATATTTTTTCTGTGTTTGTGAATTCTGTGCACTGTGGCTGCACGTGCATCAACAAAGGAGCAGTGCCAAGCGTGCGCCTGTGTCCCATAAGTAAAAGGCCGGCTGGATTGTCCGTTAAAGGGTGCTGTAACCCCCAAAGGGCACTCCAAACAAAATAAAAAAATATATTTTTTTGTATTTGTGAATTGTGTGTGCAGTAGCCGCACGTGCATCAACAAAGTAGTGCCAAGCATGCGCCTGTGTCCCATAAATAAAGGGCCGGCTGGATTGACCGCTAAAGGGTGCTGTAACCCCCAAAGGGCACTCCAAACAAAATAAAAAAAAATATTTTTTTGTGTTTATGAATTGTGTGCGCAGTAGCCGCACGTGCATCAACAAAGTAGTGCCAAGCGTGCGCCTGTGTCCCATAAATAAAGGGCCGGCTGGATTGACCGCTAAAGGGTGCTGTAACCCCCAAAGGGCACTCCAAACAAAATAAAAATTATTTTTTTTTTGTGCTTGTGAATTGTGTGCGCAGTAGCCGCACGTGCATCAACAAAGTAGTGCCAAGCATGCGCCTGTGTCCCATAAATAAATGGCCGGCTGGATTGACCGCTAAAGGGTGCTGTAACCCCCAAAGGGCACTCCAAACAAAATAAAAAAATATATTTTTTCGTATTTGTGAATTGTGTGTGCAGTAGCCGCACGTGCATCAACAAAGTAGTGCCAAGCGTGCGCCTGTGTCCCATAAATAAAGGGCCGGCTGGATTGACCGCTAAAGGGTGCTGTAACCCCCAAAGGGCACTCCAAACAAAATAAAAAAATATATTTTTTTGTGTTTGTGAATTGTGTGCGCAGTAGCCGCACGTGCTTCAACAAAGTAGTGCCAAGCGTGCGCCTGTGTCCCATAAATAAAGGGCCAGCTGGATTGACCGCTAAAGGGTGCTGTAACCCCCAAAGGGCACTCCAAACAAAATAAAAAATTTTTTTTTTTGTGTTTGTGAATTGTGTGCGCAGTAGCCGCACGTGCATCAACAAAGTAGAGCCAAGCGTGCGCCTGTGTCCCATAAATAAAGGGCCAGCTGGATTGACCGCTAAAGGGTGCTGTAACCCCCAAAGGGCACTCCAAACAAAATAAAAAAATATATTTTTTTGTGTTTGTGAATTGTGTGCGCAGTAGCCGCACGTGCATCAACAAAGTAGTGCCAAGCGTGCACCTGTGTCCCATAAATAAAGGGCTGGCTGGCTTGACCGCTAAAGGGTGCTGTAACCCCAAAGGGCACTCCAAACAAAATAAAAAAATATTTTTTTTGTGTTTGTGAATTGTGTGCGCAGTAGCCGCACGTACATCAACAAAGTAGTGCCGAGCGTGTGCCTGTGTCCCATAAATAAAGGGCTGGCTGTATTGACCGCTAAAGGGTGCTGTAACCCCCAAAGGGCACTCCAAACAAAATAAAAAAATATATTTTTTTGTGTTTGTGAATTGTGTGCGCAGTAGCCGCACGTGCATCAACAAAGTAGTGCCAAGCATGCGCCTGTGTCCCATAAATAAAGGGCCGGCTGGATTGATCACTAAAGGGTGCTGTAACCCCCCAAAGGGCACTCCAAACAAAATTAAAAAAAAATTTCTGTGTTTGTGAATTGTGTGCACTGTGGCTGCACGTGCATCAACAAAGGAGCAGCGCCAAGCGTGCGCCTGTGTCCCATTAGTAAAGGGCCGGCTGGCTTGTCCGTTAAAGGGTGCTATAACCCCCAAAGTACACTCCAAACAAAGAAAAAAATATTTTCTGTGTTTGTGAATTGTGTGCACTGTAGCCGCACGTGCATCAACAAAGGAGCAGCGCCAAGCGTGCGCCTGTGTCCCATAAGTAAAGAGCCGGCTGGCTCATTTCGTAAAGGGTGGTGTAACCCACAAAGTGCACTACTCTCCAGCAAAATTAAAAAAATATTTTCTGTGTTTGTGTGCGCCTTAGCCGCACGTATATATCAATATAACATAAATGGAGGACCAAACTTTCTCCGATAAAAATAAAATAGGGAAAGATCAAGAACCACTTCCTCCTAGTGCTGTTGTTGCTGCTGGGAGTTGTTCATCATCCCAGAGAGGAAGTAGGAACACCACTACTTTTACTAAACAATTGACCCTCCAACAGTCCCTAGCTAGGAGGATGAAGTACGACAGCAGTCATCCTGAAGCAAAACGTATAACTGAGGCCTTGACTGCTATGTTGGTGTTAGACGTGCGTCCGGTATCCGCCATTAGTGCAGTGGGATTTAGACAATTGATGGAGGTAGTGTGTCCCCGGTTCCAAATCCCGTCTAGATTCCACCTGCATCCTCAAAGCAGCAGCGACAAGCGTGCGTCTGTCTGTTAAAGGGTGAAGTAACCCTCAAAGTGCGCTCCACAAACAATAAAAAAATAATTCTTTTTTTTTCTCTTTGTGAAATGTCTGGGCTTTAGCCGCACCTGCATCCTTAAAGCAGCAGCGACAAGCGTGCGTCTGTCTGTTAAAGGGTAGTGACACCCTCAAAGTGTGCTCCACAAACAATAAAAAAATTCTTCTTTTTTTTCTGTCTTTGTGAAATGTGTGGGCTGTAGCCGCACCTGCATCCTTAAAGCAGCAGTGACAAGCGTGCGTCTGTCTGTTAAAGAGTGGTGTAACCCTCAAAGTGCGCTCCACAAACAATAAAAAAATTCTTTTTTTTTCTGTCTTTGTGAATTGTCTGGGCTGTAGCCGCACTTGCATCCTCAAAGCAGCAGCGACAAGCGTGCGTCTGTCTGTTAAAGGGTGGTGTAACCCTCAAAGTGCTCCAAAAAATAAAAAACTATTTTTTTTATGTGTTTGTGACTTGTGTGCGATGTAGCTGCACATGCATCAACACAGTAGCAGCGCCTAGCGTGCGCCTGTGTCATAAGTCAAGGGCCGATTTGGACATCTGGTCCGGACTGAAGGACGTGCCAACAATTTCTGACAAGTCTATGATACTGTCCTCAAAGCAGCAGCAACAAGCGTGCGTCTGTCTGTTAATGGGTGGTGTAACCCTCAAAGTGCGCTCCACAAACAATAAAAAAATTCTTCTTTTTTTTCTGTCTTTGTGAAATGTGTGGGCTGTAGCTGCACCTGCATCCTTAAAGCAGCAGCGACAAGCGTGCATCTGTCTTTTAAAGGGTGGTGTAACCCTCAAAGTGCGCTCCACAAACAATAAAAAAATTCTTCTTTTTTTTTCTGTCTTTGTGAAATGTGTGGGCTGTAGCCGCACCTGCATCCTTAAAGCAGCAGCGACAAGCGTGCGTCTGTCTGTTAAAGGGTGGTGTAACCCACAAAGTGCACTCCAACAAAAATAAAATATTCTTTTGTTTCTGTCTTTGTGAATTGTGTGCACTGTAGCTGCACGTGCATCAACAAAAGAGCAGCGCCAAGCGTGCACCTGTGTCCCTTAAGTAAAGAGCCGGCTGGCTCATTTCTTAAAGGGTGGTGTAACCCACAAAGTGCACTAGTCTCCAACAATAATAAAAAATAACTTTCTGTGTTTGTGTGTGCCTTAGCCGCACATATATATCACTATAACATTAATAGAGGACCAAACTTTCTCCGATAAAAATAAAATAGGGAAAGATCAAGAACCACTTCCTCCTAGTGCTGAAGCTGCTGCCACTAGTCATGACATAGACGATAACATGCCGTCAACGTCGTCTGCCAAGGCCGATGCCCAATGTCATAGTAGAGGGCATATACAATCCCAAAAGACAAAGTTCAGGAAAATGACCTTAAAAAAACATTTAAATCATCTGAGGAGAAACATAAATTTGCCAATATGCCATGTACGACACGGAGTGGCAAGGAACGACTAAGGTCTTTCCCTATGTTCATGACAAGTGGTTCAGCTTCACATGACGATGGAAGCCCTCATCCCGCTACAAAAATCAAACGAGTTAAGCTGGCAAAAGCACAGCGAAGAACTGTGCGTTCTAAGAAGATATCACAAATGCCCAAGGAGAGTCCAAATATGGTGGCGGTTGCGATGCCTGACCTTCCCAGCACTGGATGGGAAGAGGTGGCTCTTTCCACCATTTGCACGCCCTCTGCAAGTGCTGAAAGGAGCACCCACAGTCCACTTGCTGATATGCAAATTGAAGATATCACTGTTGAAGTACAACAGGATGAGGATACTGGTGTAGCTGGCGCTGAGGAGGAAGTTGGCGAGGAGGATTCTGATGGTGATGTGGTTTGTTTAAATCAGGCTCCGGGGGAGACAGTTGTTGTCCGTGGGATGAAAAAGCCCATCACGGTCATGCCTGGGCAGAAGACCAAACATTCCACCTCTTTGGTCTGGCAATATTTCTATCCAAATCCGGACAACAACTGTCTTGCCATATGTACCATATGTAAAGGTGAAACAAGTAGGGGTAGGGACGTTAACCACCTAGGAACATCCTCCCTTATACTTCACCTGCAGCGCGTTCATAAAAAGTTACTGTCAAGTTCAGAAACTTTGGCTAAGACCGTAAGCAGTCCAGGGACACCTAAATGCCTTTGTCCTGTTGTATCCAAGTGCCTGCAGACCACACCGTAAACTTCCTCCTCATCAATTTCCTCCTTAGTCAGGATCGGAAATAGTCCTGCAGGCCATGTCACTGGCATGTCTGACTTTCCTATCCTGGATTCCTCTGGAGGATCCTGCATTGCTACGCCTACTGCTGCTGCTATTGCTGCTGGGAGTCGTTCATCATCCCAGAGAGGAAGTAGGTACACCACTACTTTTACTAAACAATTGTCCCTCCAACAGTCCTTAGCGAGGAGGATGAAGTACGACAGCAGTCATCCTGAAGCAAAACGTATAACTGAGGCCTTGACTGCTATGTTGGTGTTAGACATGTGTCCGGTATCCACCATTAGTGCAGCGAGATTTAGACAATTGATGGAGGTAGTGTGTCCCCATTTCCAAATCCCGTCTAGATTCCACTTCATTAGGCAGGCGATACCGAGACTATACAGAAACGGCAGAAAAAGTGTCCTCAGTGTCCTGAAAAATGCGGTTGTACCCAATGTCCACTTAACCACGGACATGTGGACAAGTGGAACAGGGCAGACTAAGGGCTATATGACTGTGACAGCCCACTGGGTTGATGTATCGCCTTACGCAGCAATAACAGCAGCGTCACCAGTAGCAGCATCTCAGAAATGCCAGCTCGTTCCAAGGCAGGCTACGCTGTGTATCACCAGTTTCAGTAAGAGGCACACCGCCGACAACCTCTTAGACAAACTGAGGGAAATTATCGCACAATGGCTTACCCCACTTAGACTCTCCAGGGGATTGGTGATATCTGACAACGCCACTAATATTGTGCGGGCATTACATCTGTGCAAATTCCAGCACGTCCCATGTTTTGCTCACGCAATAAACTTGGTGGTGCAGAATTTTCTGAAAAGTGACAGGGGCATGCAGGAGACGCTTTGGGTGGCCCAAAAATTTTCTGGCCACTTTAACCATTCAGCGACTGCGCAGCAAAGACTGGAGCACCAGCAAAACACTCTTGAACCTGCCCCACCATCACCTGAAGCAAGAGGTTGTGACGTGGTGGACTCAACCCTCTATATGCTTCAGAGGATGGAGGAGCAGCAAAAGGCCATTCAAGCCTATACATCCACCTATGACATAGGCAAAGGAGGGGGTATGCACCTGACTCAAGCGCAGTGGAGAATGATTTCAATGTTGTGCAAGGTTCTCCAGCCCTTCGAACTTGCCACACGTGAAGTTAGTTCAGACACTGCCAGCTTGAGTCAGGTCATTCCCCTCATCAGGCTTTTGCAGAAGCAGCTGGAGAAAGTGAAGGAGGAGCTAAGATGGAGCGATTCCGCTCGGCATGTGGGACTTGTGGATGAAGCCCTTCATTCGTTTTGCCAGGACTCCAGGGTGGTCAATCTGTTGAAATCAGACCATTTTGGCCCTTGTGCTCGATCCTAGGTTTAAAGCCTATGTGGTGTCTCTCTTTCCGGCAGACACAAGCCTGCAGAGGTGCAAAGACCTGCTGGTGAAAACACTGTCAGCTGAAGCCGAACGTGACACGTCAACAGCTCCTTCTTCATTTTCTCCCGCAACTGGGCTGCCAGGAAAAAACAGGTATCCTAAGCAACCCGCAGGCAGTGATGCAGGGCAGGCAGGACCAAGTTTGGACATCTGGTCCGGACTTAAGGACCTGCCAACAATTTCTGACATGTCTACTGTCACTGCATATGATACTGTCACCATTGACAGAATGGTGGAGGATTACATCGGTGACAGCATCCAAGTAGGTATGTCAGACAGTCCGTACCTGTACTGGCAGGAAAAAGAGGCAATTTGGAGGCCCCTGTACAAACTGGCTCTATTTTACCTGAGTTGCCCCCCCCCCCCGCCAGTGTGTACTCCGAAAGAGTGTTTAGTGCAGCCGGGAACCTTGTCAGCGAAAGGCGTAGGAGGTTGCTTCCACAAAATGTGGAGCAGATGATGTTCATAAAAATTAATTATCAACTCTTCCAGGGAGACCAGCCTCCAGAATGTACAGAGGGACCTGTGGTGGTGGATTCCAGCGGGGACGAATTAATACTCTGTGAGGATGAGGATGTACACAACACTGAAGAGGATGAGGAATCGGTGGATGAGGAGGAGGAGGACGACATCTTGCCTCCGTAGAGCCAGTAAGTGCAGGGACAGATTAATTGCCAGCTTGTTTTGTGGGGGCCCAAACGAACCAATCATTTCAGCAACAGTTGTGTGGCAGACCCTGGCGCTGAAATGATTGGTTTGTTAAAGTGTGCATGTCCTGTTTATACAACATAAGGGTGGGTGGGTGGGCCCAAGGACAATTCCATCTTGCACCTCTTTTTTTTTTTGCATTATGTACTGTTTGGGGCCTAGTTTTTCAAACTGCCATCCTGTCTGCCACTGCAGTGTCACTCCTAGATGGGCCACGTGTTTGTGCCGCCCACTCATATTGCTTAGCATAGTCATCCAGCTACCTCGGTGCAACCCTTTGGACATAAAAACACTATTGTGAGGTGTGAGGTGTTCAGAATAGACTGGAAATGAGTGGAAATTAAGGTTATTGAGGTTAATAATAGCATAGGAGCAGAAAAATCCACAAATTCTGTGATTTTAGCTGTTTTTATGCTTTTTTTCAAAAAAATACAGATCCAAAACACAAAACCCAGAACCCAAAACACGGAAGGGTGGTTTTGGCAAAACCAATCCAGATCCAAAACACAAAGAAAGATCCAGATCCAAAACCAAAACACGAAAAGTGGCTGGTGCACACCCCTTAATTTTTTGGAGAAAAGCAATGTTTCTACGCTATTATTAACGTCAATAACATTCATTTCCACTCATTTCCAGTCTATTCTGAACACCTCACAATATTGTTTTTAGGCCAAAAGGTTGCACCGAGGTAGCTGGATGGCTATGCTAAGTGTCACAAGTGGGCGGCACAAATACGTGGCCCATCTAGGAGTGACACTGCAGTGGCAGACAAACTTGGTCCTGCCTGCCCTGCATCACCGCCAGTGGCTTGCTTAGGATATCTAAGTTGTTTCCTGGCAGCCCCATTTGCAGGAGAAAATGAAGAAGGAGCTGTTGACGCTTCAGCTGACAGTGTTTTCACCAGCAGGTCTTTGCACCTCTGCAGGCTTGTGTCCGCCGGAAAGAGAGACACCATGTAGGCTTTAAACCTAGGATCGAGCACGGTGGCCAAAATGTAGTGGTCTCATTTCAACAGATTGATCACCCGCGAATCCTGGGAAAGCGAATGAAGGGCCTCATCCACAAGTCCCACATACCGAGTGGAATCGCTCCATTTTAGCTCCTCCTTCACTTTCTTCAGCTGCTTCTGCAAAAGCCTGATGAGGGGAATGACCTGACTCAAGGTGGCAGTGGCTTAACTGACTTCGTGTTTGGCAAGTTTGAAAGGCTGGAGAACCTTGCACAACATGGAAATCATTCTCCACTGCGCTTGAGTCAGGTGCATACCTCCTCCTTTGCCTATGTCATAGGTGGATGTATAGGCTTGAATGGCCTTTTGCTGCTCCTCCATCCTCTGAAGCATATAGAGGGTTGAGTTCCACTGCGTCACAACCTCTTGATTCAGGTGATGACAGGGCAGGTTCAAGAGTGTTTGCTGGTGCTCCAGTCTTCGGCACACAGTCGCTGAATGGTGAAAGTGGGCAGACATTTTTCGGGCCACCCAAAGCGTCTCCTGCACGCCCTTGTCGTTTTTCAGAAAATTATGCACCACCAAATTTATTGTCTGAGCAAAACATGGAACATGCTGGAATTTGCCCAGATGTAATGTCCGCACAATATTGGTGGTGTTGTCAGATATTATAAATCCCCAGGAGAGTCTAAGTGGGGTAAGCCATTGTGCGATAATTTCCCTCAGTTTGTCTAAGAGGTTGTCGGCGGTGTGCCTCTTACTGAAACCGGTGGTACACAGCATAGCCTGCCTTGGAACAAGCTGGCATTTCTGAGATGCTGCTACTGGTGACACTGCTGTTGTTACTGCGTAAGGCGATACATCTACCCAGTGGGCTGTCACAGTCATATAGTCCTGTTCCACTTGTCCACATGTCCGTGGTTAAGTGGACATTGCGTACAACCGCATTTTTTAGGACACTGAGGTCACTTTTTCTGATGTCTCTGTATATTCTCGGTATCACCTGCCTAGTGAAGTGGAATCTAGATGGGATTTGGAACCGGGGACACACTTCCTCCATCGATTGTCTAAAGCCCACTGCACTAATGGCGGATACCGGACGTACGTCTAACACCAACATAACTGCCAAGGCCTCAGTTATCTGCTTTGCAACAGGATGACTACTGTCGTACTTCATCCTCCTCGCTAAGGACTGTTGGAGGGTCAATTGCTTAGTAAAATAAGTAGTGGTGTTCCAACTTGCTCTCAAGGATGATATACAACTCCCAGCAGCAACAGTAGCAGTGGCAGCAGTAGGCGTAAATGCAGGATCCTCCGAAGGAATCACGGATAGGAGAGGAGTCAGTCATGCTTATCTGTTATTGTTATGTCCAATTGTTAATAAATGCAGTATTACACTATGGAGGTTCTCTTAAGATCTCCATTGGCTTATTGCTAATTAAATACCTTAAACATCCTTACTTAACTTAGCACTTAACTTATCTAATAAATAAAGAGACGGACACCATAACAGCTTGGATAAAAGGTCACAGCTTTTACTTCTGAATGAATTAATTCACCTAACCACGGTGGCCAGGATACGCTGCATACTCAGTTCTAGCTTTCGAGCTGACATAAATGGGAAACGACAAAAACGCTCCCCCTCAAGACGCACTTATGCTTTGAAGGTCTCGCCTCCCTCCTGGACCAGTCTACTCCGAGCGCTTCTGTACAAAAGTGCTCGGGTCCCCTCATACGTGAAGGACAGACTCGTCATGTTACATTGAGGCCCAGCGCCCTCACAACGCTCTCTTGCGCCACAATAAAGCCACTGAGATGCAGTGTTCTCCCGCCAAAGCCAGCCTCAAATTGAGACTGGCCCGCCACCAAGAGAAAAAAACTACTAATCCAAAAAGGCAAGCAACTCCTTAATAAACAAACATAAACCCAAATTATTAAAATGAACCCCGTCTGGACGAAAAAACCTAGCTAAATCCGAACCCCAAAAGCTATGCCTGACTACCAAGCCACCAAAGGACAGGACATGTTTATTCAAAGCTCTGTTAACCTTACGTCTTGCCCTATCCAAAGCCTTGTGGTCCCGTTCACCACGCCATACCAGTCTCGGCACTATTTCAGACCATACAATGCGCACATTCAGCCACAACAAGCGAACCGCATCAACCAACTCTCTCAGCTGAAAAGACAACTCCAAACCTTTCAATTTACAAAGATCATTCCCACCAACATGCAGGGCCAACCAATCAAGTACTCCCCATTTCGCTGCAGACTCCACAAACAAATCTCGCACGGATGCACACAGCAGGCTACGCACACCTATCCAGCGAACATGCCTACCACCCAGCAATAAACTGGCATGTCTAGCCAAACCATGCTGTTCAGCCCAGAAAATATAGGAATGGCCGACAAGTCAAACCTGCTCTTCTCCAAAGTCTTCCACTGTAAGGAAAGAACACTCTAACTGTGAGCCACCGCAACAAAACCAAACTGCACACAACAAAATGTGCATCAAACTCAGCAATCGAACAAGGACATGTAGATGGAGATAGGCTGGCGGGAGTCAGCTCTGGCAGGAAAGTCCTTGGCCCATCCTTTAAGGGCTTTAGAAAGGAGGAACGATTTTGTTGGATCTGGTAAACCCTTTAATTTACTGAAAAGGAAATCCCTGCCAGGGCCGAGGCCATGGAAGCCTTGGAACGACCATGCTGGTAATGCCCCCAAGCCAACCAAGACATCAATTCTGAGGAAGACTTACCCAGCTGGAGGCTTTGCGAACAGAAAGCCTGCCAATCCTGCCACACCGCAGAACCAGCCGCATCAGTGAAGAGCTGCAAAGTAGCATTTGCCACAGGAGCAGAAGGCCAAATGCCTTCCATTAACCACTTGCCTGGCATGGTCGTATCAGATACGACCATACCAGACTGGGCTTTCCCTGACATGGTCGTATCTGATACGACCAGTCAGAAATGCCCTCTGCTCCCTTAGCTCCTACCCCTATGCCTGATCACTGCTGGAAGCAGTGCTTGGGCAGCCCCGTGCCGATGGCCCACTTTACCTGGCGGCTGTAGAGCAGACGGAGCAGCCGCCGGGCACATCACACTGATAGCCCGCGGTGCTCCAGGACAGAGCAGCCGCTGGGCAAATCCTCCCCTCCGCCTACCCACACAGCAGGCTAAAGGTAAAATTCTCCTCCCGCCGCTGTAGAGATTGCGACAGCCCAGCAGCTGAAGAGAATGCTCTGCCGCTGGGCAAATCCTCCCCCGTATGCCACCCACACTTTGAGCCTCTCCCCAGCATCACACCCATACCCGGTGGCTGCAGAGGGAAAGGAGCAGCCGCCGGGCAGATCCTCCTCTCTAGCCGCCGTATAGATAGTGGCAGCTCGGCGGCTGAAGAAACAGCACATCCGCCGGGCAAATCCTCCCTCCTTTGGAACCTGCACCCGGCGGCTGGAGAGGGAATGGAGCAGCCGCCAGGTAAATACACAAGGCTGTCCTCCTCCTTTCCCTCCTCCCTCTCGTACACCAGCAGCTGCTCTAGCCGCTGGATATAGGTCCCGCCGGGCGGCAAGCATAGTGCTGTCCCTCCCACTAACCCTCCCACCAATGTATATACACAGAAGAGCCCTGCCTATATATATATGTATATATATATATATATATATATATATACACACACAGTATATATGTATATATACGATATATATATATATATATACATATTATATGCATATATATATATATATATATGTGTGTAACTGTGTATATATATATATATATATATATATATATATATATATTTATTTTTTTATTTTTTTTTACAAATTTTTTTTATATTTATATTGGTGTTATAGGCAATTGTGTTTTGATTATGGCGGTCCTGTATTGATCAAGATTCGATACAGGGCCTCTGATTAGGGATGGTATACTATACAGTATACTAGGGATGGCCACTGACCATCGATGGTTTACAAACTATCGAAGGTCTATGACCCATAACAATTTGTTGTGCCATTGCTGATGGTCATCGATACTGTACCATTGATGGCAGCCTGAACAGATGTTAAGGAAACATCGGTGGCTGCAGTCTAAAAACAAGTGAAAAATTTTTATCGATGGTTGCCACATCAATAGATAATCATTGATTGTTTGAAACTGCAGTCATCGATGTTTCCTTGACATCGGTTGGGGCTGCCATCGATTGTGCAGCTGTCAATAACCATCACTACAGTATACCATAAATTGAAAAAAAAATTAATAAAATCGTGTTGGATAAGTTTTAAAAACATGTTCTTGACCTAATTCAGTCATAAAAAACCCCAACAATTTTGGAGCGGTTTTGTAAACAAAATTCATCAATTAAGTGGTTAAAACGAACCAGAAAACTGGACCATGTTCGAAGATCCTCCTTAATCTCAGAAGACAAAAAGGAGATCCATACAAACCTCGCTCCCTCCTGTACCTATAAAGAGAAAATCGTCAAGGTAATGCGCAACATCGACATGACCAGTGCCCGCCACTATGCACAAATGTAAAAATGAACTGAACTTCTCAAAACAGGCACAGGAGACTGCACAACCCATGGGCAGACATATATCCACAGAGAAATCGCTGCCGAGCCTAACACCCATATATTGCATTACTTCAGGGTGTAAAGGTAACAATCAAAATGCAGACTAAACATCTGACTTAGCCAGCAAAGCGCTTGGACCAAAACTACGAACTAGACCTAAAGTGTCATCAATGGACTGATATACAACACTGCAAGCCGAATCGGGTATAGCATCATTGACCAAATTACCATGGGGGTAGGATAAATGTTGAATCAGACGAAACTTCCCAGGCGCCTTCTTAGGGACCACCCCCAAAGGCGAGACGCAAAGATTCGGGAAGGGAGGACAAGGGAACGGGCCCTCCATCCTGCCCAGCGAAACCTCCGTGTCCACCTTAGCTCGCAAAGCTTGAGGGAAATCCCGGGTGGAGCGCAAATTGCGGGATGCATTAACTTGGAGCGGGCCGGAAATAGGCAAACTGAAACCAGAAGTAAATCCATCCAAAAGAAAGGCAGCAGCCTCTCTATTAGGATAACGCGCCAACCACTTAGAAAGCTCCGACAAACAAATGGGCGATCTAGCCTTAACGAGCCGTCTTGGAGCCATCGCCCCTATCAGACATTGTGGCTCTGGAGCCGCGATGGCAATCCCTGGCCGGGTGCTCCCCGTTACAAATGCAGCAGGAGTGATGAAAACGACAAGAGGTGCCACGATTGCATCTCGAGTCATTAAAAGCAAAACACTTCCCTCTCGTCACCCCCGACGCACCAGCTCTAGGTAAAGCAACCTTGTGGGGGGGCACAGTGTCCAAGGAGGTGGCCGCTGCTGCGAAACCTCGAGCCAAACCTCAACATCTTTAACACCGAAAGGGACTATGCGACTACCCTCATGCTTGCGCCTGAACTGACAATCATAATCCTTCCACGATGTGCCCCGAGACCGAGCGAACATATCATGCACCAACTAAATGTACCTGATAACATTCTGATGTGCCTCCGGCCGCATCTCTAAATAACAAGCCACAAAAATAAGCATCCCTTTGAGCCAGGAATTGTAACCGCAGAACACATCTTCCCCGAGCCCTCCCGGCTTTTTAGCTTGAGCTAAGCCCTTCTTCATATCATCCATGAGGTTGAAAAAATCAACGAACTTACCCATGCGGAACCTTTCGCTAACACTTTTGCGCAAACCCCGCAGGACAGCAGTATTAGCGCAATGTACAAAATCAGCTTTTACTCTTGCCCTGAGCCTTTTTAGCTAAACGCCGCGCAACCAATCTAGCAATCTTGCGCGGGCGCCCCAGGGAACTAGATGAATGAGAGGATGAGGCAGAAAAGGGGACGAACATGAAGACATATCATACTCACCACCACCCTGACGAGGAACCGAATCCCCGGAGCTTCACGTGGAGGGTCCACCAGAGCGATTTCCGGGTCCACCTCGACGCGCACAGTAGCAGGAACCACGCCCCCCAGACAAACGGAATGTTCGGATCATCCAATAAATCTGAAACTGGAACAGACGCGTGAGGATCCAAAATAGCAACCGGACGATCAGCGGACAGAGGGGGAGAAGGGGAAGGAGGGGAGGTGGAAGGGGGAGCGGGGACAGGAGGAGGGTGATGGAAAACAATGGGGGAAGAAACAGAGGAAGCAGGAAAAGGGGGTGCAGAAACAGCAGCAGAAAGAATTGGGAGAGCGAAAAATGCAGTAGAAACAGGGGGGGCAGCCACCGGAGGTGCAGCCGCAGGTGGAGCATGGGAAAAAAAGGGGGTGGAAGGATGATGTATGAAAGGAGCGGAAAGGGGCAGGAGAGCCAGGGAAAAGAGGAAAACTGCCAATTGGGTAACCATGAGGCAAGGAGGAGGACAGGAAGGAAGGATATGGGGAAGAAGGCGGGGCAGATGAAACGGCAGAAAAGATAGGGGGAGCGAAGCCAGAGCTTCAAGAATGCTGGAGCCAGGTGGAAAAGGGGGCGGGGGACGGGTGATGTGGATTGTAAAGGGAACTGGCAGGCAAGGAACCTGCCAGCAATGGGACATGCTGCTGGGGGTGGGAACTATACATGGTTGTGTGGGCCATGGTGGTGGTAAGAAGGGATGTCCTGGCTGCCTGCGGGGGTCCAAAACTGAATTGGGGCAACCAGGGAGACTGGGTCCCACCACTGAAGTGGGACCCAAAATGGCTGCCAAAGGTAAAATGGCTGCCGGGCCCACCACGTGAGCAGGGCCGGGGGGCCGCGCTGTTGCCGGCAGTAAGGCTCCAGTAGGAGTGGGGGAACTTCCAGGGGAACTGGCAGGGGAGACGGAGACCAAAAGGGCGGGGCTAGTAGCGGCTGCTTCCTGGCTAGAGGCAGAGCCGCGGACACAGCAGGAGGCACAGGAGCGCTCGCTGAAGGAAACAAGCTGGGGGAACCAGGAGGGCAGGTAAGAGGAGCAGGACACAGGGCAGAGGGTGCGGTAGGCCTGGGGAGTGGAGAGAGCGGGCGCAAGGGGGAACTGGCAGGCGCACTGCAAACTCAGCCAAGTGCTGGGGAGAGGGGGAATTTCTCTTGGGACAGGGCATGATAAGAGGAGGAATGAAATGGCAGGAATGAAGGGTTAGAAGGGGATGAAATGAACAGAATGAAGGGATAAAAGGAACAAGTTGAAGGTATAAGTGGGAAAGAATGTAGAGAATGAAAGAATAAGATATAAATGAAGCACAGAGAAGGAGAAAACAATGCAACACAGGGTGATACTCAGCTATTGTCCAGAATCACCAAAGAGGCAGATCACATGCACTTCACCTCTTTTATACCCCCAATCACAGGTACGCCCACAATTGCAAGCATTGGTCAGCTATCAACCACCTGACCCCTAAAACCACTTAATCTGCATAGTAACAAGGCTGTCAAGACAGCCAATCAGCAAAACCCCAGGATTCTTATTTCACTAATGTTTAGGCAACCTTCGTTTTCTATTCTCTAAAATACTTTTCTATATATCGGATGGATGTATGGAATGAAGGAATAAGAGAGGGGACCTTATCAGGACAGAAACTACTTAAATACATGCCTATCTGTCTACTTTAATTGTAGACCAATACATTTGGTAGGGGAGCCATTTGCACATGTACAAAATTATGATCCATGATTACTGTATTATGCTATGAAAATATTTATCTCTTTTTGTTTGAGTGATATCATTGACTGACACTCACGAATTGGGTAACTTGGAGGAAACCAATTGCATTAGCACCGAGGGACTGTATTGGTTATACAGAATCTTTTTCATTATGCCAGTGACATGACCTGCAGGACTACTTCTGATCCTGACTGAGGAGGAAATTGATGAGGAGGGAGTTGACGGTGTGGTTTACAGGCGCTTGGATACAACAGGACAAAGGGATTTAGGTGTCCATGGACTGCTTATGGTCTTAGCCACAGTTTCTGAACTTGGCAGTAACTTTTTATGAACACGCTGCAGGTGACGTATAAGGGAGGATGTTCCTAGGTGGTTTATGTCCTTACCCCTACTTATTACACCTTTACATATGCTACATATAGCAAGACAGTAGTTGTATTTATTTGGACTGAAATATTTCCAGACCAAAGAGGTGGAATGTTTGGTCTTCTGCCCAGGCATGACTGTGATGGGCTTTTTCATCCCACGGACAACCACTGTCTCCCCCGGTGCCTGATTTAAACAGACCACCTCACCATCAGAATCCTCTTCGTCAACTTCCTCCTCAGCGCCAGCTACACCAGTATCCTCATCCTGTTGTACTTCAACAGTGACATCTTCAATTTGAATATCAGCAAGTGGACTGTGGGTGCTCCTTCGGGGCACTTGCAAAGGGCGTGCAAATGGTGGAAAGAGCCACCTCTTCCCGTCCAGTGTTGGGAAGGTCAGGCATCGCAACTGCTACCACACTTGGACTCTCCTTGGGGATTTGTGATATCTTCTTAGAATTAGAACGCGCAGTTCTTTGCTGTGCTTTTGCAAGCTTAACTTGTTTCCTTTTTTCTAGCGGGAGGAGGAGAGCTTCCATCATCATGTGAAGCTGAACCACTATTCATGAACATAGCCGTTCCTTGCCACTTCATGTCGTAAATGGCATATTGGCAAGTTTATGTTTCTCCTCAGATGATTTAAATACATTTTTTAGGGTCATTTTACAGAACTTTGGCTTTTTGGATTTTACATGCCCTCTACTATGACATTGGGTATCGTCCTTGGCAGACAACGTTGATGGCATTTCATCGTCTATGTCATGACTAGTGGCAGCAGTTTCAGCACTAGGAGGAAGTGGTTCTTGATCTTCCCCTGTTTTATCCTCCATTAATTTTATGGAGTGAATAACCCCTGTACATTTTTTTTTTGAAGGGCAGCGTATCCCTTCACCACACAGGACAGCACCTGTAAAAATAAATTTTATTTTTGGTCAGCGTAGCCTGGCACCACACAGAACAGCACCTGTAAAAATTATTTGTATTTTTGGGCAGCGTATCCGTGCACCACACAGGACAGCCCCTGTGAAAATTATTTGTATTTTTGGGCAGCAGCCCCTAGATAGGAGCACAGCACCCCTACGCATCTACCTACGCTGATGACAGGTGTGGCTGGCTAACACGGCATGCAAACAGAAAATACTTTTTTATTTGTTTTAACACTGGTGGTAGGTGAAGAGAGCCCCCCTGAAGGACAAGCACACCCTGAACACAGCACTACAGCCAGCCAGCCCCTATGGACAGGACAACAGCCAGCCCCTATATGGACAACAGTAGCCAGCCAGCCCCTATGTACAGTCAGGTCCATAAATATTGGGACATTGACAGAATTTTCATATTTTGGCCTCTATTCACCACCACAATGGCTTTGAAATGAAACAAACAAGATGTGCTTTAACTGCAGACTTTCAGATTTAATTTGAGGGTAATTACATCCAAATCAGGTGAACGGTGTAGGAATTACTAATTTCTGTGCATCTACACAGAACTATGACACGCACTGGGTCAGAGGTAGCACTCCAGCAGGCTCCTGGTCCTTGTGCTCAAAGTGTATAACAGAGAGGAGACAGTGGCCTGATTCAGAGATGTATGCAATGCAGATATTTAAGCAGATAGAGTATGCCTGTAAGCCGCACTGCGCACGCACAGCAATTGTTTTGCTATTGCGCACGCACAGATTATTCTTCGCAAAGTGATTGACAGGTAGTCAGCATTTGGGGGAGGAAACGGGGGATGGCTAAGCAAACACAGGCGTGTCTAACCGTTTAAATGCCATTCCATGGCCATGCATAAATTAGCTATTGCAACCTCCTTCGCTGCATGAGAGCTCTCTGCATGTCCCGAGATGCTGTGTTTGAAGCAGGTCAGACTTGCCGCATCTGCATCGATGTTACCGATGTTTACGCTGGCGCATGACGTCTGACAGATATGAGAAGGCAGCAGTGGGCATCCCTATGCTTGGGTGAGCTTTGGAAAGATTAGCATATTTTTGCAGCTGTATTCCTTGCAAAATTGCAACGACTGCATTAGCATACATCTCTGAATTAAGCCCTTAGCCAGAGCGCACTACTCTCCAACACAAAATACATGGAAATCATGGATGCTGGAGTGATTGGAGGTGATCACAGCAGAAGTGAGGTGGCAGTCAGTAGAGGGATATAGGGGGTGGAGGTAGTGTGGACAGAAACCTGGTTAAAAATGTACAGTAGAAGTAAATTAAAAGTGAGGATGATGAGTTTAAACTGTATTTTATGGTGGCTGGGTAGTCAGTGAAGCAATTATCAGGGGAGTGGCCAAAACATAATAACTAGAGAGGTAAATGAGACAGGCCGCTGCATTCATGATAGATTGCAATGGGAAAAGATGAGTGGGAGGAAGGCCGGCAAGAAGAAGATTTCAGTCTTCTTGGTGGGCAATGATAAGTGCATGAATGAGAGTTTTGGTGGCATCCATGGTGAGGAACGGCCTGATTCTAGAGTTACAGTATTACAAAGGTGGAAGCAGCAACATTTTGAAATAGATTTAATGTGTGGAGTTAAGTTTGAGGGATACAGGTGATTGTGGGTCTGTCAACAGATAGGGAGCATGGGGGATGTGAGGAGTCCTGGATGGAGGGGTTTGGGTTTACAAATATTATATTTGACGAAGCATTGGGACATCCAGAAGGAGATGACTGCAACGCAGAGGTACAAGAGAGAGAATGGAGGAAGAGAGGTCTGGTGAGGTGATGTGCAGTAAATTTGGATGCCATCAACATATAGACATCAGTGGAAGCCAATGGAGTTGATGATATTTCCAAAGGAGGAGATATAAAGTGACAAGAGAAGAGGGGCCTAAAAACAGACCCTTGAGGAATATACCAGGTAGAGGGAGGCTGGGTAGTCAGAAGAGGAGAGCAAGAAAAAGCTTTTAGCAAGGTATGAAGATAAATAGAAAAGGGCAAAGTTGTGGAGACCAAAGTACTTTCCGAAAGAGAACGGGGTGGTCCATTTTATCTAAGGCTGCAGATAAGTCCAAGAGGACGAGTATAGAGAACTGATCCTTGGATTTTACATTAGTGACCTTAGTGAGGGGAATTACTGAGGAAGGAGGATATCATGGTGAGGTAGCTATAGGGGTTTTGAAGATGGTTGTGATGAGAGCATGCTTCAAGGAGTAGGGGACAGCACCAGATGAGAGGGACAAACTGTAGAGGTGAGTGGTGGAAGCAGGCAATAGCATCCCCAATAACAGAGACGAAGGAGGACAGTGTAGACAGACAGTTGGAATTAGGAGAAGATGGAACAGGAGAAGACTGATGGAAAGAGATATCCTGGAATAGGTGGCAAAGTCAAGGGCACTAAGAGAGGAAGGTAAGGGAGAGAAGAGTATTGAGGTTTGCAAAGAGGTGGTGGGGATTGGAAGACTGGAGGTGGAGCAGCAATGATGATTACTATTTATTTATTGTTTATTACCAGTTACTTATATAGCGCATATATATTCTGCAGCGCCTAACAGAGAATACTTGGCAACACACACACTACAGGAAGAATATACAATCTCCACACAGTTAACCCACAAACACATTGCTGTGAGTAATGCTAGCCTTTACACCAACTGTGTGATTCACCACCCACTTTAACAGGAAGGCGCCGGCATGTGGGAGACTTGCCCATTTTCCAGGGGGCTGGTATACTCGCCCCCAAATGTGTGAGTCTCCCGGAAATTCTGGGAGACTGGGTAAGTATATAGCAGTGATTTTTCAGCAGTTTTGAGTTGGTATTTAAAGCAGTGATTTTTTTTTTTAAAAGGCAATATATTGTATTGCATGATATGCCCTTAATAAAATTGCCACTATTAATCATGCAGCAAAATCACAGAAAATCGTTAGTTTGTAAAACCACAGTTTAGTAAATATATCACGAAACGCATAGCTTTATATTGTGAAGAGCAGCTGATCAAATTTTCAGGTGCAATCTGCTGAGTTTTGGGAAAGACAGCTGGCCTGTGCCCCGTAGCTGCATTACTTGAGGATACTTCAATTCTCCAGTTTTTATTATATATATATATTTATTTTCATTTAAAGG
Organism: Taudactylus pleione; assembly: GCA_031769625.1. NCBI lineage: Eukaryota > Metazoa > Chordata > Amphibia > Anura > Myobatrachidae > Taudactylus > Taudactylus pleione. The sequence goes on from JAUIMM010000957.1 coordinate 2,219,459, forward strand.
TTTTGGGTAGCCTAAATTTGGGAGCTTTTCAATAATGGTATTACTATGAACTGCATTGAAATGTAATTACTAAATAATTCCAGCAGATGTCACTAAAAACTTTAATTCAAATTGCCAAGTTACTATTTCATATTTTAGAGAAAGAAAAACATAATTTTGCTTGAATCTATACAGTATGGTATTTATTCTGTTTATGACATTAAGGAGTCACAAATAGTAATGGTAATCGTAATTGAAAAATTGCAAACTTTCTTCTAAGATTTTTATAAAATATCAATGATATTTACTAGAATAAATATATCATATTAATTAAAATGATAAAACTCTATCATAATTACTCATAGGTAGCAACCTGTTTCTGAAATTCAAATCTATGGCTCCCCAACTTGTGAAATAAAGCCAGCACACTCATGTGAAGCTTGCCATAAAATTCATCCCATACTGTTCCTATTAGGTCCCAAAAACACATACAGTGTATAAAGCTTTTTCTATTTGTCTTGTAAATTTGGGTTCATAAGGAGTTTAAATTGTGTCAAAATAAGCAATATCAGTTAAAGAATTTGGGTGGAAATTAAGGGGACTGTTTTGGAAAGGGAACAACACCAGGAAGCCCTATGCATATCTTCCAGCAAGTATTGAACAGTCTAGGTTTGCCCTACTACATAAACTAATAAGTCTGTCCTGACAATGGTAAGTACGTTTCCAGAGGCGTCATATAAAGCAGACCACTATCCGCTGGAGATCGTGTTAGGTTGAGAATGGATAACCTGAGAAGACACTATGCATCAGGGTGATTGAATGTTGTTTGGGATTGCTCTGGCTTAGATGGCTATGCTTAGAACCATACTTACTTACTCTACCAGAAGTTGCTGAAGACTCCTGATTTTTCGGGTAGTCCCCCGCACACCTGGAAGAGTGGGTGGATCTCCCGCATCTGAGCACTCCCTAGTAAAGTGGGCAGCATGGGGAGAAAATTACCAGGAATTGCAAGTCCATAGAGAAGTGGCGGCTGCATAGTTTGCACAGTTACATCTGCGTCTTTATGCTAATGCCATATCTGATTATCAAACTACTGAAGATTCCAATTGCAGCGTTTTAAGACAGTGGATTTAGGGCCTGATTCATAGTTAGGAATAGAGTAACAAAGAGCGAGTAACTGAGCATCTTGGTAAGACCATGCTGCACTGCAGGTGGGGCAGGTATAAAATGTGAACAGAGTTAGATTTGGGAGGGAGGTATCCAAACTGACATCTAAATTGCAGTGTAAAAATAAAGCTGTCCAGCATTTGTGGTCTACATGAAAAAACATCCAGTATTAACCCCACATGCAAAAACAATGTATGTCTTTGCACCCCTTGCAATGCACCATGGTTCGTCCAGGTGCAGAGTTACCTGCTATATCTTACACTAATTCCAACTCTGAATCAGGCCCTTAGATTGTAAGCCCTTATGAGCAGGGCTCTCTTCACATACTGTATATACTTTTTCCTTCCCTCACTTAAACCATCATCTCCCCACTGCCAACAATTGCACCCTACCTTTGCCATGGGGGGGTTGAGCTATAGGTGACCAGGGGGGTGGGATCACAAATAACTGCATCTGTGATTCTGGCTGCAGGATGCCATTCCAGGTGCCCCGCTAGCCAGATACAGGAACTGTGGATGGTCGATAATGCTGCCAACAGAGCGCTATGCTTTGTGCGGCGGCACCGGTCGCTCATAGCTAGTTACGGCCCTGCTGTTTATGTACTTTGTAAGGTGCTGTGGACCCTTGTGGCACCATATAAATAAAGGATAATAATAATAATAATTTCCATCACTGTGCGTATTTAGACACGCCATCAGTACACCATTGGTCGCACTGTCCAAGCTTGCACCAGCTATAGCAGGTGCAGTTTCTCTGTTTGCGTATGGCCTCCTGTGTGGGTGGCTGTTCATCTTTGAATGCAGTCGCTTTCAGTGACACGCCTGCATTGGCTTTGCCACTGAAATGGAACATCTTTGATTGTCTTTCTCCAGCTAGATGCCAATAATAGGAAGACTAATGGTTGGCTACTTACTCTGGTATGTACTAAGCTAACACCCCTGTTACGTTCTTGCAGGGGCATATCTACCCATTGGCCAGGTTGGCACTTGCCAGGGGTGCCGGCCAAAGCCGGGGCGCAGTCCAGCTTTGCCACCAGCAAACTATGGGTGGACTACCCCAGGGGCTTGAACTAGCCACGCTAGTCCCCCAGGCCCCACAAGTGTAGGGCAGACTGCAGTGAGAGCGGTTTGCCCTACACAGTAACAAACACACAGCCGCCAGCTGTGTTGTTATAGCAGCCAGCCAATGAGAGTCAGACAGATTCTCATTGGCTGCTGCGTCCACGGCGGGTGCCGGCTGTAGTTCACTCATGGGCTCCACCTTCTGGCTCCCCTCCCCACAGCAGGTGTTGGGCGAGAGCGGGCCTGGAGGAGTGGACAGCGGCAGTCGTCGGCAGGAGCGGGGATCAGGTAAGTTGCTTTTTTTTCTGTGTGTGTGTGTTTTTTTTTCTGGCACAGCACAGGGGGGGAGTGGGGCACTGTATAGGGGTGGCCGCTACTGGGGGCATGTTATGGGGGGATGGATGCTACTGGGGGCACTGTATTGTGGGGGCCACTACTGGGGGCACATTATGGGGGGGATGGCCGCTACTGGGAGCACTGTATAGTGGGGACTACTACTGGGGGCACTGCATAGGGTGGTCTATTACTACTGGGGACACTGCATAGAGGGGACTACTACTGGGGGCACTGCATAGGGGGGACTTCTACTGGGGGCACTTCCTGAAATTATGGGGGGGGGCAGTCCATTACCTTGCCAGGGGCACTCGGATCCCTAGATACACCCCTGCGTTCTTGTTTAAATGACAGTGTGTTGGAAAACTGAGGCACATTTGCGGAACTGCAATAATTGTGCAATAGCGTAGCAGTAGTTCTCTACATTTGTGGAATTACTGTAAACAACTTGAGGATTGAATCAGTTGAACATGTTTCTCTGTATATTTTTTTATAACTCAGCCAGTAAAAAAGTTATGAATGGTCGGTTGGGAAATCATAATAAGTTCAGCTGTAAACAGAGGGCTATAAAAAGAATGTCATAAAATCAGTGTACAGAATGATACAAAATCTAAAAAAGATAAACTAAGGGCCTGATTCAGAGTCGGACACTCTGAAAGAGCACTCGCTCTGAATTAGGGCGTTTTTTTTTTTTTTTGGAGTGGCCTCCTGGCCGCTCGCATAGCTGTGGGTGACCACCCACAGCTATAGCGAGCGGCCAGGTTGATGGTCGCGATGGTCAAGACCATCGTGACCATCGGGCTTGTGATGAGACCCTTGTGGTAGAGTCTTGTGGCCGCAAGCCCCAGAGAGCTTCTGGCTCTAATAGAGCTGGAAGCTCACCACTGACATCACTGGTCAGTGGGGCCAGTGATGTCAGTGGGGCCGCCCCAAAACGGCAAGCGTTCCTTTGGGAACGCCTCAGTTTGGCCGGCCACCCCCCTGGCCCGCCCCCACCAAAAGGAGCGAGCTGTAACTCACCATCGACAGCTCGCCCCCTTGGTGCGAGACCCGGAGCGACGGAGCACCCGTCGCTAGCCAGGTCTCGTGCATGTGCACGACGGAGCCGGCTCCATCGTGCACATGCCCAGTGGGCAAACATCGACCCGGTTGCGAGCGCTCAGCGCTTGTGACCAGGTCTGAATCAGGACCTAAGTACAGGTTGAGTCTCCCATATCCGAAATGCTCGGGACCAGGAGCATTTCGGAATTTGGATTATTTCTGTTTTCGGAATACCTGGGGGGGGCTGCGGGTGTCACGGGAGGCCCGGCAGGTGTCACGGGAGGCCCAGCGTGTGCTGCGGGTGGGTCCTGAAGGTGTCGCGCTGGTGCTGTGGGTGTTACGGTGGTCTGGCGGGTCCTCCGGCAGGTGATGCAGGTGTCATGAGGGGTCCAGCGAGTGAAGCGGAAGGGTCCGGCAGGTGAGGCGAAAGGGTCCGGCGGGTGCTGCGGATGCCATGAGGTGTCCGACGGGTGACGCAGAAGGGTCCAGCGGCTGCCGCTGGGGGTCCGGTGGGTGCTGCGGGGGGTGGCCTGGCGTGTGGACCACGCCCATGCCACTAGTCATTGGCCACTGATACTAGTGACGTTATGACGTCTGTTTTTTTGAATATTTCGGTTTTTAGAATAACGGATATGGGATACTCAACCTGTAGTCTACTGTGATTAAAGAATGTAGAATAATAAGAGATGTTACAGGGATCAGCAGTCACAAAGGGGCCCATTTATTAATGATCTGGGTTTTATGTTTTAGGGGATTTCCTGCAAAATTGGTTTAATAAATATGCCCCTAAGAGAGGTAGGAACATTACAGGGAACAGTTACATGGGGAGAAAGGTTGATTTATATGGAGCACTTAACAAGAGAGACAGGAGTGGTTGTATGGAGATTTAATAGGTGTTGTGGTTCCAGTTATATGAAGAGACAGCATGAGTAAGGCATAGCGCACAACACCAAATCAATTTATCCACTCTGATTGACATTGTGCTATTAAAACATCTGTAAAGCGCTGCGGAATATGTGTGCGCTATATAAATAACTGGTAATAAATATTAAATAAATAAAACACAAACCATTAAGCTCCAAAATGAATAGCGATATGAAAGCACTTGATGAGAAGTTATATATTTCAGTTGGGCACTTGCTAAATATACCAACAAGGAAAAAATAACCAAATAAGCTAACTTTTTTATGCTGAATCACTAATAAACTCACTAACCTGTATTATCGTGTTACCATATAATACCTTCTTAAATACAATGTAACTTATCTTCTAAAATAAAGACACAGATAACAGTGTTGGTGTTTAAATATTTTGTCAAATTTATTTTTGACAAGTCATTAAATTTTTAGACTATAAGTTAATACTAATAATGGTGACGGCACGAAAGAACGCACAGAACAATAACAACCAAACAGCTCCATACAAACACACACACACACACACACACACACACACACACACACACACACACACACACACACACACACACACACAAGCCAAGCATTGGTGATCAACTCTCCTTTAACTTCAACCACCAGTCCAGGTGGTATAGCCATTTCCCGACCAGGACAATTGGATGTCGCCTTACTCCACTTCAATGAGAGCGCACCCACTAAGCCTACCTATTAACATAAACTAACTCCAAGTGTCGTTCTTTCCCGCAAACACAAACACCATCAGATAGTCAAATAAACAAAAAAGAGGGAGGGAGGGTGGGAAAAACTGTAACAAAGAGGCAGATTTGCATACATCACTCCATTAAATACTCTTAGACCACTCCCCATGAAACATTCATTGGCTGCATAAGACCAGCTAAATTTAAAGGGGCAATATCCAACACGTTATTAAACTGGCAACACTGAAAACACCCGTGGTTTAATGTCCCTTAGGCTTAAATTGACAGCCTTCGGTCTTACTTCATTTTGCTGAAACCATTTTTTTGTATTAAACAATCACTCTCAAACGTATTTATTAAACCACCGGATTAGCTCATTTTCTGTCAATTTGCTGCTATTTTGAATGGTCTTCTGATTCCTTTTTAAGTAATGAATTTCAATAATTGTTTATACATTTTTAAGTTTTTTTATTATTTTTTTATAGAAAATATATATTTTAATACAGACACAGAACATCCATGCCTTTATTATATTTATTGTGTTAGGTATATGGACAGGCAGCTATATTTATAAGGAATAGTTACGGTTAGAAAGTAGTGAAATTTTTTCAAAATATGTGACTTCTTCAGACTTTGGACAGGGATTTCTCACATTTCTCTAGTGGAATTGACCTAAAGTGCTCCATGCAGAATATCCCCTATCTGTTTTGGAATACCCAAAATTCAAACCATAGCTGAGATCAGGATGAATGAATAAGTATAATTTACACTATCCTTTGCCGAGATTTACATATGAACTATAAATTCCTGGGAATGTCAAATATAAAAATTTACAGAGGCTCATTTAGACAGACAGAATTTGTGTCTAGATGACATGCGAAATATGAGCAATTAAAAAATGTGCAAGTCTGCCAAGGAGTTAAAGCGGGAAAAACTAGGAAAGGTTGCCAGTGATCTGTGTGATAATCCTAACTCAGATGATGTAGATAAAACTATGGGGACAATAGGGTTAGCTGTGCAACAGCATGTATATTCCATTATCCACATGAAAACATGAGCACATTGAATATGGGTGGCTTTACAGATGTCTTATGAAGGCTATGGTTTAATGAGAACAATCAACCTAAGGCATACTTTATATTATTATTATCCTTTATTTATATAGCATCACAAGGGGTCCGCAGCACCTTACATTTTTTTTGTCTAATATTTGCCTGTATGTGTGTGCGTGTTAGGCTTAGCTGCACATATACAGCAAGTCAGCAACGCAACCTAGTGCTGCCCGACTCCAGTCGTAATCAATCTGTGCTCTGGGCCCAAGTTCTGGACGCGAAAAAATTCAAAATAAAGTGTCTTTTTTGTCTAATATTTTTCCGTGTGTGCGTGCGTGTTAGGCTTAGCTGCACAAGATACAGCAAGTCAGCAATGCAACCTAGTGCTGCCCGACTCCATTCGTCAACAATCTGTGCTCTGGGCCCAAGATCTGGCCGCAAAATTTTTTTTCAAAAAGTGTCTTTTTTTTGTCTAATATTTGTCTGTATGTGTGTGCGTGTTAGGCTTAGCAGCACAAGATACAGCAAGTCAGCAACACAACCTAGTGCTGCCCGCCTCCTGTCATCATCAATCTGTGCTCTGGGCCCAAGTTCGCGACGCGAAAAATATAAAAAAAAGTATTTTTTTGTCTAATATTTTTCTGTGTGTGTGTGCCTGTTAGGCTTAGCCGCACAAGATACAGCAAGTCAGCAATGCAACCTAGTGCTGCCCGACTCCAGTCATCATCAATCTGTGCTCTGGGCCCAAGTTCTGGACCTGAAAAAAAACTAAAAAAGTGTCTTTTTTTTGTCTAATATATTTCTGTGTGTGTATGTGCCTGTTAGGCTTAGCCGCACAAGATACAGCAAGTCAGCAATGCAACCTAGTGCTGCCAGATTCCATTCGTCATCATTTGTGCTCTGGGCCCAAGATTTGGCCGCAAAATTTTTTTTTCCAAAAAGTGTCTTTTTTTTGTCTAATATTTGTCTGTATGTGTGTGCGTGTTAGGCTTAGCTGCACAAGACACAGTAAGTCAGCAATGCAACCTAGTGCTGCTCGACTCCAGTCATCATCAATCTGTGCTCTGGGCCCAAGTTCGGGAGGCAAAAAATATAAAAATAAAGTGTCTTTTTTTTGTCTAATATTTTTCTGTGTGTGTATGCGTGTTATTCTTAGCCGCACAAGATACAGCAAGTTAGCAATGCAACATAGTGCTGCCCGACTCCAGTCATCATCAATCTGTACTCTGGGCCCAAGTTCGCGACGTGAAAACAAATTTAAAAAAGTGTCTTTTTTTGTCTAATATTTTTCTGTGTGTGTGCCTGTTAGGCTTAGCCGAACAAGATACAGCAAGTTAGCAACGCAACCTAGTGCTGCCTGACTCCAGTCATCATCAATCTGTGCTCTGGGCCCAAGTTCTGGATCTGAAAAAAAACTAAAAAAGTGTATTTTTTTTTGTCTAATATATTTCTGTGTGTGTATGTGCCTGTTAGGCTTAGCCGCACAAGATACAGCAAGTCAGCAATGCAACCTAGTGCTGCCCGACTCCATTCATCATCAATCTGTGCTCTGGGCCCAAGTTCGCGACGCGAAAAATATAAAAAAAAGTGTATTTTTTTGTCTAATATTTTTCTGTGTGTGTGTGTGTGTGCCTGTTAGGCTTAGCCGCACAAGATACAGCAAGTCAGCAACGCAACCTAGTGCTGCCCGACTCCAGTCATCATCAATCTGTGCTCTGGGCCCAAGTTCTGGACCTGAAAAAAAACTAAAAAAGTGTCTTTTTTTTGTCTAATATATTTCTGTGTGTGTATGTGCCTGTTAGGCTTAGCTGCACAAGATACAGCAAGTCAGCAATGCAACCTAGTGCTGCCCGACTCCAGTCATCATTAATCTGTACGCTGGGCCCAAGTTCTGGACGTGAAAAAAAAATAAAAAAAGTGTCATTTTTGTCTAATATTTTTCTGTGTGTGTGCCTGTTAGGCTTAGCCACACAAGATACAGCAAGTCAGCAATGCAACCTAGTGCTGCCCGACTCCATTCGTCATCATCTGTGCTCTGGGCCCAAGATCTGGCCGCAAATTTTTTTTTTCCAAAAAATGTCTTTTTTTTGTCTAATATTTGTCTGTATGTGTGTGCGTGTTAAGCTTAGCTGCACAAGACACAGTAAGTCAGCAATGCAACCTAGTGCTGCCCGACTCCAGTCATCATCAATCTGTGCTCTGGGCCCAAGTTCGGGAGGCGAAAAATATAAAAATAAAGTGTCTTTTTTTTGTCTAATATTTTTCTGTGTGTGTATGCGTGTTATTCTTAGCCGCACAAGATACAGCAAGTTAGCAATGCAACATAGTGCTGCCCGACTCCAGTCATCATCAATCTGTACTCTGGGCCCAAGTTCTGGACGTGAAAACAAATTAAAAAAGTGTCTTTTTTTGTCTAATATTTTTCTGTGTGTGTGTGTGCCTGTTAGGCTTAGCCGCACAAGATACAGCAAGTTAGCAATGCAACCTAGCGCTGCCCGACTCCAGTCATCATCAATCTGTGCTCTGGGCCCAAGTTCTGGACCTGAAAAAAAACTAAAAAAGTGTATTTTTTTTTGTCTAATATATTTCTGTGTGTGTATGTGCCTGTTAGGCTTAGCCGCACAAGATACAGCAAGTCAGCAACGCAACCTAGTGCTGCGCGACTCCAGTCGTCATCAATCTGTGCTCTGGATCCAAGTTCTGGACCTGAAAAAAATCTAAAAAAGTGTCTTTTTTTTGTCTAATATTTTTCTGTGTGTGTGTGTCCCTGTTAGGCTTAGCCACACAAGATACAGCAAGTCAGCAATGCAACCTAGTGCTGCCCAACTCCATTCGTCATCAATCTGTGCTCTGGGCCCAAGATCTGGCCGCAAAATTTTTTTTTCAAAAAGTGTCTTTTTTTGTCTAATATTTGTCTGAATGTGTGTGCGTATTAGGCTTAGCCGCACAAGATACAGCAAGTCAGCAACGCAACCTAGTGCTGCCCGACTCCAGTCATCATCAATCTGTGATCTGGGCCCAAGTTCGCGACGCGAAAAATATTAAAAAAAGTGTCTTTTTTTGTCTAATATTTTTCTGTGTGTGTGTGTCCCTGTTAGGCTTAGCCACACAAGATACAGCAAGTCAGCAATGCAACCTAGTGCTGCCCAACTCCATTCGTCATCAATCTGTGCTCTGGGCCCAAGATCTGGCCGTAAAATTTTTTTTTCAAAAAGTGTCTTTTTTTGTCTAATATTTGTCTGAATGTGTGTGCCTGTTAGGCTTAGCCGCACAAGATACAGCAAGTCAGCAATGCAACCTAGTGCTGCCCGACTCCAGTCATCATCAATCTGTGCTCTGGGCCCAAGTTCAGGACCTGAAAAAAAACTAAAAAAGTGTCTTTTTTTTGTCTAATATATTTCTGTGTGTGTATATGCCTGTTAGGCTTAGCTGCACAAGATACAGCAAGTCAGCAATGCAGCCTAGTGCTGCCCGACTCCAGTCATCATTAATCTGTATACTGGGCCCAAGTTCTGGACGTGAAAAAAAAATAAAATAAAGTGTCTTTTTTTTGTCTAATATTTTTCTGTGTGTGTGCCTGTTAGGCTTAGCCGCACAAGATACAGCAAGTCAGCAATCCAACCTAGTGCTGCCCGACTCCAGTCATCATCAATCTGTGCTCTATATCCAAGTTCTGGACCTGAAAAAAAACAAAAAAAGTGTCTTTTTTTTGTCTAATATTTTGCTGTGTGTGTGTGTCCCTGTTAGGCTTAGCCGCACAAGATACAGCAAGTCAGAAACGCAACCTAGTGCTGCCCGACTCCAGTCATCATCAATCTGTGCTCTGGGCTCAAGTTCTGGACCTGAAAAAAAACTAAAAAAGTGTCTTTTTTTTGTCTAATATATTTCTGTGTGTGTATATGCCTGTTAGGCTTAGCTGCACAAGATACAGCAAGTCAGCAATGCAACCTAGTGCTGCCCGACTCCAGTCATCATTAATCTGTATGCTGGGCCCAAGTTCTGGACGTGAAAAAAAAATAAAATAAAGTGTCTTTTTTTGTCTAATATTTTTCTGTGTGTGTGCCTGTTAGGCTTAGCCGCACAAGATACAGCAAGTCAGCAATCCACCCTAGTGCTGCCCGACTCCAGTCATCATCAATCTGTGCTCTATATCCAAGTTCTGGACCTGAAAAAAAACAAAAAAAGTGTCTTTTTTTTGTCTAATATTTTGCTGTGTGTGTGTGTCCCTGTTAGGCTTAGCCGCACAAGATACAGCAAGTCAGAAACGCAACCTAGTGCTGCCCGACTCCAGTCATCATCAATCTGTGCTCTGGGCTCAAGTTCTGGACCTGAAAAAAAAATAAAAAAGTGTATTTTTTTGTCTAATATTTGTCTGTGTGCGTGTTTGGCTTAGCCGCACAAGATACAGCCAGCGATGCAAGTTGCAACCTATTGCTGCCCGACTCCAGTCGTCATCAATAGGTGCTCTGGGCCCAAGTTGTGGACCGGCAAAAAAAAAAAACATAGTGTATTTTTTTGTAAATTTTTTTTCTGTGTGCGCACGACTGCACGTGTGGGCATTTTGTAACCACACCTTGGCTACACTTTTGTTTCTTGTGACACTGCTTCAAGACCGCAGAAAATATGGAGGGCCGTCAAATGACAGGAGAGCAAGGCCAAGAACCACATGTTGTAGCTGCCGCCAGCAGTGCAAGGCCCGTCAACTTCCTCGTCCTCTATGAAGGCCCATGCTCCAGGGCTTAAGTCTATTTTTACTGAAGTTAAGAAGAAAAACTTGAAAGGAAATTTGCCTTTAGATAAACAAAAAATTGGCAATATGCCATTCACTACACGAAGTGGCAAGGGAAGGATAAGGCCTTGGCCTTTATTTATGGTGACTGCTGATTCTGATAGCCCTTCTGCTTGTAGTAGTGGTGGTGGTACCATTAAAAAATTGAAAGTTGTTAAGATGAGTAAGACAGCTCCGGAAAAACCAACTGTGTGCCCTGAGAAATCGAAAAACACAAATTGCAGAGGAGAGTGCAAGTGTGTCCGCCATTGCCATGTGTGAGCTAGACCTAAATACTGGAGGATCCTCCAAGTTCCAACATTTGTGTGCCCTCTGTAAATGTGGGGAAGGGCAGTCAACATCTTGCAGACGTCAGTGAGGATGCTTATGTAGAATTGCACATGGAGGAGGAGGATATTTTGGTAGTTGAAGGCGCTAAGGATGATGAGGATGTTGATGATGAAGATGTTGGTGATGAGGCTGTTGATGCCGAGGATGTCCTTTGTGTAAGTAAGGCAACAGCTGTTGCCCATGGATTGAAAAAGCCAAAGCCCATTGTTGTCATGCCGGGGCAAAAGACAAAAAAATCCACTTTTCACGTGTGGAATTATTTCCACGCCAATCTGGACAACAGTTGTCAAGCCATATGTAACCGTTGCAAAGCAAGAGTGAGTAGAGGGAGGGACCTAAACCACCTTGGAACCTCCTCCTTGTTACGTCACTTGGAGCGCATTCGATCTCCAACACCAACACCTGCATCATCAATATCCTCATTCGTCATCGGGAGTAGTGCTGCTGCATCCAATGTTGTTGTTCGAAGCATGATTGACTCCTATCCTATCCGTGATTCCTCAGAAGGATCCTTGATGACTATGCCTGTTGCTGCTGCTGTTGCTGTGTGTGGATCTTCATCCCAGAAGGGGACCAGGAGGAAAACTACTTGTAGTGTATCCTCCAAAAAACAATTAACTGTCAAACAATCGTTTGCAAGGGCAAAACAAGTATGACAGCAATCACCCAGTTGTACAGTGGATTACTGACGCCATAACAGCTATGCTGGTATTAGATGTGCGTCCAGTATCTGCCATTACTGCAGTGGGTTTTGAACAGTTAATTGAGGTCCTGTGTCCTCGCTACCAGATCCCTTCTAGATTCCACTTCGCTAAAACAGCAATTCCAAGTCTGTACAAGGACATTAAAAAAAACCTTATTAATGTCCTCAGAAATGCCGTTGTACCCACTGTCCACTTGACCACTTATATGTGGACAAGTGGGACAGGGCAAACTAAGGATTACATGACTGTGACAGCCCACTGTGTAGGTATATTGCCTACAACAGCAACCGCAGCAGCAACATCTACCAAAAGACAGCTGATACAGAGGCAGGCTACTCTTTGTATAACTGGTTTCGCTAAGAGGCATACCGCTGAGAACCTCTTAGAAAAACTCAGGGAAATCATTGCTAAATGGCTTACCCCACTTGAACTCTCCTCGGGATTTGTGATTTCGTACAATGCCACCAATATTGTGAGAGCATTACATGTGGGTGAATTCCAACATGTCCCATGTTTTGCTCACACAATTAATTTGGTGGTGCAACATTTTTAAAAAATGACAGGGGCATGCAGGGCATGCTCTCGGTGGCCCGCAAAATATCCGGAAATTTTAGACATTCAGCAAACACTTGTCAAAGATTGCATGACCAGCAGGTACTGTTAAATTTGCCCTGCCATCAGCTGAAGCAAGAGGTAGTAACTCGGTGGAATTCTACCCTCTATATGCTTCAGCAGATGGAGGAACAGCAAAAGGCCTTCTAGGGCTATACAACAGCCTATGACATAGGCCATGGAGGGGGAATGCACCTTACTCAAGCGCAGTGGAGAATAATTTCCATGTTGTGCAAGGTTCTCAAACCCTTTGAACTTGCCACACGTGAAGTTAGTTAATACACTGCCAGCTTGAGTCAGGTCATTCCCATCATCAGACTTTTGCAAAAACAGCTGGACAAATTGAAGGAGGAGCTGAAACAGAGTGATTACACAAAGTATGTCAGACTGGTGGATCAAGCCCTTGATTCACTTCACCAGGATCCAAGCGTCGTCAATCTATTGAAATCTGAAAAATATATTTTGGCGACCATTCTGGATCCTAGGTTACAGTTCTACCTTTTGAGTTTTTTTCCAACAGACCGAAATCTAAAACTGTGCAAAGAGCTGTTGGTAAAAAAAATTGTCAGCTGCAGCTGCACGTGAAATGCTGACATCTCCTCCTTCAGTTTCTGCAGCTGCCAGGAAAAAACTAAATTTTCCTTACAGAATGCCTGCAGATCGTTCACCAAAAAATTACATCTGGTCGGGCCTGAGAGAACTGTCTACTAGTGACATGTCTTCTACCATGACTATGTGTGATACGGTCTCCATTCACAGAATGGTGGAGGACTATTTCAGAGATAGCATCCTAATAGGCATGTCAGACAGTCCCTTTCAGTACTGGCAGGAAAAAGAGGCAATTTGGAGTCCCATACACAAACTGGCTTTGCATTACTTAAGTTGCCCACCCTCCAGTGTGTACTCCAAAAGAGTTTTCAGTGCAGCTGGCAACCTTGTCAGTGATCGGTGTAGGAGGTTACTTCCTCAAAATGTGGAAAAGATGATGTTCATTAAAATGAATTACAAATTCCATGAAGAAGACCTCTACCAACAATTACATGAAAAAAATTACAGAGGCGTCTATGGTGGATTCCAGCTGGGACGAATTAATATTGTGTGAAGAAGAGGATGTTCACAATGATGGGGATGACGAGGACGAGGATGACGACAACTTGTAATGTAAAGCCAGTTTGTGTATGGGATCATTTTCATTTCCATATATAATGCACATTGGCAGCTTTTTTATGGGGGCCCAAACAAACTAATCAATTCAGCCACAATTGGCAGTCCTTGTTGCTGAAATGATTGGTTTGTTAAACTGTGAATGTCCTGTTTCGTATACAACATAAGGGTGAGCGGGAGGCCCAAGGACTATTCAATCTTGCACCCTTTTTCCTTTCCATTATGTGCTGGTTGGGGCATTGCTGCCTGAAAATTTAAATTAATGTTATAATTTGTTTTTAAATTAATGTATTATCAATTTTACAGCCAGGGGCTGCACCAATTAATTTCTTTGTATTAATTATTCAGCCAGGGGCTGCACCCAATGAATTGTTTTTTAATTAATTTATTATCAATTTTACAGCAAGGGGCTGCACCAATGAATTGTTTTTTAATTAATTTATTATCAATTTTACAGCCAGGGGCTACACCAACTATCAACTATCAATTCTTCAATCCTCAAGGGTATCCCACCCATCATTTTTGCACAGTTCTCAACTCTATTAATAATTATATCAATCAGTTTTGAGCCAGCAAGCTGGATGCAACCTTTTGGCCCTATTACTGGATGAAAAAAATCGATATTGTGAGCTGTGAGGTGGTCAAAATTGACTGGAAACGAGTGGAAATAATTTTTATTGAGGTTATTAATACTGTAGGAACAAAAAAGGCCCATGTTATGTGATTTTAGCTGTTTTTTTATTTTTAAGAAAAAATCCAGATCCAAAACCAAAACACGAAAACAAAACACGGAGGTGAGGTTTTGGCAAAACCAATCCAGATCGAAAACCAGGGGAGATCCAAAACCAAAACACGGGGGTCGGCGCACATCTCTAATGGAGAGACAGCATACGTGATAGGGAGCATTTATATGGAGAGACAGCATATGTTATCGGAAGCATTTGTATGGAGAGACAGCATATGTTATAGGGAGCATTTATATGGAGAGACAGCATATGTTATAGGGAGCATTTATATGGAGAGGCAGCATATGTTATAGGGAGCATTTATATGGAGAGACAGCACAGTTATATTCAGAGACAGCATATGTTATAGGAAGCAGTTACATGGAGAGACATCATATGGTATAGGGAGAGACAGCATATTTTATGTTATAGGAAGCAGTTATGTGGTAAGATACTTTAAGGGTACTGTGGTTACACTAAACAGTTGATTGAAGTGATTGAAAAAGATAACACACTGCAAACATTGCTGTACAATGATTTTTCCAGAGCCAAAATAAATTCCCCCCTAGGCTCCACTTGGTCTAGAACCAGCCCTGTGCCCGGCATGTCTGTGTCTGCCTTCTGAGCCTGTCATCAGATTATACAGGAGGGGTATAAGCAGCATGTATAGGAGGGGAATAAAGAGCATGTAATGGAAGGGAATAAGCAATATGTGTAAGACCCCTTTCTGTCATGTGGGAAGCGACAGCTGTGAGATTTGACCTTCTGGTGATGCAGGCAGTATGGAACAAGTAGAGTCCAGAATGCAGGATAGGAGCCAACCAGCAGCACTTCAACACAGATGGAGGCCTCTGGAGTGTGCTCTTCCGTCTACAGCCCTCCTTCCCCTCTGCTTCACAGGGATCCATCCAGCTGTCAGCACTACAGTAGCAGCACAGCAAATGTAAGTGCTAAGTGGTCAGATGTTTGATGCCTCTCCTGTCTATGTTCCATACTTAGTGTCTGCTTGTCCTGTCTGTCTTCTATATCCTGCGTCTGCCTGTCCTGTCTGTGTTCTATATCCTGCATCTGCCTATCCTGTTTCCCATATCCTATGTCTGCCTGTCATCTCTATGTTCCACATCCTATGTCTGCCTGTCCTGTCTGTGTTCCATATCCTATGGATCTGTCTGTCCTGTCTGTGTTCCATATGCTTAGTGTCTGCTTATCCTTTCTGTCTTCCATATCCGGTGCCTGCCTGTCCTGTCTGTGTTCCATATCCAGTGTCTGCCTGTTATGTTTGTGTTCCATTTCCTTAGTGTCTGCCTGTCCTGTCTGTGTTCCATACCGTGTTTGTACTAACTACTGTACATTCCTTGAGTCCCTGGCTCATGCAACTGGTACTTAGAGGTCCCTTTGAGGGGACAAAAAAATGTGTTCTGTGGCAGGTTGGAATTTCAGTGAGTCCCTAACATTGCATTCCCCTGGTGGGCCCTTCATGTTCCAGTCCAACACTGGGTGAGGATCAGAGTAATATTATTTAGATGCTGTCAGCTACAAATACTTGTGGTCACTGCAAGTAAGCATAATAGGGTCAACAGAGTATCTTCTATTGACCTTTAGGGGTAGATTAACAATCGAGATAGGTGGAGATGACTATCTCGGGTGATTTATTGATTTTTTTCCTGCTTGCAAATTTACTAAAGGCAAAGTAGGGTGAGTTACAGAGAGATTTCTCTCATCTCACTCGTAAAACTCGGGTGAGATAGCAAACTCGAATTAAATCACCATCGGTCCAAATCGGAAGTACTTTTCACCTAAAACCTACATCTCTCAAATTTACCAAAAATCGGGATGACAAGCTCGGGTGAGATAGGAGCAAACTCTCTGTCAAAATCACTTTTCCAACTCTCAACCCCCTGAGCTGCGAGATGGTCAGAAACATACACAAATCATTGTGATTTGTGTATGTTCTGTAACTGGAAAAATAGGGATAATTTGTAAAAACAAAGACGTGAGGCCCCCCCCCAAAACACTAACTAGCCCCAGGCTTGCCAGCCTGTCCAGGTTCTTAACATTACAGGGAAAAAATGTGTAGGGATCCCCTGTAATTCCGTTGTAATGTAAGAACCAGCACAAGGCAGCAGGGACAGAGCTGGTTTAAATATATGGAGAAAAAAAATGACATGAGTTCCACCGTATATTTAAAACCAGCCCTGGACCCTTTCTAACGGGAGGCTGAAGCCACACCCATGGGTGCCCTTTCACCAGGCCCCCCAGCCGCAGCATCAGCCCTGACCGTTAGTCAGCCCAAGCTAGGGATCCCTGGGGAGTTGGTGACCCCCCAATAAAGGGGTCACCCTCTCCAGGGCACCCCTGGCCTAGGCTGATAGCCCGGGGCTATCCCCGCCACCCCTTGGTGGTGGGTGGCAGGTTGATTGTGTTAGGTGAAGTGTAAAAAATAGATGTATCATCATTGTCTTTACAGTGGAACTACAGGTCCCAACAAGCCTCCCTCGCATGCTGGTAGTTGGAGAACCACAAGTACCAGCATGTGGGGCATTAAGGGCCCACTAGTACCTGTAGTTCACCTGTTAAGAAATGGTTAAAACAACACACAACACACCTGTAAAATAAAGCTTTATTACATACATATATACACATACATACTCACCTGTTTCCAGATGTTCACGTCCACTTATCAACATAAAGTATCCCGACTATTTACCTGTAAAAAAAGATCCAAAACTCACCTTTATATCCTACAATGTTCTCCGCAGAAATCCAAGACGGGCCCCTGATACAATGTAACAGCATGTTACTGCATGCTGTTACATTGCGCTACTGTCTGCTCGTGGGAGCTCCGTCGCTCCTGGGCTCACTGCAAGACGGGGCGGCTGTCGATATTGATTGACAGCTCGCCCCGTTTTGTAGGAGGGAGAGGGGGTGGCTGTGCAAATGGAGGCGTTCCCGAAGGATGCTTGCCATTTGGGGGCGGCCCCACTGACATCACCAGTGATGTCAGTGGTGAGCTTCCGGCTCACTGGGGCTTGCGGGAACGAGACCCTACTACAAGGGTCTCATCGCAAGCCCAATGGTCGCGATGGTCAAGACCATCGCGACCATCACCTGGCCACTCGCAAAAGCCGTGGGTGGCCTCACATTCAGGGTGTGGTCATGTGAGAAGGGGGTGTGGCCATGCAGCCTAACCCCCGTAGGCCTGTCACCGTGCTTATTACTGGGGAGCAGGGGGGGCCCTGTGTGCAGTGCCGGCCAGCTCTCTCACAGTGTCAGGAGCCGAGTGCTTCACTGTATAATTATAATTATACAGGGCAGCACCCAGCTTCTGTCACTGAGGGAGAGTCTGCACCTTGGTGTCAGCCCTCAGCGGGTGACCCAAGAGGGCGGCCCGCAACCTCCTTGTGATGCCACTGGATGTCAGATTTTCCAAGCCCCAGAATCCCTTTCCGTTGGCACCTAATGATGCATGTGTAGCATGCGCAGAGTCTCTGAAATGTCGTTATTTCAGTCAGGCACGCCTGCGTTCACATCTACACTTTCTTGTTGCCAGCTTACGCTATCACTCTGCTTCCAGCTCTTTGATGGGATGGTCTCTTATCGGAACCCGTCCCCCAACAAGAGAAACATGCTAAATTCACATGAAAAATGACATTCTCATGTTGTGGATTTCGGCAATAAAATGTGGATTGTGATAAATAGGGCCTTAAATCTCCAATTCCAGGTTAGACACAACTATGTTTATTTGTTTACCATAAGGCAGTAGAGTTATTAGCAATAAATTACAAAGAGATGTAAGTTATAGGTGTCGGTAATATGAAAAGATAGGAATTCTGAGGTCTATTTATTAAGCTGTATTTTCATTGGAGAAAATACTTTTCTCAATCGATTGACAGGTTAACACTGGAGAAATCAGAGATGCTCACTTAGGAGCTGATTCAGACTCGGACGCTAAGAAGCGTTCGCTCGTAGTTGCTGATGGTTCGCTTTGTGCGCTGCATATACATCGCACTGTGCGTGAGCAAGCCACTGTGAAAGATCGGGAAGCGTTCACTTGCCAAGCATAGACAGCCCACCAGAGTGAGTGACAGGAGAAGCCGTTTGTGGGTGGTAAAAGGGGCTGGCAAAGAGAAATGGGGGAGTGGAGGTGTGAACGCAGGTGTGCCTGACTGAAATAACGACATTTCAGAGGCGTGCATAATTAACAAGCAGCGTCATAGTACACATCACCTGGTTGTATTTTACACTGAAGTGATCGCAGTGCTTGCGGAAGGGTATAGTCAACCTCAATCGCTGTGATCGCATCCGATGGTCCTCGATGTACCAATGGTTACATACACTTCCAGGAGATGATGTGCGCAAGTGGGCGTCTTAAGAATGGCTGGTTCGTGTCTGCATCCACAAAGTGATCACACACCAAGACATAGTGGACGTGCTAATGCCTTACCATGCGATCGCCTGCCTTGCTGGTTGTGCGCTGGATTTGCATACGCAGGGTACGAGCGAACGTTTCTAAGCGCCCAGGTCTGAATCAGCTCCTTAGTTTATGGCGCTTACCTCCGCTTCCATAGATCTCTATAGGGACAGAGCTTACTGCAATTCTCTTTGCTTTTCATCACTGGGTAATGCCAAATTGAGGTGTTGTTAACTTATAGCCGGTAATGGGAAGGCTTTGCTTTGTCCCCACTGGATCAAGCTTCTGTATGCATGGATGGCTGCTGCCCTTCCATACGCATTGTTTCATTGATTTATTCAGATTGTTTGATTCAGATCATTGCTGCTGCGTCTTTGAAGTGCTGCGTCCGAAGACGCAGCATTGGATCATTGCAGCTTCAGGGCCCCTGAGAAAGCCAGGCTAATCAGAATGGCCATCTTTCCTGTGTTGACAAGGCCCAAAAATATGTGGCTTCTGACACAGAGCCTGGCTTCGGCACTCCCAGAAAATAAGGACAACACAACTGTATTTCCGGAAACGCAGGTCGGCGCCACCCCCTCCCCGCCCCCAAACAGCACTGCCCAAAACGGGTCCTGCACATATGCAGTTTACCCACAATGGAGTTAGTACATAAACCATCGGTTTTAGGTACTAATCTGAATCAGGCCCTTAGGGGTCTATTTACTAAACAGTGTTAGGAGACAGAGTGAAAAGCAGTGGCGTAACTAAGGGGGGTCGAGCAGGGCGTGTGCCCTTGGCGCCATATGACCGGTGGCACAGGGTGTGCCACAGGCCATGGTCCAGGACACTGAGATCAGTGTAGTGCTGAACGCACTACACACAGTAGCAAATACACAGCTGGCGGCCGGCGGCTGTGTATTTGTTTCAATTAGCAGCAGGACTGGAGCTAGGCTTCCATGCGCCCAGCGCTGTCCTGTGCTGCATGGCCGCTCCCCTTCCCTCCCCCTGAGCGCTTACCAAATAGCGCTAGTGGAAGGGTAGAGGGCGGGCTCAGGCAGGGAGCAGGGCTGCACTCCGGCCGACGGACCTCCTAGTCCGTGCTTAGAGGCGGTGCCCACCACTGATTAACAGTCAATGAGAGTCAGACAGACTCTCATTGACTGCTACGCCCACTACCGGAGCTGGGCTGGAGCTCACTCATGAGCTCCATCTTCCGGCTCCTGCAGTGGGTAATGGGAGAGACGTCATGACATTTCTACCATAATGCAGAGCGGGCTAGCCCGGGGGGACAGAGGAGCTGATGGCTGCGGCGGGAGCAGGAGCGGTTATTCAGGTAAGTGGTTTTTATTTTGTGTTTTGTTATGTGTGTGTCTGCTGGGGGGGGCACTACTACTGGCTACTGGGGGCACTGCATTGGGGGAGGCCACTACTGGGGACTACTACTAAGGAGGGGACTACTACTGGAGGCACTGCTTCGGGGGGTACCACTACTGGGGACTACTACTGGGGGTGGACTACTACTGGGGGCACTGCATTGGGGGGGACCACTACTGGGGACTACTACTGGGGGCACTGCATCAAGGTGGACCACTACTGGGGGCGACTACTACTGGGGGCACTGCATCGAGGGGGACTACTACTGGGGGCACTATATAAAGGGCACTGTATAGGGGGGCTACTACTGGGGGCAATATATAAGAGACTTACTACTGGGGGCACTGCACTGGAGGGACCTGAAAAGGGAGAACCACTACAGGAGGCACTGCATAAGGGGGATCACTCCTGGGAGCACTGTATAAGGGGCACTGCATATGGGGGATCACTACTGGGGCCTGCATATGGGGGCTCACTACTGGGGGCACTGTATAAGGGGCACCACTACTGGGGGTGCTGTATAAGGGGCACCACTACTGGGGGCCTGCATAAGAGGGACCACTTCTGGGGGCATTGCATACTGGGGGTACTGTATAAGGGGCACTACTGGGGGCCTGCATAAGGGGGACCACTACTAGGCGCGCTGCATAAGGGGGGACTGTATAAGGGGCACTGCATTAAGGTACATATGGAAAGAAATTTTGCCAGTGACAAGAAAAGGGTGTGTGTCATGTTGGCACGCCCCATTTTTCACCGTGCATATAGGGGGTGGGCTCCATTTTTAAATTTGCCCCTGCGCTGCAAATACCCTAGTTACGTCACTGGTGAAAAGTGATAAGGTGCCAGCCAATGAGCTTCTAACTGCCATCTCACAAGCTGTGTTTGAAAAATGACAGTTATGACTTTCCACTCTGTCTCCTAACACTGCTTAGTAAATAGACCCCTTAATTTGCAAATATTCTACTAAAGGGTTTATGTATCAAGCAGTGAAAAGCAATGAGAAGCGGAGAAGTTGTCCATACCATCCAATCAGCTCCTACCTTTTATTTTATAGACTGTATTTGATAAATGCTACTTCAAAGTAGGGGTGTGCACAGGATACTTTTCGTGTTTTGTGTTTTGGTTTTGGATCTGGATCTTTCTTCGTGTTTTGGATCTGGATTGGTTTTGCCAAAACCACCCTTCCGTGTTTTGGGTTCTGGGTTTTGTGTTTTGGATCTGTATTTTTTTTAATAAAAAGCATAAAAACAGCTAAAATCACAGAATGTGTTGGTTTTTCTGCTCCTATGCTATTATTAACCTCAATAACCTTAATTTCCACTTATTTCCAGTCTATTCTGAACACCTCACACTAGTGTTTTTATGTCCAAATGGTTGCACCGAGGTAGCTGGATGACTATGCTAAGCGACACGAGTGGGCGGCACAAACACGTGACCCATCTAGGAGTGATACTGCAGTGGCAGACAGGATGGCAGTTTGAAAAACTAGGCCACAAACTGTACATAATGCAAAGAAAAAAAAGAGGTGCAAGATGGAATTGTCCTTGGGCCCTCCCACCCACCCTTATGTTGTATAAACAGGACATGCACACTTTAACAAAGCAATCATTTCAGCGCCAGGGTCTGCCACACAACTGTGGCTGAAATGATTGGTTCGTTTGGGCCCCCACAAAACAAGCTGGCAATTAATCTGTCCCTGCACAAACTAGCTCTACGGAGGCAAGATGTCGTCCTCATCCTCCTCATCCACCGATTCCTCACCCTCTTCAGTGTTGTGTACATCCTCATCCTCACAGAGTATTAACTCGTCCCCACTGGAATCCACCACCACAGGTCCCTCTGTATGTTCTGGAGGCTGGTCTCCCTGGAAGAGTTGATAATTCATTTTTAGGAACATCATCTTCTCCACATTTTGTGGAAGCAACCTCCTACACCTTTCGCTGACAAGGTTCCCGGCTGCACTAAACACTCTTTCGGAGTACACACTGGAGGGGGGGCAACTCAGGTAAAATAGAGCCAGTTTGTACAGGGGCCTCCAAATTGCCTTTTTTTCCTGCCAGTACAGGTATGGACTGTCTGACATTCCTACTTGGATGCTGTCACCGATGTAATCCTCCACCATTCTGTCAATGGTGACAGTATCATATGTAGTGACAGCAGACATGTCAGAAATTGTTGCCAGGTCCTTCAGTCCGGACCAGATGTCCAAACTTGGTCCTGCCTGCCCTGCATCACCGCCAGCGGGTTGCTTAGGATACCTAAGTTTTTTCCTGGCAGCCCCAGTTGCGGGAGAAAATGAAGAAGGAGCTGTTGACGTGTCACGTTCTGCTTCAGCTGACAGTGTTTTCACCAGCAGGTCTTTGCACCTCTGCAGGCTTGTGTCGGCTGGAAAGAGAGACACCACATAGGCTTTAAACCTAGGATCGAGCACGGTGGCCAAAATGTAGTGGTCTGATTTCAACAGATTGACCACCCTGGAATCCTGGCAAAGCGAATGAAGGGCTTCATCCACAAGTCCCACATGCCGAGCGGAATCACTCCGTCTTAGCTCCTCCTTCACTTTCTCCATCTGCTTCTGCAAAAGCCTGATGAGGGGAATGACCTGACTCAAGCTGGCAGTGTCTGAACTGACTTCATGTGTGGCAAGTTCGAAGGGCTGGAGAACCTTGCACAACACGGAAATCATTCTCCACTGCGCTTGAGTCAGGTGCATACCCCCTCCTTTGCCTATGTCATAGGTGGATGTATAGGCTTGAATGGCCTTTTGCTGCTCCTCCATCCTCTGAAGCATATAGAGGGTTGAGTTCCACCGCATCACAACCTCTTGCTTCAGGTGATGGCGGGGCAGGTTCAAGAGTGCTTGCTGGCGCTCCAGTCTTCGGCACGCAGTCGCTGAATGGCGAAAGTGGCCAGAAATTTTTTGGGCGACCCAAAGCGTCTCCTGCACGCCCCTGTCGCTTTTCAGAAAATTCTGCACCACCAAGTTTATTGTGTGAGCAAAACATGGGACGCGCTGTATTTGGCCCAGATGTAATGCCCGCACAATATTGGTGGCGTTGTCAGATATCACAAATCCCCAGGAGAGTCTAAGTGGGGTAAGCCACTGGGCGATGATTTCCCTCAGTTTCTCTAAGAGGTTGTCGGTGGTGTGCCTCTTACTGAAACCGGTGATACACAGCGTAGCCTGCCTTGGAACGAGCTGGCGTTTCTGAGATGCTGCTACTGGTGACGCTGCTGCTGTTGCTGCGTAAGGTGATACATCTACCCAGTGGGCTGTCACAGTCATATAGTCCTTAGTCTGCCCTGTTCCACTTGTCCACATGTCCGTGGTTAAGTGGACATTGGGTACAACCGCATTTTTCAGGACACTGAGGACACTTTTTCTGACGTTTCTGTACAGTCTCGGTATCGCCTGCCTAGTGAAGTGGAATCTGGACGGGATTTGGAACCGGGGACACACTACCTCCATCAATTGTCTAAATCCCACTGCACTAATGGCGGATACCGGACGCACGTCTAACACCAACATAGCAGTCAAGGCCTCAATTATACGTTTTGCTTCAGGATGTCTGCTGTCGTACTTCATCCTCCTCGCTAAGGACTGTTGGAGGGTCAATTGTTTAGTAAAAGTAGTGGTTTCCTACTTCCTCTCTGGGATGATGAACGACTCCCAGCAGCAGCAACAGCAGCAGCGGCAGCAGGAGGCGTAGCAATGCAGGATCCTCGGGAGGAATCCCGAATAGGAGAGTCAGTCATGCCAGTGACATGGCCTGCAGGACTACTTCCGATCCTGACTAAGGAGGAAATTGACGAGGAGGGAGTTGACGGTGTGGTTTGCAGGCGCTTGGATACAACAGGACAACGGGATTTAGGTGTCCCTGGACTGCTTACGGTCTTAGCCAAAGTTTCTGAACTTGACAGTAACTTTTTATGAACGCGCTGCAGGTGCCGTATAAGGGAGGATGTTCCTAGGTGGTTAACGTCCCTACCCCTACTTATTCCACCTTTACATATGGTACATATGGCAAGACAGTTGTTGTCCGGATTTGGATAGAAATATTGCCAGACCAAAGAGGTGGAATGTTTGGTCCTCTGCCCAGGCATGACTGTGATGGGCTTTTTCATCCCACGGACAACAACTGTCTCCCCCGGAGCCTGATTTAAACAAACCACATCACCATCAGAATCCTCCTTGCCAACTTCCTCCTCAGCGCCAGCTACACCAGTATCCTCATCCTGTTGTACTTCAACAGTGACATCTTCAATTTGCATATCAGCAAGTGGACTGTGGGTGCTCCTTTCAGCACTTGCAGGGGGCGCGCAAATGGTGGAAAGAGCCACCTCTTCCCGTCCAGTGCTGGGAAGGTCAGGCATCGCAACCACCACCACACTTGGACTCTCCTTGGGGATTTGTGATATCTTCTTAGAACGCACAGTTCTTCGCTGTGCTTTTGCCAGCTTAACTCGTTTGATTTTTTTAGTGGGAGGAGCGCTTCCATCGTCATGTGAAGCTGAACCACTAGTCATGAGCATAGGGAAAGACCTTAGCCATTCCTTGCCACTCCGTGTTGTAAATGGCATATTGGCAAGTTTACGTTTCTCTTCAGATGATTTAAATGTTTTTTTCAAGGTCATTTTCCTGAACTTTGTCATTTGGGATTGTATGTGCCCTCTACTATGACATTGGGCATCGGCCTTGGCAGACGACGTTGATGGCATGTTATCGTCTATGTCATGACTAGTGGCAGCAGCTTCAGCACTAGGAGGAAGTGGTTCTTGATCTTTCCCTATTTTATTTTTATCGGAGAAAGTTTGGTCCTCCATTTATGTTATATTGATATATACGTGCGGCTAAGGCGCACACAAACACAGAAAATATTTTTTTATTTTTGTTGGAGACTAGTGCACTTTGTGGGTTACACCACCCTTTAAGAAATGAGCCAGCCGGCCCTTTACTTATGGGACACAGGCGCACGCTTGGCGCTGCTCCTTTGTTGATGCACGTGCAGCCACAGTGCACACAATTCACAAACACAGAAATTTTTTTTTTATTTTGTTTGTAGTGCCCTTTGGGGGTTACAGCACCCTTTAGCGGTCAATCCAGCTGACCCTTTATTTATGGGACACAGGCGCACGCTTGGCGCTACTTTGTTGATGCACGTGCGGCTACTGCGCACACAATTCACAAACACAAAAAAATATATATTTTTATTTTGTTTGGAGTGCCTTTTGGGGGTTACAGCACCCTTTAACGGAAAAGCCAGCCGGCCTTTTACTTATGGGACACAGGCGCACGCTTGGCGCTGCTCCTTATTTGATGCACGTGCAGCCACAATGCACACAATTCACAAACACAGAAAAAAATTTTTTATTTTGTTTGGAGTGCTCTTTGGGGGTTACAGCACCCTTTAGCGGGCAATCCAGCCGGCCCTTTTTTTATGGGACACAGGCGTACGCTTGGCACTACTTTGTTGATGCACGTGCGGCTACTGCGCACACAATTCACAAACACAAAAAAAAATATATTTTTTATTTTGCTTGGAGTGTACTTTGGGGGTTACAACACCCTTTAACGGTCAAGCCAGCCGGCCCTTTACTTATGACACAGCCACACGCTTTGCACTACTTTGTTGATGCACGTGCGGCTACTGCGCACACAATTCACAAACACAAAAAATATTTTTTTATTTTGTTTGGAGTACCTTTGGGGGTTACAGCACCCTTTAGCGGTTAATCCAGCCGGCCCTTTATTTATGGGACACAGGCACATGCTTGGCACTACTTTGTTGATGCACGTGCGGCTACTGCGCACACAATTCACAAACACAGAAAATATTTTTTTATTTTGTTTGGAGTGTACTTTGGGGGTTACAGCACCATTTAACGGTCAAGCCAGCCGGCCCTTTACTTATGACACAGGCGCACGCTTGGCACTACTTTGTTGATGCACGTGCGGCTACTGTGCACACAATTCACAAACAGAAAATATTTTAGGTTTTTTTGCACTTGGGGGGAGCACCCCTGATGGACAGAGCACCCCCTGGACAACACTACTGCCCCCCTTTAGGACTGGGATTCTGCACAGGACTTTGGAGTGGACACAGCCCCTATGGACAACTGACTGCACAACACAGTCCAGCCAGCCCCTATGGACTTTGGAGGAGTGGACACAGCCCCTATGGACAACAGCAGCACAGCACAACACAGCCAGCCCCTATGGACTTTGGAGGAGTGGACACAGCCCCTATGGACAACAGCAGCACAGCACAACACAGCCAGCCCCTATGGACTTTGGAGGAGTGGACACAGCCCCTATGGACAACAGCAGCACAGCACAACACAGCCAGCCCCTATGGACTTTGGAGGAGTGGACACAGCCCTTATGGACAACAGCAGCACAGTGCAGCTCAGCACAGCACACTACACTGCACTACACTACACTACACTACACAGCCCAGCCAGCCCTAACTCCCACCCTCCCTCTTCACTGTCCACAGCCGAGTGAGAAAATGGCGCCGACGCGGGTACCTTATATAGGATCCAAAACCCGCGAGACCCTGAAGGCGGGATGATGACGTTTTGCCTCGATTTCAGATCCGAGTCAGGCGGGAAAAGTCGAGCCTGACTCGGATCGGCATCGGATCGGGGGGGCTCGGGGGGGTTCGGATTTCAGAAATCCGAACCCGCTCACCCCTACTTCAAAGCTGATTGGTTGCTATGAGCAACTATTCCACTGGTTCACTTCGCCACGATTTTCACTGCTTGAGACCTAAACCAATAAGGGGCCTAATCATCATGACATAATTATCACTAGCAATAATTATGTTTTAAACTCGGTGCAATCCCCCCCTTCCTCTCCCCTATGGGGATTGTGGAAATTATCGAGGCACATTTGTAACCAGGAGATATCTGTGATATCTCCTGCATTATATGAATGATGAATGGGTCTGAAACTATACAAAAGTAGGTGAAAATTTTATTTTTCACCTGCTTTTGTATAAATTAAGTGATGATGAATAGAACCCTAAGTACTTAGGAGTCCTTTTTTTGTAGCAAACAAAATAGTATTAAGCCGCAGATTAAGCAAAAACAATGCATGGCGAAGGTCACTCCTATCGAACTTGTCTTTTGTCTGTTTAACCTATATTATGTCCTTTTCCTCATTGTAATAGTTTTTCCACAATTTTGCATCTGAATTTGCTTATTGTACTGTATAGTAGATTCAGAGATGAACGCAATGTCGATATTGGACATAGTGGAGCGATTCTTTTTTGCCACTGCACATGCATAAAAGCCGCACTGTACACACATGGTGATGGATTAGCGATGGAGAGGATTTCTTCGCAAAGTAAATGACAGGTAGTCAGCTTTTTGGGGAGGTAACGGGGTGCTTTGAAATACTCAGGCGTATTTTAACCATTTTCTGGGCGTGATCTAGTAAGCTTCTGCAAATTCGTTCGCAGCTGCAGAGCCCCGGCGTTTTAGGAGAGCCACTTTTTCTGGGACAGCATAGACGTACTCAGAAGTTCAATGTGCGACCAATGTTTAGAAAGTTCACATTTTGTACGTAAGTGGTGGGTGCAAGATGCCGGAGGTATCTGTCTTTCATTAGTCCACTATGTATGGAATCACAGTTGAGATCACATTAGTGTCCATCGCTGAATCAGGCACTATGTACTTAGGATTAGTGTCTTGGTGCGTCTTAGTAGCAAAGCCTTTGGCACATTAAACTATTACTGTTGTACTATTGGTACAATTTAAGGATAGGTGTATGTGGGCACATCTGTAATGCATGCTAATGAATGGGGCACAGCTAAGAGGGGCATGTGCCCCACGGATGGAGGAGGGGCACCAGTGAGGGAGTCAGAGCCACAATCCCAGGTTCATGCCAGTTGCAGTCAGCTATCTTATCCCTGTTGTGTGCTGCAGCAATAGACAACAAGGACCCTGTCTCCCTCTGATGGCCCATCTTACTCATCACAGCTTTAGTGGGACCTGACCTGCTTGGCTGCTTCCAGGTCACTTGTCATTTTGATATTGTAACCACTGTTCTCAACTGTACTATTTACAGTACTGTACATGCAGATAGCATCAGTATTCAGCTACTGATAAAGTAGGATAAAAAAACAATGTACTAGTGGGTGTGTTCATCCAGACTGTTATAGAAGTTTGCAGCATGAGTTTGTTCCCGTTTGTACGGAAATAATAAGTTCCTGTTTGATTATACTTTTTGCTGCTCCTATATAGCACATCTGCTAACTACACTGCTCGACTGAAACAAGAGGAGAATCAAATGACAACAGAAACAGGCATGTTAGGGTATTGGGGGGATTGTTATTGTCATACTTGCCTGCTTTTTGTTTAACCTCTCTGGGAAAAGCCTGGACCGGGCTATTCATGTAGATTAGGCCCTGCCACAGTCAATACCACAAATCACAGGTTCGTGGGGAGGGGACAGGGCTAAATCAATGCGATTTGCATCATTTTAGCCCTGTCCCCTCACTACGGAGCCGCGATTTCCAGTATATTATCTCTCCATCCTGCCCACTTCACTAGGAAATCTACCCACCCTCCTTGGGGTGCAGTGGGCTATCTGAAAAATTGGGAGTCTCCTGCACATTTCGGGAGAGTAGGTAAATATGTTTATAGCTTATGGGCTTATGGAAAGTAGTATGAAGAATAGGGGGTAAGGGGTTAATTAAGATTTTTTTTGCTATGAGACTGAGGGAGGTAGCTAATGTACATTAATGGAATCAATTGATGATGTTGGGGCTAATTAATAATGGGAATTATGAAGGTAATAATTGTAAAGGGGTAATTATATTAATTATAATATAATATGTGCGTTGTGACTACTATATATGGGGGGGCGGGGGGCGGGACCCTACAAGCTGAGACTTTTCCTCAGGTGAAAGAAAACCACTTTTCATTGAAAATACAGTTATTCACGGCATAAAGCTATTCAATCAGTCACAAGCATTACATTTAACACAGGATATGGTAAGCATTAATGCATTATTTCTGTTCACACCTCAGCAGGGTACGAGTTCAGTATGAAAATCCTTACTTTGTCATTTTCAATCACAATAAACTAGTATACCTGATCTATTTCAGTGTGTGAAATGGAAATATAAAATTGAAGTGATTTTTTGAAACCTTTTAAATGCCAATTGTTGCTGCCAGCCTGCCTTAACTACATGGCATACCTTGCATTAACTGTATGACATTAAGGATCACAATCATTTATTTCATTTTTTTAAACATTTTGGTTGATTTAACATGGGGTTTTTCTCTACTTATGTAATGTAGTAGACATAAATAGCATAGCTCTTATGTGTTCTAGTAAAGAGATGAATAAACCCACTACAGTATGTTGGCAATTTGCATTACCTTCCTGATGTAGTGCAGTTAGCTACAGTGGATGACTGACATGCCATCTCCACAGTCCACACTACAGTATGTTGGCAATTTGCATTACCTTCCTGATGTAGTGCAGTTAGCTACAGTGGATGACTGACATGCCATCTCCACAGTAAGCACACCCTGTCCTGTGTAATAAAATAAGTTATCCTAGCCAGATGACTCTTCACCACACTAGCATCCACCCTTAGGGTATCAAGCACCCATCACTTGCAACCCAGACCACACCCTTGTCACCTCAACTTTCTACTGCCGAACCGGCCTGGTCATATCTGACTCAGATAATATCGCAATTTGTAGACCGTATGTCACTCCCGGTACCGCCTGTCCCTGAGCCACCCTGGATGCAAACTTTTGCACAGTCAATACAGGGGTTGGCTCAGGTATCCACATCCTTTCAACAGATGCTTGATAAGGATAGAGCTCCTAAGCGTAGGCCTGCCCGACTCGAAAGCCCCACTCCATCATCTGGCAGAGTTTTAGAGTCAGAAGTCTCTTCTGATGGCGAGGCTAGTGCTTCTATTGCTTCCGATGTGGAGACATCTTCTGAGGAAGAAATGTCTATAGTAGACGTAGAGGCTCTTATTAGAGCTGTTAAAACTATCCTTCTGGTGGAGGAGTCGAAGCAACCACACAGCTGTATCTGCCAGGACACCGGGAAACAGCTTCACCTCTACAGGTGACAAGATCCCACTGTTACTTACTAATAATACAAGTTCCCTGGCTTTCCTTGGCTTATTGTTTGAATCATCACTAACTGCACATTAGCCGGAGTTATATATGCATGCAAACTATTCTTTTTTACTAACCATCAGATTCATTTATGCTGGTTGAGCTGGATATAGATGTATGAAACGCTTTGCAGCTAATTACATGCTTATTCATCAGCTGTTTATTGCATGCCACTTTCTGCATACAGACTGATTGTTTTAATTGTTCAAGGTGCCTACCAACAATGGTCTGGGATTCATTTCATTTATATTGTAATATATGGTTCTATTGAGAGTTTTATATTGTATGTCTTTTTATGGTGATCAGTAGATTATTAAATTATTTACCCCTGTCCAGTGCTGCTCTCTATTGTTGCTTTTTATTTGTATTCAAGATCCAAGACACCTGTCTTTAAAAGACAAAAGAGGACAGTGGCAGAATTTCCATCATCAGCACAGCTAGAAGACCTCCTATCGGAGGAGTGGACTCACCCTAGCAGGCAGTTTCAAGTTTCCAAGCGTATTGCTCCCTTTTACAGTGTCAGGTGCTCACCAAAGTGATTTAGTTTCTATGGTTGCACACGTGAGAGAGGCAGCTTTTTATCTTTCTGAAGCAGCCATAGATTCAGGGGTTTTAACTTCTAAACTTTCTGCTTCAGTGGTTGCTACAAGAAGAGCACTCTGGCTGCACACCTGGAAGGCGGACACAGAATCTATGAAGGCCCTGGAAGCCCTCCCCTATTCTGGTGATGTTTTGTTTGGTCCAGAATTGGACAAGATAGTGACTACGCTAGCAGCTTCTAGATCTGCTTTCTTGCCATCGGTTACCATCCTGAGATCCAGAGCTTCTACATCTCGTTCCGTTTGTCCTCAATTCAAGGCCTGAGGTCAGCCCTTCCCCAGAAACCAGGTTTTAGCTTCTAAAAGCTCCAAACCCAGAGGTAAGCAACCATGCTCCACTAGATGTCCAGCTGCCAAGCTTGCAGACAAACCTGCCGCATGATGGGACAGGCCTCCTTCCAGGGGGACCTCAGAGTGGGAGGCTGGCTTCTTAATTTTTCAGCAGTGTGGATGCAGACCACAACAGATGCATGGGTCTGAGGCATCATGTGTCAAGGCTACGCTCTCACCTTTTGTCAACGTCCACCTTCCTGGTTCTTTTCCACAGGCATGCCCACACAGCCAGAAAAAGCAGAAGCTCTCAAGGCATCTGTTCGATCTCTCTTGGCTTCAGTGGTCATCATTCCGGTTCCCCCTTCGCAGAGAGGGGTAGGCTTTTACGCCAATCTATTTCTGGTTCAGAAGCCGGAAGGCTCCTTTCGACCCATCCTCAACTTGAAACATCTAAACAAGTTTCTTAGGATTCCCAGATTCCACATGGAGTCCCTTTGGTCCATCATTCTAGCATTGGAACTGGGGGACTTTATGGAATCATTGGATATACAAAATACGTATTTGCATATCCCTATACGAGCCAATTGTCACCAATTTCTCAGGTTTGCTATCCAAACCAGGCACTACCAATTTCAAGCATTGTCCTTTGGTCTGTCCAGAGCCCCTCGTGTGTTCACAAATGTCATGGCAGTGATGGCTGCACATTTGTACAGATGTGGCATCCGAATTTTACCCTATCTGGATGACTTGCTGCTTCTGGCGCAATCTCTGACAGTTCTCAAATAACACAGCCATCTGACGGTAGAGCTCCTACAGTCTCATGGTTGGATAATCAATTGGAAGAAGTCCACACTATCACCATCCCAGGAGATGCTCCACCTAGGAGCACTGTTGGATTCCAGAGCTCAGAAAGTATTCCTCCCTCGGGAAAAGAATTTGACTTTACAGACAAAAAATGGAAATTTCTCTGTCAGCGTCATGTCCATACACTCATTCATGCAGGTTCTGGGGTCTTTGGTCTCAACGTTCGATATGGTGGAGTACGGTAAGTTTCACTCCCAGCTTCTCCAGGGTCTTATTTTGAAGTGTTGGATCAAGTCTCGCTGAACCTCAAGGTTCAGACTCTTCTTCTTCCACAGGATGTACATCTCTCCCTGCTGTGGTGGCTCCAGCGATCACTTCTGGACTAGGGTCGCCCATTTTAGATCCAGGACTGGGTCCTTTTCAACACCGATGCCAGTCTTCGAGGATGGGTAGCGGTCACTTGTCACCTAACATTTCAACGTGTCAAGAGAGTCGGTTGTCTCTCAACATTCTGGAACTTTGTGCTGTGTACAGAGCCCTGTGTCATGCACAACACCTCCTTTGGGGACATCCGGTGAAGGTTCAGTCGAACAATGAGACAACGGTGGCCTACATAAACCACCAGGGTGGCACTCGAAGTCCAGGAGCTATAAAGGAAGTCACCCAAATTCTTCACTGGGCAGAGCGTCATCTATCTGCACTGTCTGCCGTATTCATTCGTCCAAAATTGGGAAGCGGCAGGACATTCATGCAGGCAAGTGGTCACTGCATCTGGACGTCTTCAAGCTTTTATTCCATCACTGGGGCCTACCAGACATTGACATGATGGCATCTCGCTACAACCATCAACATCCCCAGTTTTGCTCCTGCACCAGGGATCCAAACGCTCTCCTGGTGGATGCGCTAACGGTTCCTTGGACCTTCCCCCTGATTTATGTTTTTCTCACAATATAAATGATTCCACGGGACCTCCGCAAATTCAAGCGGGAAGGAGGCACTCTGATCCTAATGGCTCTGGATTGGCCTCAACGCATGTGGTACGCAGATCTTCTGGGCCTCTCTGTAGATGCCCCTCTATGACTTCTGCTGCACCCGGATCTGCTGTCTCAGGAACCATGTTTCCATCCAGACCTGGCCAGACTCGCTTTGACGGGATGGCTCTTGAGGCATCCATTGTAAGAGCGAAGGGATTCTCTAGAAGAGTGGTTTGGACCAAGCTACTGGCTAGAAAGCCTTCTTCAGCGCGTGTTTATCACATAATTTGGCGTACTTACTTTGCCTGGTGTTTCGACCAGAGGTCTTAATCCCATGTCTTTTCATCTATCCCAGATCCTTTGTTTTCTACAGACAGGTCTGGACTTGGGCCTACGGCTCTCACCCTTGAAGGTCCAGGTATCTGCTTTGTCGGTCCTCTTCCAAATGCAGATTGCACTACTGCCAGAAGTGTGTACCTTTTTTCAAGGAGTTCTCCATATTGAGCCATCATTCGTGTCTCCTTTGGCTCCTTGGGACCTTTATTTTGTTCTCTGAACTTTGCAGGTGTCTCCCTTTGAGCCATTACAGTCAGTGGATTTGCGCTGGCTCATGTGGAAGACTGTTTTTCTACTGGCCATTGCATCTGCCCAGAGGGTGTCTGATTTGAGCGCTCTTTCTTGTCGCTCCCCATTTTTTATTTTCCATCCTGACAGGGCTGTGCTACGGACCTTCCTAAAGTGGTATCCCGTTTCCACTTTAATCAGGAGATTGTTGTTTCAGTATTCCAGCCTATGGATTCTTCTCCACCAGAAGCTTCACTGGATGTGATAAGGGCTCTCTGGATTTATGTCAAACGGATCAAGAAGATACGTAAGTCAGACACTCTCTTTGTGTTGTATTATGTTTTTAAGAGTGGCTGGCCGGCCTCTTAGCAAACCTTAGCCAGGTGGCTCTGCCTCTCCATTTGCCATACTTACAACTGTCCTGCCCCTACCGTGGTGATGGCACATTCCACGTGGTCAGTTGGGTCTTCTTTGGCAGCTCGCTATGGGGCTTCTGGTGAACATCTCTGTAGGGCTGCCACATGGTCGTCTGCTCATACCTTCATCAGGTTTTATGTGTTTGACACTTTTGCTTCCTCGGACGCCATCTTTGGGCGTTCTGTGCTCACTGCAGCTCAGGAGCATCCCCACTCATAGGCGACTGCTTTGGGATGTCCCAGCATTTTCCCTGTGCCCCTTAGTGGAGGAAGAAGAAAATGACACTTATGTCTTACCTGTTAAGTCTTTTTCTTCGACTCCATAGGGGGCACAGGGCACCCACCCTGATGCACCTGTTGGCTGGGTGTGCTTCCTTGGTGACTAGTCTGGCTGTACTCGCGATGGTATGGGTGGTTCTGTTTGTATGCCGGCCTTCCTTCTCTTCTCTTCTGCCTCGCTCCTGCCTTGGGCTTGCTAATTAAAAACTGAGGGTCCTCTGCCTAGGGGCAGGGTATAGAGGAGAGGAGCCTGGGCTTTATGGGTATTTGGATTGAACCGTTTGGTGCCCAGACTCTCCTCTCCAGGCTATACCCAGCGTTGTCCCTGTGTCCCCTATGGAGTTGAAGAAAAAGACTTAACAGGTAAGACATAAGTCTCATTATGTTGGGAGTTTGAGAATAAGTGAAGATCTTTATGCGACAGAAGTGAATTACGGCCATATTCTTTTGGCTTGGAATATATGCTGAAGTAAATAAATTGGTGTATCCCAACTTCAGTCCACAGGGACCCCTAACGGTGCATTTTTTCCAGATCTCCTAGTTGGTGCACAGGTACTGGCTGACACACTGTAAAAGATCCACAGGTGGATCTAAGTAATTTAATTGTGATAATGATGATATCTGTAAAACATGCACTGTCAGTTGTCTCTGATGACTGGAGTTGGGAAACACTGAGCTTCATATTGTGCAGATTGTCAGCGTTCTTCTGAATGGTGACTTAGTTCCCCTATTTGTTCTTTTGCCGGTTGTAAAAGAGATTTTTTGAAAAGACTTTCTTTAAAAGAGTGCTAGTTTATATTGGTGGTACAGTAGGTGATTACACCACTCGTTATCCAGAGGCAATGCCTTTCCCTGTACTGCTTCAGCTAAACAGGTAGCGATGAAGTTATTTCTAGAGTTGGTCTTCCAAAGGTAATCCTGATGCATCAAGGAACCAATTTCATGTCCTGTGTAAGGTGTTAAAAGGGGGTGTTAAAACATCTAATGATTACATCCTTAAGGACATCAGTTTATCAACTTCAAATGGATGGATTTGTGGGGTTATTATGCACACGTTGATGCTAAGATGATATATGGAAACCAAGAGACACTGGGATGAACTACTTCCCTACGTGCTCTTTGCTGTCCCAGCGGTACCTCAAGCTCCTACTGGTTTCCAGCCATTGAGCTTCTTTATGGGCAGAACCCTAAGCGTGTCCTTAATCTTTTGCGAGAATCTTTGGAGGAACAGCTATTAGAAAGACAGAATGTCTTACAGTATTTTATGGACATGAAAAATTATTTAGATTTGATTGGTCAATTAGAGAGAGATAATTTGTTAAACTCTCAACAGGCAAAAGAACAGTTATATAATAGTAATACAAGGGCTCACATTTATACATTAGGAGAGAAGCTTATTTTACAGCCACAGTCGCATACAGAATATCTGTTAAACGCCCAAGGAGGCTAGATGTACCAGTATATTTTTAGAGCATGGGAGAAAACTAGAGTACTCAAAGGAATACCCCAGAAGCACGGGAGGAATATACAAACTCCACATAGTTAGCGCCATGGTGAGAATCGAACTCAAGACCAAAGGTGCTGTGAGGCAGTAATGCTAACCATTACAACAACTATGTTGCCCTCCAGTGTTACTTGTCAGGTATCTCTTTTGTAATGGTCTCAGATCATGCTCCCTTCAAGTGGTTACATTCCTAGAAGATTGGAATACAAGACTCAGGAGATGGTACCTGGCCCTCCAACCATTTTTATTAAAAGTCTCTCACTGGCCGGAACTGCTTTTCTTAGCCTCCACCTCGAATGGTCAAGGACTACCCTCTAAAGGAGGGGGGGTATGTGACAGAGTGACACACTGCCCCATATGAGGAAGAGGTTAACTTCTTGGGATTCAGGTGGTGACTCTATACCTCCCTTACACCTGGTTAATACAAAGCCTATTTAAGGCCTGTCTAGAGGAATGACATATAATTCTGAACCTCTATGTGGTATGCTGAAATTTTGCTTTGCTGTGATACTACTATGCTGGATACTAAACTCGACTTCAGGTCCTCAGAAATGATCATGGATAATGGAGCACTCTAAGGTTCAGGACCCACTGGAGTGGACTCAAATTCTGAACCCACCAGATGAGCCTCAGATTCTATATTGTTTACAATATATGTAATGTGTACAATATTATTAAAATTAATAATATTAGGACTGAAAATGCCCCTAAACCTCAGGTAAAGTAACTTAGATATTAATCTTACTTTTATAATAAAACTGACAGCTGATTGAAATTATGTGCAACATATCTTCGTCACAACATCAAGATAATCACCTTCTAAAAAATACTGACATAAACAGGAATGAAACAAGTTAATGAGAATTCTGTCTATGTGCCATGTATAGCCTGATGGTTTCCTATTCATTGTTTGAGATATTGGATTTATGCATCTTCATTTTCTATGAAAATAAACCTGAAACCAATTTCAAAGAAGTGGTATCGACTCTTCAATTACTAGGAATTGTACTAAAAGGAGCTTTTTCATTTGGACTTGATCTGATCTCCTCAGCGAGAGCATGCTGATCACTCTCTTCAACTGAGATAGTAGTATTATCTATATAAAACTGACAGCTGATTGGAATTACATAATCACTTTTGCACATACATGCACCGTGCTTGAGATTGCTGAACTATGAATACATTTCAAAAAAACACCCCTTCCACACGGTTTACACATGTCCCCCTTGGGTGAGACAACTGTCAATTAGACTACATATGTTAATCAGAAATCACCATTTTTTACCACTGGCACACTGAGAGCAGGCCGCACAAATAATAAAAACAAAGAACAGTGCCCATCTCAATCCCCCAATCTTCACTGCCAGCACAAGCAATATTGGCATGTGCGTTTGAGTGTATGCCACGTGTACATGATGCCAAAATCAGCTAAGGCCTCTGACATGCATAGTTGGAGCACAGGGGTAAGTATAATTTAATGGGGGAAAAAAAGGAGGTGGCTGTGGTAACTAGGACTCAAACCAGCCCCTTGATCCTGCCCGATGTATTTCAGGTTGATGGCGATGTAGTACCAATTAGCCTTGTTAGGATAATTGGGACTTGAAAATCCCTCAGTTAATATCTGTAGTGCCACTTAACAGTGTAGGTGTATTAAGGACTTAAAGCAGCACCTGACTGTATATTACATATTACTGAATGGAGTACAGTAGTTAAACCAGGATCTATATTCAGCATTCTCTGGCTGATATGTCTGAATACAGATGGAAAGTGCAACTCAAGGCAGCATGATTAAGAAT
Source organism: Taudactylus pleione (assembly GCA_031769625.1). Classification (NCBI taxonomy): domain Eukaryota; kingdom Metazoa; phylum Chordata; class Amphibia; order Anura; family Myobatrachidae; genus Taudactylus; species Taudactylus pleione. The sequence continues at coordinate 2,257,159 of JAUIMM010000957.1, forward strand.
AGCAATAGTAGAGGAAATGTATCTAAGGTATTATAGATATTAGAAATGTGCATGGACCCCCTTGTTTTAGTTTTGATTTTGCCAAAACCACCCTCAAGTGTTTTGGTTTTGGATCTGGATTTCTTTAAAAATTGATAAAAACAGCTAAAATCATGTAATTTGAGCCTGTTTTATCTCTACAGTATTATTAACCTCAATAACATTAATTTATAATCATAACCAGTCAATTTTACCACCTCGCAGCTCACAATATTGTTTTTACGCATATTGGCCAAAGGCTGCAGTGAGCTGACTGGCTAAACTATGCATCAGAGCAACGGCACAAACACATGGCAGTTTAAAAAAGAATATAGCACATCTAGGAAACATAATGGAACTGCAGTGGCAGACAGGATGGCAGTTTAATATACACTATACTAAATCTACACTGTAAATCTAGTTCCTGAACTAGTTCATTAATGAAGAACTAGATCAGAGGCCCGAGGTTGTAGTATTAGTGAAAGTCAGATAAAGGATTGATTGATTAATTGATTACAGAATATAACTAATAAAGACAAGAAAATCAAAGATGTTGAAAATACTATTAAAATACAAGAATCCAAAATCACAATTACTGTAGATTTATTCCTCAGGATTCAAGGGAGAGTAACAGCCTTGTCATTATTAATTATATGAATCCATAATTTAATTATACTAGTCTGTATCCGCAGAGAAGCTTCAGAAAATGGGGCCTATACACCCGGATGAGAAGCTGGTGCTGGAAGACATTGCAAGGTACAAGAGAACACGAACACCCCAGTAAAGTACAGTAATATACATTACACTGCCTGTCAAACACACACATTCTTGGCAAAGCCCATAATGAAAAGTGGTGTACAGTGGAATTGTCCTTGGACCCTCCCTCCCACACTTAAGTTGTATATTAAAATGGACATACACACTTTAAAAAAATGAAGCACTTCAGCAACAAGGGCTTCACTTTTGTGGCTGAAGTGCTTGGTTTGTTTGGGCCCCCCCAAAACAAGTTACCATTGGGCTTAAGGCAACTAATAGTGTTAATCAGTCTACAGTTGGAAGATAATATATTTAGTACACCCTGAGGAAGGACTTGAAAGTCAGAAACGCGTTGGTGGTGAATTTAGGGGTTTTCTATGGTGGCACTGGAACTTACCCTTGCACTCTATACATCTAGTGCATCTCATCAGGATTTCACACTATTCCGGGTAGGAGTGGCCCCTGTTTAACTGGTAATTGTTTCCTTTTCACCGTGGAACCCATCTGTGACTGTATTTTTAATGATTTTTATGCATTTTTTTGGCTGTATATTATCAAAGGATAGATACAACCTTGTTACATTCTTGGATTAAAAAGTGAAACTTTATTCCTTTGGAGTTGCATCATCTTTTGGTTGTTATTATAAAGTCATCTTGGTCAAGGATGGATCTCTTCCAAGGGGAATAAAAAGATACCTTTTTGTGAACGCCTATATCTGATTTCAGGTGAGTGTATTCCCAGCAGGAAATAAGCAATAAAAATTGGTGTGCTTGTCTGTGACCAGAATAAAACGCTAAAGATACCTTTATATGAACGCATCTCACCTAGTTTAGGTGAGTGGCCTTTAATATTAATTGCGGATCATTGGAAGTAACACTTATCATTTGGAGTATAATCGTGTATTATTCTTTCTCCTCATTTTGAGATCATTGCATTATCCATGAATGAATAGGAGAAGAGGTGACCTATGAGGGACAGCGCTCTTTGGACCACTCATATTGTTGTATTTCTCTACAGTTGGAAGATGTCATTATCATACTCACCCTAGCACTCATCAGTATTGTTAATATCATCATCACACAATATTGGCTCATCCCCACTGGACTCTTTGTATTTTGTTGTAATTGGCGGCAAAAGTCTTATAGAATTTGTAGTTAATTTTTATGAACATCAGTTTTTCCACATTTTTAGGAAGTAGCCTCCTGCGCTGATCGCTCCCAAGGTTCCCGGATGTGCTGAACACTCTTTCTGAGTACACACTGTAGGGTGGGCAGCTTAAATAAAGCAAAGCTATTTTGTAGAAAGGGCTCCAAAATCCCTTTTTTCCTCCCAGTGTTCAAAGGGACTGTGTGACATGCTAATTTGTACATTGTGTTATGATACATCGGAACAATTGCATAAAACTTCACTACAGAGGTCTTCTGCCTATAACAACTGCCCTTTTCCCATAGCTAAAGATGCACTGACCGGTACTGAGATGCCGCCAGGTCTTAAACTCAAGATAGCAGAGGTTTATACAATAATCAGGTGATTTCAGGGTTGATGCTGGATTAGTAGAATAACATATGCGAGTACAATCAGACTGGATAATTAAATTCATGGTTTTTGACAATAACAGCAGGAGCTGTAACAACAGGTGGCTTGATAATGGTAATTGCAAACAAATTACACTTTTTACAATATTAAGTAAGATGATACTTAACAACGGGTGATGCAGAGAGCAGGAGACCATGGATCAAACTGGAAAGCACACAGAGAAACAGGATGCCAGCAGTAAAGAGTATTCACCAGGCACTCAGATCAGCATGCTTCCACCAAGGCATGAAGCTATAACTGATAAAGAGGTGAAGGCATGGCTGCCTTTTAACATACACACATAGACCAATGACAAAACATCAATTAAGACCAACCCCCTGCAAGTGAAATCTGTTATAGGTGTGCTGCTGCACATAGGAAAGCAACTAGAGAGAATCCCAGCAATTAAACAAAAGCTGCAGACATTCCTGTCTGCCTCTAATCACATACACTGGCCCCAGTCTCTTAGCAATGACTGGGAATAGCATGCAAAGCAGCTGCTGATGCTAGCATTCAGATCTCCTAGCAACCAGTGGGATCTGTTTAGGTAGTGAAACACTATGCTGGCCACCGCAGCTCCTACCACCCACCGTGCTTCTACAGCCATATGCTTCCTGTGTCTTTCAGTCTCTGGCTACAGTCTGCCTGTCACTCCAGCTCCCCTGTGTCTCTCCATGTCCTGGCCCCATGTCTCTCCAAGCCCTGGCCCCATGTCTCTCCAGGCCCACTGCATCTCTCCAGGCCCCCATGCATCTCTCCATTTGTTGTCTGCTCTGCACATGACCAGCTGCAAAGGCCCACGAGAGGGGCTCCAGCAGCCCTTTTGTGACCATTTTACTACAGTACAGAATAAGCTTCTGCACACTGCACAATCGAAGCTGATCTCTGATCACAGTAGCCACACTCCCAGCCCGGCAGGTAGTGTGACTCAGCTTGGCAGAGGGGAGCATGCGACTGGCCCAGCAAGAACTTTCCTGTTCTTCTGGTGGCCCAATCTGCCTGTGGTAGCAGGACCTCTGCTCGCAAAGAAAGACCATGGTCCATTGTCATCAGAATGGCTTGGTCTGTGTAAGTAATCCCAATAAGTAGCAAGACACATAGCAATTACTTAAAATAGAACACTATTAATTCTAGGCAGAAATGAGCGGTTTGGTTTATCAGAAAATGAAATACACCCTAACTTGTGGTTTCCGAGGAAAATCTGGTCCCAGCTCATGTTTTCCTGGCAAATTCGGATCTCAGATGAGGAAAAACATACTAAATTTTCAGGAAAATTTTGTATCTTGCGTGTTTTGAATTACATATAATAGTCCCTCCCTTGTGATCAGATACCATTTCACACAGGAGAGTGTAGGGTATGGGCTTGTTGGACTATAAAAAAAAAGTTACCCTACCAAAGCATAAAGAAGCGTTTCTACCAATTACTGTTTCATCTTTTGGAGAAGTCTGTGCAAGACTAGATTGGTCCATACTGAGCTCCACACGGCAGTACTTACCTATTTCTTATAAGTGAGTTTTATGGGCTTTTTTCCTTTTAATTTCTTTTTCTTATTTTGCATATTAAACTCTGTGTCCTTTCTGTAATAATTTTTTGTATTCGATGCATTGGAGTTAATCTTAGCGTGCTTTCTGACATTCTTTCTAGATAGCTACAGTATATGCCTGTGTGATTGCTAATGTATATTGTGTTAGATTATTCTTTGAAAACAAATTATTGTGTGAAAGTAGAATCTATAGGCTACTTTGAATTATGCCTTGATGGTGGCAGTTGAATCGCGTTATTCACCATAAGTGCTGACGTGACCATTAACCACGACCAGCGGTTTTATATTGAGATATCTGAGGACAGCCTGATCAGATGTGCTTTATTCTTTTAAACTGCCATGCGTTTGTGCCGCTGCTTTGTCGCTTACTTTAGCCAGCCAGCTTACTGCAGCCATTGGGCTATATTGGTGAAAACAATATTGTGAGCTGTGCGGTAGAAAAAATTTACTGGAAATGACTGAAAATTAATGTTATCAATTTAATAATGTACAAAATCAGCCCCACATTACATGATTTTAGCAGTTTTTTTTCAATTTTTAAAGAAGTACAGATTCAAAACCAAAACACGTGAGGGTGGTTTTTCCAAAACTAAAACACTACAAAGATTTTGAATCAAAACCGAAACACGGTCTGAATGAGGCCCACTGTGCAGAGTGACAAGAAAGTAGCAGTCTAAAGCTGGGTAAACACTCTTTTGATTGCAGGCTGATCGGGTAAAACTGTCCCGATCAGCCGTGCATGCTGTCCCCAGTGTGACCCCCTGTAAGCCGTGTACACACTGTGCAGACATAGCACAGTGTATACAGGATTCTATGAGATCGGGAGGTTGAACCGATAAATATTAAACAGTATATAAGATGCGACCTCCCGATCCCGACCGTTGCAGGAGCATTAAAAGCCGTTTATCAGCAAACGCTCCTGCATTAGGACAGCGTACACACCTAAACAATCCAATGGCCGTTCTCTCGATATTGGATGAACGGCCCGATGATTGTATAGGTGTGTGCCCAGCTTTACTCAGTCTAATGTGTGCCAAAACATACAGTTTGCTGAGGAGTTTTACAACACCTGAAAAGCCAGCTAGCAAGTCATTCACTGACATAGTGGACATTTTAAAAAAGCATTTAAATCCTAAACCATTAGTGATTGCAAAGATTCAGGTTTCACATAAGGGACGTTGGGCAGTAGCTGATGATGTCAGGGTCCTCTCCGCGAAGGGAATTTAGACATTACCTTCACATAAGGGATCAAACTGAAAGTGAAAGTGTGTCTGAGTACTTTGCTGAACTGAAAAAGTTATCTGAACACTGTGAAGCTGGCCACACACTTGGCGATTTTTTACCCAATTTGGACGATTTCGATGAATCGTGACGACAAATCGTGTAAAATATGGCCAAATCGTGAAGTTCTACTTCTGATCCCGATGCCGATGCGCGTCCCAACTCATCGTACCTCGCATCTTCAGATCTGGCATGCTGTAGGCCAGATTTGCCAATCTGGGACATGATTTGATAAAATCGTGAGGTTTTTTTTACTCACAATGTATCTCACAATTCATTGTACATTGGGGAATTTGACTGACAGGACCCTGTACACGCCCAATCGCCATCTTGTGCAGCATCGTGGATTGTAGAAGAAGGAAAGAATGATAGAGCCTGCAGGATTACGCAGTTTGGTGAGTATTGGTACTGTATTTAATGCAACCCCACTGACCACAAATGTGTGCCAGCCACTTCTAAATGCATGACCCAGCCACCGCCCGCCATAATTAGGTGGGCGGTGGCTGGGCTATGCATTAACCTCCCACTGCCCACCAATGTGTGCCTCCCACCTACCCACCAATGTGTGCCACCCACCTACCCACCAATGTGTGCCAGCCATAAATGCATGGCCCAGCCACCGCCCGCCTCATTCCAGCGGTGGCTGGGCCATGCATTAACCTCCCACTGCTCACCAATGTGTGCCACCCACGTAGCCACCAATGTGTGCCACCCACCAACCCACCGATGTGTGCCACCCACCTAGCCACCAATGTATGCCAGCCATTTATAAATGCATGACCCAGCCACCGCCCGCCATAATGAGTTGGGCAGTGGCTGGGCCATGCATTAACCTCCCACTGCTCACCAATGTGTACCTCCCACCTACCCACCAATGTGTGCCACCCACCTACCCACCAATGTGTGCCAGCCATTTATAAATGCATGACCCAGCCACCGCCCACTGGAATGAGGTGGGCGGTGGCTGGGCCATGCATTAACCTCCCACTGCTCACCAATGTGTGCCACCCACCTACCCACCAATGTCACGTGACACCTATAAAATAACCTCACCTTAAAAAAATCACTCAAAAATTTTATAAATTGATTAAAAAAAATGTAGTTTAACAACAAATATTAAAAAATTTCAACAACACCGATACATATATAAAATTTGTTTTTGTTGCTGTGATACATTAGTGTATGATGTTTGAATATACCACCGTAAACAAATGTCCAGTATGTCAACAACATAAACAAATACATTACAACAACAAAAATAAAACATATTATAAAAACACAGAACAATCCTGTAAAAAAGATTAAAATACATATAAAGACGCATAACATTCCTGTAAAAAAAACAGATTAAAATACATATAAAAACACATAATATTCCTGTAAAAAAACCAAATTAAAATACAAATAAAAACAATTAAAATTCTGGTAAAAAAACCCAGATTGAAATACATATAAAAACAAATAACATTCCTGTAAAAAAAAATAGATTAAAATACATATAAAAACACATAAAATTCTTGTAAAAAAACAGATTAAAATACATATAAAAACACATAACATTCCTGTAAAAATATAATATAAAAAACCCAAAAAACTAATAATATATACCAAAATTGTTAAAATGGTAAAAATATACATAAAAAATTTACAAAACAATTCACATTTGTAGATTATTAAAATGTCCTTATTTTTTCCTCCTAGCAATGTCCGTGGATAGTGAATGGGAATTTGTAACCGGTTTCCTAGAGATCCTCTAGGAGTGTCTTTGTAGGATATCCTGTCAACAGTACCACCACAAGTCGGTAAAATTGGCAGCTTTGATGGTCCTTTTGGAATATACAAAAAGGTTCATTTCGGATGCTGACCTTAAAGCAGTACGGCACAAAATACAGAATCTGCATACCGTGTATATCAAAGAAAAGCGAAAAGTGGATGAGTCCAAAAGTTCTGGGGCTGGCAGTGATGACGTGTACCACCCAACACTCTGGTACTATGACCTTATAAGTTTCATAGACAAACAAGAGCCACAACACCAGTCAGTGGTCCTGATGGCGAGCGAGAGAGAGAACAGGAGACTGCAGAAGTGATTGCACTGTCTGAGGAGTTGTTGGTAAGTAGAGACACAGTTCATAAGTTTTTTTGTTGCTCAATCACAGTTGCCCACTATAGTCATTTATCTCACAGATAGCCCTCCTGCCATGGCACTGCACCTGGGGCCTGATTCAGACTTCGGAATAGTGAAAGATATCTCTCTCAACTGATCATCTTGGTGAAACCATGCTGCACTGCAGGTGGGGCAGATTTAAAATGTGCAGAGAGATTTACATTTGGGAGCAGTGTGTCCAAACTGACATCTAAATTGTAGAGTAATAATAAAGCTGTGCAGTATTTGTGGGCTACATGCAAAAGCAGCCAGTATTTACCCCACATGCAAAAAAAATTATGTATTTAAACCCATTGCATTGCAATATGGTTTGTTCAGGTTCACAGTTAAGTGCTATGTCTCTCTCTATTCCCAACTCTGAATCAAGCCCCTGGTCCATTGAAATAGGCCATATACTCCTCCCTCACTTCTTTGGTACATGCTGTTGATGTTGTTGCATTTGTTGGTGCAGACACTGATGTAAACTGGGCAATCTCCTCCTGAGGTCCTACATCTTCTGGTCTAGCTGGGACTGGTCCTTGTTGTGTAGTTTTCCTTCGCAGAAAGTTATGTAGCACACAGCATGCCAACACGACCCAATCTATCTTCTCCACACGTAGGTTTATGGTGGTGTGGAAAATGCGGAACCAGTTGCTGAGTATTCCAAATGCATTTACCACAATGCACCGTGCACGGGATAGACGATAGTTGTAGATCCTCTTCTCTCTGGTCAGGCCCCTCTGTGAAAATGGCTTCATCACATGTTCATGTAATGCAAAAGCCTTGTGTGCGACGAAAACGTAGTTTAGGCCGTGCTTTGTCTCGTCCAGTGATGGCAAGTGAAGGGTTTTGTTGGTGAGGACCCACCATCTGAAGCTCGGCCATTCTTGCCGACATCCACAAACAAAAATTCATAGTTGGCATTCACCACTGCCTTGAGAACGATGCTGAAGAAGCCTTTGTAGTGGTAGTAATATGATTCGGTGTTGGCAGATGGGTTGATGTGTATGTGTTTTCCATCGATGGCTCCTCCGCAGTTAGGGAAATTCCAACATTGTTCAAATTCTTCAGCGATGGTCTTCCACTCTTCCACGGTGTTAGGAAACTGGAAAAATAGAAAATTAAGTTTATAGAAAAACATGACTTTAATATTGTTTTTTTTTTCCTATATAGACTCCCACCCAAGATTCTGAAATGTCCATCACGCCGGACCTAACTTTGATCGAGGACAGCGAGGTGGAAAACTTCACCACAATGACCACACCCATTGAACCAGGAGCATCATCCTCCTCGGTACCAACACAAAAAAAAAAAAAGCAAAAGCACACAGAACAGGAGGAGTTGTTTCTACAAAAAGCAGAAATCATCCTTCAAAAATCCCCTGATGCTATTGGCGACTTTACTGCTTACATTAATAGTCAGATGAGAAAAATGGATGAGGTAACTTCCAAAAATTTCCATAGGCTCATCTATGAGCTTCTCATTCGATCCCTCAACAGTAATTTGCATGACTCCACCTATATTACTGACCCTATGCTTTATTCCCCTGCTCCAGATGCCTATGTCAGCCCCCCACCCAGCCCAGTTGGAGATTACTCCCCCACCCAGCACCCTAACTGCACGCAGGACCATTTACAATGCTCTGCTGGAGGCAGAGGAGGATTTTCCGAGTTACTCTTAATGTTTTTTTTTTTTCTTCCTCTTCTTCTGTACTATCACCAAATTTCATCACTCCCAATAGGTGCAGGCTGTATGCTATACGGTGGTGATGACACCAATTGGAGGACACGGTCACTACACACATGGCACAAGTACAGATTGCTGGAAGCCGGGGCCACAATCTGTACTTGTGCTATGTGTGTATTAGCCTCACAAATGTTCATGACTGCTATGCAGCACAGTCTTGTTAATGCAGCCTTATTGGCTGTCACAGTTATATAAAGAGTTAAATTGAACAAAAAAACAACAACTTTGTTTCTTTCACAAGAAACAAATGTGTAGTGTTTTTTTTTTCTTACCTTGCAATACTGGTGATGCAGCACAGTCTCATGCACTGTATTTTGTAATCAGAACATTTCAATGCAAATTGGCTGTGATATATTCATAAAGTGATTATGTATCCCCATATTGGATATTTCTTACCTGATTTCAGGTTTTAGTTTTATTTCTATTTTTAATTTTCATGATTACTTACCTGTTTTTCCCATTGGCCCACATCTTAACCTTATATTTCACTCTATTGTTGTCCGATACCATTTGGGTTGACAGCAAGTAGTAGTGCTTTGGTTATAAGATGGACCTTTGTTGACTACTTATCTTAGGGGTTACATTACTAGGAGATCTCTCACTCCTATTCCTCCACTTATCGAAGTGTGAAAGGAGCAGCAGAGCGTAGTTTTGAATATGGTAACCCTTATCTTTCTATCATTTTATCTCGCTGTTATCACCCAAGTAGGACATTACAAGATCGTATTGATATTACATTCATTGGGTACAACTAACATCACTCGAACCTGGTGTTTTTTATTCATACATGTTTCATGTTGTATTGTCCATTATATGTTTTTTCTATATTTCGCCTACTTTATCTGGTTAATTATAACCAAGATTTCTTTATTCACTCTTTTTCACTACTTTTGTCAAATCTTTGACATCATTGTGAGTCTTTTTATTCTGATAGGTTAGATGATATTAATAAAAGCTATGTTTTATTAGATGTATTTCAAAGCTATTGGAGTGCACCACAATAGAGTTTCTTAGGTTGAAGTTTCTCTTGACTTATACCTCTTGTTTTTCGTATTCTGTCACAACTCTCGGGTAGATTATGGATGCGGCCCGTATTTAGGGAATTGACGTGACCTATTCCTGAGGAGCGGAGTCTAATGTGCCGGCGGTTTTCACCAGGGACCCTCGCAAGAAGGTATGGACTTGGCTGCGTCCGACACACAGGTCACAGCCCCCTGGATAGGAGCCCCTATACAGGTGCTGGGAAACTCTGGAAGGAGCATAGGGAATATTCAGCATAGTCGACAAGCCGGGTCAGGACCAAACAGACAATACGGTACCAGGAAGCAGACAAAAAGCAGGTCACAGGGAATAGCCGAGGTCATAACCAGATATAAATGCAGTTCCAAGGATCAGGCAAAACCAGAGTCACAGGCAAGCCAAAGGTCGGGAACGTGTAGAGGATATACACTGGAATGCAGGAGTAAGGCAATGGAGCCTATACTCTGGTACTGGATCAATCCCAGGAACTTCCTTAAATAGGTAAGGGTCCAACCAGCCTCAAACAGCACCACCTACTTCCTGTGCCTGTCCCTTTAAATCTAAAGCAGAGCAGCGCGTGCATCCCTATGGGAGCCGCGTCTGCCTGCACACAGAGCCACCAGGGGATAGACAGTGGTGAGCCGCCAGGGGAGAGAGAGCGGCGAGTCACCGGGGGAGAGACAGCAGAGGACAGCGAGCGCTGGGGTCACACTGCCCGCTGCCTGCACTCCAGCGCCGCCGGCCCCGGTAAGTGACAGTCAGTGTCCAGCGCGCTTTGACAACATGTAATTGATAGAGAGGGCCTGCACAAGTCAACTGATAAAATTGACTCAGTACTGCAATCACCCCGGCCCCAGTCTGTGTCACAACTGAGGTCTTACGTGGGCCTAGTGAATTATTATCACAAGTTCTTACCAGTCATATCCACAGTACTACACCCACTAAATGCCCTACTACAGAAAAATTCATGTTGGAAATGGACAAAAGACTGTGAGAAAGCATTCTCAGAAACAAAAAAAATTATTCCATCTGATAGTCCTTACTCATTTTGATCTAAAATTGCTCATCAGACTGGCATGTGATGCCTCACCATATGGCATTGGAGCACATCAACAAAATGGAAGCAAGAAACCAATAGCGTTTGTTTCACAGTCCTTGACAGTAGCAGAAAAGAATTATGCTCAAATTTATCGAGAGGCCTTAAGTCTAGTATGGGGAGTAAAAAAATGTCATCAATATTTGTATGGACAAAGGTTTACTGTTCATTAATAACTGATCATCAGCCATTGGTATCCATTTTTAACCCCCAAAAGGGAGTCCCAGCCATGACTGCTTCTCGTTTCAACGTTGGTCATTCATTATTCCTAGGTGCACACAATTATGACATTGAGTTTAAAGGAACAAAACTACATGGCAATGCTGATGGTCTACTGCATTCCCCCTTGCATGGTAGAGACCCACTGTAAGTGTATCACAATATGTTAATAGAACAGCTACCTATTACCAATGACATGATCAATTGTGAAACACAAAAAGACCTGGTGCTATCTAAGGTAATGGACTAAACTCTTAAAGGTTGTCCTAAACATGGCAATGCTCATATTACAGATTTTTGGCCAGGAGAGATCAACGTTCTGTCTATTAAGGAACTCTAATGTATGAGTCCAGAGTGGTAATACCACTTAAACTGCGAAAACAGAGTTTTGGAAAATTTACATGAGGGTCACCTGGGCATGGTGAAAATGAAGAGTCTTGCTAGAAGCTATGTATGGTGGCCAGGAATTGATAGTCAAATTGAAGGATGTGAAGGATGCCAAAGAGTACAAAATTCACAGCCCTTAGCCCCGTTACCAGGGGCGCCGAGAGGGGGGGGGGGCAGGTACAGATTGCCCGGGCCCAGGCTTCCTGAGGGGCCCGGCGGGGGCCTGGGTCCTACGCCGCCCCCCCCTCCCTCACAGCAGCCCAGCACACAGCGTGTGCTGAGCTGCAGTTGGAGACTGCTCGTGGCTGCTGAGCAGCAGCCACAGCAGTCTCCTATGCCTGTGCGGGGGAGCGATCACACTGATCGCGCCCCCCCTGGCTTTGCGCCGGGCTTAGGGGGCTCAGAGCGCCCCCCTCCCCGGCACGTGGCGCCGCTAAGCGGCGCTGCAAATCTTTTTTGTTTATTTTTTTCCCGGCAAGGGGGCGTGGCCATGCCTCCCGAGATTAGGCCATGCCCCCTATTACTGGGGCCCGCCTTGACTCTTGGCGGCCCTACCCGTTACACCCCTGGTAACGGCCATTATCTCCATGGCAGCGGGTACATATTAACTTTGCTGGTCCATTCATGGATTGTATGTTTCTTATTGCAGTGGAATCTCATTCAAAATGGCCAGAGGTAATAAAGATGAAATCCATTACATCTGAGAAAACAATTACTGTTCTGCGACATGGGCCACAATTTGTGTCCACAGAATTCAGTTCATGCAAGACAATGGCATTAAACATTTTACATGACTATGAAAGGGTATGTGTGCCACGCTAAGTTGTCAACCATCCTGGTAGTTTTACAAATAATGTGAACAATAAAGGAGCACTTGTGAAATACAGTATGTAGTAAAAAATGAAAAAAATAGTGATAAATAAAATAAGTAAGACTAAAAATAATAGAATACATTAATAAATAAATGAGTAAATGGTAAGAGAAATAAATGATAAAAAAAAAAAAAAATAATGAGTAAAGACAATGCTAAGACACTAAGAAAAGGTGACAAAAAGTGCAAGGTTTGAGTATAAATATATTACACAAAAATGTTTAAGCTCTTTTGAGGAGTAGGTGAGGGAGCCGGGCAGCGGGGTTCTGGGTGAGAACTCTGCACTGGTGCCATATGCACGATGTTATGAAGACACTGGAGGTGACTAGCTAACTGTCCCTATGCTCACCTTTGGTCTTTTGGCAGTGGTCACGTTCCTTCTTTCTCCCGGAGAAGTCCGGTCCTTCTTCCCCGTCAATACTGTTCGTATAGCCGGAAGAGTTGGAGCAGTTGGCCGCGTCACTTCCAGTTAACGAATTGCCACGTAACCCAGGATGCAACGCGTTTCATGTAATCAAACACTTTGTCAAGGATACTGCTAGGTGCTGGTGATCCCTTTATATGCTGTACATTTTAAAAAACTTTATTAATAAAAGGACTTCTGTTTTTAATGCAACGGACCTTGCGGTCTCAATGGGACTTGATAAAACCAGATGTGATACGCAAGGTACGCAACAAACAGCTTCAAACTGTTTATCAGAAACCTACTCAGACCTTTGACATTGGCCAGCAGGTGCTTGTCCGTGATTACAGAGGAGACAAATGGCAACCGGGAATAGTTTCTTCCATATCCGGCCCTCTGATGTACATGATTGAAGCGGGAGGAGAATTGAGGCGACGCCACATTGATCAAATAATTGAGACCAGGAGGCAAACTGACTGTACGTCGACAGCTGGATATAGCCAAACAAGTGATGTGGGCGTTTATGTATACCCCTCTGGGTCTGCTACAGAGACTGTTCCTGACACTGTAGAGAATGTATACCCCTACGGGTCTGCTACAGAGACTGTTCTCAAGCCTGTTACGGAGTCACTTGAGCATGAGGTTCCCTTAGTGACAACAACTGATCCTGAACCTTCTAGTGTGATTTTGGTGGAGCAGCCTGTCACTCTGAGATTTAAATATCGTTACCAGACAGAGTTTGTAAGGTATCCCAAAAGCTTGATTAGTAGCCTTCTGGGGTAACATATACATTGCATAGTGTTAACCTCTTTCTATGTCTGCATTTATCTAAGTTGGGAGGAGTGTGGTGTATATAGTTCCCATTGCTGTATATGTATTCTGGTGGAAGGTTACAATGGATCTTATTTTTTGTGTGTCTTAGTTGGCATATGAATCTATTCTGTGTCTTTGGTTTCCTGCAGTCTTACAGTAAAAAGCATGCAACACTCACTGTGTCCAGGTTATTGAGAGACCTTTTGTCACAGGCCGCAGGTGCGTTCCGTTGGATGGTGGTTCTCTGAGGCCAGTTGCTGGGAGACAGAGATGCAATGCCTGAGCTCATGAAATCCTCCCCTTAGGAGGTACATCATCCCTACTGGAGTGGGAATAGTGTTTCCTCCTTTTTCTGTCCTGCTGATGCCTTGCCCGGGTGCTGGTGATAACGTTCCACGTGATTTTGGTTCCGGTGTCTGGATCGTGTTGGTCGAGGGTCCTGAACCTCAGCCCGTCTGTCTCCAGAGTCTCCTGCCGCTTGTGTCATCTCGGTGGCACAGGTCGCACTTCAGCGTCATCTGTTGCTTTTGTCATCTCAGCGACACAAGTCGCACTCCAGCGACATCCACCGCTTGTGTCAACTCGACGGCACGGGTCTCATCTAAGTGTCTCCTGCTGCTTGTGTCATTTCGGCGGCACAGGCCGTTACCCAGTATCTCCAGTGTACTTCACTGCTGCTTGTGTCATCTCGGCGACACTAGTAGCACCCCAGCATCATCAGTCGCTTGTGTCATCTTGGAGGCACAAGTCGCACTCCTGCGTCTTTGGAGACGCAATCCTGCTGCTTGTGCTACCAGCCCTCAAGGCTGCTTCACAGCCCAGTGGCTGCATCTTCCACCAGCCTCCAAGGCTGCTGTAATGCCCAGAGACTGTATCCGCTTCCAGCCCGCAAAGCTGTCACACAGCCTATTGGTTGCATCACCTTCCAGCCCTCAAGGCTACTACACAGCTACATCCTTCACAAGCCCTCAAGGCTGCTACACAGTTCAGGGGCTGCATCAGCTACCAGTCCTCAGGACTGCTACACAGCCCAGAGGCTGCATCAGTAATCATCCTGCAATCTTCTCTTTAACCCTTGGCTGTATTTCTCAGTATTGATTACGCTTAGGACTCGTGACACCCTTATTGAAGTATACAGTAAGTCAGACTTATCAATTTTGTTCATGCGTACCAGTGTAACTAATGCCGGCATGCATGCGAAGAGTGGTGAGATGCATCACATCCCAAATGCCATGCATCATGCATCCCGCCCTAGATGAGAGAAAAACTTTTTGTTTAAGCTTACATAAGCTATAATTTTCTGAGGGAAACTTTGTTGTGCTGCAAAATGTGTGAGGACTGTACCTTGTACACACAAAGATCCAAATGCAACATGGTTATGCCAAAGTTCAAGTCTTCAGAAGAAACGTCTCTTTAATAGTGTTCTGGTCATACAGTTAGTTTTGATAGAAGAGTTGTAGTAAGTTAAGTGAGGCACATAACTATCAGCGTGATAAGACTATAGAAAGATGCTGATAGATATGTAATATGTTATTAAGCTAATAAGATTGACATTTAGATAAGTGAATTCTTAGTAACTATTTAGCGGTATATAGGTTTTAGTTCATTAATACAAAAGCTAGTGTAATACTTCTACGTTATATTATTTGAATTGTACAGTGGTTTAGAGAATCTGGGGCCTATTAATCATCGGAGGCCGTATGGCCCCTGATGATTAAGTATTGGTCTCGCTGCGAGGGATACTGATACTTAAGTATGCAACTCGCAGCGGGGAAAACATGACACCGGAGCAATTCATCATTGCTCCGGTGCAGGGACAGCTGCTCCGAAAAGCAGCTGTCCCCTCGGTTAGTTTCGCAGCTACAGAAGTAGCTGCGTTACTTAACTCTTCCCGGCGGCCCGGTTACTCATGCGTGACCCGAGGTCACACATGCACAAAGCCGCCGGGGAGGTAGAGAGGAGGCGACGGAGGGATTCCTCCTCGCATCCCCGGAACCCCATCCCATAGGAAGGAGCGAGAATCCGAGAACAAGTTCCAACTGAAAATGGCGCTTGTTCTCGGAAGCACTTTCAGTTTTCGGAGTTTGCTGAATATCAGGTACCCCTGATGATAAATAGCCTGGTAACTAAAATATGCAGAAACTAGTGTTTCCGCATGGTTACCGGGCCATTTATGACGATGAATAGGCTCCTCAGTCTTCTCACCCTCCAGTGTGTACTCTAAAAGGGTGTTTAGATTCCAGTGGGGATGAACTTATATTGGGGGAAGAAGACAGGAACATTAATGAGGAGGATGATGCCTACGACAATAATGTCGATAGCGACGAAGATGACCACTGAGCCCTAGGCCAAAAAAAATATTTTTAATTATATGTTTTATATTATTCTTAAAATAATAATAGGATGTTTGTTTTGATCCACAATGCGACAAGAACAAAAAAAATGTTTTAAACTTATTGTACATTTCTTGTATGGGGGCCCCAAAGAAACCAACTACTATCTGTAATCTGAAAAAAAATTCATACCCACTGCTCTGTAGCAGCAGAAGAGTCTGGTGGTTTTTAAATTAGAATTGCTTGTCCTTTTTGTAATCAAAGAAGTGCGTGAAGGGCCCAAGAACAAATCCAAACCATATTGGTCATTTTATTAGTTTGCTTGTTGAAACTTGGAGGTATACAGTTTTCGAAATGACAAATAGTTATTATAGATTCACTTCTCTTGTTGTGACAGAATGTTACATTTTTAAAATATATAATATATATAAATAATAAAAATGAAGACTGCACGACACTCATGTAATGCTCCCTATAGCCCTGGCTGTCAGCATCCCTGATTTTCCTCCATGAGGGCCCCGAGCAGAGGGGGTGCTCCATGCGCTAACAGCCTAGGGGGGAATTCAATTAGCCACAGTATTTACTGTGGGCTCATTAATACCCTGGGCTATTCAATTTGCCCCAAAGGCAGCCTGCAGGCTGCACTTAACGGGGGTCAGACCCGAAAATAAATCCTATTAAATAGCCTGTTAACAGGTGCTAAGACAGGTGCTTTCAATTTAACATTCTCCTAACCCTAGGCCAACTTCCTAGTGTGATTGGATTATACAGCCCGCCAAGAACATCTGCAGTCGGGCTGGACCAATTTGCAATATGTAGCACCTATCCTTGTGTATCAACACCTATTTCCGTATAGATTGTAAGCTTGCGAGCAGGTTCTTCTAACCCTTATGTATGTCTTTTATGTATGTCTGTCTGTCTGTCTTTTAAAACCCAGTATAATGTTAATGTTGATTCAAACTGTAAAGCACGACGGATTTTGCTGCGCTATATAAGAAACTGTAAATAAATAAATAATAAAATAAGATCCTGTTAACGCATACTTTCATGAATTTATCACAGATTCTGTTAACTCCCATTTACAAGTTAATTTAACTGGCATTAAAAAGGGTCTTGGGTGAAAAGGGGTCTGGAATTAAATAGCAGAAAAATAAAAAAGACAGAAATGTCCTTTGGTTGGCGCACTAACAAAAAATGTGATAAAATGTAACTTTTATTAAACAATCTTAAAATTGTGTATATAATGATCTCTCCAGTGAAATATAAAAAATGAAAAAACGTCTCAGTGTGTTACTTATTGAAATGAATAGTGTTATTGGTACACCTGCGCGTGTAATGGCGACACAAAAATGGATATTAATATATAGAAAATCTCTCACAAATAAGTCATAGAATATGTGCAAATCCAAAAATAGCATATCAAAAAATGCATTTAATTGGGACCAATTATATGTGGCATGCTATAACATCCCTATAAGTGGGATAATATTCTGCAATGTCCACTGCATGTCAGAATTGCCATGATATGCATGTGAGAAGTGGCCGCAATATACTCATATACCTAGATTGCCACCTATAGCTGAAATGCACATAGAATCTAATACATTTAAACAAAGGTTGACTTAACTGCTGCAAAGCCAACAAATAACTTATAACATCTAAGGGGCTGGAATTATAGACCGACTAATATACTTGTAATCAGTCACAATTGGCTCAATTAATATAGATTTCATATCACAAATGTCATGTAGGAGTAGGAGATTGATATCCTATATTATCACCTTATCCCCTCATATTATCCTACCATGTTATTGGACATTATTGGCTATTCATTAGGCTGCAGGTAAACATGCACATGTGCTGTCTGCAGTGTATTCAGCAAATCTCTGGGAAGAAAGCCAAATCTTCAGATATACAATGTTGCAGTGTCACAGCGTCTTGTTATAATGTTAGCAGCACATGTAGCCATTTAAATCATAAGGGTATTTACATTAGCTTTGACACCAAGAAAACCCATGCCCATATTAGGGAGTATCTGGGAAAGAAGCCAAATTTTAACAGCACACATGGTGTGTATAAATGATTCTAAGCTTGCTGCTGTTCATGCAGCTATAAATAAATAGGATATAACATGAATAACTGGTAACTTAGTGAGTCTAGCAACAGCTCTAATCAGTCACATGGTATACACTATCTGAGCCTTACACTAGCTCACTAATAATGGTTGAATTCAGCAGTATAAGTTATATGAGTATTAAATTTGACTTAATTAATATAATATATATGAGCATTACATCAGCTCAATAGAGATAAGTGTCTCATATACACAGCGCATATATCAGGTGAGTATTAAGTGAAGTATTATCTTCTTTTTACATCACATCACATCACTACAGATGTTTGAGCAGTAACATATCTGCTCATGCAGCAGTAAAATCCCTGCTGCTGCCAACGTACGTTTCACAAATGAGAGTTTTTTCAAGGCAACCAGAGTATGTTCTCTAATTAATCTTTATAAGGAGAGGCAGCCTATCATAGCATACCTCTGTGATCACATGTTTTCCTGAGCCTATAATAAATGCAAGGGCACACAAGCCAATCATATCTTGCATAATAGGTCACATGTATTTAAACAGCCAATTAAATAATTTATAGTCCAAAAGTAAAGAAATACAGAGTTAGATACAAGAAGAGAGAGAAAGAAGAGAGAAGAAAATTATGGAACTGGAACCAGTATAATTACCTTTAATAAAAAATGGCAACACTGGCCTATCCTTCATACTGATCATGATATGGCAATCCCCAGTCAAGTGCCGATGAGTTGGAGAAGGTCAAGCAACTTACAAGACCTTTTAGTACATAGCCACTTGTCTTCCCCTAAAAAATCTGGTTTTCCAACTCAGGGTTCCTTTAGTTGTAAGCAGTGTAAAGATTTCCAGTATATGGCACCTACCAAGCAATTTTTTGATTATTTTGGACATAAATGGAAAATTGATAATTACATCAATTGTAATTCCTCCGGGTTAGTATACCAACTAATATGCCCATGTGGTAAGAAATATATTGGCAAGACCATAAGACCATTTAAAATTAGACTTCTTGAACATGTTAATAGCATTAAAAATACCAGCAGTGACAAACTTAAGTTCAAGACATTATCTCCTGTAGCCTATCATTTTTTGAAGTTTCATGAAGGAAGTCCGAAAGGCTTACAAGCATTTGGTATGAAACAGATTCAACTGGGAAGAAGAGGAGGAGATTTGGATAATGAACTGTTAAAATATGAGACAAAAATGATTTTTTTGAACAAAAGCATGCATCCCAATGGTTTAAATGAATGTAATAGTTATTTACCATTTCTCTAATTATTACATAGCTATATAAATTATTTTTGGTTATTAATTATTTTGGGAAATTTATATTATAGGACAGGGATACACATTTTTTTTTCTTTTTCACCTAATATTTTCACTGAAATGCATTTCATAGTATTCACATATATTCATGAGTTTTAACACATTTATGTACTTTCACCATTATATTTCATAACTGTCTATGTATACATATTTATTTTCTTACATACATATTTCTCACATGTGTTTTATTTTGGCACGATTTATTTGAGGATTTTTCATCTTCATCTTTATTTCACATTGTCGGCACTTTTGCTCTTCATCACTCTTTTTTTTTTATTATTAAAATATTTTGCACACACTTTTCTTATTAGCTCACATAACACTAAATAAAATAAGTGTTTCTTCGCCCTCTCTTTATTATATGTATTTATTATTTTTCAGTGTTGTAATAATATACACATGGATTTCATATATACTAGTATGATTTGGCATTAGCACTTTTTTATATTTTTTATTAAATATATCTTATTTATACATTTTCATATATTTTTATTTTTCAAATATAATGTACACATAGGATGGATGCTCTATGCAATTTGCATATATACACACTTTTTACATTACTTACCTTAGTTTCTTATATAATATATAGGTATATGAACATATATGCATTTGTATTATATGTAACAATTACAATCTTTAACTGTGTTTTTTTAATCCATGACGGAGATTGCATCTCTCATCTTATACTGGTTCCAGTTCCATGATTTTCTTCTCTCTTCTTTCTCTCTCTTCTTGTATCTATCTCTGTATTTCTTTACTTTTGGACTATAAATGATTTAATTGGCTGTTTAAATACATGTGACCTATTATGCAAGATATGATTGGCTTGTGTGCCCTTGCATTTATTATAGGCTCAGGATAACATGTGATCACAGAGGGATGCTATGATAGGCTGCCTCTCCTAATAAAGATTAATTACAGAACATGCTCTGGTTGCCTTGAAAAAACTCTCATTTGTGAAATGTACATTGGCAGCAGCAGGGATTTTACTGCTGCATGAGCAGATATGTTACTGCTCAAACGTCTGTAGTGAAGTGATGTGATGTAAAAAGAAGATAATACTTCACTTAATACTCACCTGATATATGCGCTGTGTATATGAGACACTTATCTCTATTGAGCTGATGTAATGCTCATATATATTATATTAATTAAGTCAAATTTAATACTCATATAACATACTGCTGAATTCAACCATTATTAGTGAGCTAGTGTAAGGCTCAGATAGTGTATATCATGTGACTGATTAGAGCTGTTGCTAGACTCACTAAGTTACCAGTTATTCATGTTATATAGTATTTATTTATAGCTGCATGAACAGCAGCAAGCTTAGAATCATTTATACACACCAACAGGGGTATTCAATATGGGTGCGATAACATCATTTTTGCGTTAATATCGGAGGTATGACGTCATTATCGCAGGTTTTACTTTTACACCGTATTCAATTTCAAAGACTTATCGCAGTTTTGAAAAGTCTTTGATAAAAAACGGGGATAACTTTTCACCATTGAATAGGTGTCGAAAAAAAGTGCAGAATTGGGGTTTAGGGGTGCAGGCTTTAAAAAAAATAGCCTGCACCCCTGGGAATGACATTTAAAAAAGAACTGTGTCAAAAAATTAGGGACACCCCAAAAAATTAATAAAAAATTGGGGTGAAAAAAAAGAAATGGGAAAAAATTGTTTAACAATAGGGAAATAGGTTCAGGGCTATTCTGCAAGTATGCGGCAGATGTTTTCTAGAATAGAATTATAGCGGCAGGTGCACAAATGCAGAATTTTTTAAAACTTACTTTAGGGACTTAAAAATATGCTAGTACCCATTTTCATGTACCCCAAATTTGATGGGACCACTTAAAAAAACGAAAAAAATAACCTAAGTGCTCTTCTGCATCACTTATTCAATGTCAGAAAAAAAAACACCTGCTGCGGCTATTTAAATCCCCGACTTTCAATTAAAGGCTAAAACGGGGGTACCCATAGTGTTCCCCCATGTTTTTACAACTTTAGGGGGGTCTTACAATTATTTTAAGGAAAAATTCGTAACTTTACGCAAATCCAACTTGGGAGTTTCCCGTTTTCGTTAATTTTATATTGAATACGGGGATAAGCGGGAGCGCGCACCATACTTTAACACAGAAAAAAACTCCGATATGAAACGTTAACTTTGACAGTGAAGTTAACGTTTCATATTGAATACCCCTCCAAGTGTGCTGTTAAAATTTGGCTTCTTTCCAAGATACTGCCTAATATGGGCATTGGTTTTCTTAGTGTCAAAGCTAATGTAAATACCCTTATGATTTAAATGGCTACATGTGCTGCTAACATTATAACAAGATGCTGTGACACTGCAACATTATATATCTGAAGATTTGGCTTTCTTCCCAGAGATTTGCTGAATACACTGCAGACAGCACATGTGCATGTTTACCTGCAGCCTAATGAATAGCCAATAATGTCCAATAACATGGTAGGATAATATGAGGGGATAAGGTGATAATATAGGATATCAATCTCCTACTCCTACATGACATTTGTGATATGAAATCTATATTAATTGAGCCAATTGACTGATTACAAGTATATTAGTCGGTCTATAATTCCAGCCCCTTAGATGTTATAAGTTATTTGTTGGCTTTGCAGCAGTTAAGTCAACCTTTGTTTAAATGTATTAGATTCTATGTGCATTTCAGCTATAGGTGGCAATCTAGGTATATGAGTATATTGCGGCCACTTCTCACATGCATATCATGGCAATTCTGACATGCAGTGGACATTGCAGAATATTATCCCACTTATAGGGATGTTATAGCATGCCACATATAATTGGCCCCAATTAAATGCATTTTTTGATATGCTATTTTTGGATTTGCATATATTCTATGACTTATTTGTGAGAGATTTTCTATTTATTAATATCCATTTTTGTGTCGCCATTACACGTGCAGGTGTACCAATAACACTATTCATTTCAATAATCAACACACTGAGACGTTTTTTCATTTTTTATATTTCACTGGAGAGATTATTATATATACAATTTTAAGATTGTTTAATAAAAGTTAAATTTTATCACATTTTTTGTTAGTGCACCAACCAAGGGACATTTCTGTCTTCTATTTTATTTTTCTTCCATGTTGTATCTTGTCCTTGGCAGCACGCCCCAGACGTCGCATAAATATTGAATTTATTACTCTTTATATTGGTGTTTCACACTTATTTTTAAATAAATATTTACTGGTGCAGAAGCTTTCCCCAGATTCCTTTCCTTCTATTCTAAATGGAATTAAATAGCCCCAGGTGTTAAAGCCACAGGGCTACCGCTCTTTTTCACCCCGTTAAATTAACGGACTTAATTAAATTCTCCCGCAAGGCTCCGCACTGCACAAGCAGTAAGCAGCCATTTTTAGGAGTGTAGGGTGGTACTGCAGGGTTTGGGGGCTCTTCCCACAAGTCTGCAGCATTTTCTTAATCCTTGCCTATGAGGATGCTCATGATTAAAACCTGGGGAGCGAAGAGGGAATTTAGACAAAAAATTGGAAGGCTGCTGCTGGCGCCAGATGCTCTTGAGTCTGGACCACCATTTTAAACTTCCATCTTGTTGTTCAGGATTTTTATTTTTAATTTATGAATAAATATATATGATATTATACATAAAAATTTTAGTTATTCGCATCAGTCCCAGCCCTAAAGGAGAAAAATCAGGCGTGATACGGCATGCCGGCAGTCAGGATGCCGCTGTCAAAGACCGACAATGGCATCCCGATCATCAGCATGATGATGGGGGCTCCGTAAGTACACTAACCCTCCCTTCCTGCACCCTAACCATCCCCCCCTGCACCCTAACCCTCCCCGTTAGTGCCTAAAACTAACCCTCCCCCCCAGTGGTGCCTAACCCTAACCATCCCCCCATGGCGCCTAAACCTAACCTTCCTCCCAAAGCCTAATGCTAAACATTGCATTGCCCAGAAGAAGACCCCACAAAGGGTTGAAACGCATTGGCGCTACACCTATTCACACTTACCGAGAGGAGATCTGGAGACCACTGTGGACATCTCACACCTCGGCGGGCCGCGAACACGTGACTGACCCAGAAGCGACAGGAGTAGATATGTGAGAAGACTACAAGCCGGTAAGTGGTGAGAGCTGTACTGTAGAGACCTGAGGAGGTAAGTCTCAATTTGGAGGGGGGTAACGGCGCCTGGTTCCCCGAGCCACAACCGTTTTATCCCCCCATAGACATCAGCGGTGCAAAGTGCCGGTTTCCGTCGGTTCAGTCCAGACGTTCACCGGCGCACCACCACACCTAGAACACTGTGTCAAAAAAGAGAACCACCCCCCTGTAACTCCAGTACCGTACTCCTTACCCCGAGAATCCTATCCCAGGCAACAACATCTGTGTGCACCATTACTTAACTACAAATCATCAAATTGCAGGACGCCGCATTATCACTACACTGAACTTTACTGGACATAACCCCCCCCAAGACTTTCTATTGTGGTCTCTATACCCCCTCAAATTTACACCGACCTATCGAGTCTATTCCTTATAAGACCTAAATTCTGCAACAAGTTATTTCACTTTCCCGTTTTTGCTTCCCTTTTTTTTCTCTCTTTAACATTGTGGAGGATCTAACTCCCCCCAACACGTTATTCAGGTGTTCTCCACCATCGTTACTGTTTTAGCTGTCTTTGCTACTTAGTATGGACATTTTCTTGTTACATCATTGACATTGATCAGAGCTACGTTTTGTTATTGTACTGTATATCATTTTTCTTTGCATGTTTACTTTCAGTTTTGAATAGTAAAGATTAGTTTAAACCTTTAGATACCTTGTTTCTTTTATCATTTTCATTTGCACACCAGAACAAAAGGGTTTTTTGAGTGCATCTATACAATTGTTATTTAATTTAATATCAGAGGGTCAGACACTCTTCTTCATAGACGCAGCACACCCCGTCCATTAGGACCTTGCCCTATGCGCAGTGATTTATCCAGAATTTGTACTAATGCTAAACCCCCCAGTGGTGCCTAAACCTAACCCTGAGGGTTAAAACTATACTTACACGCTGTACCATCGTTCGGGATGCCGGGCATCTGGATTTAGACATCGACATCTCATAACATGTCTGGATTCTGGCGTTGGTCTTTAGTAGTACTTCGGGAGTTAGCCGTCAGGATTTTGATGGCTGGCATTCCAAACACCGGCAAATTAACTACATCCCAGCCACGGATGTCAGAGTCTATAGTAGTAATTATTCTGTGTTAACAATTGCCACTGCCTTAAATATTGATTTGTAATCATTTTTTTATCAATTTTTTCCAATCCAAAAAACAGTGTCCAGAAGCTCACTGTATGGTATACGACTGTCTCACCACAACCACTGTCATCTATAGAGGCCAGTAAGCTCTGCAGTCAGGATCTCTTTCAAAATTAAATTCGTTATGATCTTCTTAATCAAATCTTATCTTTTTATGTTTTTTTCCATAAATGTAAAAAAATTGGGCCAGTGCTCTACTTCCATTTCCATGAATTAAAATTCCATTTAATATATGGCCCCTACATAGTTTATTTTTATTCTTAATTCTTATTTCTATTCTACTCTTCCTCAATAAAATCAACTTTTCTTGGCGAAGTTGCCCATAGCAGACTATCAGTTTCTACTTATCATTTCATAGAATGTACTTTATAAATGCTACCTCAAATCTTAAATCAGATTGCTGCTGGTGATTAAACTGCACATCACCGGCATTCTGTTAAGGATGACGTACTATTCCCACTGCCACAGTGTCCACACTCATCACTGAGGCCTCTATCTATTGTTGTGGTCTTTTCAGCATCAGTAGTATCTACTTTTTAAAAGGAAATGGCCTCTAAAATTCTGCCACCATTAAATAATACGTGTGTGTGCTTGTGCCGCTGGTCTACACATTACACGTTTGTTGACACTAAAGCTGGCCACATACTAAACGCCTTGCAAATGATGCAATGTCGTTAACGATTTCCCTTGAACTCTCCCCAGCAGCTCCCTGACACTCCAGGCAACGGTATGGTGCTTAAAGTGTCCAATCTGGCCAACGACCTATCGTGCGTTCTTAATGATTTCCAGTGCGTCGTGTACGAGATTGCCAGATCTTGCCTGCTGTAGGTAAGATCTGAAGATACGACCAACGACCCACGGGTACGCGCATCATCATCGTTATCGTCATACTGACGATTTGCACATTTTATGCATGATTTGTCATTCCGATGCATCAAAATCGAGCAAATTGTGCATAAATTCTGCAGAAACTCATCTAGTGTGTTGCCAGCTTTAGTAAATATGGGTGCAAAGGATGGGAAAAAAATGTAAGGTGCTCTTTAATCCTATTCTATTATTTATTACAAGGTGCTGTTCACCTGTTTTTAATTACAATGACGCTGGAATGTCTGTAGATTATAACTTTGGCACTTATAACACCATTTTATATCTGTATTATATTTTATTACTTGCATTAAAATGACAGGGGCACACATGATAAGATGAAACAAGCAATATGTTTTGTTTGAACACATGAAACCACGGTGATTAGCACATAAAAACATTAAGCCTGTAATGCTTTTTTCTTGAGAACTTAATGTTGCTTACGATAGAGGGCAATAAGTAGCAACACTAAGGGGCTCATCTCTCAACGAGTTTTATCATTCACAAATGAGTGATAAAACTCTTTGCGTATGATAATGGTGCTCTAGCCAATCAGCTCCCAACTGTTACCTGTTTGAAAAATTACAGCTGGCAGCTGATTGGCTGGAGCACTATTTATCATACGCAACAAGTTTTATCACTCATTGTGAATGATAAAACTCATTCATAAATGAGGCCCTCACTACGCTATTAAGATTGTGTACTACTGTGATTATTTTCTTATGTATAAACTCACAGCTTGTACTGGTTTAGTGGTTTTCACATATTACTTTATTTCAAGAAAAGAGGGCTCAGGGGTGTTTAGGTTCGGCCTGGCCCACCAGCATACCAGGGAAATCCCAGTTGGCAACCACTGTTTGGGAGCTAGGCAGGCACTTTAAGAGAGGAGGGGGCCAGTGTACAGGCTCCGATTGGGCCCCCTCCTCTCCGACGGCGTAGTAGACTATGGCATTGTGCCAGAGTCTACTGCGCATGCCTAAATCTCCGGGAACATGCACCCATGCCGCATTCCCGGGACATCTCTACTGCTCATACATGTATCACCAGGAAATGGCCACAGTGGGCATTTTCCCGGTGAGTGCAGCACTGCAGCCTGCACCGGGCCGACAAAGAGGTGAGTATATTTAATTGGGTACAGGGTGTGTGGTGTATGGCACCCATTATAAATACGCCCCTGGAGCTAGGGATGGCCATCAACCATTGCTGGTTAGCAACCGTCAATGCATTGCCACTGATAGTTTATAGTTTTGCCATGTCTGTCAATTCAGTCCTGTGATCACCAGACATGATTAATCAGCGGTATGTAAAAAAGATGTTTTCCTTATGTTGGTAGGAGAGCAGTATATGCCCTTGTATGTGCCAACTGCCAGAATCCCATACCCAACCGATCTGTAGCAACTAAGATTTCATTTGAATCCACTGTTTCCAGTGGAGAACCTGCTCCAGGCGCCTGCTCCGGCCAGAGTGCTGGAGATCAGCCATCCGACAAAGGGCAGAGGACCTGCAGAGCTGAGTGTGAAACACATAAAGAGATCACTGCCTCCAGATAGGGAATGGTGTGGACGGAGCGGCGCTTGTGTCTATGCCCACACCGCACTCCCAGTATGGACGCACTGATCTCTTTATGTGCTCCAGGCTCAGCTCATCAGCAGATGATGAGTCGAATGACTCTGCTTTATACACCAATGCATTGCTATCAGATGCAGTGCTCTACCGCAATATGTATGTATATTAATACAGTTTATTATAAACCATGTGCAGTGTTTGTGCTTTTAAACTGTGGGCCTGATTCAGAGCCGGACGCTCTGACCAGAGCGCTTGCTCTAAATCGGGGCCCTGCTACATGAAAATGGAGCGGCCTCATGGACGCTCGCATAGCTGTGGGTTACAACCCACAGCTATAGCGAGCGTCCATGATGATGGTCGCGATGGTCAAGACCATCGCGACCATCGGGCTTGCGACGAGGCCCTGCGGTAGGTAGGGTCCAAGGTAAGCTGGGCGCCGGGCGCGGACAGCTGCGGGGGGGAGGGTTAGGTTTAGGGCTCCCGGGGGGAAGATTTGGGTTACTTACCTTTAGCAGCAGTCGAGATCTTCACCCCTGCCGGGCATGCGCTGTCGGGATTTGAACCGACGGCAATGCGGCCGGCGGTAATACATACCGATCCCGGTGGGGGCGTGGTAGCACACATATGCTCCGGGCACCATGGCTACACGCTACACCCTTAACTGCACACATATCTATTCTGAGGCATATTAACACCCAGGGGTACATGTGTGCAACAGGCCCCCTCCTTTCAGCAGCAGGACCCACCAGCTCGACATCTTACCTTGCTCAGGTTACTCAGGATGGCCGGAAAATTTATGCCGCTAAAGCCAGTGAAGCTACATCCAAGGACGCAGCCTCTGGCTTTAGCAAGGGCAACACGCCTCAATCTTCTGGGATGCTGCCGCCCCCTAATGCCAGCTCATGTCAATGGGTTGTCAGTGTGGCTTCTGCATATGCACAGATCTAAGAACACTTGAGATGTATGTAAACCATGAGTTAGGGGTGACACATGTATACATGTAGGTTAGCGGATCTATGCTGGCTAGTAAGTGTATTCAATGCATGTGTGATTTATATACATTTTAAATATTTTGTGGTGAACAATTGCGTTTTGATTGATCTGTGGTGATTAATTATATTTGGGAATGCATTGTAAACAGTGGTGACCAGCCCTACACTTAAGTCTATTGATAGTGTGTTCTTTAGCTATGCAATAAAAATGTTGCACCATATCTCTTTAAATTTAGCCTGTCGAAGCCGGATATTTGGCTGAGACAGAATCTGTTGAGATTAAAATCTGGACAACGCCATTTTGCGAATGGCAACAAGACGCTATTTTGCGAATGGCTGCACAACGTCATGTTAGCGAATCCCACAATATCAGTACATACGACGATGCTACTACTTAGCGTCGTGCGATTCCCACGCAATAGACTAATGTTAAAAGTCCTCATTATATAAATGCATACATTTACTAAAACATATAATATGAACAACCCTGCAAAACACGTACCACGGTGTACTCCACAAATATGTAGTCGCACAACGCTAATTAGTGTCTTTTATTAATATCCTTATACTTACACATTGCACACTTACATAGAAAGGTTCCCCAGCTTTAAGGCTAATATCCAATGTTATATTCATTATTAATTACTGTATATACTCGAGTATAAGCTGAGTTTTTCAGCACATTTTTTGTGCTGAAAAAGCACCCCCTCGGCTTATACTCGAGTCATGCCCGCATGGTACGCAGCTGAGTAGCGTACCATGCGGGCCGCGGTGCAGACTGTGTCTCTGTGACACAGCTGCACCGCGTGTGTAGCACTGGCCGGACGGAGTTCGGTCAGCACTACACACTGCCAAACACACAGCCGCCGGAGACAGCAGCTGTGTGTTTGTTGTAATCAGCAGCCGATGAAAGTCTGTCAGACTCTCATCGGCTGCTGCTGCTCCCACTGCGGGAGCCATCTTCCGGCTCCTGCAGTGGGTAATGGGAGAGACGTCATGACGACGTCTCTCCCATAATGCAAAGCGGCTGGAGGAGCTGATAGCAGCGGCGGGACCAGGAGCGGGGTTTCAGGTAAGAGGTTTTTTTTTATTAGGACTACTGGGGGCACTACCTGGGGGGATTACTTCTGGGGGCACTACCAGGGGGGGATTACTTCTGGGGGCACTACCAGGGGGGATTACTTCTGGGGGCACTACCAGGGGGGATTACTTCTGGGGGCACTACCAGAGGGGGATTACTTGTGGGGGCACTACCAGGGGGGGATTACTTCTGGGAGCACTACCAGGGGGGATTACTACTGGGGGTACTACCAGGGGTGAATTACTTCTGGGGGCACTACCAGAGGGGGATTATTTGTGGGGGCACTACCAGGGGGGGATTACTTCTGGGAGCACTACCAGGGGGGATTACTACTGGGGGTACTACCAGCTGCTGCATTTCCCACCCTAGGCTTATACTCGAGTCAATAAGTTTTCCCAGTTTTTTTGGGTAAAATTAGGTACCTCGGCTTATATTCGGGTCGACTTATACTCGAGTATATACGGTATGTAATAAAGCGACTGTATTTATGATCTCAGGTTTAGTACATGATAAACAGACCATGCTTGGTGCCATTCTGAACCACTGTTTATTTGCAGATTTCTGGTTCGATCGGCAAGGAAATCGCAACATGCGTCAGGGAATTATGGATAATAGAGGGATAGGCATTGAAATGTACTCTGTTCGTAATGTAATTAGCCTGTTTAGACTTGATCTTCGGCGGGAAAACGGACACAAAGAAGCTGTTGGAGGCTGAACTATTACAATATAAACTGACCTATGAACTGCATCATAACAGGAGAACCAGGAAGAAGAACCAATGGGATTATGCCAACTATTTCTATTGTATTGCCTATCTCTGCAAGGGTTTAATTGGCGATCAGGTGACCAAGCCACAGGTGAAACGCGCGTCCTCCCGATCAGCTGCACGGCTAGCAGCTGACACACACACCACTCCAGCAAACCTCTTTTACAGGGACTTCTGGCCACAAGGTACCCTTCTTTACTCTCCCTCACAGCGCTCTCTCATCTGGGTGGATGCCTGTGACTTTTCCTGCAATGCCGCTCTGGTAACAGGAATTAGACACGGCTGAAGTCCCAGAAAGCAGAAGTGCTTCTGTTGTTTCCTCCAGGGTCAGCGTCTTTTCCTCTCTCTCATCCCTTGCTTGATTATTGACAAGGGACAGTAGAATTGGTTAGTCGCTCTTCTTGTCACCCTGGACCTTACTTTTTTCATTCACTGACACAGGTGATTTAAGATTTATATTACCAGTTACTTTTATTGAATCCAATTGTATTATATCCCTTATGTGACCATGTGGTAACAATGATTACAGTATAGATCTGGTTTTCCAAATGGATAAGTGATTTAATTATGCATCTTTATTATCTGTTATATATACTGTTTACATCACAGATCTGCTACAATAGGGATGAGTGATTATATTTTTCATTTCTCCCATTAGGCTATTACTGCATTATCTGCTGTCTTATAATTTATTTATCTCTCAGTCTTAATATGCGTTAGATTTATATATGCATGTGCATATAACAAATCCTTCTGAGGACAGGTACTATTGATTTACATATATTAAGATTCAATTTTGGTCAAATTGCAGGTTTTCAATGTCTTTATTCATTTACCTACATATATTGTATTAGTATCTAGATTGTATCTTTATTTCCAGTCAGGGTTCCCTGATGAATTAGGTTACAAGATTCTATTGCAGTTTCACATTAGATTTGGATGAATTACTTATCCATTTATGTATCTATTTATGCTTAGGAGAGAGGGTTTCAGTATACTGTGCTGACACATGCGCATATATTTATTTTTATCATAATATTTATTGTGTCATATTTAAGAGGTTTTTCATTAGTATTTTGTGGAGTGGTTTAGTCCTGAGGATTAGAGTATATTTAATTTCTATATATGCATTTATTTCTCACCTCAATCTATTTAAGTAACCTACTAAGAGAAAAAAAACTTTCGCCTTCCAAATACATTAGTGTTTGATGTCTTATTGTTATGTGTATTGTTATTCATCAAATTATTAGAGTGTACTAAATATCACTCTTTTTAGAGGGAATTTAATAAAGGTTAAATTTTATTTATCTATCATCTATTACTCATTTTTTTGTCTTGTGTTGCCTCTTGCAACAATTTTTGTATTTATATGCAAGCACCCTGAATCTGCTAGTCAGTCATCTTTTCTTTGCTGTTGACGGAGGTTTCATAGTTGATGCCGGGAATCTGGATTCAGAGCGCATGCATATGTATTCGACTGTACCTAGTGATTGTATAATCTGTTTGCGCTAATTGTATTTAGATCACAGCGTGTAACTATCTACTTTTTGGTGAATAATATCTTTTTGTGCTTTGGAACCACAATCAAAGTCTGGAAAGCAATTATTTCTTGTGCGACTTATAACGCTAAATAGCGACATTTAGGGTGTATAGATAGGTAGGAATTCATAAGCCACTAGCGTTACCATGGGATATCATTCAGTTTACAAAATATCTCTATAAGTCCCGTGTCAGTGATGCAATCAGGGTGGACACATTTGATTGGATGCTGAAGCTGTTCATGTGTGTGCATACTACTGGGCTTCCATGCAGTTGGCAGTGCAGGTGGCAGTGTCTGGACACAGGAGGCTGTAAACTGACTCACCCAGAAGATATGTTATAAAAATAAGGTATGCACACTATATTATGTATAGTATGGGTTACATTTAGTTATAATGAGCTTTGTAACAATGGAAGTTGCACTTCCTGCTTGTCTACAACATGATGCATAGGTGTGCAATGGTCTGTGATGGATGAGCCTTATAAAAGGTGGACACTTGTGGGATTGGTCACTTACTGCTGTTATTGGACTAGGGTTGTGCCGAAACATTGTCCGAATATTGCTGCACTATGACATTTTCTATTTGAAATAAAACTGCATCTTTAAACTATTATAAGACTGGTGAGGCCCCCCAGACCCACATGTTACCTTGCTCTGGGAACTGAAGCGGGTCCTTCCTTCTCCATGGCGCCATCTTCCCAGTAATATTCGGGAAGATGGTGCATGTGCACAAGAGAGCAAAGGCTCTGGTACAGTTCCAGAGTGGTTGCTTTCACTGGAATAAAAAGAAGTGGTTGAGAATACATTTTACAGCGCAGATGGAGAGCTGCTCTTTCTGTGATTTTTTCCTACCCAAGCCTTTAAGAATTATATCAGACCATACTGGTGATAACAATGATGTTAAACTCTAAATGTTATCAATAAGAAAAGTTATATGTGATAATATCTATGTGGTAATCTTAAGCATGAACTTCAATCGTTCAAATATACACTATTTATTTTCCATATAACATATAGATACAATAAAACACATAATACATAAAACATGTAAAAAAATGTTCAGCTCTGTGACTGTAGTTTCAGATGGCTGTATTACCAGAAGGCTGAAGATAATGGGCAAGATGTCAGCAACAGAGAGGTAATCCAGATCCCTCAGATCTGTATGCCTATTCTCGTCAGCAAACTGGTTCTGCAACAATGATCCGCCCCCCTGCCAACGCGTTTTGGAACCCTATGTTCCTTTATCAAGGCATGGAGGTGTACATGGTGTGAGTCTCCTTAAATAATCTTACTGGCGGCAACTTCCGGTTCCGGTCATTCGCGGACCGGAAGTCACCTTGCATCGTCAAAATTCATCCTCCCTCAGATGTATCCTCTTCTTCTCAGGGTCGGTGTGACCCCGGGCATAGTCTCTGTGGCTCCGAAGCCTCCCATGACTCAGGTTGCAGTCATCTAGTTGGCCCCTTAAAATGTCTAGATGGGTCAAAAGATTGTGCAGAAACAAAGAGAGGTACAGAATCAAGATTCACAAGGGTCACAGACAAGATTCAATATAAGGTAACTAAGCACAGGATCCAGGTTGCTGAAGCAAAGTATAATACCTAATACGCTGGCACTGAGTGAAGCATTCATGAGACTGCAACTTTGAATTACAGACAGAGAGGTGCGTGTATCCCTAGGCGGTGAGTTTGACTTTGGGGAACATACATTTGCAGTAGAGGCCTCGCAGAGCATCACCAGGGATGAAACCCAGCGTCTGGTGATGTTTATGCGTTCCAGACTTCAGGCTGTAATTGCCTGCAAAGGATTTGCAAGAAAGTATTAAAAAGTGAAAGTTAGATTTAGGATTGTTTAGTTTGTCCCATAACTTTTGACCCCTTAAAATTTAAATCTGAAAGTCTGCAGTTAAAGCACATCTTGTTTGTTTCATTTCAAAGCCATTATGGTGGTGAATAGAGGCCAAAATATGAAAATTCTGTCAATGTCCCAATATTTATGCACCTGACTGTATATCAGAATTGCATTGCATCAGAGCAGGGTTGGCTCCAGGTGGAATAGTGCGGACTGGCACTAGGCTTCCCTGCGCCCAGCGCCGGTCCTGTGCAGCACATCCGAACCCCTTCCCTCTCCCTAAGCGCTTACCCAATAGCACCAGGCGGAGGGTGGGATGCGGGCTCAGGCTGGTGTATTTACACAGACATCACTGCCAGTGCGGCGGCAATGTGTGTGTTACTCAGCAGCCAATGAGAGTCAGACTCACTCATGAGCTCCGTCTTCCGGCTCCTGCAGTAGGTAATGGGAGAGATGTCATGACATCTCTCCCATAATGCAGAGTGCGCCAGCCCAGGAGGACTGCGGTGCTGCGGACAGCAGCAGGAGCCGGAGTGGGGATTCAGGTAAGTGGTATTTTTTTTCTTTTACTCATGTGTTTGTCTATTGGGGGCACTGCATCGGCGGGGACCACTACTGGGGGCACTACTGGGGAGGGGGCTACTACTGGGGCACTGAATCGGAGGACCACTACTGGGGCACTGCATGGGGGGAGGACTACTGGGGGCACTGAATAGGGAGGAACACTACAGGGGGCACTATATAAGGGGCACTGGATAGGGGGATCACTACTGGGAGCCTGCATAAGGGGGACCACTACTGGGGGCACTGTATAAGGGATACTGCATAAGGGGGATCACTACTGGGGGTCTGCGTAAGGGGGGCCACTACTGGGGGCACTGAATAAGGGGCAACACTGGGGGAACTGCATAGGGGGGCCACTACATAGGGCACTGCATAAGGGGGATCACTACTGGGGTCTGCATAAGGGAGACCACAACTAGGGGCACTACTGGGAGCCTGTATAAGGGGCACTACTGGGGTACTGTATAAGGGGCACTCCTGGGGGCACTGTATAAGTGGCACTACTGGGGGCACTGCATAGGGGGGACCACTACATGGGGCACTGCATAAGGGGGATCACTACTGGGGGCACTGTATAAGCAGCACGACTGGGGGCCTGCATATGGGGTACCACTACTGGGTGCACTGTACAAGGGGAACTAATGGGGGCTACATAAGGGGGACCACTACTGGGAGTACTGTATAAGGAGCACTACTGAGGGCCTGCATAAGAGGCATCACTACTGGGGACATTGCATACTGGGTGTATTGTATAAAGGGCACTACTGGTGGCCTGCATAAGGGGGACCACTACTGGGGGGACTGTATAAGGGGAACTGCATTAAGGTGCATATGGAATGGAAAGGAATGTTCAGAGTAACGAGATAGGGGTGTGTGTCATGATGTCTCTCCCAGAGTTTCCAAGAGCAACCAGATGGACTGGACGGCAGTGGACTTAAGGTAAATATTGTGTTATTTTGTGTGTGTGTGTGTGTGCGTGTTGCAGGATCACAGGGGTTTACTATTGGGGACACTTACAGGGGGCATTACTGCAGGGAGCATTACTATTGGAAGCACTATTACAGGGGGAATTACTATTGGGGGCACTATTACAGTTGGTATTACTATTGGGGCACTTTTACAGGGGGGCATTACTATTGGTGACACTATTACAGGGGGCATTACTATTGGAGGCACTATTACAGGGGCATTACTATAGGGGGCACTGTTACAGGGGGTATTACCACTGGGGGCATTACTAAAGGGGACATTTCTATTGAGGGCATTACTACTAAAGGGGGCACTACTACAAGGGGCATTACTATTTGGGGCACTACTACAGGGATCATTACTACAGAGGCATTAGCATTGGGGGCACTACTACAGGGGGCATTCCTACAGGGGAACTACTACAGGGGCATTGCATAGGGGGCACTGCATAAGGGGCACCACTACTGTGGGCTCCGCATAAGGGGCACTACTACTGGGGGCACTGCATAGGGGCACTACCACTGTGGGCACTGCATAAGCAGCACTACCACTGTGGGCACTGCATAAGGGACATCACCACTGTGGGCACTGCATAAGGGGCACCACTCCTGGGGCCACTGCATAAGGGGCAACACTACTGGGGGCACTGCATAAGGAGCACCACTACAGTGTGCATTGAATAAGGGGCACTATTGCTGTGGGCATTATGTGTAAGGGGCACTACTGCTGTGGGCATTGTATAAAGGGAACTACTACTGTGGGCAATATGAGTATTATGGGCACTACTACTGTGGGCATTGTGTATAAGGGGCACAAATGTGGGCATTGTGTAAAAGGGGCACTGCTATGTGTCATAACATGAATAAGGGACACTACTGTGTGGTGTAATGTGAATCAGGGGCACTATGTGCAGTGTAATGTGAATAAGATTGTGCTACTGTGTGGGGTAACTTGTGTGACTACGCCCCTTTCTTTTGAGACCACACCCCTATTTCCGGTGCACGCTGTCCCTTTTTTGAAAAAGCGCCGAGGGGAGGGGGGAGGGAGTTCCACCACTTCTCTTGGACCACTTTAAGCACTGTGAATATTTGTCAATACAATAGTGTATATTACCCTGCATATTGCGATATGCCATCTAAGCATTTACTAACACTGTCCTGCCAACTCTCTACATTATTTTGTGTGTGTCTTTCCCGACATGCGTTGGGGGTTCTAATATAGGCTCCAGTATCTTAGGCATCCTTCCAAATGCATTGTTGTGTGTAAATGAACGTGTTTCACATAACTTGTTATTAGGGGTGTGCACCGGCCACTTTTCGTGTTTTGTGTTTTGGTTTTGGATCTGGATCTTTCTTCGTGTTTTGGATCTGGATTGGTTTTGCCAAAACCACCCTTCCGTGTTTTGGGTTCTGGGTTTTGTGTTTTGGATCTGTATTTTTTTTTAAAAAAAGCATAAAAACAGCTAAAATCACAGAATGTGTTGGTTTTTCTTCTCCTATGCTATTATTAACCTCAATAACCTTAATTTCCACTAATTTCCAGTCTATTCTGAACACCTCACACTTCACAATAGTGTTTTTATGTCCAAAAGGTTGCACCGAGGTAGCTGGATGACTATGCTAAGCGACACGAGTGGGCGGCATAAACACGTGACCCATCTAGGAGTGATACTGCAGTGGCAGACAGGATGGCAGTTTGAAAAACTAGGCCCCAAACTGTACATAATGCAAAGAAAAAAAAGAGGTGCAAGATGGAATTGTCCTTGGGACCTCCCACCCACCCTTATGTTGTATAAACAGGACATGCACACTTTAACAAAGCAATCATTTCAGTGCCAGGGTCTGCCACACAACTGGGGCTGAAATGATTGGTTCGTTTGGGCCCCCACAAAACAAGCTGGCATTTAATCTGTCCCTGCACAAACTGGCTCTACGGAGGCAAGATGTCGTCCTCATCCTCCACATCAACCGATTCCTCACCCTCTTCAGTGTTGTGTACATCCTCATCCTCCAGAGTATTAACTCGTCCCCACTGGAATCCACCACCACAGGTCCCTCTGTACGTTCTGGAGGCTGGTCTCCCTGGAAGAGTTGATAATTCATTTTTATGAACATCATCTTCTCCACATTTTGTGGAAGCAACCTCCTACGCCTTTCGCTGACAAGGTTCCCGGCTGCACTAAACACTCTTTCGGAGTACACACTGGAGGGGGGGCAACTCAGGTAAAATAGAGCCAGTTTGTACAGGGGCCTCCAAATTGCCTCTTTTTCCTGCCAGTACAGGTATGGACTGTCTGACATGCCATTCTGTCAATGGTGACAGTATCATATGTAGTGACAGTAGACATGTCAGAAATTGTTGCCAGGTCCTTAAGTCCGGACCAGATGTCCAAACTTGGTCCTGCCTGCCCTGCATCACCGCCAGCGGGTTGCTTAGGATACCTATGTTTTTTCCTGGCAGCCCCAGTTGCCGGAGAAAATGAAGAAGGAGCTGTTGACGTGTCACGTTCCGCTTAAGCTGACAGTGTTTTCACCAGCAGGTCTTTGCACCTCTGCAGGCTTGTGTCGGCCGGAAAGAGAGACACCACATAGGTTTTAAACCTAGGATCGAGCACGGTGGCCAAAATGTAGTGGTCTGATTTCAACAGATTGACCACCCTGGAATCCTGGCAAAGCGAATGAAGGGCTTCATCCACAAGTCCCACATGCCGAGCGGAATCGCTCCGTCTTAGCTCCTCCTTCACTTTCTCCAGCTGCTTCTGCAAAAGCCTGATGAGGGGAATGACCTGACTCAAGCTGGCAGTGTTTGAACTGACTTCACGTGTGGCAAGTTCGAAGGGCTGGAGAACCTTGCACAACACGGAAATCATTCTCCACTGCGCTTGAGTCAGGTGCATACCCCCTCCTTTGCCTATGTCATAGGTGGATGTATAGGCTTGAATGGCCTTTTGCTGCTCCTCCATCCTCTGAAGCATATAGAGGGTTGAGTTCCACCGCGTCACAACCTTTTGCTTCAGGTGATGGCGGGGCAGGTTGAAGAGTGTTTGCTGGCGCTCCAGTCTTCGGCATGCAGTCGCTGAATGGCGAAAGTGGTCAGAAATTTTTCGGACCACCTAAAGCGTCTCCTGCACGCCCCTGTCGCTTTTCAGAAAATTCTGCACCACCAAGTTTATTGTGTGAGCAAAACATGGGACGTGCTGGAATTTTCCCAGATGTAATGCCCGCACAATATTGGTGGCGTTGTCAGATATCACAAATCCCCAGGAGAGTCTAAGTGGGGTAAGCCACTGGGCGATGATTTCCCTCAGTTTCTCTAAGAGGTTGTCGGTGGTGTGCCTCTTACTGAAACCGGTGATACACAGCGTAGCCTGCCTTGGAACGAGCTGGCGTTTCTGAGATGCTGCTACTGGTGACGCTGCTGCTGTTGCTGCGTAAGGTGATACATCTACCCAGTGGGCTGTCACAGTCATATAGTCCTTAGTCTGCCCTGTTCCACTTGTCCACATGTCCGTGGTTAAGTGGACATTGGGTACAACGGCATTTTTCAGGACACTGAGGACACTTTTCTGACGTTTCTGTACAGTCTCGGTATCGCCTGCCTAGTGAAGTGGAATCTAGACGGGATTTGGAACCGGGGACACACGACCTCCATCAATTGTCTAAATCCCACTGCACTAATGGCGGATACCGGATGCACGTCTAACACCAACATAGCAGTCAAAGCCTCAGTTATACGTTTTGCTTCAGGATGACTGCTGTCGTACTTCATCCTCCTCGCTAAGGACTGTTGGAGGGTCAATTGTTTAGTAAAAGTAGTGGTGTTGCTACTTCCTCTCTGGGATGATGAACGACTCCCAGCAGCAGCAACAGCAGCAGCGGCAGCAGGAGGCGTAGCAATGCAGGATTCTCCGGAGGAATCCCGGATAGGAGAGTCAGTCATGCCAGTGACATGGCCTGCAGGACTACTTCCGATCCTGACTAAGGAGGAAATTGATGAGGAGGGAGTTGACGGTGTGGTTTGCAGGCACTTAGATACAACAGGACAACGGGATTTAGGTGTCCCTGGACTGCTTACGGTCTTAGCCAAAGTTTCTGAACTTGACAGTAATTTTTTATGAACGCGCTGCAGGTGCCGTATAAGGGAGGATGTTCCTAGGTGGTTAACATCCCTACCCCTACTTATTCCACCTTTACATATGGTACATATGGCAAGACAGTTGTTGTCCGGATTTGAATAGAAATATTGCCAGACCAAAGAGGTGGAATGTTTGGTCTTCTGCCCAGGCATGACCGTGATGGGCTTTTTCATCCCACGGACAACAACTGTCTCCCCCGGAGCCTGATTTAAACAAACCACATCACCATCAGAATCCTCCTCGCCAACTTCCTCCTCAGCGCCAGCTACACCAGTATCCTCATCCTCTTGTACTTCAACAGTGAC
The DNA here is from genome assembly GCA_031769625.1 of Taudactylus pleione. NCBI lineage: Eukaryota > Metazoa > Chordata > Amphibia > Anura > Myobatrachidae > Taudactylus > Taudactylus pleione. The sequence goes on from JAUIMM010000957.1 coordinate 2,296,738, forward strand.
ATCTTCAATTTGCATATCAGCAAGTGGACTGTAGGTGCTCCTTTCAGCACTTGCAGGGGGCGTGCAAATGGTGGAATGAGCCACCTCTTCCCGTCCAGTGCTGGGACGGTCAGGCATCGCAACCACCACCACACTTGGACTCTCCTTGGGGATTTGTGATATCTTCTTAGAACGCACAGTTCTTCGCTGTGCTTTTGCCAGCTTAACTCTTTTGATTTTTTTAGTGGGAGGAGGGCTTCCATCATCATGTGAAGCTGAACCACTAGTCATGAACATAGGGAAAGACCTTAGCCATTCCATGCCACTCCGTGTCGTAAATGGCATATTGGCAAGTTTACGTTTCTCTTCAGATGATTTAAATGCTTTTTTCAAGGTCATTATCCTGAACTTTGTCATTTGGGATTGTATGTGCCCTCTACTATGACATTGGGCATCGGCCTTGGCAGACGACGTTGATGGCATGTTATCGTCTATGTCATGACTAGTGGTAGCAGCTTCAGCACTAGGAGGAAGTGGTTCTTGATCTTTCCCTATTTTATTTTTATCGTAGAAAGTTTGGTCCTCCATTTATGTTATATTGAAATATACGTGCGGCTAAGGCGCACACAAATATTTTTTTATTTTTGTTGGAGACTAGTGCACTTTGTGGGTTACACCACCCTTTAAGAAATGAGCCAGCCGGCCCTTTACTTATGGGACACAGGCGCACGCTTGGCGCTGCTCCTTCGTTGATGCATGTGCAGCCACAGTGCACACAATTCACAAACACAGAAAAACATTTTTTATTTAGTTTGGAGTGCCCTTTGGGGGTTACAGCACCCTTTAGTGGTCAATCCAGCCGGCCCTTTATTTATGGGACACAGGCGCACGCTTGGCACTACTTTGTTGATGCACGTGCGGCTGCTGCGCACACAATTCACAAACACAAAAAAATTTATTTTTTTATTTTGTTTGGAGTGTACTTTGGGGGTTACAGCACCCTTTAATGGACAAGCCAGCCGGGACTTTACTTATGACACAGGCGCATGCTTGGCACTACTTTGTTGATGCACGTGCGGCTACTGCGCACACAATTCACAAACACAGAAAATATTTTATTGTTTTTGCACTTGGGGGGAGCACCCCTGATGGACAGAGCACCCCCTGGACAACACTACAGCACACCTTTAGGACTGGGACTCTGCACAGGACTTTGGAGTGGACACAGCCCCTATGGACAACTGACTGCACAACACAGTCCAGCCAGCCCCTATGTACTTTGGAGGAGTGGACACAGCCCCTATGGACAACAGCAGCACAGCACAACACAGCCAGCCCCTATGGACTTTGGAGGAGTGTACACAGCCCCTATGGACAACAGCAGCACAGCACAACACAGCCAGCCCCTATGGACTTTGGAGGAGTGGACACAGCCTCTATGGACAACAGCAGCACAGCACAATACAGCCAGCCTCTATGGACTTTGGAGGAGTGGACACAGCCCTTATGGACAACAGCAGTACACCACAGCACAGCACAGCACAGCACAGCACAACACTACACTGCACTACACTACACTACACTACACAGCCCAGCCAGCCCTAACTCCCACCCTCCCTCTTCACTGTCCACAGCCGAGTGAGAAAATGGCGCCGACGTGGGTACCTTATATAGGATCCAAAACCCGCGAGACCCGGAAGGCGGGATGATGACGTTTTGCCTCGATTTCAGATCCGAGTCAGGCGGGAAAAGTCGAGCCTGACTCGGATCTGCCTCGGATCGGGGGGGCTCGGGGGTTCAGATTTCAGAAATCCAAACCCGCTCACCCCTACTTGTTATACAGTAGTTCTTAAGTCTTTTTTCAGGCGAGAAGGTAATGTTTCTTCACCTAGGGAAAAGAATAAGCTCAGTGCCTCCCTCCTATCCACCCACCCCCACTAATGCTTGCTCGTCTCACTATTGATCTCTTTGCCCCCTCCATATCTCTCACTGACACTCCACATCTCTCTCTTTGCCCCCTCAGTAGATCTTTCATTTCTGTTCTCTCATGGTCCCTTTTTCCTGCAATCTCCTATGTTGCTCAGACAGGAAGTGAACACAATTCCTCTATCAGCACAGAGTTGGGGGCAGCCTGACATTTCCATGGTTCTTTCAGATAGCCATCCAAGAAGTCAGATTAGCTGAAAAATCATACTTGCCGACTTATCTACCCCCTCCTCCAGGAGGGGACAGCCATGTTTGCCTGGAGGGCTGTGCGGAGGAGGATTTGATGTCGCAATCAGATCATTGTGGCCCCGCACCCTGCTATAGAGTGACGAGATCACAGGCATTATATAGCGTGGCGGGGCTACAATGCAATTCGTTGCGGTTTCCATCGGTAGTTACTGTCGATTGCCATATAGCAATTGGCCATCGATGGGTTACCAACTATGCAATGGATGACCATTTATGGTTTCACAAACCAATGGTTTTCCCTGTTCTTTGAGCATAGACCAATCAAAAACGGGGACAGGTCTTCGCTGGCATCGGGGCAGAGCTATGCTCCATGTCATGGCACCTTGTGAAAAGAAAAAAACATTCAGTTATGTCCCATCGATGGTAAAAGCTTTCAACATCAGCCATAAACCATCGATCCCTATACAGACCACCCACTTGTGCACTACAAGTAGGTGGCTGTGGGGGGTTCCAAGCGGGTGGTTGCGGGGGGTTGTGAGTGGCTGGCAGGGGGGGTGCCGGAGACTTGCACTCTTTTCTGGACCGGAGCGTAGGCAAGTATGTGATAGATTTATTAACCCACTCTCATTACTCCTGCAAGGGTGTCCCCCATAGTCTAACTGGAGCTAAATCAAGCATCATTGCGGTTACAAGTATTTCATTTCTCCTCTAATCCCACATACTGTACAGTGTTTGTTCTAGCATCTGTAATTTACTCCTAATGTATCCCTGCATATACCAGCTCTTCATCATCTCAGTTTGATAAAGTTTCTGTTTAAATACAATTTTATGCTGAGATTTGTTCATGTACTTTATTTTGCAGTTTTAAATTTGCATATGTGCACAATTTGATAATCATAAATGATAAAGCTCCTAACTAAATGATCACACTATCGATGCACCTCTGATGAAAAACTATGTAGCAGCTGCTGCTAAATATCTGGCAGGTGACAGTGACATCCATGGAGATAAGCAGCAGGAAGAATATGGCGAGGGGCATCAGGTCTAGCACAAAACATCTAGGAACTTGGGTTGGCATGGCATACTGAAGTGCCATGCTCTACATCAGTTTATAAATCATTATTGCACTACAGTGTGCAAATAGTACTCCAACCCAATGCAGAGGATCATTGGTGGGCATTGAGGGGACCAACAACACTTTTACTGTGCAAGAGGCCAACTCTTATTATCTGCCACTGGTGTAAGTACCGTTATTTGTGTGACTCTATAGGATATTACAAGCAGGGCAGTTTCTAGCCAATCTGGCTCCCAGTGCGAATATTTAAAATGCGCCCAACCCTCCATACCTACCTGGCATAACATGTTCCACACCCCCCAACTGACATTACACATGCTGCACCATACGCCCCAACTGACAAAACACAAGCTGCACCCCCCAACTGATATTGCTGCACCCCCAAACTTACATTACACATGCTGCACCATACCCCCCAACTGACATTACACATGCTGCACCCCCCAACTGACATTACAAATGCTGCGCCCCCCAACTGACATAACCCATGCTGCACCCCCCACCTGATATTACACATGCTGCACCGTACCCCCCAAATGATATTACACATGCTGCACCCCCCAACTGATATAGCCCATGCTGCACCGCACCCCCCAACTGCTATTACACATGCTGCACCCCCCAACTGCTATTACACATGCTGCACCCCCCAACTGATATAACCAATGCTGCACCGCACCCCCCAACTGACATTACACATGCTGCACCCCCAACTGATATTGCTGCACCCCCTAACTGACATAGCACATGCTGCACTCCCCAACTAATATTACACATACTGCTCCGCCCTTCCCCCCCGAGGAGGTGCAGTTACCTGGTGATGGTGAAGCACATGCACATCTTTGCTGCTTTGCTTGTCCCATGTGTGCCCACTGCCCAGTCCGGAGTGCGGCAGATGGGAGCGGACAGCCGGGGGGCCCCTACCACTAACACCATGTGAGACCACAGAGGGAACAGTACTTAGTCTCAGGCGGCATCCGGAGTGCGACCGTGAAGTGGAGAGGGAGCAGGAGTGAAGGAGGTCTCAGCAGGCGTCCTGAGAGTCAGTGCGGCTGATGTGAGAGCCCCTTCCTGTTATGTGACACCCAGAAGGAGCTGAGGGAAGGTGGCGATTGGATGCAAAGCTACTGCCGCCGTAATTATTGGTTAGGGAGGCGCTGACAGTGCTAATGCAGGACCAGGTAATTTTTAAAATTTCAGTCCCATGCTACCTGTAGCGCGCAGCGTATTTTGCGATTACCGGTCAGGGGGCGGAGCGCCCCGTGCGATTGCACGGGTCGCCTGCCCCTAGAAACGGCCCTGATTACAAGTTTAGAGAATCAAGTCAGGTTAAATATTGCTTAATGTGTGTAGTTAGCTACTTACAACTATATTTATGCGAAATTGTATAGACTTTCTTTGTTTTGCCTTTTAGTCATAAATACCTTAACCTGAGAGATGGGGATGTTATTTGCCCAAAGCTATATGGAAGCAGAATTTTTATGTGTCTCATTTCCCACAGCCACTATCTTCCCCATTAAATAAATTCCAATCATACTTTTTCTTAACTTCCTTTTGCTGGTATTATGTTTCTTTGTGACACTCATGACCTTTGCAGACAATAACTCTTACTTACATGTGAACATACTAAGAGAATATAGCAATGTATATGAAATGGAAAACTGATCTGGTATTCTGTTTGAATTCTGCATATCTTACGTCTAAGGCAGGGCCGTAGCTAGGGTAGTGCGGCTGGTGCCATGGCACAGGGCACCACAGGTCAGGGGGCTCTGTTTGGGCCTGTCAAATTTCTGTTTATTATCATCCTTGCTTGTAGCTTCCTCTTATTTCATCCCCAGCATCTCCTGGCCTCTCCTATCTCTTCCCTGTCCCTTCCATGAAGCCATGTCCCTTTTTTGGGTGCATTATGTCCCTTTGAAAAATGAGGGGGGCGCCAATGCTCTTCCTGGCACAGGGCACCAAAAAGTATAGTTATGGCTCTGGTCTAAGGCACATGCAGCTACAAGACAAATAGAACAGGTGAACTATCAGGATGTTGTGGTGGCAAGTTTTATAAATTCTTTATTTATTATAAAAAATTTGCTCTGAACCCCATGTTTTGGTTTTGGTTCTAATTCATCGTTGTGTTTTGGTTTACCACCCTCATGTGTTTTGGTTTTGGACCTGAATTTTTTTTTTTAAATGATAAAAACAGCTAAAATCATGTAATTTGGCCCTGTTTTTGTTCCTACAGTATTATTAACCTCAATAATATTAATTTCCAGTCATTTCCAGTCACTTTTGGCCACCTCACTGCTCACAATATTGTTCAACAATATTGTCCAAAAGGCTGGCTAAACTAAGCAAGAAAGCAGCAGCAGAAACACACGGCAGTTGAAAAGACTATAGCACATCTATGAAATATTGCCACACAGCAGTGGCAGACAGGATGGCAGTTTAATAAACTATATGAGCCCATAGAAACCAAGAATGTTTTCATTAATAAAGAACTAGATCAGAGGCCTGGGGCAGTACAGGGAAATCGAGGTGGAGTATGTATGTAGTGGAAGGCAGGTAAAGGAAGGAAGGATTGATTCGTTTAGTAAATTTTATTTAATAGTTTAATTGCCCCCCAAAAAATGAAGATAAAATAAACAAAAAAATTCAAAATATTACAGTTGGAAAGAAACACATTCTGTTTGACTTAAACCTAGGTTCAAGTATGGTCGCTAAAATGTAGTGATCTGATTTCAAGATGTTGACATGTTGACAACCCTTTGGTCCTGATGTAGTGGATAAAGCACTTTTTCTACAAGTTCAAAATACTTAGCAGAATTGCTTTGTTTCATCTCCTCCTTCAGTTCCTTGTGCTGCTATTCCATTAGTCTAATTAAGGAAATCACCTGACTCAAGTCTGAACTCACTTTACAGGTGACTACTTCAAATGGTCTCAGGGTCTGATTCAGACCCGGTTGCTAAGCTGCAAACGCACGCTATGGGCTGTTATCGCACATCTGCGTATGCATCAAAGTACGCATGAGCGAACCAGTCACTGTGGCCAGAAATCGTGCACTCGTAGTACACAGACTGGACGCTACTTTGAGTGACAGATTGCGCCATTTTGGGTGGTGACAGGGGAAGGTGCTTGTGAACAGGGGAGTGGATGTGCGAATGCAGGCATGTCTGAGCGTCAAAACGGAGTTTAATGGGTGTGCATAATTAGCAAAGTAGCATCATTGAACATGTCACTTGGTTGTATTTTAGCCTGAACTGATTGCAGTGCTTGTGGTGGGGTAGGGGAAATATCAAGTGCTGCATGCAGCTCCGATGGGTCTCGATGTTCCCGAGTAATCACACACTTCCTTGAGATGAAGTATGCTAAGAGAGGAAGGTGGGTGGCTTTATACTCCTGCATACGCTCACTGCCGTCGCCCTCTAAGACATAGAGGGCTTCCTTAAACCAGACAGTGCAATTGCGGGATTTGCATACCCGGCCCCTTTTCGCAGCGAGAGAGCGCAGCTTAGTGACCAGGTCTGAATTATGCCCTCAGTACCTTGCACAACACAGAAAGTATTCTCCACTGCGTTGGACTAAGGTGCATTACCCCTCGTCTCCCTATGTCATGGCTTGTTGTGTAGGTTTGCATGGCTAGTTACTGTTCCTCTATTCGCTGAAGCATATAAAGGGTAGAACTCCACTTCGTTACTGCCTCTTGCTTCAGTTGGTGGCATGGCAAATTAAACTGTTCTTGAAGCCGCTACAATCTTCTACATGCTGTTGCTGAACGCCGAAAATGTCCAGCAATTTTTCTGGCCACAGACAGCACCTCCTGCACACACCATTTTTGTTAACATTTCTGTACCACGAGTTTAGAGGTGAGTTTAAGGAGAGTTTAGATGAGAGTTTATATGAGATTACTTACTGGAGATTGCAGTGTTTTCTCTCTGCAAAACTCACACGAGCAAGCAGCCTGTACATATCAGTGAAATATGTGTAAGCTTCTTGTGTGTTTAATACCTGTAAAAAATGAGTTAAATAAGTTTAAAAATAAAATGACATAGGGTCCCCCCCTAAAGCTTAACCAGCCCCAGACTTGCCAGCCTGTCCTGGTACCTAAAATTACGTGGAACAAAATGAGTAGGGTTCCCCCGTAAATTAGGTACCAGCACCACGCTGCAGGGCCAGTCCTGGTTTTAATTTTAGGGGTAAAAAATTTGGTGTATGAATACCCCTAAAATTAAAACCAGCACTGGACCCTTTCTAGCAGGGGGCTGATGCCTCAGTTAGGGGTGCCCTTTCACCGGGCCCCCTAGCTGCAGCATCAGCCCTGACCGCTAGTCAGCCCAGGCCAGGGATACCTAGGGAGTTGGGGACCCCTCCAATAAAGGGGACCCCCTCTCCAGGGCACCCATGGCCTAGGCTGATAGCCCGGGGTTGATAGTGTAGGTGTAGTGTTAAAAATTTAATTAACAACATTGTCTTTACAGTAGAACTGCAGGTCCCAGCAAGCCTCCCCCGCATGCTGGTACTTGGAGAACCACAAGTACCAGCATGAGGGGCATTAAGGTACCTCTGGTACCTGTAGTACACCTGTAAAGAAATGTGTAAAAAAACACAACACACCCAGTGAAAATAAAGATGTATTACTTACATAAATACACACACACATACTTTCCTGCTCCCAGATGTTCACGTCCCCTTCTCAACGTAATGTATCTAATGGTTGGACCTGTAAAAAAAATAACCACTACTCACATTTTGTCCCACGATGTTCTCTGCAGTATTCCAAAGAGGGCCCCGGAGACACTGTAGCAAGACACTACAGCATATTGTTACAGTATCGCTAATGACAGCTCTGGCCTTGAGTTATTCTTAGTGCTGTGGTGCCAGCCAATCAGCGGTGGCTTCCATTAGCGGCCGCTCATTGGCTGGGACCCACGTGGGCTTAGCCAATGAGTGGCCACTAATGAAAGCCGCCCTATTTGGAATACTGCCGAGAACATCGTGCCCATAGCAACCAATCAGATTATAGCTATTATCTTCTAGAAGGTTCTAGATGGTGCTAGTTAAATGTTAAGCAGAATCTGATTGGTTGCTATGGGCAACATCTGTTCTAAAAGTCACTTCTAAAAACTCTCACCTTAAATTTAAATTTACCCCTAAGGCTCACTTCTAGTTTCACAACAAAAAGACAATTGTCAGCACTGCCCCATGCTCCATTTTTTACTGCTTGTGCCATATATGCCCAGGTACAAGCTACCCTGTTGCTACACCTATAATTCAGCTTTGACTATTGCACAACTGAATATATAAATATATTAAACAGAGTATAACTGACTTGAGGGGCAGATTGGAACTGAAAACCAGCACAGGAAATTTCTGGAAGCTGCCCTACTGGGGGCGGAATCTGTTGGGGGGGAGGTGTCTGGTGACGGGGCAGGATGCTCTCTTCTCTGACAAGCTTTGTCAAAAGTGAAACTGCTATTGTTTGTTATGTGTAATATATACAGTATATATATGTATATTATATATATATATATTGCCGAAGTCAAATAATTGGATATGATCACTTGCAATTATTATCTGACGTTTCTAATTGTCTATGGTCTGACGATGGGTTACCACGACACTACTTTGTGTCGGCGCAATCTGATGCACACAAATGCGAATCCACCACACACATATACACTGATGCACATAATGCACACACATAAACTTATATGCATACAAAGAGATGCTCGTATGTGTATCCACATGCGTACACATAGACACTCACATGCATATTCACATACATACATACGAACACTTCTTATTTCAATATACAGATGCACATATGTGAATGCATACATATAAAATGGTTCCCACATATTATAGTTAATAACCAGAGTTATTAGAGGTTTTGTTTGTTAATAATTATGATGTAATATGCGCTTAAACGAGATCTAAGGTTTAGAATACAGTGGACATGTCATGTTTGGTATCATACTAAATCCAAATCCCTGTTTATTTGCAGACATCCGTTTCTATCGGCGAAGGATTCGCATCTTGCGTTCGCTAGTTATGGATTATAGGGAGTTATTGGTTAGAATGCTATTCTCTGTATGCAGTGTTTTTAGCCAGTTTAAACTAGTTCTTCGGAGGGAAGTTACACAAAGAAGCTGTTGAAAAACCGAGCCATACCTCTGATGACACCATATGAACTGACCAATGACCAGATTGACCAGATGCAAGATCCAATGAAAATATGCCATCTTGTCCCTTTGTTATCCTTGTAACCTGTACCGTATATATGCTGTATGCTGGGCTCAGTGTTCAGTCATTCTCCATTTTGGGTGACCGAAGGATGCAGGATTGAAGGGCTGCATACTGGGACCAGTAGCGCATGCGTATGTTTTGGCTGTACTTATATATATCTTATTAAGTAAAGTAAGTCTACTCACTGTATTAACTCACTGTATTATTTATATGGTATTAATATCTGCCTCCTGCCTTAATTGTTAAAATAATGATTAAAATGTAATAGGCTTAGGATAGCTAGCTGCAGTGGCAAGAAGATATACATATAAATATATATATATATATATATATATATATATATATCTTATTGCCACTGCAGCTAGCTAGCCTATGCCTATTACATAATAATCATTATTTTAACAATTAAGGCAGGAGGCAGATATTAATACCATTTAAATAATATAGTGAGTAGACTTACTTTACTTAATATGTTATATATATATATATATATATATATATATATATATATACACACAGTGCATCCGGAAAGTATTCACAGCGCGTCACTTTTTCCACATTTTGTTATGTTATAGCCTTATTTCAAAATGGAATAAATTCATTTTTGTCCTCAAAATTCTACAAGCAATACCCCATAATGACAATGTGTAAAAAGTTTTTTTGAGATTTTTGCAAATTTAATGAAAAAAAACACTAAGAAATCACATGTACATAAGTATTCACGGCCTTTGCCATGAAGCTCAAAATTGAGCTCAGGTGCATCCTGTTTCCACTGATCATCCTTGAGATGTTCCTACAGCTAAATTGGAGTCCGTCTGTGGTAAATTCAGTTGATTGGACATGATCTTGAAAGGCATACACTTGTCTATATAAGGTCCCACACTTGACAGTGCATGTCAGAGCACAAACCAAGCATGAAGTCCAAGGAATTGTCTGTAGACCTCCGAAACAGGATTGTCTCGAGGCACAAATCTGGGGAAGGGTACAGAAAAATATCTGCTGCTTTGAAGGTCCCAATAAGCACAGTGGCCTCCATCATCCATAAATGGAAGAAGTTCAGAGCCACCAGACTCTTCCTAGAGTTGGCTGTCCATTTAAACTGAGCGATCGGGGTAGAAGGGCCCTAGTCAGGGAGGTAACCAAGAACCCGATGGTCACTGTCAGAGCTACAGCATTCCTATGTGGAGAGAGGAAAACCTTCCAGAAGGACAACCATCTCTGCAGCAATCCACCAATCAGGCCTGTATGGTAGAGTTGCCAGACGGAAGCCACTCCTTAGTAAAAAGCACATGGCAGCCCGCCTGGAGTTTGCCAAAATGCACCTGAAGGACTATCAGACCATGAGAGACAAAGATTGAACTCTTTGGCGTGAATGCCAGGCGTTCTGTTTGTAGGAAAATAGGCCAATAACATCCCTACAGTGAAGCATGATGGTGACAGCATCATGCTTTGGGGATGTTTTTCAGCGGCAGGAACTGGTATACTAATCAGGATAGAGGGAAAGATGAATGCAGCAATGTAGAGAAACATCCTGGATGAAAACCTGCTCCAGAGCGCTCTTGACCTCAAACTGGGGTGACGTTTAATCTTTTAGCAGGACAACGACCATAAGCACACAGCCAAGACATCAAAGGAGTGGCCTCAGGATAACTCTGTGAATGTCCTTGAGTGGCCTAGCCAGAGCCCAGACTTGAATCTAATTGAACATTTCTGGAGAGATCTGAAAATGTCTGTGCACCGATTCTTCCCATCCAACCTGATGGAGCTTGAGAGGTGCTGCAAAGAGGAAAGGGTGAAACTGCCCAAAGATAGGTGTGCCCAGCTTGTGGCATCATATTCAAAAAGACTTGAGGCTGTAATTGCTGGCAACGGTGCATCAACAAAGTATTGAGCAAAGGTTGTGAATACTTATGTACGGGTGATTTCTTAGGTTTTGTTTTTTTTTTAATTAAATTTGCAAAAATCTCAAAAAAACTTTTTACACATTGTCATTATGGGGTATTGTGTGTAGAATTTTGAGGAGAAAAATGAATTTATTCCATTTTGGAATAAGGCTGTAACATAACAAAACGTGGAAATATTGATGCGCTGTGAATACTTTCCAGATGCACTGTATGTATGTATATATTATATATATATATATATATATATATATATATATATCTGGTGACACCACCCCGTTTTGGCTGCTCACTGGCACTGTGTGTGCTGCAGCTGCTGCTTGTGTGTGGTGTGGCTTGTCTGTGCAGGAGGCTGGAGGCGGGCCACAGAGGGGCTGGAGGTTGGTGGAGCCGTGAGTGGAGACTGATGGCCCTGGACTCCGCAAAGCTCAGCAGCTCTCCTGTCAGGCTTTTTTTTTTTTTTATCTCACTAAGCTTCTGCATTTTCAGAAGCTGTATAGCTGTCCAATCAGAGCTAAGCTCTGATCGCGGCAGCTGATTGGGGGAGCTGAGTTGGGTGATCGTGAGTCAGTGAAGGGCCAGCCGGGTGGCCGCTGGCCACCAAAGGGACCAGCCCAGCAGGAGTAGCAGCAAAAAAGCAGGCGTGCCATGACCATTTTTGGGGCATGCCTCAGCTTATAACTGCCATCCCATACACAGAAAACGTGGCGCCAGTGTCTTTGTTCCAGTGGCCATTCTGTGTGACCATAGGGTTACTCAGATGATTGATTACACCTCTCTGCATCTGGCATGTGAATATGTGTTTTCACCTAATTTAGGGTTTCTGAATACAGTGGAAATATCAGATTTTCTCTATCATGTCACATTTATTAGATACACACAAATAACAAAACCAGTAATAGCTATATCTGAAAATAGTAAGAGAAGTGAAAATTTCAATTAATCTCTATAGAATTGAAATAGTCTCATCGTATTCATTTATAAAATACTAATACAACTAGAGAAAAGCTTTGAATGAACTACATTTCCGAAACTTGTAACAATCCAACTTAGCTGTAATGTAATTGTTAATAAAAGACAAAATGTAAAGTCACCTTGCTTATAGGAAATAAGATGTTGATGCTTTACATTTGTCCAGTCTCTCATTGGTCTCTCTAAAACCAGCAGTAGCCCCCCATCATTGCAGGGTCCCAGAGTCCTTGGTACTGATGCTCCATTATCAGAATGTCTTGATGAAAACATTTCCCCTGTTCATCACTAAAGGCACACATCCAGGGTCGTAGAGAGCTGCTGCGGGCCCAGGTACAGAGGGGGCATGGCCTAATCACGGGAGGCATGGCCACGTCCCCTCGAGCAACAAAAAAAAAAAGTTTTGCAGGGGAGGGGGGCACTGTAAGCCCCTCAGTGTGATCGCTCCCCCTCCACAGGCAAAGGAGACTGCTGTGGCTGCTGCTCAGTCTCCCACTGCAGCTCAGCACACACTGTGTGCTGGGCTGCTGAGAGAGAGAGAAGGGAGGGGGGAGCGGTGCCGGACCCGGGCCCCCGCCGGAAGCCTGGGCTCGGGTAATCTGTACCCGCTCCCCCCCTCTCGGCGCCCCTGCACACATCCACTAGAAAACAGGCAAACAACTGCACGATTTACGACATTGTAATCGTGTAGTCGTTTGTCAGTGTACAAATACTGAATTATCAGTGGCGTAACTAGGGCAGGGCGAGCGGGCCACAGTACCGGCCCGCCCTAGTTAGCCAGTGTAGTGCCGACCGCAGTGTGTGCGGTCAGCGCTACACATTTACACAGGACCGGCGCTAGGCTTCCCAGCGCCGGTCTTATGCTGTACAGCTGAGCCCCTTCCCTCCCCCTGAGCGCTTGCCCAATAGCGCCAGGAGGAGTGTGGCAGGCGGGCGGGCTCAGGCTGTGCTGACACACACATCGCCGCCAGCGCTGGTGGCGATGTGTGTGTTAACCAGCAGCCAATGAGAGTCAGGTGACTCTCATTGGCTGCTGCTGCTACTGCACACACATCACTGCCGAGTGGCAGCGATGTGTGTGAATCAGCAGCCAATGAGGTCAGACAGACTCTCATTGGCTGCTGCTGCTGCTGCTGCTGCTGCACACACATCACCGCCAGTGCTGACGGCGATGTGTGTGTTAAACAGCAGTCAATGAGAGTCAGATAGACGCTCATTGACTGCTGCAGCTGCAGCGCCCACTGCAAGAGCCGGCTCCCTATCAGCTCCTGCAGTGGGTAACAGGAGAGACGTCATGATATCATGACATCTCTCCCATAATGCAGAGCGCGCCAGCCCGGGAGGACTGAAGTGGGGGCGGCAGCGTGGATTCAGGTAAGAATTTTTACTTTATTTATTGTTTCATTTCAGTGTGTATTTATTGGGGGGGGGGGAGGCTAAGGAGGGGACTACTACTGGGGGCACTGCTTCGGGGGGGGTGAGTTCCACTACTGGGGACTACTACTGGGGGGGGATACTACTGGGGCACTGCTTCGGTGGGGACACGGGACCACTACTGGGGGCTACAACTGGGGGTGATACTACTGAGGGCACTGCATTAAGGGGGACTCCTACTGGGGCCACTATAAAGGGCACTGTGTAGGGGGGACTACTAATGTGGGCACTGCATTGGGGGGGACCACTACCCGGGACTACTACTGGGGGGGACCATTACTATTGGGGGCACTGCATCAAGGGGGACTCCTACTGGGGTACTGTATAAGGGGCTTACTACTAGGGGCACTGCACAGGGGGGACCACTACAGGGGGCACTGAAAAGGGAGAACCACTACAGGGGGCACTGCATAAGGGGGACAACTACTGGGGGCCTGCATAAGGGGGACAACTACTGGGATCACTGTATAAGGGGCACTACTGGGGGGCTGCATATGGGGGATCACTACTGGGGGCACTGTATAAGGAGAACTAATGGCAGGCTGCATAAGGGGGACTACTACAGGGAGAACTGTGTAAGGGGCACTGCATTTGGGGGATCACTACTGGGGGCCTGTATAAGGTGAACTAATCAGGGACTGCATAAGGGGGACCACTACTGGGGGTACTGTATAAGGGGCACTACTGGGGGCCTACATAAGAGTGACCACTACTGGAGGCATTGTATACTGGGGGTACTATATAGGGGGGACTGTATAAGGGCAGCATTAAGGTGCAAATGGAAAAATTTTGGCAGTGACAAGAAAAGGGTGTGTGTCATGTTGACACGCCCCGTTTTTCAGTGGTCACGCCCCTTGTTACCACGCCCATTTCCGCAGTGGTGAGGGGGGGCTCCATTTTCAAATTTGCCGTGGGCTCCAAATACCCTAGCTCCCACTGGCCTACACTGCATGAGCAGTTGTACAGTGTAGGCAAATCAATCATCTGCTAACATGTTAAACCTGACGTTATTGTCAGGTTGTACAACATGTTTGCCCGACTCATCTGCTAACATGTTAAACCTGACGTTATTGTCAGGTTGTACAACATGTTTGCCCAACGATAGATGTTTAAACGACCTGCGGGAGCGTGCATCGCTGGTCGTTTTAGATATGTTTATAAGATAAACGAAATGACTGTATAGGAGTGGAGAGGGTTAAACTTCCTAGGCTGGGGGCAGACCAGTGTGAGGAATCATGTGATAATTAGGGCCAATGGGTTTTTAGGGTTGTAGGTTATAGCAGGGATATTAGAGATTGTTGGAGGCGGAGTCAGCCTCTTTTGTTCCTGTCTTCCCACCCTCCCTCCCTAAAGTTTATTTTTATGGGCTCTTTTTGATTTGGGTTTGGTGATTGTTTCGTGGGCTATTTTAGGTGGGAAAGAACGGCAGGTTACCTATTAGCACTGTGAATATTTGTTTACTCATTGTTTTGCTCACCTTCGTTGACTCATAAAGTCTGCTGGACCACCCTGCCGGGGGCAGCATCATCACCTTACCGGGTGGGTAGTCAAGATAGAAGGCTTGAGCGTATTGTGTTGTGGTTGGAGTGTTTATAGTGTTAGGCTTGGGCTGTTGTTAGCCGTTCTTTCTTTGCCACCATATTTAAATTAATTTAATTAATATAGTAACTAATTCATTATATGTTTTTAAATAAATAGCTAACAAATTCTGCCAAATACAAGTCTCCGTGTCTTTATTTCAATTAAGTATGTTATTGTCACTGATTCACACGCAGGTCAATCCTCAGACGATGGGAAGTTTAAAGATTTGCAAACGATTCTTGAACGATAACGATATCGTTATCATTCAATCGCTCAATTGAACTGTCTAGTGGATGTGTGCCTTTACACTACCCAGGTTGTCAGGGGGAAAGTCTACGTCACATATTCTTGTAGCTGTCCAATAGTTCAGTCACGGTGGACACGTACTGTAGTTGGCCTCTTTTTTGTTCCCTAAGAAACCAGCCTTGAAGGATGACCAAGCAACAGCTTCAGGGCCTGATTCAGAGCCGGACGCTCTGACCAGAGGGCTCGCTCTGAATCAGGGCCCTCCTACCTAAAAATGGAGCGGCCTTTTGGACGCTCGCATAGCTGTGGGTTACCACCCACAGCTTATGCGAGCATCCATGATGATGGTCACGATGGTCTTGACCATTGCGACCATCGGGCTTGCGACGAGACCCTGTGGTAGGGTCTCGTGGCCGCAAGCCCTGGAGTGATTTTGGCTCTATCAGAGCCAAAATCACTCCCACTGACATCACTAGTGATGTCAGTGGGGCCGGATCCAGACGGTAGGTGTTCCCATTGGCATGCCTCCGTCTGGCAGCCACGCCCCTGGCATGCCCACCAAAGGGGGCGTGCTGTCAGTCACCATCGACAGCAGGCCCCCTATGGCGCGAGACCCGGAGCGACAGCTTGGCTGTCGCTCCCCGGGTCTCGCGCATGCGCACGACGGAGCTCCCTCCGTCGTGCGCATGCGCATTAGGGCGCCATTGACCCGCTTGCAAGCATCCTGCGCTCACGAGCGGGTCTGAATTAGGCCCTCAATTTCCTTCAATTTTGCGTTAAATATTCTGTCCGTAAGCAGTTTCCTTATTTGGGGGCCAACAAATATGCCCTCTTTTACCTTTGCTTCCCTTAACTTCAGAAACGTTTTCTTCACATACCTGAAAGCCTGGCATTCTTTATCCAGAGCTTTAACTTAATTCTTCATTAGGTCCAACTTAGGAGTCTATCTACTAAGCAGTGTTTGGAGACAGAGGCCCTGATTCAGAGCCGGACGCTCTAACAGACGCTCAAGACCATCGTGATCATTGGGCTTGCGACGAGACCCTTGTGGTAGGGTCTCGTTGCCGCAAGCCCTGGAGTGTTTTCAGCTCTATCAGAGCCGAAGGCACTCCCACTGACATTAATTGTGATGTCAGTGGGGCCGGCCCCAGACGGTAGGCGTTCCCATGGGAAAGCCTCTGTCTGGGCAGGCACGCCCCCCGCATGCCCACCAAAGGGGGGGTGCTGTCACTCAACATTGACAGCACGCCCCCTTTGGTGCGAGACCCGGAGCGAGGGTTTGCCCATCGCTATCCGAGTCTCGCGCATGCGCACGACGGAGCCGCCTCCGTCGTGCGCATGCGCACTGGGCCAACATCGACCAGCTTGCGAGAACTCAGCGCTGGCGAGCGGGTCTGAATTAGGCCCAGAGTGAAAAGTGATAAGGTACCAGCCAATCAGCTCCCAACTGTCATTTTTCAAACACAGCCTGTGAGATGACAGTTGGGAGCTGATTGGCTGGCACCTTATCACTTTTCACTCTGTCTCCTAACACTACTTAGTAAATAGAGCCCTTAGGGGTATTAGGAGAGAGTGAAAAGTGATAAGAAAGTGATAAGGTGCCAGCCAACCAGCTCCCAACTGATCTCACAGGCTGTGTTTGGAAAATGACAGTTGGGAGCTGATTGGCTGGTAGCTTATCACTTTCCTAACAGTAGTAAATAGACCCCATAATGTGAAGCGGAGTTAAAATGATTTTATGCGGCTCAACCAATGGAGTGTACTTGGCGGTTTTCTCTCCAGTAACATAGTTTCTCTCTCTGGCCGCTTCTTTGTAATATAGTGATTTTTTGTGTCTATGCATGCCGCCCAGGAGCTGGGACAGAAGCCAGCAAGCAACATGGCATCCAGCACTAAGAGGAGGGTTATGTCCCAGGACCAGAACATGGAGGAGAATGAGGAAGATGACCTAGAGAATGAGGAGTCTGGGCAGGATGCATACCCCCATAGCACAGGTAGAAGGGAGTCTTGCCAAGCACTTACTGTGATTAAATACTGTCTGAAAAGTCTTACATGATATCAAATTTCTGATGGTATACTTGGATTCTACACACAAAATTACATGGAAATTGATATATATCATGTCTAATGCAAAATGGCTGTTGATTAGTGTTATCAAAAGATCTGCGGCTGCATCTGTGTGTTTGTACGCATGTACTTGGATCCGCGAAGCCACCGGTGGGCATCTCAATACATTGCCAGGTGGCTAAAGTATTAGTATATTTTCGCACAGCAGCTGCGTATGGGATCGCAGCTGCAATGCATTAGTGTACATGTCTGAATCAGGCCCTCAGTTGGAAGATTCAATTCCCTTAATACTGTGCAAACATCCTGAATCTATAGAGAGTAACTGCAGAATGTGTATTTAATATGCCTAGATTTAAATGGCTGATTTTGCAAAGCTTCTGTCTGCACTCATCTCCACACTGTCCCATCATAGCACTAATGTAATATGTTCATGTAACCTATGCAGCAGAGTAATCCATGCTGATTACCGGGGAGGTCATAGGCAAACGCGGGGGGGGGGGGATGTGTATGGTTCTGGTTGCCTGGAAACCCCCCTCCCCAGCCCACACCATGACCACAATAGAAATAGTAATATAGTAGAATATTACTAATGCTGCATGATCTTCTAAGTATTACAAATGAAATAATTAGCACAATCTGTGGATCTTTTAACATGTGTCAGCCAGTAATAAATACACCTGTGCATCAACTGGGAGATCTAGAAAACATGCACTGTTATGGGTGCACTGCTATAGACCATCAATAGGGTTACTTATTAATACCATTTAATAATACACTGTCCAGTGCATAAGGAGACCAATATGTACATATATGTCCAGGGCAGTGCTAGGTTCTTCTGCTGCTCCCCCAGACTCCCGGATTTGCTCCCATACTCTGGAAAGGAGCCCACATCTGAAACAAAAACATTCAGCTCAGGCAGGATGGCCCTACCCTTTTAGAATGTAAGCTCTTATGAGCAGGGCCCTCTACCCTCTTGTGCTTCTCCCTACTTTAGTTTCATCTACTTCTTACTCCCCACTAGGGCACCTAACACTTGGTTGCTTATGCTCTGTTGCTTATCTGGGTGTTATGGTTGCTAATGTAGCAATATATATTATCCATGTCCTGGTCCTGTATTGTATTGTTCTGTAAGTCGCTTGTCTACAACTTGTTTATGTACTTTGTAAGGCGCTGCAGAACACTTGTGGCGGCATATAAATAAATGATAATAATAATAATAATACTGCTGCGTTTATTGCTTAGGGCTCTATTTACTACAATCCGCATATTGAATGCGGATTGTAGTGTGATATTACAGAGTGAATTCGCATTGCGAATTCAGGCAATATCACAGGGATTTACTATAAATCCATTGCAGGGACAGAGCTTGCGACAAAGCTCTGTCCCTGCGGATCCCATCCGCACTCTAGTCGCGGTATTTTCGGAAAAAATACTGCGACTAAGAGCCCGCGCATGCGCCGACCGACCATCGCTGCTGCCCCCCCAGTGGGGCTAAGCCCCGCCCCCCACGATCGCGGACCCCCGTGACCCCCCCTCCCCCCCCCCCGCGACCCCCCTCCCTTTATTACACTTACCTGCATCCTCCTGGCCTCCGGTGATCTTCTCCCGGCTTCCCGATCAGGTGATCTCCCATACTGCACTGGGGCCCGATCACCTGATGACCGGGCAGCAGTGCACTGTGGGAGACCAGCAGACCGGAGAGGAGCCATCACCAGAGGCCCGATCACCGGTCCCTGGATTCAGGTAAGTAAAAAAAAAAAGTTTACATTTTTTTTTTCTTTTTTTTACAGCAATCAGCTTGCGGTCTATATAGACCACATAGCTGATTACTGGTACCAGCTCCCGGCTCTGCTCTCCCCGTTAGAGCAGAGTGGGAGCCCGGTAACCGGGGGAGACACTGGATAACGCCACCTCCAGGTGGCGTTATTATCACAGGGCTTCCCCCGGTATTTTTTTACAATTTATTTTTAGTAACTATGGTCGGATCACATTTCCCATTACAATTATGGGAAATGCGATCTGCTTTACTAAAAATAAGTGATACTTAGGGGTTGGAGTAGAATTTTACTAATACTACTCCAATTGCCCTGTAATAACTACAGGTGAAACTAAAATAATGTGAAAAGGGTGTGAAAACACCCTTTTTCACTTTATTTTAGTAAAAATAATGTTAATAAAAAGAGCCCAAAGTGTGATCACTGATCCTGTATATGCTGGAATTCTGACACTCAAAAGTTCAAAACACCTTGTATGACGCATATTAAAGCTGGATAAGTGCTAATTATTCCCTCTTCAAGGACTGGCCACACTCGTAAAATCATGCATTTGGAAACCCCTCTTTATAAATCCTGCGCTTGCCACTGGAGGCAATCATCATCAAATAATGCAATGTTGCTGCAGTGTACTGGTGCTTTAATGTGAGAATACCTAGAAAGAATGTGTAACCAGAAACATTAAAAAGCTAGAAATGGCTACAGGGTCTGTTACCCACCACAGCACAAAGGTTATATGTGCCGTTATTCCCAAGGACTACGTCACTCTTTAGCAAACATACAGTACTCCTATACATCATGTTTGTTCATGCTGTTACAGTATCTCCATCTATGGCTTCCAGCAGCTCTCTTTACCTAAGTCATTACCAAGGAATGCTGGGGACATTTAAGTGATGTCATATACAAACAAAAACTCGACTGGGCTGGCCCTGTGAGCATGGCATAATCAGGATCCATAACAAAAGATAGAAATGCCAAGGACGTGGCAGCAGGACATAATATTACAGGTAGTACAGTACAAAGTGCCAGGAATGAAGTTCTGCTGTTTGCTTTGGGATTTGGACCCTACATTCCATTTGTATGCCAGGTATAAGCAGACAAACTGGAACATCCACAAGTGTGGACAAGTCACCTAATGGCATGCCATATAATGGAAAGTACTACTGTGACTTTTTAAAAGGAGTAAATACTTGAACAAAATGACAAGACAGGTACTTTTCATAATAACTTATTTGGGTTTATTTAATAACCTAGTGACCAGTAAAGTTGAACAGATCAGTTTTCATTGAGGCATTGGTTATATTAGTGACACCAAGTACAGAATAACTGTTTGTTGGTCTACATCTAAGAGTAGCAACAGAGTTTGCAGCAGTGTTAAATGGCTGCTGGATCTCTAAGGGCCTCTTGTGCACCACTGTGACTGTATTTGTCACAGAGAAGGTGCCTCTGTCACAAAATGCATTGTTGGTGTCTGGAATCCTCTCCTATACACTGTACGATATGCTTCTGAGGAAGTTGTGGGTATATCCCACGATGAAACGCGTAAAGTTGGTATCCCGTTATTATCGCTGTGCTTGTTAATATTCCGGATAATTGATTTTGTGGTAACTAATTGTGATATAGACTAATATAGACTCTATCTATTGTGGTCCTATATCCATGAGGTGTCCATGCATTTGCATTTATGCAGCATATGTTATATTTTTATTAATGCAATGTAATAAATTGCTCTTATTTAAGTTTCAAAAAGACGTATTTAAATGTCTGCTTTTATTAGTGAATGCAAATATTACTATTATACATATCATTAATTGTTATGGAATCAGAATTTCAGCAAATTTAATTGGTATTGAAATTTCATGTTTTGAGCGCTGTTCTTTCTATTCTATGTATAATTTTGTTATTGGAGGTTGACGCCCTCTTTGAAACAGCTGCTTAGTAGTGACAATGCCATTCTACATACACTGACCACTGTATGAAAGTTTTGAGACCATTTATCAATACCCATTTCTCTGGTAATAAAATTACTCTAAGCACTATGTGCAACTGTAATCAGAGAGACACTTATAAGTCTGCATGTACTTGGAACTTAAACATAGTTATTAAGCAATGGCTGAACTAGCGATGGTGCAGTCAGTGCCCGCAGCTGGTGTCATTATCAGCAGACCAGCCAGTTACTAATACCTGACTGATTATAGTAAACCGGAGTCAGCCGCGGGCCCCTCCTCCTGCAAACTCGCTGGTTCCACCACTGCCGTCAGGGTTGCCATCAGGGGGAGACTGCCAGGAGTCCCAGGCCCAGACTCTGGCAAAAAGGGGGGGGGGGCAACCCGATTCTGCCCAATAATGCCCGCTTCTACTGCCGCTGCACAGCCCGCACCACTCATTACCCCCTTGAAGGGGAGGCACTGCTACCAGCCGCAGGCCCGCACTACCAAACCCCATTGAGCAAAAGGAGGAGGGACCGCACCCTTGTTCAATAAAGTTTTTTATTTTTTTACTTTGGAGTCGGCACGTGTGAAGTCATGATGTCACGCCACTGGAAGGAAGAGGTCAGAGAACCCGCTGCATGTGAGGAGCAGCACCAGCCATAGAAGAAGCCAGAAGGAAGAAGCCTTCTTCAAGGAGATAAGTTAAGTCATGACTCATGAGACTTAGCGGTAGCGGGGGAGGGGAGGGCCTGCCTATTTTGTTAGTCCTGGGTCACAGTCCCAGCCCTAACTGTCATCAAGGTCAGGACAGAAGGGGAGAGACTGCACTTCTGGGAAGAGAAGAGTGGAGGAGGGTGTCTCTTCAGTGCGGAGAAGAGTGTAACTGGGTAGTTAGTGCAGTTGGGGTTTTTCTGTTCAAGGAGTTAGAGCCCTATTTATCACAATACGCATTAAAAATGTGGATGTAATAAAATAATTTTGCCTAAACTCACAACTTTTCATACAAATTTAGCAATATGCTCTTGCCGTAACACAAGCTCCTATAAAATCTCCTCCCATTGAATAGCTATCACTCTGCTTCCTGGTTCATATCTACTGCTCATAGCTGTCTGCCTGCGTCATGGGGGGCTGATGTACAGGGATCCGGTAGATCCTTCTCTAAAATAATCTTCACTACAGTAATCCATAGGTTAGGCATAACATCATCTTCGGGGCTAAGCCCTGGAATCAGGGGCGTATCTATAATGGGTGCAGGGTGTGCAGGGCACACGGGCCCCTGGGTCCAGGGGGGCCCCGCACACCCTGCACCCATAGTATTACTTACCTCTCCGGCACTGTAAAAACGACTGGAAAATGCCCACTGTGGCCATTTTCCTGTCATTTGCACATGTGCAGTGCAGGGAAAATGGCCGCCACGGCCATTTTCCCGGTGACCTGCGCATACTCTATAGACTCTAGGTGCACTCTAGTACCAGAGTCTATAACTCCGGTGCTGGCCGCGCACAGCTCAGTGCGCTGCCGGCCGCCGGGCAGAGATGAGGGGGCCCACTTTGGACACTGCACACGGGCCCCCTCCTCTCTAGAAATGCCCCTGCCTGGAATGATTCGCATTTCATAACTTGGTGAATCCAATGGCATATTAGCCCCCATAGAAACTTATAGAGGCTGCTTTGCAATTGGAAATGGAGGGACTTCTGAAGATATCAGCAATATCTGCAGCATTCCATCCATCTTAATTACTGGGAATACCTAAATGTTGCTGGGATCCCCCTAAACCGTAAATTTACAGAGGATTTCCAGCAATTTCAGTTTAATATATGTGCCCCTTATTGATTTGATATGTGCAGTTGGAGAACTCTGGGCCTGATTCAGAGCCGGACTGAATAAGGGCATTTTTTTTTTTTTTTGGAGCAGCCTCCTGGCCGCTCGCATAGCTTATGGGTGACCACCCACAGCTATAGCGAGCGGCCATGATGATGGTCGCGATGGTCAAGACCATCGCGACCATCGGGCTTGCAACGAGACCCTTGTGGTGGGGTCTCGTTCATCGCAAGCCCCAGAGAGCTTTCAGCTCTAACAGAGCTGCCCCCAAACGGCAAGCGTTCCCTCGGAAACGCATCAGTGTGGGCAGCCACCCCCCCGGCCCGCCCACCAAACGGGGCGATCTGTCACTCAACATCGACAGCTCGCCCCCTTTGGTGCGAGACCCGGAGCGACGGATTGCCCGTCGCTAGCCGGGTCTCGAGCATGCGCACGACGGAGCCGGCTCCGTCGTGCGCATGCGCTGTGGGCCACCATCGACCCAGTTGCGAGCAATCAGTGCTTGCGACCGGGTCTGAATCAGGTCCTCTGTGTTCCATTGCTTATTGTTGATGAAGCTACATTATATACTGTTCAATGTAAAGTTTGCCATTGGTATACAACATAAGTGATTTCTATATTTGTTTCAACATAGATAGGACTTTCTTTCAAACCATAAGTCAAGGGGTTAACAACATGGTGAAGCAGGGGCATTTTAAGAGAGGAGCGGGCCTGTCTGCAGACTCGGGGCCTAATTCAGCAGTGATCGCAAATGCAACTACGTACGGACATCGAGCGATTGTTAGCTATTGTGCATGCATATAAGCCACACTGCCAGTGCGCTGCGATCACACTGCGATTACGCATGCACAGTGGAATCCATCGCAGAGTGAGTAACAGGCTGTGAGCGTTTGGGGGTGGTGATGGGGGGAGGTTGGAAGAATGCAGGCGCATCTGTCCATTTGAACACCGTAGCTTGGGCGTGAATAAATTAGCCACAGTGATTGCATATGCAGCTTGAGAGCCCACTGCATGCGAAGAGACTTGCAGTGTCTGCGGCAAGTCAGACCTGATGTAAATGCTGCACGAGTGGTCAATGTGTGTCGATGGTATCGATGTTTACACAGGAGAGTGTCAGTAAACAGATATTAGAAAGTAGAAGTGAGTGTCTTTATGCTGACTGAAATTTGGCAAGCATTAGAATATTTACGCAGCTGCATTGCGAGTGATTTCTCAGCTGCGTTCTGTACTGAATCAGGACCTTAGTGCTGGCCCCCTCATCTCTGGTGGCGCAGTAGCCTCTGACTTGGTGCCAGAAGTTACTGCGCATGCATGGGTCTCTGGGAAAATGGCACCTTATTCTCGAGGACATCAGTCCTGCGAATGCGCGAGTCACCGGGAAAGTGCCTGCCTCCATTTTCCCAGTGATTTTTGCTGCTGTGCAGTGCCCCCGCTGCAGAGCAGCACTCCGGAGACTACGGTCAGGTAAGTATAACACTATGTGGATGCAGGGTGTGCGGTGTGGGTCCCTCTGGACCCAGGGGCCCGTGTACACCACAAATCCTGCACCCATTATAGATTCACCTCAGTGGTGAAGCAGCACACATTAGCAGACAAACAAATATTAGCTTTAGACAGTCTAATGCAGTGGTATCCAATTTGTAGCTTCCGGTCTTCATTTTGGTAGCTCACCTAGCTGCAGTACTGCCGAGTCAACTAGGAGGAAGTGACCTCTGACATGTGCTCCCCCGTGGTATCAACGCCATGGATGGAAACACAGGGAAGCACATCAGGTGATTGCCGCAGCCTAAAACGTGCTTCCCCATGGTTCCACCCATGGCGTCTATGCTATGGCGGAGCAAGTGACTCCCGTCCAGCGCTGTCGGAAGATCACACGGCAGCCCTGCCTATATCTTTTGCTCCTCTACAGCACCTACCTGCTTGGAGCTGGTAATTAACAGTGAAATGTACCTTTGCTTAAATTTTATTTACAGACTACATCAATATCACTGTAATACTTAAATGCATTTTTATTTTCTATGAAACATTTTTTTTTAATTTTGATTAAATTTCCTTCAATTGTTCAGTTATTAGCCAGATTTTTTTTTCTACAATTTTAGTAGCTCTTCAGGAGGTTTCATTTTTCTAAAGTAGCTCACACCCCAATTAACGTTGGAGACCACTGATCTAATGCAAGTAAGAATAAAGAAAGCAAATGCGTTTTGGTTGCTAAACATTCCTATGTGTCTCAGCTAATTACAGCTATAAATAACATTGTATAATGTATTTATAAGCCCTTTTTGGCTTCATTTAACAACCTCAGACAATTTATCCAATCACATAAAAAAAAGAGATGCCCTACCTACATACGTATTGTTGAAATGAATACATATACATTCTTTTATGGTGTGCTATTTGACACTAAACAAACATTGGGCTTGATTCAGTATGGATCGCAATTGCGATTGCAGCTGCGAAACCGCATCCAATGCAGCTGGGAAAAATGCTAATACCTGCCACAGCTCAGCCAGCATAGAGACGCCCTCTTCTGCTTTCTCACATCCATAATACATCGCAGTCCTGTGTACATATTGGTGCCATCGAAGCACATTGGCCCGTCACGCACAATTACAGCAGGTCTGACCAGTTCCAGAAAGTGCAAGTCTCATTGCATGCAGTGGACTCTCAAGCTGCGTATGCAGTCGCAGTGGCTAATTCATGCACGCCCATGCTACGGTGTTCAAACGGACCCCGTCACAATCCCCCAAACGCTCATGACCTGTCACTCGCTCTGCGATGGATTCCTATGTGCGTACGTAATCGCAGTGCGACTGCAGCGCACATGCGATGATTGCTCAGTGCTGAACATTCGGCTGATCTGTGTATGTAGTTGTCAGGGCCGTAGCTAGGGTATTGCGGCCGGTGCCATCGCACAGGGCACCACAGGTCAGGGGGCGCTGTTTGGGCCTGTCAAATTTCTGTTTATTATCATTCTTGCTTGTAGCTTCCTCTTATTTCATCCTCAGCATCTCCTGGCCTCTCCTATCTCTTCCCTGGCCCTTCCCCATGAAGCCATGGCCATTTCTTGGGTGCATTATGTCCCTTTGAAAAATGAGGGGGGCGCCAATGCTCTTTTTGGCACAGGGCACCAAAATGTCTAGTTACGGCTCTAGTAGTTGCAATGCGTACACTGCTGAATCAGGCCCATTGACAGGTCTAATGGATGTTGGAAAATCTCTAATAACAGTCAATTGACATTATTTTGTTTAGTGGAACCAATTGCTCACTCAATAAACTCATACCTTTTACCAACTCACTTTTGCCCAAAGAAAACTTCCTACCAAACTCATTACCCATAAGTCATCATGTGCATGTGACAGAATGACTGGCCTGTGAGATTCATCTCTAAAGAATGTGCTGTTTGTTGAAGTGGGAGTTTAAAAGATTAATTAGCATTAATGTTTATATAACTGGCAAGAGTACAACTGACATCATTACTAACCTACAGTAGCTTACCTCAATGTTGAAAAAGGAACTATATAAACAATAATAGTCAGAAGTATGTAAAGTTTAAAATAGTAGAAATTGTACGTACTGTGTATTATTATTGTACTGTTATGTGTAATAGGAAGATCAACAAAGTAGGAAATAGCAGTGATAGTGAACACACTGAAATCATATTGGCCTACTTTTAAAATGTAATTTAAGGGAGATTGATGGGTGTCCGGCAGCATACCAGCAGGATCTCAGGCTGCATCAAATTTGCATCTGCAACTAATGCTGCTCAACACCAATAATTGGGAAGGTGGTTAGAGAGGAATATCATACTGTCCTCCTCTATCGGAACCTGCAGGAGCCTCCCAATTTTTCGGGTAGCACCCCCCCCCCCTCCGCGATTCCCCAGAAGAGGAGGTATTCCTCCCGCATCCCGCCCACTGGGGGCAGAATGGGAATACTAATACCGGGAATACGCAGATCTGTGAGTAGGTGGTGGGACCTAATGACGCGATTCTATGATAATCATTTGGTCCGACCACTTAATCAAATATGCTCGAATTGCGCCATTTTTTCATGAAAGAGGTTGGGCCTAATGACGCAAATTGACCGCCCCACCGCCATCACAGGAAATGACTACAGTAGGCAATTATGAATATACTGAATATAACTGAAGACAATGACAGGAAGAGGAAACACACACACAAGGTGTGGGGACAGAGACACAAAAAATGGAGCTAAAAACAAAGAGGAAAGAGAAATGGGGTGTGATAGAGACAGGCACAGGCATGGAGGGAAAGGAGGTGTTGGAGAGACACACAAACAACTATGGGAGAGAGGAGGCAATCAGAAATGGACTGGGGAGGTAGGTGTCAGGGCAGACACACTTTGGCCTTGGAGAAGGTACCGTTCTGATCACTCATCTATTCTACTACCTCTTCTCAGCACAGTAAACTTCAAACTTCTGCAGGCCATGGTTTGTACATGTATTGCTGCTGAATCAAAGTGTAGAGTTGGGGGCAGGGTCACATGTGCATGACAAATGCTTTGCTGTGGCCACTGTGTACACTGAACGGCGGTTTGCTGCCTTTTGCAATAGGCAGCACACAACGCACAAGTTGTCTAGACCACCAAATTGAGGGGGGGGGGTGAGGATTTGTGAGCATCATTGAGTTATCCTAACCATTTGGGAGTCCAAGACGACTCACAGACATTCTGGGAGAATAGCCAACATTGATTTAAATGCTATACCATGTAGCCACATTACCAATGATTGTCTCTAAAGTATTACCTTACAGATAAATTGTAAGTGTAGCACTCAATATATATATATATATATATATATATATATATATATATACAGTATGTATATTGCATAACAAATATAATTAATTAAAAATGTATCTAACCACCTTCAGAGGGGTATGGTACAGGATCCCTATGGATTTAGGCTGCAGGACAGGATAGTCAGGGCTAGGTTAAAATACTTAACCAAATCCGTCTGCATTTTGACTGCTGGGATGCCGCTGTTGGTATTGTGACCGTCGGCATTCTGACCGTCGGGAATACTACCAGCTTCCCTTCAGAGTGATACAGAAAAATACAATTGCATTCAATTTCAAACAGCTATTTTTTATTTCTTCATTAACAATTGTGGGAAGGCACCTTCAATGGGATCTAGTTATGTGACCGGCGGCCGCAAGGCCACATGGTCACAATCCGGACGGCAGAATGCCGGCTAGGGATTCATGACAGGCATCAAGATATCGACGCCTGTCATAATCCCGATGCCAGAACCCCGACCCCCGCCATCCCGATCGTCGCGGACGGGGTAAGTATTCACTTAGCCCAGGGATGAGGGGTTAGGTTTAGGGCACCTGGGGGGACTTAGGGTTAGGCACTCGTCTGGGAAGATTACGGTTAGGCTAGGGGAAGGGGGGTTTAAGTTTAGGCACTGGGGGGGGATTAGGGTTATGCACCCCCCCTGGGAAGGTTAGGTGTGGGGAGCGGGGAGAAGGGGGTTAGGTTTAGGCACTAATGGGGGAGGTTAGGGTTAGGCACCATTAAAGGAGGGTTAGGGGAGGAGAGGGAAGGGTTAGGGTTACTTACCTCCGCTGTCAGGATTCCGTCCTGCCGGGCTAGCCTTGTCGGAAAAAACAGTTATTCCCCTTTAATAACTGATTTTCATCATTATCAGTATTATTAATTTAAAAGTAAAGATGTGTCAGTCATTAATAAATTCACTTACTGTATATAATCTTAAGTTTTATTTTGCAGTACAAAGGGTCTATTTTAGAGTATCATAGTATTGTGATGTTTTCGCAATATCGCAAGGTTTTTTTATCTGCGCATGTGCAGATCCTAATCTACAATCTCGCTCGCAGTGCCCCACAGCCACAGCATAAGTGATATGCTGCGGCCATTTGGTGGGCGGTGATGAGGACCATTTTACAAAACAGGGAAATGTTGCCCCATTATGTAAGCGTAGTCAGGCCAGGGTCTGCATTTTCTGATCACTGTCACCCATTCTGAGTAGAGATGAATGGTTCGGTTTCCTTGGAAACTGAGCACACTCGAATTTAGGGGATCCGAGTGCTTCCGAGTCATGGCTCAGGCAGGACCATAGCGAACCCTGGCTCCATTAGTATCGGGGAGTGGCCTAATTCCAAGCCCCCTTAACAAAACAATAAATAAAAAACTCTATTTGCAGACCTGGGGAGGGGGTGCTGTGAGCCGCTCGGCCTGGCGCAAATCTAGGGGCAGGCAGAGGAGAAAGGACTGGTACCCCACTACAGTCCAGCACACAGCAACGTGTGCTGAGCTGCTGACAGGTGAGAGGGAGGGGGGGGTGGCCTGGGTAATTTGTACCCGCTTCCCTCCCTCTCGACGCCCCTGGGCTCAAGTCTTCCCGCCAAGTTCGGATACCAAAATGAGGCAAAACGTCATCTTCCAGGCATGTTTTTTATTACATATAAAAATGCCTATTTTGTGATTGGGTGCTATATCACAAAGGAGAGCAGATGGAGAGTGTGTGTGACTGTTGGGTTGGTGCTCTGTGTTGAAAAAAAGGACCATTAGTATCAGCAGTGGTTCCTGCCCTCTTACCTGAGGGTGGCTGCCGCTGCTTCTGGTCCCAGCAACTGCACAATGAATATCAGGCACCGGGACTTGCGCATGAACGGCGGTAGAGCCACGCATGCGCATAACACTAACCAGCTTCTCGGGGCAGCATTGGTAGCAGCCCCAAAAAGCCCTGTAGGGCTGCCCGAAAGGCAGAGCAGTGGCTTCCAGTGGAAGTTGCTCTCTACTTATGGCAGCCCAGACTGGCAGTCCCAGGGGGAGGAGACACCTCCCGCTGGGGCTGCCTGTCCTTTGCGTGACTGGCAGGTTGTGCTTCCAATAGTAAGCCACCTCCAGTCACATTTGCACTGGCTCACTGATGTGGAGGATTTTACTGGGGGGGCTGCAACCCCGCAGCCCCTAGGTAAAATCCGCCACTGATTAGCATGCCATAAGGGCACCATTAGTGTGCCATCAGGACTAGGAGGAGTAGGTAGGAGTGCAAATAGTTTTTCAACTAGTAGCTGGAGTAGGTGCCTTGGGGAAAGGGTGACTACAGGCATCTTCTTTGTCAGTGTGTTTGTTTTATCACACACACTGACTGCACACTCACACTGCAGTGCAAACAAACAGGCTACTGTCTATGTGTGGTGTTGTTGATTGTTTTTTGTATGTTAAGTGAACTTGCACCTTTTTCTTATCTCTAGGAAATCTATGACTGCAGAATACTATATACTGTATATATTGTTTATCTGACCAAAACAATCCTCTTATGTGTCTGCTGCAACCCAAGAAGCCCTCTCTGTTTTGTTTTTTCCAGTTGTATTGAAAAAAAAATTCTGTTGTCTAAAACAGTAAAAAAACCTGCTATTTTTGCAAAGACAGTTTTTCGGAAATGTGATACTAATCCCCCTCATCTTGGCAATTGTCCCTGCTCTCTGCGCTCCCTACCAGCACTCTGTCCAGTGCTCCCCATCTGCACATTCTCTCCCCAGTGTCCCCGTCCTCTGCCCAATCTGCCCTCTTCTGCAGTCGGCTCCTGTCAATCCCCCCTCCGTCCTCCAGTGTCTCACATCCAATTACCCCATCCCTGTTGCCAGCTCCTCTGCTCTGCTATTAGGACTAAAACTGTGGTAGGGCATGCTCGGTTGTGTAGTCCACAGCAGCTGGAGTGCCAAACATTGCCTAACCCAGGTCTAGGTTGTGACCTACTGTACTGTAGACCCACTAAAAAGACATGCATAATGTTTGGCAGACCACCAATAATGAAAAACAAAACATTACTTAAAGAAGGCATTTGAAAGAATAATATCCAATAATATAAGTCAGGCATGTCAAACATGTGGCCCAAATAAACATTTTATGCGCCTGACAGTGTGAGCCCAAATACAAATATCAAGCGGCCCAAACCCCTGCCGCGATTGGAGCTCAGCTCCTATAGGGCAGTATTTACTGTATTTAAAACTGGGAACGCTGGTCTCTGAAGCTATCAGAGATTAAAGAAGCCTCTGATCGCTTCAGAGGCAAGCGTTCTCAGTGATGCAGTTCACGGGTGACGTCATGACGTCACCTGTGATGAGAGGAGCCTGCGCATGCTGGATCTAGTTAGATCCAGTCAGTGGCAGCGTCTACGCGGGAGCGGTGCCCAGCGGCCAATGTGAAGAGAGGTAAGTAAGAGAGAGGTATGTACTGCAGTGGGGCCTGTTCTACACAGGGAGGAGGCACAGCATAAGGGGAACTACTAGGGGCTTTACTAGTGGCACAACATAAGGGGCACTACTGGGGACACTGCATAATGGGCACTATAGTATGCGAAGGCTGATTAAGCATGAGGATATTTAAGATTACTGGTGTTTTGCTGTTTGGCTGTTTATGACAGCCTTGTTGCTGGGCAGTTTATAGTGCTGGTTGGTCAGATGTTTTGCTGTATGGCTGTTTATGACAGCCTTGTTGTTGGACAGTTTATAGTGCTGGCTGGTCAGATGTTTGGTAGAGCAAATGACTTTGCTTGAGGGAGTGGTCAGATGATCAGTATATATTGGCTCGTTTGCATGAAGACTGATGGATCTTTGAAACCCACCATCCTACCCGTTAATGAATTTTGCTGTGTCACACCTTTTCTTTCCCAAATAGGGGAGGCGCAGCATGGCGGGAGTACGCTGCAGCTCAGTGGCTTTATGTGGTGTAAGATAACTTTGTGGGGGCACTTGCCCTCGACTGAACCTGGCGAATTTGTCTTTCTCCGTGTGGGGGGACTCGGGCGCTTTATGTGCGTAAGCTCCTCGGATTGGCCAGAGTGGAAGTGGGACCCTCACATCATTAGTGCGTCTTGAGGGGGGACGTGTCC
The DNA here is from genome assembly GCA_031769625.1 of Taudactylus pleione. Lineage (NCBI taxonomy): Eukaryota > Metazoa > Chordata > Amphibia > Anura > Myobatrachidae > Taudactylus > Taudactylus pleione. Next base: position 2,328,805 of record JAUIMM010000957.1, read on the forward strand.
GTCGTTCCCGAGTATTTGAGTGAAAGAAAGCTGGAAGTGAGTCTGCAGCGTCTCTTGCCACCCTGGTTAGGTGAATTAATTATAAATAAAAGCTGTGACCTTTTAGCCAAGCTCTTGTTGTCTGTGTCATTATTTATCAGTTTAATTAAGTAAGCTATACAAGGTTGTTAAAGGTTTGAAGCAATAAACCAATGTATTATCTTACTGAGGGCACTACATAAGGGGCATTGCATAATGGGCACTACTGGGGGCACTACTAGGGGTGCTGTATAAGGGGCACTACAAGCAGCATTACAGGGGACACTGCATAAGGGGCACTACTGGGGGCGCTGCATAATGGGCACTACTGTGGGCACTGCATAAGGGGCAGTACTAGGGATATTACTGGGGGCACTGCATAATGGGCACTACTGGGGTACTGCATAAGGTGCTCTAATACAGGGGGCATTGCATAATGGGCACAACAACAGTGGCATTGCATAAGGGGCTCTAATACAGGGGACATTGCATAATGTGCACAACTACAGTGGCATTGCATAAGGAGCTCTTATACAGAGGGCATTGCATAATGGGCACCACTACAGTGACATTGCATAAGGGGCTTTAATACAGGAGGCATTCCATAATGGGCACAACTACAGTGGCATTGCATAAGGAGCTCTTATACAGGGGGCATTGCATAATGGGCACCACTACAGTGGCATTTCATAATGGGCTCTAATACAGGAGGTATTGCATAATGGGCACAACTACAGTGGCATTGCATAAGGAGTTATTATACAGGGGGCATTGCATAATGGGCACAACTACAGTGGCATTGCATAAGGAGCTCTTATACAGGGGGCATTGCATAATGGACACCACTACAGTGGCATTTCATAATGGGCTCTAATACAGGAGGCATTGCATAATGGGCACAACTACAGTGACATTGCATAAGGAGCTATTATACAGGGGGCATTGCGTAATGGGCACAACTACAGTGGCATTGCATAAGGGGCTCTAATAAAGAGGGCATTGCATAATGGGCACAACTTATAATATAAATAAGAAAAAAGTTCCCCTCTAGCACACTGCAAAAAAACCAGCAGAAAGGCTTGAATACTACATGATAATAGGAATTCAGAGGTCTTTGTTGCATACATTTGCAAATATATGGTTAAGTGCCGGGTCACGTTAAGGCTCCTCTATACCGGCGTCCTCAACGCTACATGATAATAGTACCCACTCTGCGTCATATAATTGTATATTGTTGTACAACATGATAACAGCACATACATAAATATATTTAATCTGAGAGACAACTCACCTAGGAGGTACTCCAGAAACTTCCAAATAGCACTACAGGATCCAGCACCCCCTCCCAATGCTGGTCCCCATCCATGCCTCTCAGAACAGCAATACAAAATAGTGGTTGCTCAGATCAACTTAATAGTCTTTCACAGGTGCTTGTAAAGGGAGGGGTTTACTCTGAACTACAGGAAAAAAAATATATTTATGTATGTGTTGTTATCATGTGGCTATTATTATGTAGCGTTGGGGACGCCGGTAGGAGCCTTGACGTGTTTTGGCGCTTAACCATATATTTGCAAATGTATGCAACTAAGACCTCTGAATTTCTATTATCATGTAGTATTCAAGTCTTTCTGATGTTTTTTTGCAGTGTGCTAGAGGGAAACTTTTTTATTTTCTTTTTTTCCTGCAATCTCTTCATACACTACTAACACCCAGAAACCCCCCTCACATGCTACAAATTGCCAGGTATCCCCTCATACACTGCCAACACCCAGACATCCCCCTTATACACTACCAATACCCAGATATCATCTCCACCTATGAATTGCCAGTGTATGAGTTATGGACACAACAATTGCCAGAAACCCCTCTCATACACTACCAACTCCCAGACACCCCCGTCATACACTGTCGACACCCCTCTCATGAACTACCAGCACCCGGACACCCTCCTCATGCACTACCAATACCTAAACACCATCTCATACATTACACATTGCCAGACACCCCCCTGAAAGACTAGGAATTGCCAGACACCAACCCCCCCTCATACACTTCCAACACTCAGACGCCCTCCTTATACACTAACAGTACCCAGACTCCCCCCTCATAGCAGAGGCGTCTTAAGAGAGGAGGGGGCCCGTGTCCACTCCCCTCCTCTCTCCCCAGTGGCCGGCAGCCACTGACGCGGCTGGCCAGCCACCGGAGCATTAGTAGACTCCGGGCACTAGAGTGTGCCCGGAGTCTTCTGCGCATGCGCCGAACACCGGAAATATGGCCGCGGGACCACGGACAGGTAAGTTTAAAATAATATGGGTGCAGGGTGTGCGGTGCGAGGCCCCCTGCCAGTGAGCGGTTACTGACTACTTTGCATTAGGGGTGTGCACCGGCCACTTTTCGTGTTTTGTGTTTTGGTTTTGGATCTGGATCTTTCTTCGTGTTTTGGATCTGGATTGGTTTTGCCAAAACCACCCTTCCGTGTTTTGGGTTCTGGGTTTTGTGTTTTGGATCTGTATTTTTTTGAAAAAAAGCATAAAACAGCTACAATCACAGAATTTGTGTGTTTTTCTGCTCCTATGCAATTATTAACCTAAATAACCTTCATTTCCACTCATTTCCAGTCTATTCTGAACACCTCACACCTCACAATATTGTTTTTATGGCCAAAAGGTTGCACCGAGGTAGCTGGATGACTATGCTAAGCGACCCGAGTGGGCGGCACAAACACGTGGCCTATCTAGGAGTGACACTGCAGTGGCAGACAGGATGGCAGTTTGAAAAACTAGGCCCCAAACAGTACATAATGCAAAGAACAAAAAGAGGTGCAAGATGGAATTGTCCTTGGGCCCTCCCACCCACCCTTATGTTGTATAAATAGGACATGCACACTTAACAAACCAATCATTTCAGCACCAGGGTCTGCCACATGACTGTGGCTGAAATGATTGGTTCGTTTGGGCCCCCACAAAACAAGCTGGCAATTAATCTGTCCCTGCACAAACTGGCTCTACGGAGGCAAGATGTGGTCCTCATCCTCCTCCTCCACCGATTCCTTGGATAAAACAGGAAAAAGGGATTTAGGTGTCCCTGGACTGCTTACGGTCTTAGCCAAAGTTTCTGAACTTGACAGTAACTTTTTATGATCGCGCTGCAGATGCCGTATAAGGGAGGATGTTCCTAGGTGGTTAACGTCCCTACCCCTACTTATTTCACCTTTACATATGGTACATATGGCAAGACAGTTGTTGTCCGGATTTGGATAGAAATATTGCCAGACCAAAGAGGTGGAATGTTTGGTCTTCTGCCCAGGCATGACCGTGATGGGATTTTTCATCCCACGGACAACTGTCTGCCCCGGAGCCTGATTTAAACAAACCACATCACCATCAGAATCCTCCTCACCAACTTCCTCCTCAGCGCCAGCTACATCAGTATCCTCATCCTGTTGTACTTCAACAGTGACATCTTCAATTTGCATATCAGCAAGTGGACTGTGGGTGCTCCTTTCAGCACTTGCAGGGGGCGTGCAAATGGTGGAAAGAGCCACCTCTTCCCGTCCAGTGCTGGGAAGGTCAGGCATCGCAACCGCCACCACACTTGGAATCTCCTTGGGGATTTGTGATATCTTCTTAGAACGCACAGTTCTTCGCTGTGCTTTTGCCAGCTTAACTCGTTTGATTTTTTTAGAGGGAGGAGGGCTTCCATCATCATGTGAAGCTGAACCACTAGTCATGAACATAGGGAAAGACCTTAGACGTTCCTTGCCAATCCGTGTCGTAAATGGCATATTGGCAAGTTTACGTTTCTCTTCAGATGATTTAAATGTTTTTTTCAAGGTCATTTTCCTGAACTTTGTCATTTGGGATTGTATGTGCCCTCTACTATGACATTGGGCATCGGCCTTGGCAGACGACGTTGATGGCATGTTATCGTCTATGTCATGACTAGTGGCAGCAGCTTCAGCACTAGGAGGTGGTTCTTGATCTTTCCCTATTTTATTTTTATCGGAGAAAGTTTGGTCCTCCATATATGTTATATTGATATATACGTGCGGCTAAGGCGCACACAAACACAGAAAATTATTTTTTATTTTTGTTGGAGACTAGTGCACTTTGTGGGTTACACCACCCTTGAAGAAATGAGCCAGCCGGCCCTTTACTTATGGGACACAGGCGCACGCTTGGCGCTGCTCCTTTGTTGATGCACGTGCAGCTACAGCCCACACAATTCACAAACACAGAAAATATGTTTTTATTTTGTTTGGAGTGCCCTTTGGGGGTTACACCACCCTTTAGCGGTCAATCCAGCTGGCCCTTTATTTATGGGACACAGGCGCACGCTTGGCACTACTTTGTTGATGCACGTGCGGCTACTGCGCACACAATTCACAAACACAGAAAATAATTTTTTTTTTGGTTTGGACTGGAGTGTACTTTCGGGGGTTACAGCACCCTTTAACGGTCAAGCCAGCCGGCCCTTTACTTATGACACAGGCGCACGCTTGGCACTACTTTGTTGATGCACGTGCGGCTACTGCGCACACAATTCACAAACACAAAAAAACATATTTTTTTATTTTGTTTGGAGTGCCCTTTGGGGGTTACAACACCCTTTCGCGGTCAATCCAGCCGGCCCTTTATTTATGGGACACAGGCGCACGCTTGGCACTACTTTGTTGATGCACGTGCGGCTACTGCGCACACAATTCACAAACACAAAAAAATATATTTTTTTATTTTGTTTGGAGTGCCCTTTGGGGGTTACAGCACCCTTTAGCGGTCAATCCAGCCGGCCCTTTATTTATGGGACACAGGCGCACGCTTGGCACTACTTTGTTGATGCACGTGCGGCTACTGCGCACACAATTCACAAACACAAAAAAATATATTTTTTTATTTTGTTTGGAGTGCCCTTTGGGGGTTACAGCACCCTTTAGCGGTCAATCCAGCCGGCCCTTTATTTATGGGACACAGGTGCACGCTTGGCACTACTTTGTTGATGCACGTGCGGCTACTGCGCACACAATTCACAAACACAAAAAAATATATTTTTTTATTTTGTTTGGAGTGCCCTTTGGGGGTTACAACACCCTTTAACGGACAAGCCAGCCGGCCTTTTACTTATGGGACACAGGCGCACGCTTGGCGCTGCTCCTTTGTTGATGCACGTGCAGCCACAGTGCACACAATTCACAAACACAGAAAAAATATATATTTTTTTAGCACTTGGGGGGAGCACCCCTGATGGACAGAGCACCCCCTGGACAACACTACAGCACCCCTTTAGGACTGGGACACTGCACAGGACTTTGGAGTGGACACAGCCCCTATGGACAACTGACTGCACATCACTGTCCAGCCAGCCCCTATGGACTTTGAAGTAGTGGACACAGCCCCTATGGACACCACTACACTGCACTACACTACACTACACAGCCCAGCCAGCCCTAACTCCCACCCTCCCTCTTCACTGTCCACAGCCGAGTGAGAAAATGGCGCCGACGCGGGTACCTTATATAGGATCCAAAACCCGCGAGACCCGGAAGGCGGGATGATGACGTTTTGCCTCGATTTCAGATCCGAGTCAGGCGGGAAAAGTCGAGCCTGACTCGTATCGGCCTCGGATCGGGGGGACTCGGGGGGGTTCGGATTTCAGAAATCCGAACCCGCTCACCCCTACTTTGCATACGCATGTGTGATGTTTGTCTGAGCATGCACATAATACTTTGTACTGCGCAGCAGCTCCATTCCAGCCTTTATACTGAATGTTGTTGCCACAACTCTTGTAAAATTATATTATATACTATTACTATTGTGGTCATGATTCGAGCCGCTGGCTGGGCTGGCGAGGGAGGCCAGCGTTCTGTGCAACTGGAAACCCTCCTGGCATTTTCATATGCCTTTCTAATCTAAAGTTTAACACTGAAAACATTCCATCGGTAATGAGATCATGATTCACAAGTCATTGATTAAATGGACATTAACTCATTGCACAATGGTAGCTTTGTCATTGTAATTTTTATGAAACTTTTTTCACTCACTCATGGAGTACGGCAGATAAAGAAAAGATATAGATTGGAGATATAGGGGCCTATTCATTAAACCTAAAAATTCGATGGAGATAATTAGGTTTAGAACTCGCATGGAGTTCTACCTAATTATAGGTGGAATTCATCATTCCACCTCTCCATAAGTATCTATTCCGAAAAGATGTCATTTTTGCGATGACAGCTTTTCGGGAAATAGATACTTTTCCCTGCCTACACTACCTTATCGCATCTGGAAACAGTGCTGCGCATGCGCTGTTACATCTGTAAAATCTGTAAAATCAGCGCATGCGCAGCACTGCCTACAGATGCGTTAAGTTTGTGTACCCCCCCGACCCACCGCCCTCACCCCCCCTCCGCTCACCTCCCCCCCCCGACTTACCTGTCCGCGCAGCAGCCTCCGGCTCTGTCCTGCTGGTCTGTCATGTGGTTTCCCAGCAGACCACATGACAGATTAGAAAAAAAATATATATTTTTTTCTTTTTCTAAACTTTCCTGTGCTCTGCTGGGGAGAACACATGTCCGACCAGCCTCCGGAGCCTGAGGACGGAGCAGAGCGCCGAAGGGACTCGTCGGGGGACCTGCACACGTGGATAGAGGTAAGTCGATTCTGCTATTCGCCACCTCACAGTGGCGAATAGTAGCTGCATCAAATTCCGAAAATTCATAATTTTTGGAATTTGATGAATACCACAATTTCCACAGTGGAACACAGTGGAAATTAACGCAGGGGAACTTAGCAAGGAGATATCTGTGATATCTCCTGTGCTAAGTCTGTTCATGATTACCAAAATAACGTTTTTTAAGGAAAATGTCCTTAAAAACTTTGGGGGTCATTCAGACCCACTCGCGAGCGGCAGTCCGCTCGCAAGTGGGTCGATGTTCCCCACTGCGCATGCACACGACGGAGGGAGCTCCCTTCGTACGCATGCGCGAGACCCGGCGAGCGAAGGACTTTCCATCGCTCCGGGTCTCGCACCAAAGGGGGCGTGCTGTCGATGTTGATTGACAGCACGCCCCCTTTGGTGGGCGTTCCGGGGGCATGCCTGCCAGACGGAGGCGTTCCTATGGGAACGCCTACCGTCTGAAGCCGGCCCCACTGACATCACTAGTGATGTCAGTGGGAGTGATTTTGGCTCTGATAGAGCCAAAATCACTCCTGGCCTTGCGGTTGAGAAACCCGACCACAGGGTTTCTCTCGCAAGTCTGATGGTCGCGATGGTCAAGACCATCGCGACCATCTTGTTGGACACTCGTATATGCTGTGGGTGGTGACCCACAGCTATACGAGCGTCCAGGAGGACGCTCCATTTTAATGGAGGTGGGCCCTGATTCAGAGCGAGCGCTCTGGTCAGAGCATCTGGCTCTGAATCAGGGCCTTTATTTTAGTGTTGATGAACAGGCCCCATAGAATGGAGTATTTAGTAAAAAAAAAAATAGGAGGACAATAATTAAAAAATATATTGCAGCCAACCTATTTATATCTAGGGAGTCTGGAACCCATAAACAGGCCAAAATTAATTCTACATTCATACTTTTAAGAGCACAATACATCAAAGAAATTCACCAAACTGTTGATCTGTGCATTACAGACCTTGAACATTTATAGAATATCTATTGCATGTAACACTTGTCTACCCTCCTGAACTCCCACTTCTCTTTCTCTACATCCATGCTAAGACAAGTGCGAGTCAGTGCCACACATACTTGCCAACATTTTAATTCTCCCCTCCCAGATCCCTAATCAAGTAATCGATTTGTGCCATTGAGCAGTGGGGTATAGCTACAATGACTCGATTCACTGCAAATCGTGTCCATAAGTCCCCTGCACTGACCACTTCACTGGTCATTGACAAGTAAATCTGTTATTATTATTATTATTATTATTATTATTATTATTATTATTATTATTATTATTATGTGCAGTATTTGTCTTCTGTAAACAGCTATCCCATCCTTTCATATTTTTATACTGCCTAGATAGGGTTAATGCCTACATAAGAACACTAGCCATATTCACATCTCTCTGCTTCATTTGTTCAAAATCCTATGCCAGCTCAGATTCGGTGACAGTTCTATAGCGTCATCAATGACCTTTTCCACTGTTAAATGTGACAGGCATGCACAATCCTTACTGGAAAACAATACTGAGTATTAAGAAAGGAATCTGCCTTATTGTATTGTAAATGTCCATATATCAGGCCCCCTTAAGGGGGGAATCCAATTGCGGCTGGGAAATTGAAAAAAAACCCTGCAGCACAGGGTTTTTCCAGCGGTCACACGGTTTTGCTATTCAATTAGGGGACTGAAACTGGGACAAGTTTGTTTTCTCGCACCTCCAGTGAATATGTGAGTGTGTGTGAGTGTTTGTGAGTGTTTGTAAGTGTGTATGAGTGAGTGTGTGTGCATGAGTGTGTGTGAGTGACTCTCGGTGTGTGTGACCACCACCACCGCTCCAGTGTAAGTGTATTCCCCCCTGCTGTAGTCGGCGCTGGAAGAACTACATCTCCCAGCAGCCCTTGCACCTGCCAGCAGCCCCTTGTGCCTCCCAGCAGTCCCCTCCCCAGTGACAACATGGGGGGGAGGCAACCAGGAGCTGCGGAGACCACCTGAGACCTGGGTCAGACGAGTATAATTTTTTTATTTTTTTTATATTTTTATGCGCCGTGGGGTATTCAAGGCTGAAAACCATGTGCCCTCTTTTTTTAAATTGGATACCGTGGGTATCGGGAGCACGCATACCCGCGGTAATTCAAAATTGGGTGCAAGGTTTTTTACCTCTCTAAACCTCACACCAACTGAATCACCCTCTAAGGGGCATATTCAATTGGGTGCGTGAATAGCAAAAATTCCTCACCTGTGAGGTTTTACCTGCAGGTGTGTGTTTTTTGCTTTTCAATTAGGTGCCATGTTTATTGCATTTTTGTGCCCTGGGAGGTTTTTTCACACACCTCCAGAGAAAATATGATTTTTTTTTAAATCTTTATTTTTGGTGAAAATCACTAGGACTTGCTCTTGGACCCCGGCAGCACCCCCTGAGGACTAATTAAGCAATTGGAAGTATCCAATTAGCTTAATTAGTCCATAATTACTCACCTTCTGCAGCGCTGTCTTCTGCATCTTCTTCATCCAGCGTCGGAAGCTGGGTCTTCTGCTGCAGGGAGAGTATGTCAGTGTGTGTGAGTGTTTCTAAGTGTGTATGAGCGTGTATGAGTGTTGTGTGTGTGACCCCCGGTGTGTGTGCCCCCCCAGTGTCTGTGTGTGTCCCCCTGGAATGGGGCTGGGAGAACTACATCTCCCAGCAGCCCTTGCCCCTCCCACCAGCCCCTGGAGCCTACCAGCAGCCCCCGGGGCTCTTAGCAGCCCCCTCTCCAGTGAGAAGATGGAGAGGTGGCCACCAGGAGCCGCAGATACCACCGGAGACCCCTGGCCAGGTAAGTGAAGGGTTTTTTCATTGTTTTTTTCTCACGGTGCGGGGTTTTCAAGACTGAAAGCCCTGCAATCATTTTATTTTAATTGGATACCGTGGATATCAGGAGCGCGCATACCCGCGGTATTCCAAAATTGGGCGCGAGGGACGCAAGGTTCTCTACTACAGTAGATATATGCTCAGCTGGAATGTAGGGTTTCAGTAGCTTTCTACTAGCCAAAAAACTTGTTACAACAACATTTACAAAAATGTTACTAATAGAGGAAACTACCTTTACCAGGGGATCATAGCTCTCAATAAAACCTCTCAGACTCTAGGGGGTAAATTTACTAAGATTCGTGTTTGGTTGAGTTAGCATTCCCTGGAGAGTTTAGGCATTTTTTTCCACTCGCAAATTTACTAATGTCAAACTCTGGAGAGAAATCTCCTTTGCTACAGGAAAACTCTTCAATTCACCATTGGCCAAACTCAAGTAACTTTTCACTAGTGAAGATAGGATGTGGAAATTTACCAAGCAGAGAGTTTCTAAATTGTCATGAGAACGGACAAAATTCCTGTCCAAATTTGTGAAATCAATTCATCTGCCTGTGAGCTGCGAGTTCAGCAGAAACATATACAGGTCAGTATGATCCATGTATGCTTCAGCCTGTAAATAGTCAAAAGAGAGTGAAATGTTAAAAGAAAATGATGTAGGACCCCCCCCCACACCAAAAGCATAACCAGCCCCAAGCTGCTCAGCCAGTCCTGGTTCCTAAAAATACGGGGAGGGGGAATGAATAGGGTCCCCCAGTATTTTAGGAACCAGCACCTAGGGAACCCTATTCATTATTTTCCCCAATATTTTTAGGAACCAGGACTGGCTGAGAAACCCGGGGCTGGTTAAGCTTTTAGGGGGACCGTATGTCATTTAAAAAAAAAAAAATTTTGCAGTTAGACCACACAAGGAGCCTTCACATATCTCACTGATGTGTGCAGGCTGCTTGTTCGGGAGAGTTTGGCAGAGAGAAGACACTTCAAACTCGGGTAAGAAATCTCCTTCACAACTTGCAACTTGGGGGAGAAATCTCAATCTGCTTCACCATCGGCCAACTCACTCTCAGCTAAACTCACTTCTTTGTAAATTTGCGAGTTTCAAAAGGCTAAACTCACCTGAGTTTTGGCTAAGCAAATCGAGTTGAAAAAAAACTCGATCAGATGCGATTCTTAGTAAATTTACCCCTAGCACTTCAAACCCTTTAATGGTCACCTTCACCAATCTGCAGCCCTGGTTCTGTCACTATGGCTTGGCAATTTGGCATATAGCTTTTCATCCACAGTTGCTGTTTCTGTCAAGTTACTGTACTAGTAATTCAAAGACACATTGTATTAAAAATGTTTTATATTAGTATATGTTTCAAAGACAAACTGTAATCAACCTTCTTTTCTCTCCTAGTAAACGGTTAAATGGCGACATTACTGTGAAATAATCCCTTGTGACGAGGTGGGAAATGGGAAGCTGCCAACACTAGATTTGTACAGACAAGTCATGAGCTTACTATGCCATCTTGTTATATTTAGATGCCATTGAGCAATATGTTTGGAGAATTATACATGTGTGCGCCTTGGTGTAACATTTCAGTTGCTATTAATAGTAACAATGGAGACCTTTTGTTTAAGAGGATACATTTCTCAGGGCACCATTATTTGTCATCAGACATTTCATTTTATTTGGTCTCATTTTTACCGCAGGATGAAATATGGAAACATTTGCACGTACTCATTTTACATTGTATCCAACATTGAGATTGATGGTTCAGTTAACTATTTAATTTTACATCAGCTTGTTTATTTAAACTTGACACCAAAACAATGTATTGCTGCATATATGTATACTCAGAAAATCATTACGTTTTCTTGGCTAAGGATGTTTTATTTTTTACAGACCATGGTACTTGTTTATTATGGCCGATGCCACTCAAAAGTGCACCAATGAATGCAGGAGAGTGCAGCAATGGCCAGACAGGGGTGGACAGAATGAAAGCTTGGTTAGTATGCTGATAGGATATTGCGTATATGCCTTCCATATTCCTCCTGGACATTAAACAGCCTAAAATAACAAAAGAAGCAGCTTGTTTTAATTCAACATTCAAATACAAAGTTACCACTTAATTTAAGTATCGGAACTTAGATGGTTGCTAATGATATAATATAATAAAAGGTATCATATAAAAGACATTGTGGAAGGCTATATGATTCCTGCCAAGTAGAATATACATACAAATGCTATAAATCTACGGACTCACCATATTCAGGGACACAAATACACTTTTATTTATAAATATCTATTGGATCCACCAGATAATAACATAAGCATACAGTATTTACACATGCTGCACTTTATTTGCAAGGATTTTACATACGTTATATATAACCAAAAAACAGCAGACAATTGTTAATGGTGATCCCAGAGCTACTTTAAAAACTTTAACATCTGCTGCTAGTGACACTTAATGTATGCAACACTAGCTGAAGTACCCAGCGTTGCCTTAGTTTAAATGAAGTTATTACGTTTTATTATGTGATGTCATTCCAAATCCATCCAGTGGAAGGCCCAGAACAGGCTCCCTGAGTTAAAGTTCTGCCCATCGCACTCTGCCATGAGGTCCGACCAGGACCCCAACGACTCCATTAGGCATCCCCCTAGTATGTCTTCTGGGATCCATTTTACCACTCTGTGAATTTTTCGTCCAAATCCATTCAGTGGAAGGCCCAGAACAGGCTCCCCGGTCCTAATTAAAGGTAACTGTCTCGAATGGATGTGAAAATACTGGTCAGTGCAGATGCAAATGATCCGGGTGTTGCGCTCTGGAGGGGCAGTGGCGAGACAGTTACCTTTAATTAGGAATTGTTATACATACAGTGACTGACAGCTAATTTCAATCTATTAGCAGACATCACCAGTGCCTTAACGCACTACCCCTGGACAAGTTCATCACATGATCAGGAAGGCAATTTTTAACTGTAATCCTATTTACCCTTACACCACCACCCCACTCCCCCTGATTCCCTTTCGCAATACCCCACAACAATGCTGGGACATTAGGGATAATGTTAGTTCTGTGACTATCCTGAGAACCTAAATTTATCTGCTCCAAAATATATACCTGATTTATATTTATAAATAAATACCTTTACTTCACCTGTTTGAGAAAATATCCTTTAAATAATACTGAAAAGTAGTTTTAACTACAAATTAAAATTTTTCACAATAAACCCAAATTAGTATCAAAAGTAACAGTGCCTACAGCATTTCCATTCACCTCTGAATCAGGCCCCTAGTCACCAGTGATAAGAACAGCTGATTTTTTAACCGAAAGCTTTGGGATTCAACTTCCTCAATGTCAAGCTTCTTGAAGTCCCAGAAACATAATGGAGAATCGGGTCTAGAATGTGGTGTATAGTGGTACATAGCATAGAATATGGTGTATAGTGTTATATAGTATAGAATATGCTGTAGAGCTGTAAAGTGGTACATAGTATAGAATATGGTGTAGAGCTGTATTGTGGTACATAGTATAGAATATGGTGTATAGTGGTACATAGTATAGAATATGGTGTAAAGTACATAGTATAGAATGTGGTGTATAGTGGTACATAGTATAGAATATGGGGTAGAGCTGTATAGTGGTATATAGTATACCACTATAATGAATACCCGATAACGAATAAATATACCCCAATCTTATATATAACATTCATTGGTCTGTCTGTCTGTTTGTTTGTTTGCTTATTTGTTTGTCTGTCTGTCTGGTAATGCATTCAGACACACCTGCACCGATTGAGATGAAACCAACGCGAGGTGGTCCAGTTGGATCCTGGCCAGATTTTAGGGGGCGGTTGAGGTCTCGGTCGGACCTCCCGTTGGTGTACTTTGGCAGAACTTTGGTCTGGGATGCCTAATGGAGTGATTAGAATCCCAGTCGGACCTCATGGGCACTATATGGCCCAAAGGCCGCAACTTATTCCACGGCCCACATGCCACTACCTGCCGAGAATAATCAGCCCTCAAGGCTGCTACACGGCCACAGCAAGCCAAGTTATCCAGCCATAAAGGCTGTTGCTGGACTGAGTTAATGAGGTACCTCTATCCTTAACATTATCACCGGCCAAAAACATATACGGAAAGAGAACTTTCTTCTCTTTGTGATAGAAGCAATCCTCTTCCTTTCATCAGGGAGGCTTCGCAAATACCTGCACAGATTATGGCAGCCCAGATTCAGGTGCTCACCCAAAGGGTTCAAGATTTATCTCTCTCGTTGCTCTTGAACCCAAGTTAAATATGTCTGATCAGTTTTCCAGGAACCGAAAGGACTTTCTTAACTTCAGAGAGAGCTGTAAGCTCTATTTTAAACTCAGATCCACATCCTCTGGTTCGGAAATCCAATGAGTTGGGATAGTGATTTCCCTCTTACAGGGAGACCCCCAAACTTGGGCTTTCGGCCTTCCCTCCACCTCAGCTGCGCTACAGACTGTGAATTCATTTTTCATAGCACTAGGTCTGCTTTATGACGACCCGGACAAAGCAGCTCCGGCTGAGGCTGGTCTGCAGTCTCAAGCAAGAAAACAGGCTTGCCGAAGATTATTGTACAGAGTTCTGTAAATGGGCCATAGATTCGGGGTTGAATTACTTAGCTCTTCGGAGTCAGTTTAGATACGGTCTATCTGACCAGGTAAAGGACATCCTGGTTCAACTTCCTTCTGCTGTGAGTCTGGATGATTTAATGAGCCTGACCATTCATATCGACCGTCGGCTTCGGGAACGATGGAGTAGAACCTGCAGGCTCCACGTTTTCCCATTTGGGAGCCATCTAGTGAACCAGAGGAGACTATGCTATTGGGGGCTTTCTGACTGAGTAGAAGCACAGGAGACACGCACTGGGCCTTTGTCTTTACTGCGGCAGTAATGGACATATTGCCCAACTCTGTCCTGTGAAGTCAGGAAAAGCCATGGTCTAGGTGTAAGTGAAGAGTTACATCTAGGCCTTGCCTCCATCTCTCCACAGAATTCTGTCCTTGTTCCCGCAGACATTAAATCATCAGGTGCTCAAGTTTCCATTTCTGCCTTTGTGGATAGTGGATCAGCGGCCAACTTCATGGACCAGACACTTTTTTAAACCTTGGGAATCATCCCTGAACCTTTATCTAGTCCTGTCTCAGCCATGGGTTTGGATCGCAGAAACCTCTCCAGGGTTCCCATAGCTTTCCGGACTCCTACTCTACAAGTGACTATCGGAGCGTTGTACCTCGAAGAATTATCGTTTCTTCTAATTCATTGTCCACTTGCTCCTGTAGTATTGGGACTGCCTTGGCTGACAAGACATAACCAGTAATCCAGTGGCAGACCGGGGAAATCCTCCAGTGGGGATCTTCCTGTTTTTCTTGATGTCTTTCCTGTCCTGTTCGTCTTGCTGCAGTCATTCCATCTGAATTATTGTCCATTCCTACTCCATATCACGATTTGGTGGAGGTTTTCTCTAAGAAAAAAGCGGACATCTTGCTGCCTCATCGACCCTTCGACTGCGCTATTGACCTTCTACTGGGCACCAGACTTCCTAGACTTCCAGGTTGTATGCACTGTCTGTTTCTGAAAATAAAGCCAGTGCACAGGTGCTCAAACTCAGTACTCAGGACCCCAAACAATGCATGTTTTCCAGGTTTCATCACAGAATCACAAGTGAAATAAATTGCTCCACCTGTTTATCTTTTAAAATGTGTCAGTGAGTAATGAATACACCTGTGCAACTGCTGGGTGACCTGCAAAATGTGATCTGTGTGGGGTCCTGAGGACCGAGTTTGCGAACCACTGTACTAGTCTATAATTCATTATGGGCAAGGTTTTGTTCACTTGAACATTCTTTACAAAACCATTATATGGTATCTAGCGCAGGTATTCGTGATTTTATTATCTATAGTGTAAAACAGGGGAACTGGGATAGACCCCTGAATACCAGCAGCTGATCATCACTAAAGTGAGCGCAGGTTCTCATAAACTTATTTATGGATAATTTATTCAGCAATAAGGATTAAAGCATATCATAGAACTTTGTATGGTGATAAATTGTTAAAATTCTCAGGATTGATGTAATAAATATAGTCAAATAAATTGTTACATTTTAAGTAAATTCTTGTCCAATTCAGAGTTCAGATTTATCTTGTCTTTATATGATGCCCTTTTTTATATTTGTTTAACCCCTTTGCTTCTGTGGGTTTTCTCATCCTTGTGCTAAGATAATTTTCTTCTTCCACCATTAGGGGGCACAGGGATCACTCTGAGTATAGCCTGGAAAGGAGAGTCTGGGCACCAAACAGTTACTAATTTTCTTCCCAGCAGCCGCCTGGCTCCCTCTCCACTATACTCACTTTGTTAGGATCCATGGAGAATCCGCGGGAGGAAATAATGTATCCCAGGAAGGAGACCTCTTCCACCTCAAAGTCACATTTTCCAGCTTGGCATAAAGACTGTTATCAAGAAGTCTCTGCAACACGAGTCTCACATGTTGTCGGTGCTGTTCTAAAGACTTGGAAAAAGATGAGACTATCATCCAGGTAGACGACTGTGAAAATTCCAAGAAAGTCTCTTAAGACCTCGTTGATGAAGTCTTAGAAGACGGCTGGGAAGTTAGAGAGCCCAAATGCATAACAAGATACTCAAAATGTCCCGAGTGCATGTTGAAAGCAATCTTCCATTCATCTCCTTATCGGATGTGGATGAGATAATAAGCACCCCTAAGGTCAATCTTTGAGAAAATAGAGGCCTCCCACATCTGAACGAAGAGGACTGAGATGAGTAGTAAAAGGTACGCATTCTTAGCAGTAATCTTATTCAGCCCTCGGAAATCGATGCATGGTCAGAGTTTCTCAACGAAAAAGAAACCTGCCCCCACCGGGAATTTAGATGGATGTATAAATCCCTTTTCCAGAGCCTCCTGGATATAATCCTGCATGGCTTTATTTTCAGGAACAGACAATGCATACAATCTGCCTTTAGGAAGTCTGGTGCCCAGTAGAAGGTCAATAGCGCAGTCGAAGGGTCGATGAGGCAGCAAGATGTCTGCTTTTTTCTTAGAGAAAACTTCCGCCAAATCGTGATATGGAGTAGGAATGAACAATAATTCAGATGAATGACTGCACCAAGACGAACAGGACGGGAAAGACAACAAGAAAAACAGAAAGATCCCCACTGGAGGATTTCACCAGTTTTCCTCTGGATTACCAGGTTATGTCTTTTCAGCCAAGGCAGTCCCAATACTACAGGAGCAAGTGGACAATGAAGTAGAAGAACAATAATTCTTCGAGGTGCAACACTCCGATAGTCACTTGTAGAGGAGGAGTCCGGAAAGCTATGGGAACGCTGGAAAGGTTTCTGCCATCCAAACCCATGACTGAGACAGGACTAGATAAGGGTTCAGGGATGATTCCCAAGGTTTCAAAAAATGTCTGGTCCATGAAGTTGTCCGCTGATCCACTATCCACAAAGGCGGAAATGCAAACTTGAGCACCTGATGATTTAATGACTGCGGGAACAAGGACAGAATGTAACTCTTCACTTACACCTAGACCATGGCTTTTCCTGACTTCAAAGGACAGAGTTGGGCAATATGTCCATTACCGCTGCAGTAAAGACAAAGGCCCAGTGCGTGTCTCCTGCGCTTCTCCTCAGTCAGAAAGCATAAAGCAGCCTCCAATAGCATAGTCTCCTCTGGTTCAGTAGGTGGATTCCAAATGGACGAACGTGGAGCCTGCGAAGGCAGGTTCTTCTCCATCCTGCATTCCCGAAGCCGACGGTCGATACGAATGGTTAGACTCATTAAATCATCCAGACTCACAGCAGAAGGATGTTGAAACAGGATGTCCTTTATCTGGTCAGATAAACCCCATCTAAACTGACTCCGGAGAGCTGAGTAATTCCACCCCTAATCTATGGCCCATTTACAGAACTCCGTACAATAGTCTTCGGCAAGCCTGTTTTCTTGCTTGAGAACGAAGTCTAGCCTCAGCCGGAGCTGCATTGTCCGGGTATTCTTAAAGCAGACCTAGTGCTATGAAAAATTAATCCACAGTCTGTAGCACAGCTGAGGTGGAGGGAAGGCCGAAAGCCCAAGTTTGGGCTTCACTATCCCAACTCGTTGGATTTCGGAACCAGAGGATGTGGATTTGAGCTTAAAATAGAGTTTACAGCTCTCTCTGTTAAGTTAAAGTCCTTTCGGTTCCTGGAAAACTGGTGGGGCATATTTAACTTGGGTTCAAGAGCAATGAAAGGTGCAGATCAAGTCATCTCGATTCGGAGAGATAATTCTTGAACCCTTTGGGTGAGCACCTGAATCTGGGCTGCCATAATCTGTGCAGGATTTTTCGCAGCCTCCATGATGACAGGAAGAGGATTGCCTCTATCACAACAAGAAGAAAGTTCTTTTTCCGTATATGTTTTTGGCCGGGATAATGTTAAGGATAGAGGTACCTCATTAACTCAGCCCAGCAACAGCCTTTAGGGCTGGATAACTTGGCTTGTTGCGGCCATGTAGCAGCCTTGAGGGCTGATTATTCTTGGCAGGTAGTGGCCTGTGGGCCGTGGAATAAGTTGCGGCCTTTGGGCCTTGTAGCAGCCTTATGGGCTGGTAATTCTTAGCTAGTAGAGGCCAAGCGCCATGAGCAAGATGTAGCCTTTGGGCCATGTGACAGCCTTGAGGGCTGGTAGGCCTTAGCTGGTAGACGCTGGCACTGGTGCGCCAGATTGCGCACTTAGGATACAAATGTGCAGCCTATGTCACCGGGTTCACATAGGCATTGGTGCACAGGATTGCACACTAAGGACTCTGAGGTGCGGCCTATGTCGCCGGGTTGACACAGATGTTGGTGCACTGGATCATGCACTTAGGATGCTGAGGTGTGGCCTACATCACCGGGTTGACACAGGCATTGGTGCACTGGATTACGCACTTAGTAAGCTGAGGTGCAACCAGTGGCTCCAAGGTGGCACAAGCCGCTGGATGCTGGATTGCGCACTTAGGACTGTGGAGCGCACTCTGTACTGCCAAGATGACTCAAGCGGCTGGGAGTAGGAATGCACATCATGCTGCCTAGATGACACGAGCAGCAAACAGCAGGTGTTATGCGGACCGTGCCGCCTGGATGATACAAATGGCAGATAAAAAATAAAGCAAACAGGAGAACTGGAACTCGACTGAAAGAAAGATGAGACTGGTCACAATCGGAAACACTTGAAAACTCTATCACTGGCAAGGAATGAAGGGCTGGCTGCAATTTAACAGATACAGGGTCCAATCAGAGCAAGCCCTGCAAGCGTCCCTAATGACAGACTAGTGTGCCCCTGGCCTGTGCACACAGAGAAGACAATTAACTAGTGTGCAGCTGATACTGAAAACAGACAGACAAGAATGATAGGCTAGGCTAAACACAGACAAGACAGGATTTAATGCAGTGTCCCAGTAGCAACTAAGATTGGAAACTGCAACCAAGATGATCTGCTATCCGCAGATCCTAACACTGGGGTTGGAAGTCTCCAGGTAGCACCAAGATACATTCTTTGCCGTTTCCGCTAGACTGCCCACATTGTAGATCAAGGAAGTTCCTCCTTTATGGACCCTGAATCCTGATATAGGTGACCTTAGTCTGCCAGACAGCTGGCAGGTCTGTTACCACAGGTTGGGGTGAAATTCCACCCAGGGAACCCCAGTGTGCGGTCAGGATGGCTGAGTAGTTTAGGGCGCTGTGTTCAGGCCGCAGTCTCCTCTGGAGGCATGGGTTCAGATCCCACTTCTGACAAACGACTTAGCTAATTAACAACACTCAGGGGTAGTGTTCCCATCTTGGGACCAGCACAGTCCAGGTTCTAGTCCCTTTGGGGGTTTAGAAATACTTTAGCGGGTTCCCACGCACTCCCACGCACTCTGGACCTGATTTAGACCCGCTCGCTAGCAGTCATTCCCACGCAGACAGCCTATGTTTGCAATCTGTGCATGCATATGCATCGCAGTGCGCGTGTGCCAACCAGTGCGAGAGATTGGGAAGCGTTCGCTCGCTGCGCATAGACTGCCCAGCAGACTGAGTGACAGGAGAAGCCGTTTGTGGGTGGTGACAGGGGCTGGCCATTAAAAATGGGGGAGTGGAGGTGCAAACGCCGGTGTGCTTGAGCGTCTCAATGCCATTTCAGAGACGTGTATAACTTGGCTGGTTTTTACACTGAAGTGCTTGCAGTGCTTGCGGTAGGGTATGGTCAGCCACAAGCGCTGTGATTGCATCCGATGGTGCCCAATGTACTGATGGTTGCATTCACTTCCTGGAGATGACTTGCGCAAGTGGGCATCTTAAGACAGGCTGGTGGGCATCTGCATACACAAAGCGATTGCACGCCAAGATATAGTCGGTGTGCTAATGCCTTGCTGTGCTATCGCCTTGCTTCCAAAATTTGCATACTCATAGTGCGAGCGAATGCATGTAGCGAGTGGGTCTGATTGAGCTGCTCTGGTTGCTCCCCTTTAACCTCCAGGGTCAATGTCCGAACCCCCTCTCTCTGAAAGTGCAAGTTACTATATCAGCCTCTTACGGGTCAGATGCAGGACTGCTTGTTCCAGCCCATCCTCATTCTCTGGGCACTAGCAGGGACTACAGGATTTTCAGGTTCTGCATGGGTATGCTCCACTCCGTCATTGGCTCAGGGTAGAGAATTTAGAGCATTCTTTCATACCTAAGAGGCCTATTTTCATATTGCCATATGAGACAGTCGCCAGCACTTCCTTGAGTAGACTGTACAAAACAATCACTTCCAGTTTCTGTTAGGAAAGGTCCACAGCCCTTCATGTTTTCATGAGTATCAGGACAATCATGGCAGCTCCTCTTGCCCTGCTCTTTAGGGCTCAGTCACTGGACCTACGGATAAGTATATCTGTTATAAACTGTTCTCCTTGGGGAGAGCTTTGCTGCATTCCTGGGTTTGGCGGGTATTCCTCACTGCAGTAAGACTAAGGGTCTTCCAATCATCATTCCATCTATTCTGGCATCTCTACTAAGTGTTATTACACTCTTGCAGGCAGATCTTGGCTTCTCTAGTCTACCCCTTCAATGGGGTGGAGTGGCTACAGTTTGCTCAGTTTCATCCCCTGCCTCTTCACATGGAAATTTGGGTCCAATGACACATATCTCGTCTGCTTTTTATTACATTAACATCCCTATTTTATGGTAGCTAGAGGCGTCCCCTTTAGGATCCAGGACAGGTGTCCTTCTCAAGACCGATGCATATCTCCTCCAGTGGAGTGCAGTAACCTATCTTGAGACCCTTAGGATCGTTGAATTGACCAGGGGAGCCTGTTACCAATTTTCAATCTCCTGCTCCAGATAGTCTTCAGTGCTCTCTGTCTGGTTCTATCTCTCCTCAAGAATTGTCCTGTCCTGGTTTAGTCAGCTCGTACTTCTGTCAGATTCTGGTCCCGCCTCACTTGGCCAAAGTGGTTCTTGACACCTGTCTGAGGGGTCAGTTGTACACTGCTGCATGTCTAGCATGTCCACTTTGGTCAGAATTTCTCCCCAAGTTAGAGGCTTCTTCTAGCCATCATGAGTCCTCTCTTTTCTGAATGGTCCTGCAGCCCTCTTCCTGGATATACCGGTCTCAGACCTGTCTGTTCCCTCCAATGACTGCTTTTGCTCCTACCAGGGGTTTGGCCATTATTTCAGGACATCCTTTAGGTGCAGCCACCATTTGTTCTTTCCAGGTGGCTCCATCAAAACTCCCCTGGGTTTTTTGGTCTCCTCAAAAAGCTCCCTTAGAAGTCCTTGATTGAGGTGCACATTGCTCAGTCATTGCCTTTTCCTACTTGCCATCTCTTGGCACGGTGGGTGTTTGGAGCGCATTGTCTTGTCACTCCCCCTCTCTGATCTTGTGCTTGGATCAGACTGCTCTACTATCTCGCTTCCTACCCTGGATTGTGTCGAAGTTCCCCTCCTACCTGGGATTGTGGTTCCGGTTTTCTGCATTCCAGATTCTTTGCCAGAGGACGCTGTCACAACCACGCACTAGGGACACCTCTGTTGAAAGAACCGGGGGGGTTAGGGTGGTAGAGCAGTAACTGACGGGGGTGACGGTGGAGATGTCTGCCTATTGCGGCCAAACCCAGGTTTGGCTAGACCTGCACAGAGATGCGGAATCTAACCCACTTGGTGGTCTTCACCAGTGACCCCCTCCTATTGGGATTTGAGTTTTGCCACACCAAGTGAGCAGGTCGCGGCCCTCTGGAGAGGTACCTGGGAGTGGAAGAAGACAGAAATAGAATAACACTAGAAGTTTACTGAAAGCTGTGGTAACACTGGAGAATACTAGCAATGGGACAAACTGGGGACTTAGTAAAAATGGGATGGCACTGGGAAACACCAGAAATGGAGTGGTACTGGAAATGTTGGAAATGAACCAGACGCAAGCTTGCTCTGGAAGACATGGAAGATCCTGAGACTGACTTGCTGTAAGGAACACAGGGAATGCAAACACAGGGATGCACTGTGAATTGATAGAGATCCTATTGCAGGCTTGCTCTGTAACTATGTGAGAGGTGAACATGTACTGTAACAGCTTACAGCTGAATCATGTAACACAGGGATAGAGCTGGACCTGTAACTCAGAGAAATCAGCATGAGAACAAATACTATGGGCAGATTCAAATAGCTGTGGGGTTGTCCATGTGACTAATTACCATGCCAGTCCAATTCAATTGCCGGGGATTCCTCACTCAGGAGTCCCCGAGACCCAGTGCGTGAGTCCCCGCAGTCAGACTTTACCTCGCAGCTCCTGGTGGTGCGAGGTAAAATCCACATTAATACATTCAAATTGGCCTCGTGCGTGGGGAAAAAACTCATTGATTCCACAGTTTACGTGCATGAGTCCCAATTTTATGGCAGGGGGAAAAGGCTATTTAACTGAATAGCTTTTCCCCACGCCGCAGGGATTTTGGACGGCAATTAGTCATGGAGACAACCCCGCAGCTAATTGAATCTGCCCCTATAACTCAGGGAATCAGCAAGAAAAGGGAAATTTAGTATACTGGTAATCAGCTTACAGCTGTAACATGTAACACAGGGAGAGAGCTGGACATGTAACGCAGAGAAATCAGCATGAGAACAAGGCCCTCATTCAGAGGCGGTCAGAGGATGCAAGCAGTCGCTCAGAAACTGGGAGGCCACTTGCATCCTGACCGGCCGCTTCTGTTTCGGTCGTTAGGCTGTGGGTTTACACCCACAGCTCTAACGACCGCTAGGGTGATGGTCGCAATAGTCATAGACCATCGCGACCATCGGGGCTTACGATGAGACCCTAGGGTAGGGTCTCACTTGTCGTAAGCCCCGGAGAGCTTCTGGCTCTGTCACAGCCGGAAGCTCTCCACTGACATCACTAGTGATGTCAGTGGGGCCTCCCCCAAATGGCAGGTGCTCCCATGGGCATGGCTCCGTTTGGGCTGCCACCCCCCTGGCCCACCATCCAAACGGGGCGAGCTGTCAATCAACATCGACAGCTCGCCCCCTTTGGAAAGAGACCCGCTACGACCGGCGCTGTCGGTCGGAGCGGGTCTCACGTATGCGCACGAAGGAGCCGGCTCCCTCATGCGCATGCGCACTGGACAAACATCGAGGCGGCCGTGCGGTCGTAGACCGTACGGCTGCCTCTGAATGAAGCCCCAAATACTTATAACTCAAGGAATCAGCATGAATAGCTGAACTGCACACTGGAGAGAGAATCGCTGGAAAACACTGAAAGTTGAAATCAATGTGGAGCCTGGAGTGAAGTAGTACTCAGTCTCTGGAACACTGACGACTTGAAGTAAATGAAGAGATGAAGTTGATCAGGCAACTTCCTGTTCCTGGAGTCAGACAAAATACCCCTGGGAGTTGGTCATTGGATCAGGAGATCAACTGAGTGACCGCAGGACTACCATTGGGAGAGACTAGTTAGGTGCTGTGGACCAACATGGCTGCACCCATGCCAGCTACCACGGGAACCAGGATGCATGCATGGAAGCCCTAGCAGACAGCACTCACCTCCACTGACAGCAACTGAACACCTAAACCCACGGATACCAGCGCGTAGGTGAGTAGCGGCCGATCCCAGGCCACATCCTGACAGTACTCCCCCCTTTATGGGTGGACTCCAGACACCTAGGAAGTGCACTAGAAATATTTTAAGAACTCTAAACTTGAGAAACCAGAAAAACTTCTAAACTGGAAGCAAAGATACCAGAAAATTTTTAAAAAATTTCTTAAATCTTGCTTGACCCTTTCAGATGTCTTCCCAACTTTCGTATTCAAGAAAATTACTCTTGTCCTCAGAACTGGTGGACCGCTCATCCTCACTGCAAATGGAACTTTCTCCACCTAGGAAGTCATCAGTGATCCCAAGATGAGGACACTCTTCTGGAAACAGCCCACAAAAATTTGGTACGAGAAAATCTAGAACCGGCATTCTTTAGCTGGTGTGGAAAGATGATTTTTTTTGTCTAGAAAGTTGTAGTTCTCATGAAAAACTCTTGGGAAACACATGACTAGAGAGAATGGGGTCCAATATCGAATGGTCTTCAGGAAAAGGAGTATTGGCGTGTATAGGATTGAATTCAGACTCAGAGTCTGTATCCAAAGTAAAAATGGAAGAGTGAATATGACTTAAAAACACAGTGGATTTTGGATATGAACAGAGAGAAGCATTACCAACTCTGATGGTATCAGGTTGTATGCCTCTAATAGCCTTTTTTTCCTTCCAGAGTGATTGAACCTGCTCCATATAGTTATGAGAAGGCCATAACGTAGTGTATCTGAGTTTAATGTCAGAGGGTGGTAAGTTCGAGCTAGAAACCTTGTCAAAAAAAGTGTTTGTAGACAGACCCATAGGAGCAAATCTTTCAAAAGCAGCTGTACTGTTGGATCCTTGGACTTTATGAGTGCATTAGCCCATTTCCAGACCTCACCTCTGAGACTTGAGAGAAGAAATTTAACGATATTTGTGGAAGTGATACCACATGGTGGAACAGTTCTCATAATGACTTCAACCTGTGTTATATCTCCATCAAATATAATGAACATTGGAGCATCAGAATGGGTAGAACCAGATGACAGGGTCGAATCAGTGATATGCAACCCATCGTTCTCAAAGAAGATATGCTCAGGAAATGATTCCTTGCTGTGCAAAGAATACATTAATTCAAATAAACCTTCCATATCAATAATTTTGATCCCCAGACTCTCTGCCTTCTTCCGTTCAGATTCATCACTGCCACAGCTCATGACGAGTTAGTTGGTTTCTTTGTAAATATTTTCAGTAACTTTTCCCCCAGTGCTGTTTATTAAAGACTTAAGTTCTTTCTTCCCAATGAGTCCCGAGACCTTATTGATCAAAAATTTAAGACCTTCCAAGTAATTATCGATTCCCTGGGGAGTTTGCTCGACATCCAGACTGATCTTATCTTCAGAAGAAGGTGATGGATCTGACTGTAAACATGAAGTTTTCTTGGTCCTTAACTTTGAACCTTTTCCTTTCTCTGGCATAACACTGGAAACCCCCTGTTGGGATATAAAACTCAAAATCCCCTCCTGGGGTGAGGAACTAGAAATGCCCTCCTGGGGTATGAGACTTGAAACCACCTCTTGGAATGTAAGACTTGAAACTCCCTCTTGGGTTGAAAACTTGAGACCCCCTCCTGGGGTGAGAGACTTGAGACCCCCTTATGAGGTATGAAACTTGAGACCCCCTCCTGGGATGAAAAACTTGAGACCCCCTCCTGGGGTGAAAAACTTGAGACCCTCTCCTTGGGTGCAAAACTTGAGGCTTCCTCCTGGGGTGAAAAACTTGAGACCCCCTTGATGATACTGGATCAGAACCTCTATATACCCCTGCCTATACCTTCTAATATCCTACCTATAAACCTCTAAGGATGACGCTAATTTGCGTACGCAGTCATACAGTAAATAAAGACTTAAGACCTGGAATCTGTGGTTCCAAAGCACAAGTATTATTCAGGTAAAAGTACAGTCAGTTACATGCTATTGATCCAGACACAATTCGGCACAAAGGAATTATACAGACCCAAGTAAAATATACATACGCAGCGCTTCCGGACCAGATGTTAGGCATCAGCAAGAAACCCCTCATCTATCAGCATTCAGCACGAAGACTAAAGACCCAGTGTTGGAGCACACATATTTATACCCCCCAGGAATAGACAAAACAATAGAGACGTTTGTTGCTGATGCTATTGGTTCCCAAGGGGGATCCATCTGTTTCAGAGCATTTAACAGGCTGATTCAAATAGACACAACCCAGCCTCTGACAACTGAGGGCCCCAGATTCCCGCCACATGCAACATCCTAACAGTTATTTATATCATATACATTTTGTTGCTTGAAGTCTCTGCGGTCCATAACTCGAGAATGCATGATGCAATCTCCCCACCGATATCACCGGAATACTGTGGAAAGAGTACGCATCAGTACAAAACCAAACACGGCTTACTTAGCATGTATAAAACCTTAGTTACCAAACAATCTTTATTTCATAGCATTTATACTAAATGAACAACTTAAATCTTATACCTTAAAGCTTATGGAACCTTGTATGTGAATATGTAATGTGTGAGTATACGGGGTTTGATATAAAGACGCTAGTTAACTGGGGACAGATGCGTGCGCATTTAGCTAATAAAACAGCGTTTTCATACAAGGTCTTATGCATTCGCTAATATGCGATTAGTTACCAACCCAATTGTGCGTATTAATGTGTGTATGAAAAATGGTGCACTTAAATCTCACTTACTAAGTGAACACCTAGTAGTGTGGAATGATGAGCCATATAGTTCCACACGCCCCCCCTCTCAGCAGCCCCCACCTTTCCCAAGCTCTAAAGAAAAGTCCTTTGTTCTCCCAGACTCTTGTGTGAATGCAAATGTGTTACCCCAAGCTGTGAAGCTTGGGCCATCCTGTCTGGGTGTGGGGCTAAAACCTGTTTAGGATACAGACAAATCCAATTGTGTAGATCAATGCCTGGATTATATTACAATTGCCACAACTATACTGTCTGCATACAGGGATTCCCAATTTGTATGTAAAAACACTCATTGTCTATTCTATTTACTTTTTCTCAGGAAGGTGTTCTTCCAGTTGCCCTTGGTAGATTATCAAAAACATTGCCATCTGTACTTAGCTTGTGAGTTGTAACTTAAAATGGCGCTGGTCGCAAAATGGCGTCTTGTAGATTCATGTTTCTAAAATGGAGTCTAGCTGCCATTCGCAAGATGGCATCATGCACGCTTCAATTTTAAACTGATCTTGTCTCAGCCAATTATCCAGCTTCGACAGTCCTCCCTTTGATAGCGAACAACATGCTATCACAATCTGCTATTAGAATTTAATTTAGGGTTACATTTACATATTATTTAGTGTTATTATGGGATGGCACAAGGTGGTTCTTACTCCATCAATAATGTGTCTCTGAGTGGGGACATGAAACTACTATTATACGCACACCGCGGACCTTGGAAGATCATGTGAAAGGTGTGGGGATGCACCAGTCTTATAAAAGCAGTCTTGAAGGGGAATTTAGACTTTACATTATCTGAGGTGTTTTAAAAATAACATTTCAATAATACATTCTATGCATGTCTAAATATAATACATTAAATGATGGTATTTCCTAGTTCAGGGTTGAAATGCAGTTCTATATTTACCTCGGTATTCATATTGTCATTACTGGCCAAAATCATAGTTTTGTTCTTGCGTTTTACTCTATTTTTACATTTTCCACACTTCAACACAATAGGAACACACTGGATGCATATGCCAGTTATTATGATGACAATTAGTATAAAGATCAAGAATTTGCCTATGCTGGCGATCACTTTCTGGACCCATTCCCATAGACCTGACAACCATTTCACTGGGTTCAGTCATGAAACCAATCCTTCTATCTTCTCCCCTACTTCAGCCACTGAAGCCTTATGTTTCTTACGAAATTCCCATTTTAGCTGCAGAATTTCATCCATCTTCCGGTCTATCACTTCCTTAGGGTCGCTGGTATCATTTGTGACATAGGTGCAACATTTTACTCCAAACTGGGTGGCTAATGTTATGCAATACCCTCCAGTAACAGCAGTTAAATAATTCAACACTAGCCTGTGTTGCACCAGTTCTTTCTTGTACACTTGCAATTCTCTCCCTGTATACCTGAATGTGTCATCGTACATCTCGGTGATATTATCTATCAATTCAACAAGTTCCTGAATATATCTAAAATTTAATGTACCCCGAGCAATCCTGGTGAGATCCAGTGCGACTAAAACTTGAAAGCCAGTTGTCTCACTAATTAACTGAGTGGCTTTATGCACGTCACCAGGTATCATATTTCTTTTGCCTCTGTGTTCATATTGCATGTGAAGATATGGTGATGGTATGTTTTTATGTATACCAAGCATTTCAACATGTGTGAGGGTCATAACTTCTGGAAGTATTCTTCCCAAATAACATAACAATTACAATACTAAGATTGGTCAGACACTCCCCTGGTTTGGTATAGCACTCCTCCTCCTGACTCCACTCCATCAGCTCTGCCATCAGCTCACATTTCCTTTATCGGTCCCCCATCACAGAAACTGGGTATCCCTAAACAGATCATCACGACAGAAACTTCTGGAAGAAAGAACTAGGATGACCTCAGCAGACCACTCCATTGCTGGAAGCACTGATCTACACATTTCTTTAGCTCAGATATCTCACCATCACCTTTTTAATCCTTCCGGCACAAGCTCGCAATCGACAGGTCCACGTTATCGGCCTTGTCTCCGCCTTGTATCTCCACCGGTTGGTTAACCTCCCTATAGTGAGTGGGATGGACCCACGTATCTTCTTCGGCCACCCTTTGAGGATGTGTTATCGTCAGATACGGACCTTTCCACTGATCAGTCAAACAACCTGAGCTAAAAAAAATTTGGTTCATAACAAATTCTCCAGGTTTGACATCATGACAGTTTGCATTAGACATGTTAGTTAATAATACTTTCAATTTCGGTTATTCTCATTCATCTTCGTGAGACCCTGCACAGTAACCTCATTATCATATTTTCACACGAGGCTGCCTGTTTGAACAGTATCTTAAAGGGGGACAAACAAAGGAAAAGACAGTCTGGGATAATCTTAGTGTTGTTACCCATCACCTTACACATGTTCTTGGAAACATCACCTGTAAAATAAGTCCCCCTATAATTTTTAATAATTCTAGGGATATAGTATCTGCATACAGGTTCCTGCAATCAAATCTTGTTATTAATAGCTACTGCTCTAAATAATGCCTGGGTCACTGAGTTGGATAGTATTCCGAGTATTTGACCTTAGCCTGGCATGGCTGCCCTTTTATCCTTAGCAACCTTGTGTCCTGTGAGTGAGAGATAAAGCACAACAGTTTAATGTCATCTAAACATGACCTAAAATACAACAAAAAATCATCCACATTTTACATTAGAACAGATCCATTGATAGGTTGAAAAGATTGTAAACAGTCATATAAGGCCTGGGAGAAGATACTGGGGTTGCCTATGAACCCATGGGAAACTCGTGTTCATGTGTGGTGTTCTTTACTTTGCAGTACTTACTTATGTGTCCCACTTAGTGACAGTTAAAACATAATTTTGAATGGGGTGGATGAAAGGATTGTTGTGGGAGTTGAGCAAGAGGAAAAGATGGTGGGTATGGGTAAGGATGTGAAGGATAAGGGTATTGTGGGAGGTATGAAGTTTGTGGGTAGTATGAGGCCTGTGGTTGTGTATGATATGTGGGGTAAGGATGTGTTTGCTGTGGTGTGGGATTGGTGAGGATGTGTAATTGTTCAGGTGCAGGTGTGTGTGTGGGTGCAGGTGTGTCAGTTGGCTGTGATGTTATTGTCATTCCTTCCAGAGTTTGGATACTGACAGCCATTAGTTTTTCGCTCTGGGTCTCTCTCTTCTTTGTGATATTTTTATCATGTTCTATGGCAGATTCTATGAGTGTATCTATTGTGACTCCCCTCCAGCCAGGTTGTGAGGTCTGAACCCGAGTCTTTAAGTCGTCTTTCAGACCGTCCATGAGTACCGTGACTATCATTCCCCTGTGGTGAGTGCTATCTTTAATATCTTCTAACCCAGTGTACTGGGTGATAGCCTGCAGAGCCCGGTCACAATAACCTTCTGCAGATTCACTCTCCTTTTGCTTAATGGTGAAAATTTTGTTCCAGTCAACTACTACTGGAAAATATATACCCAATTGAGTTACAATGCGGGAAATGTTACCTTGGTTTACTTGGTCTTTTAAGGGAACGTCACCATCCAATACACAATCCGTGATAAATTTTGTCACGTCGGTATTGCGTGGTAGACAGGCCCTTAACACCACACGCCAATCTTTATTAGTGGGCTCTTGTGAACTACCCAAATTTCTCAAAAATCTTTGACATTTGGCTAGTTCCTTTTTGGGATCGGGGAAATCATTTATGATGGAATTTAGTTCTGCTCTTGTCCAAGGACAATGCATTACTACTTCCCTCATGGGCACTACACCGTTCGCATCTGCATTTCCATTTGGAACGGTTATTGTCCAAATGGGATGCAGACCGGTAGTGCTGCTACCTTTGACCTGTTTACCTGGCTGGGGGTTTAATCTGCTGCTGCTACGTATGGTATCCTCTACGGGTGCAGAGGATGTTAACACTTCCCTTGCTGTTACCGATGGAGATGGCGGCACCACTCGTGATTGTGGTGATGCAGCATTTATCATTTGCACAGCATGGGAAATGGCAGATATTACAGTAGGCTCATAATCCACATCATAAACATTTTCTTTATGGTTGCTTAAGAGAGAGTACAAATTGCTTGTTACATTTTTATGGGCATTTTTGGTAACTGTACTTGCACCTCCATCCACATAAGGTGGGGGAGGTGAGCGTGAACTGCTGGCAATACTCTCCACAATGCTACCTTGCTGCAAGTGCGCGCCATTCTGTGGCTCGCCCGTATTGCAATTTAGCGTCGCGGATGTATTCTCTGGCAATGTGCTCGCGACGCCAGTTTGCGTCGCTTGCACATTTTTAAGCCACGCATCCCCTTCATGCTGCCACAATTTTAAACATTCATAATATTTAACCTTTTTCTCTCGGGAACGCATCAGACTGATGTGATCCCGAACATTATCTAATACATTTTTATCAAAACTACCAATTCTGGGAAACGGTCTAACACTCTTCATCGTCATTTTAAACCATACATCACAATACCTTATTGCATAAGTACCATACTTAGTATGCATAATACGATGGGCCAATCCAATCGGAGCTTTCATTAGCAGCACATCATTGTCTAACATCTCTACTGTTTGCATGGTTCCCATTTTGAGACAAAATCCTACGCTTTTCAATAAAGATTTAAACTGGTGAAAGACAATCAAGATACTTTCACTTACCTGTGGACGATTTAAGTCTGCGGCGCCCACACACCTGGATAAGATTTGAAAAAGGCAACTTCCACACCCGGATAAGATTTAGTAAGGCAACTTCCACACCTATGGAAGTTTGTATGTCGGCTACTTCCACGCACCTCTCTACAACAAAGACAACATGTACACCTGCTACTGTGTATAGAATGGTAAAGCTACTTACTGAGCAGCTAGACTAACCCTTGCCCTTGCACCTAGAAACCCCCTCTAGGGATGCAAGACTTGAAACCTCTTAGGGTGAAAAACTTGAGACCCCCTCCTGGGGTGAGAGACTTGAGACCCCTCATGGGGTACAAGACTTGAATCCCCCTCCTGGGGAGAAAAACTAGAAGCCCCCTCCTGGGGTGGGAGACTTGAGACCCACTCCTGGGGTGAGAGACTTGAAACAGAAGAATGATGTCTGATTGTTCCAAAGGCTCTTGAACTTGAACCACACTAGAAGTTGGCATGGAGGCATTGAATATCTCACTTTATTGGAGTTTCGTGGAGTCAATGGAACTTTAGTGCAACATACACTTGCAGGTACAAAAAACTCAGGCATGACACTAAGATTTGGCAAAACAAGTTGCTCTCTTGAGGGTAACAGTTCAATTGTCTCTTCGGGCATTGTGATGTCAGATTCCCTTTTCAGGGATAGGAAGCCTGTTGTCCCTCCAAAACCTACTAAATTGCATGCCCTACTGGGACTGGTAGTGGAACAGACTTCAACAGAGAGGCAGAGGCTATATTCGGGCTGTGACCTGTAGAAACAAAATGTGATGTGTCTCTGACTTTAGGAGATTGAAATATTCTCCCAAAATTCCCTAGACAGTGTAGAAGCATCTTGTAACAGGACCCCAATCGAAGACTTGAGCTTTCTTTTGCTTGGTGGACATCACCTCCTTGTCTGGAACTGAATAAACAGGAACCACCGATGGATGATGGGAAGCAAGAAAAGCGCAGACTTTGGCAGTCTCACACTTGCCACCACTTCTCGGTGGGCGCAAAGCACAGTCTTTAAGGAAGTGATCATCATAACCACAGTATAAGCACAGATGTAGTTCCCAGCACCGCTGACATTCAACCTCAGTAAGTTTAGGGTGCAGGAAACTTTGATGTCTTACTTTAGTTTTCTTGAGAGAGATGTTAGTCAAGTCAGGAGTAAAACTAGAAAGCTTTGGAAAAACTTGAAAAAATTTAGAGAGAAGATTTTGTAATTGTTCTAGGAGCAAGTAGAAACTTGTAAGATGTTTAAAGTCACTGGTATTAGGTAACGGAGAGGCCAGAGAACACTTGAGAGGTTGACTGGTATACTCAGAATACATTTTTTCAGCAGGGGTAGTTGAAACTTGAGAATAAAACTCTAAAGGAGACAACACAGGAGAATTCATTGGTGGAACTTGTGAAGTGAAGGCAGCGAGAACAGGATGAAAAACCTTTAATTGATTGGAAAGTTCTTGAAGTTGTTGTCTCATGAGTTGCTGATTTGTCTCCTTAGCATCCACACGAGAGACTAAACTTTGAAAACCCGCTTCACCCAGAAACCCAGTGGCTTGCATGGGGCCTAATCAATCTGTCACAACCGGGCACTAGGTACACCTCTGTTGTGGCCAAGAACTGGGGGGTTAGGGTGGTAGAGCAGTAACTGACGAGGATGACAGTTGAAATGTCTTCCTATTGCGGCCAAACCCAGGTTTGGCTAGACCTGCCCAGAGACGTGGAATCTAACCCACTTGGTGGTCTTCACTAGTGACTCATCCTATTTGGATTTGGGTTTTTGCTGCACCAAGTGAGCAGGTCATGGCCCTCTGGGAGTAGCAGAAGAGAGAAATATAATAACACTAGAAGTTTACTGAAAGCTGTGGTAACACTGGAGATTACTAGTAACGGGACAAACTGGGGACTTAGTAGAAATGGTATGGCAATGGGAAACACCAGAAATGGAGTGGTACTGGAAATGCAGGAAATGAACCAGACGCATGCTTGCTCTGGAAACATGCAAGATCCTGAGACTGACTTGCTGTAAGGAACACAGGGAATGCAGACACAGGGATGCACTGTGAATTGATAGAGATCCAATCGCAGGCTTGCTCTGTAACTATGTGAGAGGTGGACATGTACTGTAACTCAGGAAAATCAGCATGAGAAGGGAAACTCTGCATACTGGTAATCAGCTTACAGCTGAAGCATATAACACAAGGAGAGAGCTGGACATGTAAGTCAGAGAAATCAGCATGAGAACAAATACTTATAACTCAGGGAATCAGCAAGTAAAGGGAAACTCAGAATACTGGTAATCAGCTTACAGATGAAGCATGTAACACAGGGATAGAGCTGGACATGTAAGTCAGAGAAATCAGCATGAGAACAAACACTTATAACTCAGGGAATCAGCATGAATAGCTGAACTGCACACTGGAGAGAGAGTTGCTGGAAAACACTGGAAGTTGAAAACAATGGGGAGCCTGGAATGAAGAAGTAGTACTCAGTCTCTGGAACACTGAAGACTAAATGAAAAGATGAAGAAGTAAATGAAGAGATGAAGTTGATCAGGCAATTTCCTGTTCCTGGAGTCAGACCTGAAAAACCCCTAGGCAGTTGGTCATTAGATCAGGAGATCAGCTGAGTGACCGCAGGACTACCATTGGGAGAGACTAGTCAGGTGATATGGACCAACATGGCTGCACCCATGCCCGCTACCATGGGAACCAGGATACACGCATGGATGCCCCAGCAGACCCCGGGGGGAGAATACTCAGTCACCACTCACCTCCACTGCCAGCAACTGACACCTAAGCCCAAGGATGCTGGCACGGAGGTGAGTAGTGGGCAATCCCAGGTCGCATCCTCACAGCTGCCTCTTGGTATAGGGGCTCTCCAGAAATTTTTTTTTTCAGTGGAGACAGCCAGAAATTGGTTTCTCTATGCTCCAGTAGGATTTTCACATAAGGGGCTGGCCTGTTTCTGAACAGATAATCCTGCTAGCCCCTCTTGTCTATATACCACACTCAGTGGCAGATCTCCTGCCCCTGTTGTGGTGACTGCTCTTCACACAAGGTCAGTAGACCTTCTTGAGTGGCTCAACATGGTGTTTCTGCAGTACAGCTTGTACAGCTGTCACATGGTTCTCTGCTCACACTTTATTTGTTTTTATGCAGTTGTCACCTTCGCATCTTTGGATGCAGCCTTCAGGCAAAGGGGTTTTCCATGCAGCTCAGTAGCATCCCCTCCCATCATTGGACAGCTTGAGGACTGATAGGATTTGCTGTTAGCAAATCATCTTGGTGGTAGTTCCCAGTCATAGTGTTACTGGGATACTGCATCATGTCCTGTCCTTTTTCTGGATTTTTGCAAGTAGCTGGAAATCCTGTCTTGTCTGTGTCCATTCGCGGCCTGTCATTCATGTCTGTCTGTGTGTTGTTTCATGTGTTCACTAATTAACTAGCGCCCTCTGCAGAGCTCAGGTGCACACATGCCTTTGATTAGGAAGTGCTGGCTCCAGGAATTGGTTCTGATTGGACCCTGCTTCCTTTAAGTTTCAGCCAGCCTTTCACTTCACTGCCGGTTATATTGCCTGACTTCCGGAGAGTGTTTGTGCTCAGAAGTCTGAAGCCTTTGCCGGTCTTACCTTGTTCCACAGTTCCTGTATGCTGAGTTATTCTTCCAGTATCCTGCACCTGTCTGCCTGTTTAGGATTAGCCTGTGGAATATACCCTGCTGCTGCTTGTGGACTTTTATTCCAGGGTCCAGCCTAGCTGTGTCAGTCTGCTTCCAGCCTGTGTTCCTGTCATGCCAGAGTTCATCTGTCTGCCATATTACACACCTCAGCCTGCATCTCATCTCGGCTCTCAAGCTGCGTCTCGGCTGTCATAGCCACACCAAGTAGCATCTGTGAACCAGTCTACATATGGCTTCCCAGCCGCATCCAGCAGCCCCCGTGCTGCCAACATTCATCATACGGCTCACTAGCCATTCCAGCCAGCTCCAGCGCTGCAACATTGGCACAAGTACCGCACCATCGCCACAACATCGGCACAATTGCCGCACCATTGGCTCTCAAAGCCATTTCCAACCCCTAGGCTGTTTATCTACGGCTATTGCCGCAACATCTGCACCATCGCCACAACATCAGCACTATAGCCACACCATGGCCCGCAAGGCCGCACCTTGAACTTGTTGCTTCAGCCACTGGTCCTGCCACTTCATTGTTCATTGTCTGTCAAGTCTTAGCTTGTGTTTTGTCTGTCTAGTTCTTGTATGTATCTTGTCTGTCCAGTCCTTGATTTGTTTTTCTGTCACTCTTGTCATAGTTCATTCCTGTCTAGTCTTGTCTTGATATCTTGCAGTATCGAGTCCTGGTCATTCCTGCTGTGCTGCCTGCTTAGGTTGTCCTCTCGCTTCTTGCCTGACTACCCAGCTGCACCATTGTCCCTAGACATTCCTGAGACCTACCATCTGCCGCTGCTAGAGTATCCTGTCACTCACGTCAGTCCCTGTACTCATCATTTGCAGCTTCACTCCTACTAGTACCAGTACAGGAAGCACTGCCACTCCTCAGCAGTCCTGCAGTCTCTCGTTGGTTGTGTAAGCCTCTACTGCTGGAGGCGTAAATCCAGGCGGTCACCTAAGTACCGGTGTGTAAATAAAGCACTAAGGGAACAGCGGGTGGCTGTTATTGGTAGAAGATCCTCTCCCTGGCTCTAGAGGTCTTACACAACCATCCGAGTATTGTAACAAGGACGTCCCAGAGTGATCCCTGTGCCCCCTAGTGAATGAAGAAGAAAGGAGGATTTATGGCCTTACCTTGTTAAAGCATTTCCTTTGACTCCATAGGGGGCACAAGGCACCCACCCTGACGCACCTAGCTTGCAGGGTTTATTTCTTCTGATGCTGATTTTTGGCGCACTTTTCTTTGACTTCCGTCTCCCTCTTCTTCTCTCCGCTCCTGCCATTGGCTTGCTAACTTAAACTGGCTGGCCTGTGGCCGGGAGCGGGGTATAGTGGAGAAGGAGCCAGGTGGCTGCTGGGAAAAAAATGAGTAACTGTTCCCAGACCCTCCTCTCCAGGCTACACCCAGAGTGATCCCTGTGCCCCCCATGGAGTCGAATAAAAAGATTTAACAAGGTAAGACCATAAATCCTTTTTCACATTTGCAGTCATCACATTCCTGCATCAATATCAGTGATTTATTTATATGGTACCCACACAAATTATACCTTGTTCTTTTTTTTCAGAAGACTTTGTATTTTCAGGTTACATCATTAACCATTTTACTAATTCTAAAGTGTAAAAAAAAAAAAAATACCCAAAATGGCCTAAATGGTGTTTTTATTGAAATGTCAAGAAAGGTAACCAAAAGCCGATGTGATTTTCTTTCCACCTTTGGCTTCAAAGACTTGGATTTGTCGATCTTTGATTATATCAAACTCAAGTATATGGTTTTCAAAGCAATGAGTTTTGGATCGGCACCACTGGTCACTAAGCCTACAGTTAGTAATAATGCAAATTTTCTAATATAAGGACACTCTCTGAACTTGTGTGCAAGGCAGATAAGTAGGTCCTATATGCCAAGTACTAGAATACTGTAAACTAATAGCCCTGGGTAGGAAAAAGATGGTAAAACATGTCTTTAGTTAGCCTTGGTGATAACAAGGCAGGAGTTGAACCATAAGAGCAGATGGTGCTAAGCCTGCTTCATATTTGGCAGCCAGAAGTCCAATGCCAGAAATAATCTGATTTAGCTGTATTAGCAGTACTATGCCATGCACTAAAATCTCTAATCATGGCAGAATATCTGGTCCTTGCATGACCTCAATGAGACAATGATAAGGACTACTGTAGAAGAAGACAATATTGAGTCTGTTAGTAGCCCAACAATATTGTTATCCACCTGCACTGTGGCAATTTGTCCAGGAGATCTGGAAGTCTCTGTAAGCAGTTTTTGGAGAGTCCCAGAGGAATTTTGGTAATTTTGCACAACTGGCTAATTATGGAGAAACATACCCAGAATTTCCAGAGAAGATAAACCATAATTAAATGGGATACTTGGTCTACTTTCATTTCGTGCAACATCTTCAGCAGAAGAACAGGTTGTGGAAGGGCATATGGGAAAATAAAGTCTGACCGTGGGATAGATATTACATCCCTCTTGATAGCTCCCTGTTTACACATTCTGGACACAACAGTGGGAATCTGAGGTTTAGAAAGAAGTTGCCCAAAGATCTAGGAACCCATGAAGGTTTAAATGATTGTTAGAAATATTAATTTAAGGTCACATTGCTCAAAGTCAGATGTTGGTGATGGAGAATTGTGCAGTTTGTTTAGTTCTCCCAGAATAGCCCATTTGGAAACCTCTAGGGCATCACTGCACAGGGACAGACAATGAGAGCCTCTCATCCTGTTCAGATAAGTTGTTGCTCAGGCAAATTTGAACTGCAAAATTACTGAAGGTGACTGGGAACTAAAGCTCTGAGGGCTACCATAGCTAGCCTTAACTTGAGCTGATTGATATGAGCTTACTGCTCCATTGAGGACCATCTGCCTCTTGCTGCCTGGTTCTGAGTGAATGCTCCTCAACCTTTAAGAAATGCATTTCTCAAGAGGTTCTGTAATTGTCTGCAGTGTAGGGGAATATGGTCTGAGTCCTTTAAATGTATATTCTCATGTTGAACTATCAGTGAATTCTGACCACTTCTCTGGAAGAACCAGCAAAGAGAAAGAAGAGATATCTGCTATGAATCCCCCCAAAAAGTTATGTTCTGGGAGTGAGTCAGAACAGATTTTAGCTCATATATGGAAAAGCCAAGCTTGGCCAGGGCAGACAGAGTTAGACCTTGGTGACCAACCAATATGTCCCAATCTATTATGCAGGGAATTCCTTCCTGACCAATGCGATAATAACATAGTTTTGGAACCACTGCATTCATTAAATATGTGCAGGTATAAGGTGCTATTAAGAGTTCTAACATCATTACAGTCCACTGACTGTACACAGGTGGACTCTTTAGTAGAAAATGCCAAAGATGCCTATATTTGAGGTGGACAGAGCCAGAATGGAAAATCTCCTATAGCTCTATTTTGTGGCAAAACCAATTTTAGTCCAAAAGAAAAAAGGGATATCTGCTAGCCCTTTCATTCTGAACCTGAATTGTATTTCTGTTTTCAGTGCCTTCACATTTAGCACTAGTCTGAATGACACATTTGACCTCTATGGGAAATTAATTGTCCAGCCTTTGGTCTGTCAAATCTATTTTCTTCTGCTGTCAAGCTATAGACAAGACTTTGTATAGCAAAGGGCTGTAACTCCTTGAGGATATTTTGGAAAGGGAAGTGAATGTGAAAGGCTCGGTCTGTTTGAATATTATTAAGGAGTCATCTGTCTTCTGAGCATGACCTGCAGGCCTTGCATTGAGCCCAGACCTTTCCTATGAAGTCTGCACCATAGAGGTCTGCATCCACCAGAATGGGCATGTCAAATTACCTCTGTGCTAAACATAAGTCCAGCTCTAGCCAGCCAATAAGGCCTTCACCAATGATGAGATTGGCTTTTTATAAAATTTAATTTGCCTTAAGGTTTGATCCATGGGGTTGCTCTGAGACTTATCACCCCCATGTGAACATAAGTGAGGGTGAACAGCAGGTTCAAATAGTGTGGGTACATCTGTGAGCCCTGTATGACTCCTTAACGGAAATATTTGCAGTCACGAGAAGCAGCTCTCAGCGTGCTTTATACAGCCTCCATCCAAGTCGGCTTACCTAGAGTCACATCAACCTCAGCTGCAGGAGGTACAACTGCGGATAGAATTAATTCCGACATGGGAACCTTATCTTAAGAAGCAGCTTGTAATAAGCATTTACTGTACAGTAGCAAACTGTGTGACACTCTGCATACAGGTCTAGTGCGCAAGACAAAAACACTGTTTGCAGAGATAAAACACCTCTTCACATCTGGGAAAGGCAACCTCAAGGGCTTCGAGCAGCTCCGATGGCTCTCGATGTTACCGATTAATCCTACAGTTCCTGGAGATGACTTTTGTTGAGATTGGCAAGGGGGCGTCTTCATACACTTGCGAACGCACTTGGCCGTAGCTCACTAAGACATAGAGGGCGTCCTTACGCGACGCAGAGCGAGCGCTTCATTTAAATATCCGGCCCCTTTTTTGCTAGCGAGCGGCAGCATCTTGTGATCAGGTCTGAATGAGCTCCTTAGTGTACTTTCTAGAATATTAGCGCAGTACCAACCATATATATTGAATTTCAGGGAAGGATCCGTTTCTGCATGAGCAGGCATCCCTGAGTATTCTCTGGAGGGAGAGGTGTCTTTTGGCAGTGATTTGTACCTCAGACTCTGAGGTAGAAAAACTTTATTTCATTTATTTGCTAGAACAATGTTATTTTTTTCATCACTTTCATATCTTGAATCAATGCCAGAAGGAAGAGACCACTTTATTTCTATTTATGGAACATAGGACAGGGTGACTTTTGTCAGTGACTTCTACCTCAGACTCTGAGGGCCTGATTCAGAGTTGGACGCACTGCCTATATCAGACGTTGTGAAGTGATTGTTTTGCTACTATGCCGACATCTAAGACATAGATTTTATTATGCAGCAGAGAACTCATACAAAGGAAAATCCATTTACATGGTCTCAATGTTGGAAATGTTTTGCATATAAATCAAATGCGTCCTGATTGTATCTATACAGAGTCGCAGTTGTAATTTCAGGTGCAGGCATGGATAAGTGTATTATGTAGTGGAAGTTCCGGGGTGGTGGCAGGGAGGTGTCTTGTGCATGCATGGAGACGGTCCATCTTATGGGCGTGTTGTGGGAGTGTTGTGGCTGTGTTGACGAAACAGGTTGCATACACGGATGTTCAACGACTCACACTGGAGACCATACTTGGACAGAGAAACTGCACCTGTCATAGGGCTGTTGCAAGTTTCAATTGTGAGACCTATGGTGGTGTCTAAGGATGCACCAATTTGTTATTACTGTGTGTCCAGACAGTGACAATGGGCATCTCAGCCTTTGCACATTTGGCTACATGAATGTACACAAGGGAAGGACTTTGTATCAGCATTTGCATAAGTTTTACAACATGGGGAGTGGTTGCTCCCCCTTCCACAACCACTGGCTATGCCACTGCATCAATGTTTCTCACTAAGGATTGGTAAATACTGCAAGGGAACCAAAAATACTGAGCAGTATTAACAGTAATGTGAGTGTTACAGGGTCAGATCAATGACCACATGGGTCTGGAGCTGAAAATCATGAAGGGGAAATTGTAAGAAGCACCATTTGGCCAGAGGGAGTATGG
This sequence comes from Taudactylus pleione, assembly GCA_031769625.1. Classification (NCBI taxonomy): domain Eukaryota; kingdom Metazoa; phylum Chordata; class Amphibia; order Anura; family Myobatrachidae; genus Taudactylus; species Taudactylus pleione. The sequence goes on from JAUIMM010000957.1 coordinate 2,369,126, forward strand.
CAAGCATCATGGAGGGCAAGGGTAATGCCTCCCTCCAACTACCTCCATCTACCTCTCCTCTTTACTTACATGATGAATGCACCACTAACTGGGTTGTTCAACATTTCCAGAAAATCAAGTGTGGCAAATACCTTGCAACTGTTGCTCAAATTCCTGACTAAGGAGGACAGTCCACCAAACCCGGGACTATCTTTGTGGAAGCAGAGCAGTTGTGAGATGAATTTTATTTTACTGACCATGAATGACAACATAACAGGAACCAAATACAAATGGTATCAATCAATAAAAAGAAAATAATGCATATTCAAATGGTATCAATCAAATAGGGTGAGGGGTAAATTATGTCACAATAGACAGGAGACTAATCATTGCATCATCAAGCAAAAACAATAGTGATTTTAAGTAAAATAATACACAGGTGCTTTACTGTTTTGCATGAACATATGCAATGTACTACAGTAGTTATACCATACAGAGAGCATCACAGTGACTGTCATACAGTACAGAGAGTATTCTGTGGACTTATATACAATATATAGATACAGTCAGGTGCATAAATATTGGGACATTGACAGAATTTTCATATTTTGACCCCTGTTCACCACCACAATGGCTTTGAAATGAAACAAACAAGATGTGATTTAACTGCAGACTTTCAGATTTAATTTGAGGGTAATTACATCCAAATCAGGTGAATGGTGTAGGAATTACAACGGTTTCTATATGTGCCACCCACCTTTTAAGGGACCAAAAGTAATGGGACAAACTAAACAATCCTAAATCTAGCTTTCACTTTTTAATACTTTGTTGCAAATCCTTTGCAGGCAATTACAGCCTGAAGTCTGGAACGCATAGACATCACCAGACGCTGGGTTTCATCCCTGGTGATGCTCTGCCAGGCCTCTACTGCAAATGTCTTCAGTTCCTGCTTGTTCTTGGGGCATTTTCCCTTCAGTTTTGTCTTCATCAAGTGAAATGCATGCTCAATCGGATTTAGGTCAGGGGATTGACTTGGCCATTGCATAACATTCCACTTTTTAGCCTTAATAAACTCTTTGGTTGCTTTTGCAGTATGCTTCGGGTCATTGTCCATCTGCACTGTGAAGCGCTGTCCAATGAGTTCTGAAGCATTTGACTGAATATGAGCATAAAATATTGCCCGAAACACTTCAGAATTCATTCTGCTGCTTTTGTCAGCAGTCACATCATCAATAAATACAAGGGAACCAGTTCCATTGGCATCCATACATGCCCACGCCATGACACTACCACCACCATGCTTCACTGATGAGGTGGTATGTTTTGGATCATGAGCAGTTCCTTTCCTTCTCTTCTCTTCCCATCACTCTGGTACAAGTTGATCTTTGTCTCATCTGTCAATAGGATGTTGTTCCAGAACTGTAATGGCTTTTTTAGATGTTGTCTGGCAAACTCTAATCTGGTCTTCCTGTTTTTGTGGCTCACCAATGGTTTGCATCTTGTGATGAACCCTCTATATTCACTCTTGTGAAGTCTTCTCTTGATTGTTGACTTTGACACATATACATCTACCTCCTGGAGAGTGTTCTTGATTTGGCCAACTGTTGTGAAGGGGTTTTTCTTCACCAGGGAAATAATTATTTTGTCATCCACCACAGTTGTTTTCTGTGGTCTTTTGGTGTTGCTGAGCTCTCCGGTGCGTTCTTTCTTTTTAAGAATGTTCCAAACAATTGATTTGGCCACACCTAATGTTTTTGCTATCTCTGTGATGGGTTTGTTTTGATTTTTCAGCCTAATGATGGCTTGCTTCACTGATAGTGACAGCTCTTTGGATCTCATATTGAGAGCTGACAGCAACTGATTCCAAATGCAAATGTCACACCTAGAATCAACTCCAGACCTTTTACCTGCTTAATTGATAATGAAATAACGAGGGAATAGCCCACACCTGTCCATGAAATAGCTTTTGAGTTGATAGTCCCATTACTTTTGGCCCCTTAAAAAGTGGGAGGCGCATATTGAAACTGTTGTAATTCCTACACCGTTCACCCAATTTGGATATAATTACCCTCAAATTAAATCTGAAAGTCTGCAGTTAAAGCACATCATGTTTGTTTCATTTCAAAACCATTGTGGTGGTGAATAGAGGCCAAAATCTGAAAATTCTGTCAATGTCCCAATATTTATGGACCTGACTGTAAATAGATCATCCTAGTAATCACCGTACAATACAAAGAGTATACTAGTGGCTCCAATATAATACAGAGTTTATCCTACCATACACTGAGCACATCCTAGTAATAATGAGAGCATCCCAGTAACCACCATACAATTAAAAGAGCATCCCTATGACACCATATAATACAATTCTTCATCTTATACTTCCTACCTCTCCCAATATTAGATTTCTTTCCCTCTACTCCTTCATCCACTTACTTCTCCACCTCCTTCCTCATCTATTTTGTCCCTTATCCTTATCCATCCTCCTTTATTATCCTCTTTCGTCCCCCTCTTCCTTCTCAAATCTCTATGTAGTTGGGGTGGTACATGCATTACACCATCCCAGCACTCAGTAACTACATGTGCTGAACTCCTCCAACAAGGACTCAGTACGCACTCCCCTGATACTGTGCCTCAGTTGCATGACTGAGTCTGAGCATCAAAGGAAATTGTAACTGAGGTTGACAGAGAGCAGGATGGGAGAACAGATCAGCCTATGGCAGCACTTGTAATTAGGCTGCTAGTCCTTAGGGAGGTCCAGATCTGGTTCCTGGGGATCCTTATGTCCAATCTACCCGTGGGCTTATTTGTGAGAGGCAGTCTGGAGCTGCAGCTCTGTCAGCCCCATTGTTAATTCAGCACTAGAGTGTTGCTGTAGTTCTGTGTAGGTGGAAGAGCAATGTGGAAGTCAGTTGGTAGTGACTTCACAGACACTGGGAAATTTGTTTGCTCACAGAGAAGCAGAAAGAATTATTGAATGGGAAACTAACAAAGTGAAACTCTTAAAGGGTTTTGGTCAGGTCATGCTGACTGTTATTTTTGGTCTTCTCTCCATTAATTTAACTCTGATTGGTCTGATTCTCTGTGGATAATTTTTTATTCACTAATCTCATCTAAATCATGCCTGATATACAAATTAATTTGTCTGAATGTGGGAGATTTGTTAGAATATCAACTTTGAATTTATTGATTCTCTCTATGGTACCCAAATGTATCTCTGTAGATTAGAAATATAGCAGTAATATACTTAGATTCCAATGATCATGGAAATGCAGAGATTGGTTTATATAGAAGTCTGTAGCTTTCAGTCACTATCTGACACATTCCTAGGTCTTTCTAATCCAACTAGCCTCTGTTAGCCTATGCTGCGGTGTCATATGGAGCTTCATTCCAGAGCAGATACAATTAAAAATATTAGAGAGAAAAAGCTGACATTGTAAAAAAAAAGATGGTTATCCCTTGTTCCATCATGTGATTTAATAGCTGCCCCCCAGGTACAGGAGGCCTGCTCTAAAGACACAAGCTGGTGGTGCTGACTCCAATTGCACTGTCTAGCTAGTGGCTTCTGTTGGCTCTTTGCGTATTGACCCCTGTAGCTGAAAGTACCTAAATCAATTGGCATTGTGCCTATCAAAATATCAATAGGAAGAGCCTTGACCTTAATCCCATCAAATACTTTTTGAGAAGAAATGTAATGTCAACTGAAAGCCAAGTCTTACCGTCCAACATCAGTGCCCAACCTTACTAATGCTCTTGTGGTTGAATGGATACAAATGCCTACAGCCATAATCCAGAATCGAGTGGAATGCCTGCCCAGGAGTGTGGCGGTTGTTATAGCCTCAAAGGGGGGACTGACTACATAATAATGCCCATGGTTTTGGAATGAGATGTTCAACGAGCACATATGGATGTACAGCTGTCCACATACTTTTGGCCATATAGTCTATGTTTAAGACTGCAAATTTATCTGCATACATTTAGGTGCAAAAATATGCAAAACATGAAATCAGGCCCTTAATGAATAATACATAATGGCCATAATTATCACCTTCAACAAATAGTATCCTATCCTAGTAAAAATATAACAAAAAATGCACCATATATTTCTCATGCTTACTAGACAGGACATGGTACTTGCAAACAAAGCTTATCATGAGTTGTTTGGAACTGGGAGGTGACTATATTGAAAAAGTCTCATAATATGTAGAATGTAGGAGCAAGACCAAGATATGTACTTGATTAAGGAACTGAAGGAGGAGTTATAGGCCTAAAGCTCTCTTTATCCAAAAATGCTGAGCTATTTTCTATGTTGTTTTCTAGCAACCAACAGTTGATGTGCTGTAGCCTCCACCGACCCCTTCCCAGGCTTATATGACATAGGAGACTGCAGGCTGATCAGAGATGGATAGTTCTGTGGAATGTTGAGCTGGTCTTGGTTTGTTCACACCATCAGATTCAGTTGTACATCGTTTAGGAGGAAATAACTGTCTTGTGTTTTAAAATACTTGGGCCCGTATTCAATTAACCGCGATAATTTTGCCGCCGACAGCGGAATGTAGTTTCCACCTACATCGCGTGTTTTGGACGTGGAAACTTATCGGGTGCGCCCCTGCTATTAGCCCTATTCAATTCCAAAAGACGCGAAAACGGCAAGCCACAACGTCGGAACAGACGGAAAGTGCTGTCAGAAATGGGGAAATCAGCCTGAACCTCCCAAAAAGGTGCACTAACATTGGGGATCAATGAAGATGTCCCCTAATAGGCCTAATAAAGCTATTTGGGGTTCTTAAGTTGTTTCAATAGCTTCTTATTAGCGTCTTTGCACAAGTGGTGAAGAATGGCATAAAGTAGTATTTTTTGGAGAAAGTGGCCCTGTCAAATTTGGGGTACTAGTCTCTAAAGTCTCTAAAGTGAAGTTAAAAATATCATGAAAAGCACACCTTCAATCAAAAAAACACCTCACCCCTACTTGCAGACCCCCCCACCCTCCAAAGTCTTTTTCGCTATTTTTTATGTCTTTGGGGTGTACCTCCTTTTTTAAGGCATTTTGTGATGCAGTTATCCTGTGGTGGGTACTCCCAAGAATGCAGAGTGGTTTCCCCACCTTTGCACCCCAAATTAGCGATTTTGCACTTCTTCTCGCCACCTATTCATAGTCAAATCTTTTTCGCCTATTACATTGCTTTGCGTTTTCGTGTATGCGATAAGTGTATGCAATTAATACGGCGATACTTTTCCGCCTGGCGAAATGACGTCATCTGTGATACTTTTCCGCGGGTTCCGACTTTTCACTGTTGATTGAATACTGCCCCAAGTTGGGATGCCTCGGATGGTGGGACAAATGCAGGCATTTCTTTCTATTGCTTAAATGTGTCTGGTATTTCCTTTGGCAAGTCTAGTATGAACTACACATACAGTACTTTCTAACATATTCGGTTTAATATGAACTAATAAGTTATGTGTTTGAAGAATGTGTTTTATCTATTCTTCGTTTATAGATGTTTGCATAACACATGCATATGCTGGCATGGACAATGCAATGAAATTTTGGATTTTTATTTTTTATTTTTTTTACCTCCCCGTATCACATGTATGTCGTAGGAATGCTCTTTAACTTCTAGCTAACAATAAATGATAGCAGTCTGGGACAGACATGTGATTACTTTTCCCACCTGCTTTGCCTCGTGGCTCATGCAAATATTTTTGCAGGTCACTGATGCCAGTTTTACAGCGTTGTTCACCATTCAGCGTTCATCTTTATAGAGTTTATAGTAAGTCCCAAATAGCATCGATGGCAGGTTGTATGAATGTCAAGGGAATGTCAATGTCAAGGGAAAACCCTCAAAATACTTCACTCTCAGGATCCCGGAATTAATCTGGAGATTGGAATTAAGGGAAAAAGGTATATTTTAATTTCTTAATAACAAAATATTAATGCTGTCTTTTGGTTAAAGGCTTATCCTACTGTTTTTCCATGTGCTATCTCACCCTATTGTCCTCTCTGCTATCCATCTGTCCCCTACTGTTATCCATGCTATTCTTCTTCCTGACTGTCCCACCTGATATCCTTTTCCCCCTGCTTATCCTACCCCCCCCCCACACACACACACACTTGTTGTCCTTTTCCCCCCTTCCCTTTCTTTTACCTTATTCACACAGTGGTGGTCATAAGAGGCTTTGCTCATCTGCGGGTGCATTGTCTGGTCCTCTCCCAGGCCCAGCTGCAGTAGAAGAGTTGGAGTCCTGTGATGCAGCTGCTCTCAGTAACTGATTGACTGAGAGCACACCACACAGTGATGAGATCATGACATGGCACGCTCCCAGCCTATCAGTGATTGAGAGCAGCTGCATCACAGGACATCCACATTATAGCTATCACCACCTTCACCAAAATCAGAAGGTCCCATTGGGGGAATAGAATGCTTCGGTGATACACTACCTGACATTACAGAGTAACTCCTTTGGCACTGTTTTATTTATGTATAGCTCCTAGGATCTGACTTTTATCTCCATTGAATCATTGTTATTAGTCAATAGAGCAGATTGTATTATATATTCTGATCATTTAACTTAAATTGACAGAATACTTGTGCTAGAGTGAGATTCTACAGGGTGCACAGCTTATTACTGCAATTACTACCCCAAGCAGCTGTCACTGGAGTGGGAACACCTATGGGAAGCTCCCTTCTCAGCTATGCTCCTACTTCACAAACATACATTGCATCTATATTAATGTGAGTACTACTCATACCTGCCAATAAGAAAAGGAGAGGAGAGGGGTGGTGACAGAAGCCAATAAGAAAGGAGAGGGGAGGGACAAAGAGTTGATCAGAGAGAGGTGGTGACAGAAGCCAATAAGAAAAGAGAGGGGAGGGACAAAGAGTTGATCAGTGAGGGGTGGTGACAGAAGCCAATAAGAAAGGAGTGGACAGGGGCAAAGAGCCTATCCCATGGTAGATAGGGGAGGGAATTAAAGAGGTGAGAAGTGAATATAATCAATCTGACAGGAAAGTGGAGGTGACAGAAGATGATCACAGAGGAGGGAGGGCTGGAGGGGAGGCAATCTGGGCAGCTTGAGGGAGCATGAAATGTAGAAACAGATCTCAGATCCGTAACTTATTTAGGATATAGAGCAAACAAACTGTGATAAAACTAACAGGCATCTGTCATACTGTGCAGCACCCCATGAATTCTGGAATCCTGAATGGCGCCCTCTGTCCATTTTGGCGCCCGGAGCTCATGCTCCACTGGAACCACCCTCACTACTCCCCTGCCAGCATCCTGACAGGGTTAGGATACCAACACTTGTCAGTATTCTAACTCTCCCCCTGTCCCTACGCTAACCCTCCTTCCCCAGTGCCTATACCTAGCCTCTCCCCCCTAGTGCCTAAACCTAACCTCCGCCTGCCTGCACCCTACACCTAGCCCTCCCCCTTAGTGCCTAACACTCCCCATAGTGCCCTAACCCTCCTCCTAACCCTGCTACTTACCTTCAGGATTGAAGACCAAATAAGCATGCAGAAGGTGAACCCAACAAGACTGAGACAACTGTTCTTCTAAAACAATGCCATACCTTGCCCCAAAAGATCTGAATCAAAAAACACTCCCAAAGAAGGTGCCAGAAATTGCTTGAGGCAGAGCCACACTTAGGACAGTGAATGAGACCACCCCAACCAACCCATACAACTGTGATGGAGTCAAGTATTTCCTATTCAGAATATATAACTGGATTTGCTGAAATCATACAGACATTGTAGCATTACAAGGAGTAACCAAAATAGAATACCAATCATTCCCATACAGACTGGTAAGGAGGTACATGCCAGGTAAATCAATAACTATGTATATTCACAAAAGTGCATTAAAATATATTAAGTTATGTTCAGATCATAGGTCTGATTCAGAGTTGTACACAAATTAGCTGCATTTGCTATTATTTTGGAGTGCTCATACGTACGAGGTGACCATACTCATACACATCTCTGCAGATCTTCGGACTATTCAGATTCAAATGCAACTGGGCTGCATCTCCACTTGGGTGTAACTGGGTGGCAATAGTTTTACGCATACCAAAAGGTGTTCTCTTATCACAAGAGAAAAAAGTAGTTCAAAAGGCGCTGTCAGGTCACTGATTTTAATTGAAAAAATGTTTATAAATATATCTTTGTAAATATTACATACAATAATAACAACATAAAACATAAGTAAAAAATCACATATCACATAACCAATAATCTATCATGATTGATATTCATGTACAATCAAACCATTTAATATTCTGTTATTCAATAATTGTGACTTGTTGGTAGTAATAGCTACTTTTCTGTATCCACTTATGTAAACAGATTGTATCCACAATGTTTCTCTTTATTTTGTTATGTTTAAAAGAGTTTCATAGAGAGAAAAATATATATCCAATCAGCTGAAAAAGTACTGAGAATCTCCATTTAATAATACTTACGCTTTTTGTTGTTTTATCTGGAAAAACAGCATATGGGCGATATTGAGTATTCGATCCCGATTTGCATAACTAGTATTGCAAAAGGTGGCCAAACATATGTGCAATCTGCCAATTTATGGCAAAGTCCTGTTTCTCCCACAATAATGCACTCAAACTACAGGGTTTGTAGGTAGAAAAACATCAATAATCCCTGCTGCCACTTTGTGTTTATACCATATGTGATGAACAACTGCGGGTTGTTGGGAGGTAATGGTATATATTTAAAGCATACATTTTTCTCACCGCCGCTGATTTCCCTTTGATGATCTGAGTCACACTCGGTGTGGATGCACACAGGAGTATCAGACCACCGCCGCTCTCCATCTGCAGCTTAGAATGTGGGATGCCCTGAGGAGTGTTAGCGGTGTTGACCGGTCAGCACTTTCCAGTTGGGGGACAAACAGGAAACAATTCTCTACGCATTTCTCCGCCTCCAATAATTTCATCGGCTTCCTCAGGAGACTCACAAGAGACTTTACATCTTAATTGATTCCTGGTAGGTATAAATATCCATTTGTGTCTGATACCTTAGCTGACTTAATTGAAGGAAATTTGTGACAATAGGCAAGATGTGCTAAGCCTTGGAGAGAGATAACATGGAGAGAGAAAAAGTACTAACCAATCAAACACAGCCTGTAAAATGACAGTTAGGAGCTGATTGGTTGGCACTAACTCTCTCCAAGGCTTAGTACATTGACCCCATTGTGGGATAAGAAGCTAAATTCGTGGGAAATTGGTTTCCTCTTGTACTCTATTCCAAATATCTCTTTTTTATATGCTTTAATAAAATACTTGCACCGTTGTTGGGATATTTTTTGTAAATGGTAATGTGTATTATTTGTTGGGTGAGGAAGGGTACTGGTTCATTGCCCCTATACTGTAGGCCAATAGTAGTAATCTTGAGTTGAGCCTTGGTGAAACCCCTTTCTTTGGAAGTCAGAAGATAGTTCAGGTGGAGTCACCACCAAGAAGTTAGTTTTGCGGGAAGAGACAAATTATAAAAAATTGTAACCCCATTGCTCAGCAAGAGGTAAAAAGAGCAGGTGCTACAGTGTGGCTAATGTCCATGGCACAAGGCAGCACTAGTGTCTGTCTTGTTGGACGACTGGAGAGGGCCTACCTTCTTGCTGCCAGCCTTCTATTTGCTGTGAACATGAAATAATGATGTCACATGTACTGTGGAGGGGCGGAGAATTGACCAGGGTGCAGAAGTGCCCTGGAATGGCACTGCCTTATAGGATTACATAATGGAAGTGCTGGCCCTGGCTTTTAGTCACCTGAGTTGTGTTACACTGAGAGGCTTTCAAAGAACGCACAGCAAGTTAGGGTTCATTAAACACTTGGTGAATAATAGCTCTGTATGCACAGATATTTTGAATGTTTCTGAATATCTGAATGCAGTGTGGTCACGAGGCTACTCTCATTCATGATAGAACTCACATAATTTGTGAAAGCTCTAATTTGTCACATATAGAAAGTAGTTATAGCAACACAATCAAATAAATTACAAAACAATACTTAACTTATTTTTTGTCTTTTTGAAACTATTGCTAAAGTGTTAAAAGGGATAGCGACTCTTCTACCTTGAAATACAAGGATATAAGAGGTCACCTTGGAGTTCAGTAATCTATATCAAATCTCTTGGAATGCTACCTTGTGTATGTATAGACCTCTCAGTGACTTCTACTATCCTTATGTAATATACTGTATAATGTGGCAGTTTTTCTTTTCACAACATTTTAGTCTGATTTTTCAATATTTTTTGTTTTCTTTTTCATATCTCTTCAAGATATCAAGATATCAATTTAGTATTGGATTACAGACACAATATATCCAGACTTCAAATTTAGTTATTATGGCAAACAGACTTTTTTGAGAGAACAAACATAAAATGTGATTTCTGTACTTAACATTATATCATTCTCCCAAAGTCCTATGGTGGTCACTTTATACACTGGGCAATGTGGCATAGAGTACAGTAGCAAGCACTCATAGGCGTAATTACCATAGGTGCAAGGGTGCAACTGCTATGGGGTCCATAGCTGAGGGAGCCCATCTTCCTTGGCAAAATTACTTGTGTTATATACATTTTTCACCATTGGGTGCTACATAGGGGCCCTTACAAACTGTTTCTATGGGGCCTTCAAATACCTAGTTACGCCCCTACAAGCGCTTAGGCACTTGTACAATTTACTGGCAAGACCTTAGGTTCATTCCATCCCCAAGCCCCCTGGAAACTCAATATTATACTAACAAAGCTCCAAATAACAGAATAAAAGAATAGAGAAAGAGGTAGAGGAGAAAACAAACATTATCTAGTGAAAATACAATCATTACAAGTTATACAGCTAAAGAAATAAAACAATAAATAAGAACAGAAATACAAACAAAGAGTATAAATTGATGGCATCCAATGTCCTCCATATGACTTGGAGAAAATTATTTAATGTAAGTACAAAAATCATATTTTCTCATCCAATTATGAAGGACACTGTATACATTGGGGACCAGCGGTGGATTTTACCTAGGGGCTCCTCTGCCTATTGGACAGCCCTACCCGGCCTCTAGGGTCTGCAGCTGATGCAGTCCCTAGAAGCCAGTGTTATGCACATGCACAGCGCCAGCATCGCTTGTGTGCATGTCCTGGTCTTGGAGCCCACCAGATCCATTTTGCAGGCACCAGGACCCAGCCACCCATCCTGGGACTACAGTGTCCCCTACTTTCCTCCTACCAGCACTGCAGGTTGGAACACCGGCAGCGTAAGCCCCCCTTATCTAAGAGGGTAGGAGCCACAGCTGCTGGTGACTTTCCAAAGGCATACATGTTTCGCATAAAGACCATGATTTTTCAGTCATCCCAAAATTTTTAACATGAACACAATGAGGGTTATGTAATAAGTGGCAATTTCAGAACCGGCAGAAATTTTAGCAAGATTGTCACAAAATTTAAAGCCTTGTAACGAGAGGTGTTTTAAGAGAGGAGAGAGTCTCTGTGCAGGATCCCTCCTTTCTGGTAGCGCAGTTGACTCTGGCTTTGTACCAGAGTATACTGCACTTGTGCAGGTCTCCGGTAACATGGAGCATGTGCCACATTCTCTTTTGCGCATGTCCAAAACACTGGGAAAATGGCACCGGCGGTGTACTGCAGTGCCGACCAATGTAGGACTCCAGAGAGGTAAGTATAATTGTGGTGCAGGATGTGTAGTTTAAGCCCTTCTAGACCTAAGGGCCCTCGTGCACAGCACGCCCTGCACCCATTATAGATACACCAATGTTAGTAACTGATTGAGGCTTTATATTTTGTGGCAATCTTCCTGTAATTTCGTCAGTTCCAAGAGATCAGCACCTTTTATATAACCCCCATCCTATCCTCAAATAGCCCCGTTTGGCTTCCACAAAAATTGCAACTAAGCTGCACCAATTGTTCATGAGTTTACCAATTGTGCATCTGTTTTGCATTATAAATATGACAAGAGTACAATTCACGAGTACACTGAACACCAAGGTCAAAATGTAATAGGGTGAGAGTTTAGAAAATGTGAGAGTTTAGCAATAAACTCTCACATTGGGAAAACATCTGAATGAGATTTTAAATTGTGAGTTTTTTGAGCCTGAAAAACATCCAAGTTTGCTCTGTTGCTTTGTTCTAGGACTATTACATTGGCTGAGTTTAAAAAGTGTGAGTAAACTCTCACATTTTCTAAACTCACACCCTATTACATTTGGCCCTAATAGTTTTTTTGCATACATCTCATTTGGGTAATGGCCCAAGATGTGTATGGAACACCATATTTTGGTTTATTAATCTAAATCTTCATCACATTTTGGCTTTGGTAAAACCACTCTCGAGTGTTTTGGTTTTGATTTTGGATTTCTTTAAGATTGATAAAAAATAGCTAAAGTTGTGTAATTTAGATCTGTTTTGTTCCTACAGTATTATTAGCATCAATAACATTCATTTCCAGTCAATTTTGACAACCTCACAGCTCACAAAATTGTTTTTAGAATGTTTTTATTAAGCAAGAACTAGATCAGAGGATTGAGGCCAGCACTGGTAACTGGAGGTGGAGTATTTAGTGAAAGTCAGATAAAAAATTAATTGATTGATTACTAACAATTGGTTACTGTACTAACTATCAAGAAAAACAAATCGGGGACATGGAAAAAACTATTGAAAACAAGCTTCCAAAATCCCAATGAGATATTTAAAGTGGAAACTGAGGGCCTGATTCAGATGCGGTCGCAAGGCTGCGTTCGCATGCAGCCTGCCAATGTTTGCAATCTGTGCATGTGTGCATTACAGTGCTCGTGCGCGAACCAGTCCATGCGATCGGGAAGTGTTCGCACCCAGTACACAGACGCTCTGCAAGCATGAGTGACAAGATGTGCTGTTTGTGGGTGGTGACAGGGAGTGGTCGATGAAACGGGGCTGTAGTAGTGCAAACACAGGCTTGACTGTGCGTCTAAATGCCATTTCAGGGGTGTGCATAATTAAGACGCATCGTCAACATACACGTCACATGGCTGAAATAAACAAAGTAGCACTTGCAGTGCTTGCAATAGGGTACGGTCAACCACATGTGGTGCGTATGGGTCGATGTCAGCCGATGTTACCGATTGTTTAATACACTTCCTGGAAATGACGTATGTTACTAAGGGAAAGTGGGTGTCTTGTGTCAGGCTGGTGGGCACCTAATTTCATGCCACGATCCCACGGCAAAACATAATGGGTATGCTAATGTCTTGCTAGCGATCGCGGGATTTGCATATTTTGGATGCGGACAGCTGTGTGCGAACGCAGCCTTGTGATGAGGTCTGAATCAGGCCCTGAATCCAAATAGCAAATTACAGGCCTTAGGACAATATAGAGGATTCAAGGCAGAGTAACAGCCTAGTCGAAGTAGATAATTATTAATTTATATGATTTAGTGATACTACTCTGTATCTGTGAAGAAGCTGCAGGAAATGGGGCCTATATGCATGGATAAAAAGTTGGTGATGGATTGCTTTGCAAGATACAAAAGAACATGAACACCGCAGTACAGTACAGTAGTATACATTGCCTCTCAAACACACACAATCTTGGCAAAGTCCATAATGAAAAGCGGTGCATGATGGAAATATCCTTAGGCCTTCCCAGCCACCCTTATGTTGTATATTAAAAAAGACATGTACAGTTTAACAAACCAAGCTCTTCAGCAACAGGGACTGCAACTTTTGTAGCTGAAGTGCTTGGTTTATTTGGGGACCCACAGACCAAGCTACCATTGGGGTTAAGTAGGCTAACACTTTTGTTAATCATTGTAACAGTTGGAAAATGTTATTATTAGCATCCTCAACATCACCCTCATCACTGTTGTTAATATCATCACACAATATTAGCTCTTTCCCACTGGAATCCACTATTACAAAAGTTTCTGTACTTTGTTGTAATTGACTGCAAAGGTCTTCCTCATAGAATTTGTAGTTCATTTTTTTGAACATCAGTTATACCACATTTTCTTAAAGTAGGCTCCTATGCTGATCGCTCACACGGTTCCTGGCTATGATAAACACTCTTTCCAAGTACACACTTGGGCAACTTAAGTAAATCAAAACTAGCTTGTACAAGGGGCTCCAAATTCCCTTTTTTTCCTCCCAGTATTCAAAGGGACTGTGTGGCATGCTAATGTGTACATTACCATTCTATTGATGCTTACTTTATCAGATTGGGTCAAGATAGAGGTGTCAATAATTGTGGGCAACTCTTTTAAGCCTGACCAGATACTATAATGGTTCACTCTGGTGCACTGAGTTGACACATCAACATAACCAGTGGGTCTCTTCCTGTCAGCAACATTTGCTGGAGAAAATGAAGTAGGACATGTTGTGTCATACGCCACTTGAACTGACAGCTTGCTCACCAGGAGCTCTTTGCATCTCTAAAGAGCTGTGTCAGTTGGAAAGAAAGACATTACATATGACTTGAACCTAGGCTCAAGCATGATAGACAAAATGTACTGATTTAATTGCAAGACGTTACAACCCCTTTGATCCTGGCAAAACAAAAAAAAGAACTTGATCTACAAGTCCAACATACTTAGCGGAATTGCTTAGTTTCATCCTCCTTCAGCTTTTCTAGCTGTTTTTCTAGTAGTTTAATTAGGGAATCAGCTGGCTGGCAGTGTCTGAACTCATTTTATTTGTTACAAATTCAAATGTTTCAGTAGCTTGCATAAAATGGAGGATATGATCAATTGTGTTGGACTAAAGTAACATGCCCTCCTTTTCCTATCTCATGGTTTGTTATGTATGCTTGGATGGATTGTGAACCACCAAGTCTATTGTGCACAAAAAACATTGTACATATTAAAAATTCCCCAGTTGTAATGCACTTTCATGTTATCTTTAGTTTGAACAGTACTGCTTGTCCACATATATGTAGTTAAGTGGATAGTCAATACAGTGGCATTTTCTAGGCCAAGAATAATTTTTTTTTTAACAAGCCCAGTACAGGTGAGGAGTTGCTGTTCCGGTAAAATGGAATTGAGATGGAATTTAGTAGCTGGGACACATGACCTCAACTAATTGTCTAAAACCAGAAGCATTGATGGTGGATATTGGATGCAGATTTAATGCTAACATAGTCACTGTGGCTTCAGTGAAGTGCTGTGCAACAAGATGGTGGCTGTCTTACTTAGTTCCTCTTGCAAATGCTTGTTTCACTGTCAGTTGTTGTGATGAAGATTCACTCCAGGCAGCAGCAGCATCAGTGCACAAGGATTCTTCTTGGAATTCTGAATAGGGGAGTAGATAGTTAGCATTTGCAAAGTGGATGCAGGTTAACTACCTCTGATTATTAATGAGGTGGTTGATGATGAAGGTGTTGGTGGTGGAGATTGCATGTGCTGGATCTAGCCATGCTGCTGGTAGCTGATGCTGGACTGCTTTTTATTATTTCTACATAATTTTCCAGATATTGATAAAAAATTAGCATGAACTCTCTTCAAATGCTGAAACAGAGAGGAGGTGCCTAGATGGTTAACGCCCCTACCTCTACTTACTTTGTCCTCAAAAATGGTACAGATGCCTTGACAAATGTTGGCAGGATTTTGAAAAAAAATATTCCACACTAAAGAGGTGGCTTTTTTGGTCTTATGCCTAGGCATGACAATTGCCTACTTTTTATCACTGGCAAGAACTGCTGCCACTGGTGGCTGACTTACTTTGACACAAACAACATCCTCCTCCTGAATTTTATCAACTTCTTCTTGTCCAACAAATTCATTATCAACATACTTATTAGCGTCAGATACACAAATACCCCCCATCCAGTTGCACATCCACAGTAGCATCCTCAATTTATATGTAATTATCATTACTTTTACTTATACTCATCCTCGCATTTGCAGAGGGTTCACAAATGGTGGAGGGAAGCTTCTCTATGATTACAGTGTGAGAAATGTCAGACTCACATATAGCACTAATGGACACCTTTAGACTCTCCTCAGGGATCTGTGAAGTTTGTGAACACAGAGTTTGTTCTTCAGCCTTAGTTTTATTTTTATGCACTGATTTGCCTATTTTAAAGGTGACACATCTAGACTCAGAGCAAGAAGGAGGTGCATGTTGGCAGTTTTACATTTTTCAGAAGTAAATTTCCCCTTCATAGTTAGAGATGATGTTTTGTTTATGATTGAGAAATACTGTTTAGATTTGAGGTGTTCTTTACACCTTCTTTCACCTTTACCTCTTATAGTAGATGTTGAAGAAGCACTAGTACTGAGTTGCTCTTGCTCTTCTATCGACTAATCCATGATTGGTTTTATTTTTTTACACCAAGACAGTAGTAAAGCTACTGTAATTATTAAGTGTCACTACACCAAGTGAACTTGCAGTGAGATAGGGAAAGGAGAGACTGTTGTCTTTACCATGCAGTTTTATTAACCACTTAACTGACAAATTCTTTTTCCAAAAACCGCTCCAAAATTGTCGGTTTCTTTTATGATTGAATTAGGTCACGAACATAATTTTAAACTTATCCAACACTATTTTATTTGAAAAAAATATTTTTTTAAAACACGGTATACCATAAAAATAGCAATTTTTATATTATACTGTAGTGATGGCCATTGACGGCTGTACTATCGATGGTTCAACCATCGTTAGAAGCCATCAATTGTTTTGCGATTGGTCAAGGAGATCTGTGTACACCCCAACTGCCGATGTTTCCTAAACATCGATTGAGGGTTGCCATCGATGGTGCAACATTGATGGCCACCAGCAATGGCAAACCACTTGTTTTCAGTCAGACCATCGATGGTTTGCAAACCATCGATGTTCAGTTACCATCCCTAATCAGCGATATCCATCGATCGATATATATATATATCGATTGAACATATATATATATATATAAATATAATGTGTATATATATACACATATACATATATATATACACATATATTTACACATACGTATGTATATATATATATATATATATATTTATATATACACATACGTATATATATATATATACATATATATATATAATACGTATATATATATATATATACATATATATATATATATATACATACGTGTATATATATATATATATATATATATATAAAGTCAGAAATCCACTGCACTCGCCACTCCTAGATCTGGGGTGCAGACCTGCACTCGCCATTCCCAGGACTGGGGTGCAAGTGGCCTGTGACCACATTGCTTAAATAAATAAAAACAGAAAACCCAGCACTCACCATGTTTAAACACTCACAATGATGTATAAATAAGTAAATAAATAAATAATGGGGATTTAGTTCATGGATTGATCAATGCATTTAAGCCCGCAGCCCACATCACGGGACCCCACTTTCTGCTTTCTGCACTTACCTGCAGAAAGTGGGGTCCCGTGATGTGGGCTGCGGGCTTAAATGCATTGATCAATCCATGAACTAAATCCCCATTATTTATTTATTTACTTATTTATACATCATTGTGAGTGTTTAAACATGGTGAGTGCTGGGTTTTCTGTTTTATATATATATATATATATATATATATACATACATATATATATATACATATATACATATACATACATATATATATTTATATATTTATATATATATATACATATATATATATATATATAATTGTTCAATTATTTATTGCCCGATCACTGTGGCCAGCAGTGATCGGGCACATGGGGCGGGGAGGCGGAGCTGAGGCCAGAAGAGAGTGGGCGGGAGCACCGGGGGAACATGGCATCAGCCGCAGCTACCAGAGCCGCAGCTGCTGCGCCTACAGCCGGAGCCGCAGCGGGAGCATCTCGCGCTGGCGGCCCGGATACAGAGCAGCGGCGGCTACCAGAGCCGCTACTGCTGCTCCTTTACACACACAGTGATCACTATGTGATCACTGTAGTGCCGGAGCCGCAGCGGGACCATCTCCTGCTGGCGGCCCGGATACAGAGCAGCGGCGGCGGCTACCAGAGCTGCCGCCGCTGCTCCTTTACACACACAGTGATCACTATGTGATCACTGTAGTTCCGGAGCCACAGCGGGAGGGTGTCCCGCTGGCGGCCCGGATAGATAGCAGCAGCGGCGGCTACCAGAGCCGACGCTACTGCTGTTTATTGAAGGGGGTGGAGATGGCTGCCGATCACTGCTGGCCACAGTGATCGGGTCACAGCAGCAGCACTGCTGCTTCTATGGGAGGGGGGCTGCCGATGGTGCCCGATCACTGTGGCTAGCAGTGATTGGGACACGCTAGAGAGGCAGCCATGCTTGCAGAGGGACCAGAGGGTCCCTCTGATGTAGTCGGCTGCGGGAAGATTAGCTGCCCACAGCCGCCTAGTGGGCATTTCTGACTGGTCGTATCAGATACGACCATGTCAGGGAAAGCCCAGCCAGGTGCGGTCGTATCTGATACGACCGTGCCAGGCAGGTGGTTAAAAGACTGGTGATTTGTTTTGACAACAGCAAAAAAATATATATTTTGTTCACTTTATGATTTTTAGTGTGCATCTGATAGTGACATCCCACCAACACCCACTAAGTACAGTAATATATGCTGCATCACAAAAACAGTTTTTTATTTGGTTTAAAAGAGACTGGCATTTTTTTTTACACACCAGGATAAAAAAATTACTTCTTTGCAATAATTATTCTAGGGTAAATATAATGATACATAGTAGAAACAGTAATATGCCCTGTCTCAAAAATACACAATATAAATTTTTTTAATTTGTTTTTAAAAAACTGCCATTTTTTTACATACTCGGAACAGAAAAGGTCCCCTTTTCAAGAATTATTTTGGCGTGCAGATGATAGGGATACCACCACACACAGTAGCTGCCATTGAAAAAGACACTATGCAAATTTTTTATTTCATTATAAAATACTTATTTTTACACACCGGGAACAGAAAAGGTCTCCTTTGCAAGAATTATTTTGGGGGTGCAGATGATGGGGATACCTCCGCACATAGTAGCTGCCACTAAAAAACACACTATGCAATTTTTTAATTTGATTATATAAAAGATTGGCTACATAAAAGACTGGTTATATTTTTACACACTAGTAAAAGAAAATATGTTTTTTTGCAATAATTGTTTTGGGTTGCAGATGATGGGGATATCATCGTACACAGTAGTTGGCACTGAAAAGCACACTATGCACATTTGTAAATTCGATTATAACAGACTGGCACATTTTTTTACACACCAGGAACAGAAAAGGTCTTTGGGGTGCAGATGATGGGGATACCATCACACACAGTTTAAACAGTTATATTCAATGCATCTCAAAAACACTTCTTGAAAAAATACAATTTAAATTGAATTAGAAAAGACTGCAGGAATATTTTTGCCATTGTTATTGTTTGTTATTTATATAACATGAAAAGAGGTCTTCTTTGGGGTGCAGCTCAGACACAGCATAGTTTATTTTAGACAAATTATCTTAAAATCAATGCTGTCTCTGCCCCCATACACAATATATACTGCAGTATAGATAGATTTCCTTGTGAAAAAAAGTGCAAGTCACTTCTTAACAAACAAACAATCAAGAGTCTATTTCAGCATCAACACACACAGTAGCCTGCTTGCAGTTTGAAGTGTGTGTCTGACAATCACCCTTTCCATTCACTCCATCTACCTACTACAATTCTCTCCCCCTAATGGTATCCTGATGGCATCCTAATGGTGTTTTGTATGTATAGCCCAAAGCTCCACACCCTCTTCCTCCACTCTCCTGTATGAAATGGTGTCTAATCATAAGGGTGGGACTGTTATATACAATCCAAAACTTGCAAGATCCGAGATTTCTGGGAAAATTATATTTTGCCTTGTTTTGAGATCCAAACTTGGAGGGAAGACCCGAGTGAGTAAACCCCAAATTCGGGTGTTTTCTGATTTACCCGAACCAGACCGAACAAATCTCTAATTTACAGTATGTGTACTGAACCTCACATTATCCTGCATTCTTAAAAAACAACTTTTGATTCACCAAATGTAGGGTTCTCTTTTTTCCTTGAAGTCCTGTATTATTATTGGCATTTCTTAGAATATCAGCATACCTCCCAAAATGTAAAAATCCTGGCTCGGGATGCCTTGCACATATGCACGAAAGGGGGCATGACCTCATGCTTGCTAGGTCATATCCCCTGTTATGTGACATTTTGGGGACAAGACCACGTTTCACCTCCCCATAAAATCGTCACAATGGGGGCGAGCCCAACACTCCAGCAGCTTGCATGTGTCATACATTAATGCAGTGCACTGGTGACAGAGTGCTGCCCCTAACTTCTCCTCCCCCGCCCTTGTGAGTTGTGACACGGCGGCCCACCTGTGGTACAGCGGGAAAGTGCCTGATTTGGAGTTGCACTCAGTTCCGTATGCAGCCTCATCTAGCGAATTGTAACAAACTGCGCATTTGATGTAGTGAATATTCACCTCTTTGCATGTCTCCAGACGAGTTTGAGTCGTGACAGATCTCAGACTCTATATGGGCATTTCTGTGTGGCAACTGGATGGCAACAATGTGAAGGCATGCAAAAGAACCATCTCATTGGTGTGTTGTGGGAGTGCAGTGGGCGTGTGACCAGAGTTGCATCCCATTCTGAGTCATGCATCTTCCGAGAAAACATCTATTTTAGCGGATCCATTGCATCCATCATAGGGAAGGTGTAAGTTTAGATACTAGTGATGATGGCTGAACATGCATAAGGAAATAGTATGGCGGCACGATACGTATGTATGAAGCCATGCCTATAGTCACATTATCTTTCCATGAGCTAAATATTCACAGTCTAAAAAAGGCTGCATACAGAGCAGCATGCGTCTCCGAAGCAGATACTCAAAGTCTAACTTGATTCAGAAACCAGTTCATGCCTTGAAGGTATCAGTTTCCATTGGACATAAGATATGCATTTATACAAATGAGAATCAGCTTTCTAACTGTCCTGTAGTTGTTCTAGAAATGTACTCAAAGCACTAATAGGAGATCCTTGTGAGTTTACTTTTGTTGCTGTCCCCAGACAGGTACAGTGCTCGGTAAATAAGTTGAAGCTAGCACATGTCAGATGACTGAATAATATTCAGTACTGCAGTGATAAGCAACCTGGTACACTTCAGGGACCACAATGGGTGTCTGGGATTCATATGACACACATATGTTTTAATACAGTGATGGGGCCATTATAATAAAAATTACCGGAGTCGTGCTTAGCCAGAAAGGAGTCCTCTCTCTCAAACTAGTTATTCCCATACAAGTTAATGCCTGTTGATCAGTGTGATCTCCAGACATTAACTCATAAACTACAGAAAATTAAGGGAGTCCTGGGAAGGGAGTCCCCTCTTTCAAATGACGTGGTCCCATAGTAGATCAGGTGGTCAACAGACAATGTCTACACTCCTTTTTCCATATGTGGGGGGGAGGTCAATACATGCTCATAATGGCATTGCACAGATGGGGTCAGCCAATTTTGAAAGAGCTGCGTTCCCCACCTTTCATATGATGCGGCCCCCCTTAGCAGATACTGTCTGGTGATTGCCTGTGATCACCCCCAATATCACCATTTTCATAGATGGGAGGAGGGCACATTGTATTAGCAGAGTAATCTATGATAACACTCTGGCCCAATAACCTATTGACAGAGTATAGTATTAACACGATGCTGTGATCTGTGCACTGAGCCTATGATCTGTCAGCTGAGTGTAAAGTGCGAGCAGACATGCTGGGTACAGTAGTCCTCCATTCAAAGAAAACAAGAGAATGAAAAGGGATTGTCTTGTATTGTAGCACATTTAAAACATAAATTTTAATGCTTAGTTAAAAAGAATGTTAGAAAGAAAAATGGTTACAAAGTACCTACATGTATTACAATTTAAAATAAAATAAGAAAAAATTACAAATCAACACGCAGCTAATCTGTCTGGAATGAATGGTAAGAAATGTAAGAAATGCAGGTTAAACTTTAATGCAACATTGATCCCTCAGTTTTAATCCAGAATAAAGAACTCCAATACCTTTTATCGGCTGTGCACCCCCTTGTGATGTCATAAACAAGTGTTTGCCAAGTGACTGACCAGCTAATCAAATTTGTGACCCTCCCAGAAAGTATGCAAGGTTGTGAGGGAAAAGGGGAACGGGGTATCGTCGCACTGACTAGAAGAAAAATGTAATAGGATATTTATAACCATTGTTCCTGTCCATATGTGTCTGAAACCAGAAGAGTAATACACTAAGGTAGTGGTGGTCCTCACTAGAGTTGAAAATAGTAGACAAAACAAATGCAAGAAGAAAAACTCTGTGATGTGAGCACTCTTGGGAAATATAAATAAATGAATGCATAACTTTTATTAAAGAACCATTCAAGTAAAATAAATAGTGTTAGCAGCTACAAATAACATATCAATAATGATACGAATAAAACATAACAAATATCACATTTAAAATGATTGAGAAAATATAAGAAGACAAAATATGAAAAAACATGTAAGAACAGAGATGTAAATATTAAGAATACGAGTACAGAGTCCTGGATGCAATCATCTCCTATAACTCCACCCTATTTATCAATGTGGGATCACACAGATGCAACAATACTCATACATCTAGGGCAAAATACATAAAGAAATATACATACATTTTGTACCAAAAACTATAATAATGTTATTTATATATAAAGTGAGTAGATACAGACAATAAAGTAACACACATATATCTAAAGATTATCCCAGAGGAGGAGATAACAGCATATGATTACATATACTAAGATTGCTGTTGATGTCTCTCCTGTATCTAACCTGATTCAAGGCCATCAGCACATAGACTGGAAAATAAATATAAATATTCCTAGTTGAAAATCAGGTATAAAATATCAGTACTCCCTGGTTAAAGAAAATTTTTTATTATTACAGTGTGTGTCCTCAAAACCATGTTTCAGATAATACATTAGTGGCAAAATAAAAATAAAAATAATTCACATATAGCCTCTGTGGCATAATTAGAAAGAGTACCAGTTTGTACATATAATGTCCTCGTTTGAGATGAAATACCAGGATGGTCAGGGTAAAGACACTGTTACTCTTGATTCTTCTTCTCCCTACTTGGCCCTAGGCCACCGATAAGGAGTAAGAGATCACTTGAGAACAGTTTGGCCCTTAGAAACAACAGTGTAACCACAACGTTTCTCAATATTTTGCTTCTGCTGTTGGGGGTCTTACAAAAAGCATTGGACTCCCAATGAGAGAGTTACTCTAATCGAGATAGTCATCAGTTAATAGAGAGGATACAAAGAAATACAGAAAAGTATTTATATATCGAGAACAATTAGAGCTGTATAGCGGCACACATAAAAAACTTGATATAAGTGCTGATCAGTAAATTCCAACATGACTCATGATAAAGAATATACACATGTCCTCTTGATTAATTTCTAGGGCATACTACTTGGCAAGCAAACATCAGATCTAATAGACCAGTAAGTTGAACTCCCTGAACATTCAACTGTCTTTATGAAAGAGGATAAATATGTGTCCTCTATGTTGTTTATAAATAATGAACAAAGATTTTAGAGTGTCATAATGCTGGGTTCCCTGGAAATTCAGCTATCCATATATGCGGTCTGTGTAGAAACAAGTCTAATAATAGAATAGCCTGGAGCAATACCATTAAATGGCTATCTTAGGTTTCTCATGCGTGTTAAACAAGGGAGTATACAAAACGGCACGGCAGATTAGAATATAAACATATATAATTCAACCTATACAATACCTCTACACATATACATCTGAAATTAGTATATAAGTATGTAGTTATATGGATAAGTGTCAAGTCCAAAGCAGTGTGATCCCTGAGCCTTGAACTAGTACACCTGTGAACATTGGGTTAGTGCAACCAGCAACAGGTGTTCACACTCAAGGATGCTATTTATACATAGTTGGTAACACCCTGCCAATGTGCGTTTCGCCGGATGGCTTGTTCTGCAGCTGTCTCCTCCGTGAACAAGCCATCTGGCGAAACGCGCATCGGCAGGATGGGTTTCTACGTTTGCCCAGCACTAGACACTCCAGCTACCAGTTTGTACCCTTGATTTTCTATTTTTATATGCAATTCATAGCATATTTATTTGGTTAATACCATTTTGCATTATATTTGCTATACGGGCTTACATGGGTGTTACCAACTATGTATAAATAGCATCCTTGAGTGTGAACACCTGTTGCTGTATAGGTTGAATTATATATGTTTATATTCAAATCTGCCTTGCCATTCTGTATAGTCCCTTGTTTAACACGCATGAGAAACCTAAGATTGCCATTAAATGGTAATGCTCCATGCTATTCTATTATTAGACTTGTTTCTACACAGACCGCATATATGGATAGCTGAATTTCCAGGGAAACCAGCATTATGATACTCTAAAATAGGTGTTCATTATTTATAAACAACATAGAGGACACATATTTATCCTCTTTCATATAGACGGTTGAATGTTCAGAGAGTTCAACTTACTGGTCTATTAGAATTGATGTTTTCTGCACAAGTAGTATGTCCTAGAAATTAATCAAGAGGACATGTGTATATTCTTTATCATGAGTCATGTTGGAATTTACTAATCAGTACTTATATCAAGTTATTTATGTGTGCCGCTATACAGCTCTAATTGTTATCGATATATAAATACTTTTCTGTATTTCTTTGTATCCTCTCTATTAATTGATGACTATCTCAATTAGAGTAACTCTCTCATTGGGAGTCCAATGCTTTTTGTAAGACCCCCAACAGCAGAAGCGAAATATTGAGAAACGTTGCAGTTACACTGTTGTTTCTAAGGGCCAAACTGTTCTCAAGTGATCTCTTACTCCTTATCGATGGCCTAGGGCCAAGTAGGGAGAAGAAGAATCAAGAGTAACAGTGTCTTTACCCTGACCATCCTGGTATTCCATCTCAAATGAGGGTATTATATGTACAAACTGGTACTCTTTCTAATTATGCCACAGAGGCTATATATGTGAATTATTTTTATTTTTATTTCGCCACTAATGTATTATCTGAAACATGGTTTTGAGGACACACACTGTAATAATAAATGTATTTCTTTAACCAGGGAGTACTGATATTTTCATACCTGATTTTCAACTAGGAATATTTATATTTATTTTCCAGTCTATGTGCTGATGACCTTGAATCAGGTTAGATACAGGAAAGACGTCAACAGCAATCTTAGTATATGTAATCATATGCTGTTATCTCCTCCTCTGGGATAATCTTTAGATATATGTGTGTTACTTTATTGTCTGTATCTACTCACTTTATATATACATAACATTATTATAGTTTTTGGTACAAAATGTATGTATATTTCTTTATGTATTTTGCCCTAGATGTATGAGTATTGTTGTATCTGTGTATCCATCCCACATTGATAAATAGGGTGGAGTTATAGGAGATGATTGTATCCATGATTCCGTACTCTTCTTCTTAATATCTACATCTCTGTTCTTACATGTTTTTTCATATTTTGCCTTCTTATATTTTCTCAATCATTTAAATGTGATATTTGTTATGTTTTATTCGTATCATTATTGATATGTTATTTGTAGCTGCTAACACAATTTATTTTACTTGAATGGTTCTTTAATAAAAGTTATGTATTAATTTATTTATATTTCCCAAGAGTGCTCACATCACAGAGTTTTTCTTCTTGTATTTGTTTTGCCTCACAGAAAGTCCCATTTACCTACCGGCCCCTGTTGGGATTCTGAACATCGGGATGCCAATGTCGGTCTTATGACCGCCGGCATCCTATCCGCCGCTAAATCGTATGTATTCCGTTTAACACCCCCCCACCCAATGGTGCTAGCTTCCTGTAGCTGTAAACACAGACATAGGGCTGTACTACTCTACATGTCCACGTGACAAAGGTCCGATAATTAAATGAACATATAGATTGGCTCTACCCCAGACAAATCTGCTCAGGATTTCCTGACTTAAGCTGGGTACACACTTAGCGATGTGTACCCAGTGCTGATGTCACGTGCGGCTGGACCCAACGGGTTGCCGGCATCTGCAAGTGCATACAAACTTGCTGGGAGAGACGGAGCAACAGTGGGGGCCATACTGCATTCAGTAGCATGGCCCCCACTGACGATATGGCTGATGATGTGCAGGAGCATGCATTGTCAATGAGTACACACTCATTGGGTACACACTGGCCGATGTGCCCGATATGTCATCCGATCGGACAACATCGCCTAGTGTGTACCAAGCATGAGTTGACAAGCTAGTGGAAAACATGGTTTGGCTGTTAATTCAATCACTTGTGCTATTATGACAGGACTTTAGCCAAAAGGCTTCCTATGGCCCTTACACTTAAAAAGAATAGTTATCCTGTGAGTTATAGGAATTAGCATCCTATTGATCTGTAAGGAGCCAGAGTTTTACCAGTACATCAACAAGGAAACACAATTCACCAAACCCTAATATCTATATTTCTGACAGTCACTGGTGCAAGGTTCCCTTGGAATCTGCAAAGATGCTAATAGATTAATTGATGAACTAGGTTTTCAGCATTACTCTGAAGAATGGAAATTATTAATTGATTCTTCTAAACTGAGTATAAAAGCCATGTTATTATATAATGGGAACACCAAACTATCTGTACCAGTGGCTAATTCGATAGCTATGAAAGAAACTTACGACGCCATCTTAATCTTGTTAAATGCCATCAACTATAATATTTTGCTGGCAAATCTGTGCTGCTTTGAAAGTTATTGCTATGTTGCTTGGACTGCAGGGTGGTTTTATGAAGTTTTCTGTGCTTATGGGATAGTCGAGCAACACAGCAGCATTACATTGTGAAGGACTGGCCCATTAGAGAGGAGTCTGTCCCTGGAAAGCACAATATGAAGTATGAACCTTTAGTAAATCCTGAAATTGTACATCTCACTCCATCACCTGTTAAGGTAGGCCTAAAAAAAAAAATGTATGAGTTTAATAGATTTAGTGAGGTCTCTAATTTTAAAATCAATTACTCCAAGTGTGTTGCCATGAATATATCATCCCCCGATAGTACTGTGACAGGTCTTAGGAGCACATTTCCCTTTATTTGGACTTCTTCTAGTCTTAAATATTTGGGTGTTCTTTTGTCCCCTTCGAATAATAATTTGTACCAACTAAATTTTTCCCCTCTTATTAAACAATTTAAGACAGATTTTCAAAGATGGTCTCTATTGAAGCTATCCTGGCTGGGTAAGATTAACACAGTTAAGATGTCTATTTTACCTAAGGGCTTATATTTGATGCAAGTGTTGCCTATTACAATACCAGACTCCTTTTTTAAGGAATTACAAAGTCTGGTGGGTCACTTTGTTTGGGGTTCAGGTCGGCCCAGACTGTCACAAGCTGTATTAACTCACAGTCGCTCAAAAGGTGGCCTTCAGCTTCCTCATTTTCTTAATTATTACTATGCGGTCCACCTAGCCAGGATTGTTGAAATTTTTAGAATATCTGAAATGAAACAATGGACACTTATAGGGGGTCATACAGTTGGTAAACCATCACATGTACTCCCTTGGATTGTCAAATGTCCGCCCCTATCTCACCCGACACTAGGTCCCACTCTTCGTTGTTGGAACAAATTTAGGAACTCCCCTTTGTTTAGCCCATGTGCTTCATGACCTACTCCGCTGGTAGGTAACCCGGATTTTCCCCCAGGTCTTACGGCCACTAATTTATCTGGTTGGTCCACAGCGGGTATTATACGTCTATCCCACCTAGTTACAACTAGTGGGATGTGAGCCTTTACGGATCTCCAACAATTGTATCAACTTCCATCCCGTTCATTTTGGGTTTATCTCCAATTAAGACACTATATTAATTCTCTTAATACTGGCGGTCCTCGCTGGATCCCGACTACGTTTGAAGCTCTATGTATGACAGAAGATCCGCCAAGGCACCTTATTTCTTTAATATATCAATTATGTCTTGAGTGCTCCAATCCATCTATGCCCTCCTATGTTTCAGCTTGGCGTGGTGAATTTGGAAGGGAACTAACGGAAGACCAGTGGTCACAAATATTTAGTTTTACCTTTACTAGTTCCTCTTCACTCCAAGTTTTGGAAACTCAATACAAGATTTTGGCTAGGTGGTATAGGTGCCCAGTTCACATTCACCGGATGTTCCCAATTTATGCTGGCGTTGTAGTCAAGCAGTAGGTACCCCTCTCCATATTTGGTGGCAATGCCCAGTAATAGCTGACTTTTGGAGGAAGGTTCAACAGATATCGGAATTGATCACTGGTCTTCCTTTACCTGATAAACCTGAGTTTTGGTTACTAAATTTGTCAGACCTTCCTGTCTCCATATACAAAAAATCCTTGTTACGTCATCTGGTGAATGCTGCGAAGGCTACTGTACCATGTTATTGGAGATCTTCGATTTGCCCTCCGATCTCTTGATGGTTTCAGAGAGTAGATCAGTATATGTTTATGGAAGATCTCTCTTCTTTGAAATCATCTCCCTCAGATTTTACAATCACTTGGCATGGCTGGCTGAATTTTAAAGAGTCTTCTGAATACAAAATACATATCTCAACGCCTCTTAGGACATAGTGACCTTCTCCTTTTCCCCATTCCCTTTCCTTCCTTATATATACTTTTTCTTTCTCAGTTTTGTATATTTTATTTTATTAATTATGTTTTTACTTTATTTAGTAATGTTCGAAATTACGATTAAATACTAGTCGATCTGGGACTTTTTTTTTTCTCTCTTCTACTACAAGTTTTGTGACTATATTTGTCCATTGAATTTGTATTGTTATTTGTACCTATTTGGTGTTTATGTAGGCCATTGTAGGCCATATATGTACTATGCTATTTTTGTTTTCAATAAAAACAGATTAAACAAAAAAAAACTAAATTGTAACGGCTATGGACAAAAATGGTGAAAGTTTTGAGTATTTAAAAGGCCAGTCTCTAAAATTGAGTGATGTCAAGTTGAAGGAAGGTATATTTGTAGGCACTCAAATTAGACTACTTTTAAAAGATAAAACCTTTGATGATAAATTTAATGCAGCAGAATAAGCTGCATGGAAAACCTTCAGATCTGCAGTTGGTGGCTTTTTAGGGAATATAGCAGAAAACTATAAAGAGCTACTGGACAAGAGGACTGAACACCGTGGACAAGGTGAGTAGAGTGTGAGTGCATGTAATAAAATTTTACTTTCAACAGTCTCATACCCTCCAACTATACCATTTTTGCTGGTACAGTACCATTTTTTAATAGTCTGTACCGGCAAATAGAGGCTGTACCGTTTTGTACCCAGTGGGTACAATCTCCCGATTCTTTAGCAGCGCTGCTGGGACACAAGACTCCCGCAGTGCTGCTGAGTGACAGGTGGCTCCATCCTCCATGGTTCTCGGCAGTCTGCACTGATGCTGACATAATGACGTCATCACGCCAGTGTACAGAAGGGCAAGGCAGTGTACCAACCAGCGTCAGCTGCCTCCAGTCTTCAGTACCCATGGACACACCACTTTATCTGTGGCCATGCCCCTTTATATGTGGCCACGCCCCTGTACCGGTTTCCAACTGAGAAATGTTGGAGGGCATGCGGTATGTGTGTACTGTCTTTGTTTTAATATTTCCTTTATAGGTATCAGCAGCTCCTTAATGCCCCACATGCTGGTACTTGTGGTTCTCCAATAACCGCATGCAGGGAAAGCTTGCTGGGACCTATAGTCCCCATGTAAAAGACAATATTAGTTTTATTCTATTTTTTACACTTATCAACCCTGCACCCACTGCCCAGGTGTGCAGGGAATAGCCCTGGGCTTCAGGGGAGGAGGGACCCCTTTATTGGAGGGGTCTCCACTTCCCCAGGAATCCCCGGTCTGGGCTGACTAGTGTGGGGTGCTGAATGATTTGGCAGGGGGACCCCGTGAAGCATGTACACCCCCGCTAGTAAGAGCCTGGTGCTGGTTGATGAAAATACGGGGGACCTATGTCTTTTTCCCCGCATATTTTCAAAACCGGGACTGGCCACACTGCTTAGACAATATTAAATTTTGAAGGAGATTCGGTTTTATATTTGACTTCACATTCAAATTTGACTTTAGTAAATCTCTGATGATCAAAATTGAATCAAATCGAATGCAAAATCACTAGAAATGCAAAATCTAACAAAATCGAACTTTGATACTTCATCTCTTATTGCTGAGTAGCAGCAATAAGAGGTGATAATGGACTGTTTCTGCTATTGTATATGAATAAGATCCATAGTATTATTGTGAGCCACCAGCATTTAGTATGCATCTTCACTAGCGAGTACTACAGACACCTATCAGGATGTAACAAATCAATAGTAATATGTAGCAATATGTCCATGGTAACACAGTAGCACAAAGGCCTATTACAAAGTAGTAAGTAGAAGTAAGGACCCTATAGTTTGCCAAGCGCAGTCACAGAGCCCAGAAAATTCAAATTGTCACATAATATGTAATTCATAATATGAAGTCACTAATGTACTAATGTGACTGTCAGTGGTAATCTCTGCTTCTTCTCCACCAGCTGCTAACCTTCCCAGGTGAAAGTCATGCCCAGCCCTACTCTCTGTGTCTTCTTTCCCTAAATGCTAAATGTGACATGAGTGTTTTGTGTTGCTGACTCCTAATTGGTCAGTGGCAAATTAAATTCCAGTAGCACATTCTAATTGTAATGTCAAGTGATGTGAAGCTAGTATCATTATAGTATCATTAGGGCAGTGCTACTGCAAGCTTACCTCACGCCCTCCTGCAAACCATTGTATCACTGATGTCTGACATATAGCAAGTGCAGTGTGGGGGAAATAAAAATTAAAGAATTAAAAATATATTTTAAATACTAATTTAAAACAATGCACACATTGGCTGTTTGTTGCCTAAGAGACACCATTTGGGCACCAGTGGATTAGAAAGTGTAGAACACTTTGCTTTCTATTTTGATTTTAGTGATGTTAAAAATATTTTTCACAACATGGAAATGAGAGAGGGAAGTAAAATACATGTAAAAGGTCATTCACAAAGCAAGGGGAAACATCACACAACTTAATATAAGTTGATTTATTAATTACCTGTAGTTTACCAGACCTTGTGAAGTTGCAGGCTGATGACACATAAGGAGCTATTATTCTACACTGCAGGGGGTTGATATCTGTAAGGACCTCCTGTGGAGCAGGCTGAAGGAGAGTAACAAATGGGACCTATAAAAAGTTTTGGATCTGTTCCATGCATTGGAAAGCCTGGGGTATAGAGCAAGTCAGAAAGCACTTAAATAAATATAGAAACTATTTAATCTATCCCATCCTACACTCTGCTGGTAAAGTATTGCTTTTAGCAATTGATGTCAAAACACATTTATCCTAAATTAATTATTTCAGCACAAGTTACTACAATTAGATATTAAGTAGTAAAGACAGGATTAAACATTGTATTCTGGAAGACCAAGAGAACCACTTAACACTCCTCCTCCAGCAGTTCATGTTTTCTGAAATTTCCTATATGAGAACAAATTTAGCCAGATCAACTGCAGTGCTTACCACTGAGGGGTCTATTTACTAAGCAGTGTTAGGAGACAGAGTGAAAAGTGATAAGAAAGTAAGGTGCCAGCCAATCAGCTCCCAAATGTCATCTCACAGCCTGTGTTTGAAAAATGACAGTTGGGAGCTGATTGGCTGGCACCTTATCACTTTCTTATCACTTTTCACTGTCTCCTAAAGGTGCATACACACTGGGCGACCTAGTGATTCAACGATAACGATCAACGATTTACTTGGAATTTCCTGTCCTTTCTGGTGGACAATATCGTTCTCTTTGTTCATTTATAATGAGCGATATTATGGCTGATTTTACAAATGATCAGTGATATCGTCAATCGATATTGAAAGCCACTTCAATGGGACAATATTTCTTTAAAAGGTGTATATAATTTTTAATACAAATAAAAGTAGGTGGTGCTTATAAAAGTAATTAAAAAGCTGTCGGCCATTTTATAACATTGCATTTATGCTCAGTGGCTAGTTCTGTTAGGTGTATACTTGCAGAACGTTGTTACTTTGCTAGTTTTCTGTAGTTTGTTATTGGCTTGCCAATTAAACAAGTGCTGATCATTATCTGTGGTGATGGAGCTGCATCATCATCGTGTAATGCTAACATATGCTGGAGCTGTGCTGCTCACCGATCGAGAGCAGTCTGAGAGGGGGAGTAGGCCTCGGTCATGCTGGATGAAAGAGTGGCTGCAGCAGAGAGTCTCTCCCTCATATGCCGCTACTCCAGGAAATCCGGGAGAATAATCTGGATTATTTCCGGAACTACTTGAGAATGAATGATGCGACATTCCAAGAATTGTTGGCCTTGGTTACACCTTATATTCAGAGGCAGGATACAAGGCTGCGGAGTGCAATACCTGTGGCTGAGAGGCTTATTGCAACTCTACGATTTTTGGCGACTGGCAGATCTCTGGCAGACTTAAAGTCTGGCACATTGATATCACCCCAGGCTTTAGGTGTCATCACACCGGAGACCTGCAAAACTATATATACTGTCCTGAGGGCTCATTATTTAAAGGTAAGCAAAAATCTGCTTGTTTTAATGCATGCAATTATTTAAAATAAAAGTAACTAAGTTAACAAAGGGGTTAAATCTATAAATTATATCTAATGTGTTTTTTAATAATGGCACATTTCCGCTGGCCATGCACTGTATGCACACTTCAAGTGTACTATAAGCTGCAGGGGCACTCTATCTTTTTGCAAACATTGTAATATGTAATTTTTGTTCACTTCTATTGTTTGCCATAAACATGTGTCTGACAGGAGCTATGGAATTGTTGCTCCTGACTTTTGCAAACAATTGGCAGCAATGAGTTTTAAGGTGAAAGTGATGCATAATCAATTAAATACCATCCAGAATCTGCATTTGTGATAATGCTACAATAATGCTGCCAATGTATGCCCTCTTTACTTGGAGTGGTATATTTACTTTGCCTTTATAAATTAGAATTTTAATGTATTCAATAATTTTATCTTTGTTTTAATATTTCAGTTTCCGTCTTCGGTGGAGGAGTGGCAAGTAATTGCTAAAGAATTTGAACGAAGATGGCATTTTCCGAATTGTGGTGGGTCCATAGACGGAAAACATGTTCGTATAACTCCCCCTGGCAAGAGTGGATCTTTATTTTACAATTATAAAGGCTTCTTTAGTATTGTCATAATGGCAATAGTCGATGACAACAATGAATTTATTTAGGTTGATGTAGCTAAGAATGGGAGGTCTGGTGGGTATTTCTGGCAGACAGTTTTCTATGAAAGACTAATGTCCAATAAATTAAATTTGCCATCATCATCGGCACGTAAATATGGACTAAATTTTGTGTTTGTGGCAGATGAGGCATTTGCTTTGAGTTACCACCTCATGAAACCATTCCCCCAGAGGGGATTAACCAAAAAAGAGCCAAATAAACAAAGAGTGAGTTTTTTTTAAAACAATATTAGAAACCGCAAAATAAAAAAAATGATTCATTATAAAAATCATCACCACCACGAAGAGTGACATTAGCACTCTGCCAAGCAGTGGAGACTCCACTGGCTGAGGTACTTTGGAAGGGAGGTGTTGGTGTTTGGCTCCATGAATCATAAAAGGGGTAGGGATTTGACATAGGAGGATTTTGCACAGGGGGCAACGCGGTTCTATGTTGTGGGATAGGGACAATGCCAGAGGCAGATGGGATGGACTTTTGTATTGGATCTATGGCGATGGCACTTGTCATTTTCAAATCGCTTTGATAGGCATGTACCAACGCCATATAAACAATACGTTTGAAAGGCAGTACCTGTTCCGGAGGAAGGCACTGCATTTCACTGACAATATTTTGGCCAAAAATTGTATTTGAATCAGGGGGATTCAGAATCAACTCCTCTGCTTGTTTTAAAAAACACTCACTCCTTGAAATCGCAGAGGTGGATGCCTTGGAAGCCATCTTCTTCTTTGCTGGAGCCTCAGACGGCTTCGTCATAGCCACAAATTCCACCTCTGTGTGCTCACTGGACGGAGGTTCACAGTCAACGTGTGCAGACATGACCTTAATAGTAAATAAAAAAAATTAAAAATTAATTTTTACAAAAAAAAGACAACAATAAGTAAAACAAATACCTCAGCCGGACTGAATATTTTCTGTGCGACCACATCAGGCGAATGCAGCTCCAGCGTGCATCTCGACTTCTTCTTTGGCTTTTTTTCAAATGTAAACAGGAGCAAATCGTAATACCACAGCTATGGCTTCTTTATGTCATCTGCTTCTGCTCCAGATCGTTTAGCTTCCATATACTTGTTGTGTTCCTTCTTGAATACCGTCCGTAGATTCTGGATACTGGGCCTGATTCAGACCCGCTTGCAAGCGGGTCAATGACAGCCCAGTGCGCACGTGCGAGCCCCGGACCAAGCGCAAAAAGTGCTCGCTCCGGGACTCACTACAAAAGGGGCGGCTGTCGATGTTGATCGACAGCTCACCCCATTTTGTAGGCATGGCGGGGGGGTGGCTTCACAAATGGAGGCGTTCCCTTGCGAACGTCTGCCGTTTGTGGGCGGCCCCACTAACATCACCAGTGATGTCAGTGAGAGAGCTTCCGGCTCTATTTGAGCCAGAAGCTCTCTGGGGCTTGCGGCCACGAGACCCTACCACAAGGGTCTCGTCACAAGCCCGATGGTTGTGATGGTCTTGACCATTGCGACCATCATCATGGCCGCTCGCAATAGCTGTGGGTGGTAACCCACAGCTATGCGAGTGGCCAAGAGGCTGCAACTAAAAAAAACATGCGCCCGCCCTGATTCAGAGCAATCGCTCGCTTTTTGCGAGCGCCTCTGAATCAGGCCCTCTGTCCTTGACCCATTCAATATCCACATCACTTTCAAGTTCTGCACTATACTTCATAATTTCCTCCAGTGCCTTATTTTTTTTTACCGGTTGCAATAATCTTTAGATCCAATCTCCCAAAGGCACTCGTTTGACCAGTTAAGGTCAATGAAACCAGTCCAGAAAGTTTTATTTTTTGATCCAGACATTTCTGAAAATGAAAAAAAAAGAAAACACATTTCAATTTTTAACCCAGTTAATTATCCCCCTCCACATTCCCCACAGTGCTTTATCCCCACATGCAGCATGTCCCCCCAGTGCTTTATCCCAACATGCAGCATGTCCCCCAGTGCTTTATCTCAACATGTAGTATGTCCCCCCAGTGCTTTATCCCAACATGTAGTAAGTCCCCCCAGTGCTTTATCCCCACATGCAGCATGTTCCCCCAGTGCTTTATCCCCACATGCAGCATGTCCCCCCAGTGCTTTATCCCCACATGCAGCATATCCCCCCAGTGCTTTATCCCCACATGCAGCATGTCCCCCCAGTGCTTTATCCCCACATGCAGCATGTCCCCCCAATGCTTTATCCCCACATGCAGCATGTCCCCCAGTGCTTTATCCCAAAATGTAGTATGTCCCCCAGTACTTTATCCCAACATGTAGTATGTCCCCCTAGTGCTTTATCCCCACATGCAGCATGTTGCCCCAGTGCTTTATCCCCACATGCAGCATGTTCCCCCAGTGCTTTATATCCACATGCAGCATGTCCCCGAGTGCTTTATCCCCACATGCAGCATGTTCCCCCAGTGCTTTATCCCCACATGCAGCATGTTCCCCCAGTGCTTTATCCCCACATGCAGCATGTCCCCCCAGTGCTTTATCCCCACATGCAGCATGTTCCCCCAGTGCTTTATCCAAACATGCAACATGTCCCCCCAGTGCTTTACCTCCACATGCAGCACGTCCCTCTAGTGCTTTATCTCTACATGCATGTCCCCCCCAGTGCTTTATCCCCACAAGCAGCATGTCCCCCAGTGCTTTATCCCCATATGCATGTGGCCCCAGTGCTTTATTCCCAACATGCAGCATGTCCCCCCAGTGCTTTATCCTCACATGCAGCATGTCCCTTCAGTGCTTTATCACCACTTGCAGCATGTCCCCCCAATACTTTATCCCCACATGCAGCATGTCCCCCCAGTGCTTTATCCCCACATACAGCATGTCCCCCAGTGCTTTATCCCCACATGCAGCATGTCCCCCCAGTGCTTTATCCCCACATGCAGCATGTCCCTCCAATGCTTTATCTCCACATGCGGCATGTCCCCCCAGTGCTTTATCCCATACTTGCCTACCCTCTCGATTTGGTAGGGAGCCTCCCGAAAATTGGGTGCCGCTCCTGACCTCCCGGGAAGGCAGGCAATCCCCCCAGCCCCCGGCGATATGCCCGCACCCCCAGCACATTTAAATCACAAACCCCGGCAGCAGGGGGGCGGTGACGCGATTCACGCTAAATCATGTCATCGTGGCGACGCCCCCGGCTGCACAATGCCATTAATCACGGCATTGTGAAGAGGGGGCGGAGCCACGATGACGCGATCGTGCTGTCACGCCCACATTCTCCACCCCCAATGCCGCGCCATGTGCCGAACCCCGCCCCCTTTGGCCGCATCACGCCCCTAGCCCTGTAAGACCGACAGCTCCCTCCCGGAAGGAGGGAGCTAAATGTCGGCAAGAATGCTTTATCCTCACATGCAGCATATCACCCAGTGCTTTATCTCCACATGCAGCATGTCCCTCTAGTGCTTTATCCCCACATGCAGCATGTCCCCCTAGTACTTTATCTCCACATGCAGCATGTCCCCCAAGTACTTTATCCCCACATGCAGCATGTCCCCCTAGTGCTTTCTCCCCACATGCAGCATGTCCCCCAAGTACTTTATCCCCACATGCAGCATGTCCCCCTAGTGCTTTATCCCCACATGCAGCATGTCCCTCTAGTGCTTTATCCCCACATGCAGCATGTCCCCCTAGTGCTTTATCTCCACATGCAGCATGTCCCCCCAGTGCTTTATCCCCACATGCAGCATGTCCCTCCAGTGCTTTATCCCCACTTGCAGCATGTCCCCCCAGTGCTTTATCCCCACATGCAGCATGTCCCCCCAGTGCTTTATCCCAACATGCAGCATGACCCCCAAGTGCTTTATCCCCACATGCAGCATGTCCCCCCCAGTGCTTTATCCACACATGCAGCATGTCCCCCTAGTGCTTTATCTCCACATGCAGCATGTCCCTCTAGTGCTTTATCTCCACATGCAGCATGTCCTCCAAGTGCTATATCCCCACATACAGCATGTCGCCCTAGTGCTTTATCCCCACATGCAGCATGTCCCTCTAGTGCTTTATCCCCACATGCAGCATGTCCCCCTAGTGCTTTATCCCCATATGCAGCATGTCCCCCAAGTGCTTTATCCCCACATGCAGCATGTCCCCTTAGTGCTTTATCCCCACAAGCAGCATGTCCCTGTAGTGCTTTATCCCCACATGCAGCATGTCCCCCTAGTGCTTTATCTCCACATGCAGCATGTCCCCCATGTGCTTTATCCCCACATGCAGCATGTCCCCCTAGTGCTTTATCCCCACATGCAGCATGTCCCCCTAGTGCTTTATCTCCACATGCAGCATGTCCCTGTAGTGCTTTATCCCCACATGCAGCATGTCCCCCTAGTGCTTTATCTCCACATGCAGCATGTCCCCCAAGTGCTTTATCCCCAAATGCAGCATGTCCCCCTAGTGCTTTATCCCCACATGCAGCATGTCCCCCTAGTGCTTTATCTCCACATGCAGCATGTCCCCCCAGTGCTTTATGCCCACATGCAGCATGTCCCTCCAGTGCTTTATCCCCAAATACAGCATGTCCCCCCAGTGCTTTATCCCCACACGCAGCATGTCCCCCCAGTGCTTTATCCCCACATGCAGCATGTCCCCCCAGTGCATTATCCCCACATGCAGCATGTCCCCCCAGTGCATTATCCCCACATGCAGCATGTCCCCCTAGTGCTTTATCTCCACATGCAGCATGTCCCACAATTGCTTTATCCCCACATGCAGCATGTCCCCCTAGTGCTTTATACCCACATGCAGCATGTCTCTCTAGTGCTTTATCCCCACATGCAGCATGTCCCCCTAGTGCTTTATCTCCACATGCAGCATGTCCCCCAAGTGCTTTATCCCCACATGCAGCATGTCCCCAAGTGTTTTATCCCCACATGCAGCATGTCCCCCTAGTGCATTATCCCCACATGCAGCATGTCCCCCTAGTGCATTATTCCCACATGCAGCATGTCCCCCTAGTGCTTTATACCCACATGCAGCATGTCCCCCTAGTGCTTTATCTCCACATGCAGCATGTCCCCTCAGTGCTTTTTCCCCACATGCACCATGTCCCACCAGTGCTTTATCCCCACATGCAGCATGTCCCCATAGTGCTTTATCTCCACATGCAGCATGTCCCCAAGTGCTTTGTCCCCACATACAGCATGTCCCCCCAGTGCTTTATCTCCACATGCAGCATGTTCCACCAGTGCTTAATCTTCACATGCATGTCCCCCCAGTGCTTTATCCCCACATGCATGTGGCCCCAGTGCTTTATTCCCACATGCAGCATGTCCCCAGGTGCTTTATCCCCACATGCAGCATGTCCCTCCAGTGCTTTATCCCCACTTGCAGCATGTCCCCCCAGTGCTTTATCCCCACATGCAGCATGTCCCCCCAGTGCTTTATCCCCACATGCAGCATGTCCCCCAGGTGTTTTATCCCCACATGCAGCATGTCCCCCCGGTGCTTTATCCCCACATGCAGCATTTCCCCCTAGTGCTTTATCTCCACATGCAGCATGTCCCTCTAGTGCTTTATCTCCACATGCAGCATGTCCCCCTAGTGCTTTATCCCCACATGCAGCATGTCCCCCCAGTGCTTTATCCCAACATGCAGCTTGTCCCCCAAGTGCTTTATCCCCACATGCAGCATGTCCCCCCCAGTGCTTTATCCCCACATGCAGCATGTCCCCCTAGTGCTTTATCCCTACATGCAGCATGTCCCTCTAGTGCTTTATCCCCACATGCAGGATGTCCCCCTAGTGCTTTATCCCCACATGCAGCATGTCCCCCAAGTGCTTTATCCCCACATGCAGCATTCCCCCTTAGTGCTTTATCCCCACAATCAGCATGTCCCCGTAGTGCTTTATCCCCACATGCAGCATGTCCCCCAAGTGCTTTATCCCCACATGCAGCATGTCCCCCTAGTGCTTTATCCCTACATGCAGCATGTTCCCCTAGTGCTTTATCCCCACATGCAGCATGTCCCCCTAGTGCTTTATCTCCACATGCAGCATGTCCCCCAAGTGCTTTATCCCCACATGCAGCATGTCCCCCTAGTGCTTTATCCCCACATGCAGCATGTCCCCCAAGTGCTTTATCCCCACATGCAGCATGTCCCCTTAGTGCTTTATCCCCACATGCAGCATGTCCCCGTAGTGCTTTATCCCCACATGCAGCATGTCCCCTTGTGCTTTATCTCCACATGCAGCTTGTCCCCCAAGTGCTTTATCCCCACATGCAGCATGTCCCCCTAGTGCTTTATCCCCACATGTAGCATGTCCCCCTAGTGCTTTGTCCCCACATGCAGCATGTCCCCCTAGTGCTTTATCTCCACATGCAGCATGTCCCCCAAGTGATTTATCCCCACATGTAGAATGTCCCCCTAGTGCTTTATCCCCACATGCAGCATGTCCCCCTAGTGCTTTATCTCCACATGCAGCATGTCCCCCCAGTGCTTTATCTCCACATGCAGCATGTTCCACCAGTGCTTAATCTTCACATGCATGTCCCGAAAGTGATTTATCCCCACATGCATGTCCCCCCAGTGCTTTATCCCCACATGCATGTGGCCCCAGTGCTTTATTCCCACATGCAGCATGTCCCCCAGTGCTTTACCTCCACATGCAGCATGTCCCCCCAGTGCTTTATCCCCACATGCAACATGTCCCCATAGTGCTTTATCCCCACCTGCATTTGGCCCCACTGCTTTATCCCCAAATGCAGCATGTCCCCCCAGTACTTTATCTCCACATGCAGCATGTCCCCTAGTGCTTTATCCCTACATGCAGCATGTCCCCCCAGTGCTTTATCCCCACATGCATGTGGCCCCCGTGCTTTATCCCCACATGCAGCATTCCCCCCGTGCTTTATCTCCACATGCAGCTTATCTCCACATGCAGCATGTCCCCCTAGTGCTTTATCTCCACATGCAGCATGTCCCCCTAGTGCTTTATCCCCACATGCAGCATGTCCCCCTAGTGCTTTATCCCCACATGCAGCATGTCCCCTTAGTACTTTTTCTCCACATGCAGCATGTCCCCCAAGTACTTTATCCCCACATGCAGCATGTCCCCCTAGTGCTTTCTCCCCACATGCAGCATGTCCCCCAAGTACTTTATCCCCAAATGCAGCAAGTCCGCCTAGTGCTTTATCCCCACATGCAGCATGTCCCTCTAGTGCTTTATCCCCACATGCAGCATGTCCCCCCAGTGCTTTATCCCCACATGCAGCATGTCCCCCTAGTGCTTTATCCCCACATGCAGCATGTCCCCCAAGTGCTTTATCCCCACATGCAGCATGTCCCCTTAGTGCTTTATCCCCACATGCAGCATGTCCCCGTAGTGCTTTATCCCCACATGCAGCATGTCCCCTTGTGCTTTATCTCCACATGCAGCTTGTCCCCCAAGTGCTTTATCCCCACATGCAGCATGTCCCCCTAGTGCTTTATCCCCACATGTAGCATGTCCCCCTAGTGCTTTGTCCCCACATGCAGCATGTCCCCCTAGTGCTTTATCTCCACATGCAGCATGTCCCCCAAGTGATTTATCCCCACATGTAGAATGTCCCCCTAGTGCTTTATCCCCACATGCAGCATGTCCCCCTAGTGCTTTATCTCCACATGCAGCATGTCCCCCCAGTGCTTTATCTCCACATGCAGCATGTTCCACCAGTGCTTAATCTTCACATGCATGTCCCGAAAGTGATTTATCCCCACATGCATGTCCCCCCAGTGCTTTATCCCCACATGCATGTGGCCCCAGTGCTTTATTCCCACATGCAGCATGTCCCCCAGTGCTTTACCTCCACATGCAGCATGTCCCCCCAGTGCTTTATCCCCACATGCAACATGTCCCCATAGTGCTTTATCCCCACCTGCATTTGGCCCCACTGCTTTATCCCCAAATGCAGCATGTCCCCCCAGTACTTTATCTCCACATGCAGCATGTCCCCTAGTGCTTTATCCCTACATGCAGCATGTCCCCCCAGTGCTTTATCCCCACATGCATGTGGCCCCCGTGCTTTATCCCCACATGCAGCATTCCCCCGTGCTTTATCTCCACATGCAGCTTATCTCCACATGCAGCATGTCCCCCTAGTGCTTTATCTCCAAATTGCAGCATGTCCCCCTAGTGCTTTATCCCCACATGCAGCATGTCCCCCTAGTGCTTTATCCCCACATGCAGCATGTCCCCTTAGTACTTTTTCTCCACATGCAGCATGTCCCCCAAGTACTTTATCCCCACATGCAGCATGTCCCTCTAGTGCTTTATCCCCACATGCAGCATGTCCCCCCAGTGCTTTATCTCCACATGCAGCATGTCCCCCAGTGCTTTATCCCCACATGCAGCATGTCCCCCCAGTGCTTTATCCCCACATGCAGCATTTCCCCCTAGTGCTTTATCTCTACATGCAGCATGTCCCTCTAGTGCTTTATCTCCACATGCAGCATGTCCCCCTAGTGCTTTATCCCCACATGCAGCATGTCCCCCAGTGCTTTATCCCAACATGCAGCATGTCCCCCAAGTGCTTTATCCCCACATGCAGCATGTCCCCCCCAGTGCTTTATCCCCACATGCAGCATGTCCCCCTAGTGCTTTATCCCTAGATGCAGCATGTCCCTCTAGTGCTTTATCCCCACATGCAGCATGTCCCCCTAGTGCTTTATCCCCACATGCAGCATGTCCCCCAAGTGCTTTATCCCCACATGCAGCATTCCCCCTTAGTGCTTTATCCCAACAATCAGCATGTCCCCGTAGTGTTTTATCCCCACATGCAGCATGTTCCCAAGTTTTTTATCCCCACATGCAGCATGTCCCCTTAGTGCTTTATCCCCACATGCAGCATGTCCCCCTATTGCTTTATTCCCACATGCAGCATGTCCCTCTAGTGCTTTATACCCACATGCAGCATGTCCCCCTAGTGCTTTATCTCCACATGCAGCATGTCCCCTCAGTGCTTTTTCCCCACATGCAGCATGTCCCCCCAGTGCTTTATCCCCACATGCAGCATGTCCCCATAGTGCTTTATGTCCACATGCAGCATGTCCCCAAGTACTTTGTCCCCACATGCAGCATGTCCCCCCAGTGCTTTACCTCTACATGCAGCATGTTCCACCAGTGCTTAATCTTCACATGCATGTCCCCCTAGGGATTTATCCCCACATGCATGTCCCCCCAGTGCTTTATCCCCACATGCATGTGGCCCCAGTGCTTTATTCCCACATGCAGCATGTCCCCCAGTGCTTTATCTCCACATGCAGCATGTCCCCCCAGTGCTTTATCCCCACATGCAACATGTCCCCATAGTGCTTTATCCCCACCTGCATGTGGCCCCACTGCTTTATCCCCAAATGCAGCATGTCCCCCCAGTACTTTATCTCCACATGCAGCATGTCCCCTAGTGCTTTATCCCTACATGCAGCATGTCCCCCCAGTGCTTTATCCCCACATGCATGTGGCCCCTGTGCTTTATCCCCACATGCAGCATTCCCCCCAGTGCTTTATCCCCACATGCAGCATGTCCCCCTAGTGCTTTATCTCCACATGCAGCTTATCTCCACATGCAGCATGTCCCCCTAGTTCTTTATCTCCACATGCAGCATGTCCCCCTAGTGCTTTATCCCCACATGCAGCATGTCCCCCTAGTTCTTTATCCCCACATGCAGCATGTCCCCCAAGTACTTTATCCCCACATGCAGCAAGTCCCCTTAGTGCTTTATCCCCACATGCAGCATGTCCCTCTAGTGCTTTATCCCCACATGCAGCATGTCCCCCTAGTGCTTTATCTCCACATGCAGCATGTCCCCCCAGTGCTTTATCCCCACTTGCAGCATGTCCCCCCAGTGCTTTATCGCCACATGCAGCATGTCCCCCAGTGCTTTATCCCCACATGCAGCATGTCCCCCCAGTGTTTTATCCCCACATGCAGCATGTCCCCCCAGTGCTATATCCCCACATGCAGCATTTCCCACCAGTGCTTTATCCCCACTTGCAGCATGTCCCCCCAGTGCTTTATCCCCACATGCAGCATGTCCCCCCAGTGCTTTATCCCCACATGCAGTATGTCCCCCCAGTGCATTATCCCCACATGCAGCATTTCCCCCTAGTGTCCTTATCTCTACATGCAGCATGTCCCACAAGTGCTTTATCCCCACATGCAGCATGTCCCCCTGGTGCTTTATCCCCACATGCAGCATGTCCCCCAAGTGCTTTATCCCCACATGCAGCATTTACCCAAGTTTTTTATCCCCACATGCAGCATGTCCCCCTAGTGCTTTATCCCCACATGCAGCATGTCCCCCTAGTGCTTTATTCCCACATGCAGCTTGTCCCTCTAGTGCTTTATACCCACATGCATCATGTCCCCTAGTGCTTTATCTCCACATGCAGCATGTCCCCTCAGTGCTTTTTCCCCACATGCAGCATGTCCCCCCAGTGCTTTATCCCCACATGCAGCATGTCCCCATAGTGCTTTATCTCCACATGCAGCATGTCCCCAAGTACTTTGTCCCCACATGCAGCATGTCACCCCAGTGCTTTATCTCCACATGCAGCATGTTTCACCAGTGCTTAATCTTCACATGCATGTCCCCCAAGTGATTTATCCCCAAGTCCATGTCCCCCCAGTGCTTTATCCCCACATGCATGTGGCCCCAGTGCTTTATTCCCACATGCAGCATGTCCCCCCAGTACTTTATCTCCACATGCAGCATGTCCCCTAGTGCTTTATCTCTACATGCAGCATGTCCCCCCAGTGCTTTAATCCCACATGCATGTGGCCCCTGTGCTTTATCCCCACATGCAG
This sequence comes from Taudactylus pleione, assembly GCA_031769625.1. Taxonomy (NCBI): domain Eukaryota; kingdom Metazoa; phylum Chordata; class Amphibia; order Anura; family Myobatrachidae; genus Taudactylus; species Taudactylus pleione. The sequence goes on from JAUIMM010000957.1 coordinate 2,413,167, forward strand.
CATTCCCCCACAGTGCTTTATCCCCACATGCAGCATGTCCCCCTAGTGCTTTATCTCCACATGCAGCTTATCTCCACATGCAGCATGTCCCCCTAGTGCTTTATCTCCACATGCAGCATGTCCCCCTAGTGCTTTATCCCCACATGCAGCATGTCCCCCTAGTGCTTTATCCCCACATGCAGCATGTCCCCCTAGTACTTTATCTCCACATGCAGCATGTCTCCTCAGTGCTCTTTCCCCACATGCAGCATGTCCCCCCAGTGCTTTATCCCCACATGCAGGATGTCCCCATAGTGCTTTATCTCCACATGCAGCATGTCCCCAAGTGCTTTGTCCCCACATGCAGCATGTCCCCCCAGTGCTTTATCTCCACATGCAGCATGTTCCACCAGTGCTTAATCTTCATATGCATGTCCCCCAAGTGATTTATCACCAAATGCATGTCCCCCCAGTGCTTTATCCCCACATGCATGTGGCCCCAGTGCTTTATTCCCACATGCAGCATGTCCCCCAGTGCTTTATCTCCACATGCAGCATGTCCCCATAGTGCTTTATCCCCACCTGCATGTGGCCCCACTGCTTTATCCCCAAATGCAGCATGTCCCCCCAGTACTTTATCTCCACATGCAGCATGTCCCCTAGTGCTTTATCCCTACATGCAGCATGTCCCCCCAGTGCTTTATCCGCACATGCATGTGGCCCCTGTGCTTTATCCCCACATGTAGCATTCCCCCCAGTGCTTTATCCCCACATGCAGCATGTCCCCCTAGTGCTTTATCTCCACATGCAGCTTATCTCCACATGCAGCATGTCCCCCTAGTGCTTTATCTCCACATGCAGCATGTCCCCCTAGTGCTTTATCCCCACATGCAGCATGTCCCCCTAGTTCTTTATCCCCACATGCAGCATGTCCCCCTAGTACTTTATCTCCACATGCAGCATGTCCCCCAAGTACTTTATCCCCACATGCAGCATGTCCCCCTAGTGCTTTATCCCCACATGCAGCATGTCCCTCTAGTGCTTTATCCCCACATGCAGCATGTCCCCCTAGTGCTTTATCTCCACATGCAGCATGTCCCCCCAGTGCTTTATCCCCACTTGCAGCATGTCCCCCCAGTGCTTTATCCCCACATGCAGCATGTCCCCCCAGTGCTTTATCCCCACATGCAGCATGTCCCCCCAGTGTTTTATCCCTACATGCAGCATGTCCCCCCAGTGCTTTATCCCCACATGCAGCATTTCCCCCAGTGCTTTATCCCCACATGCAGCATGTCCCCGCAGTGCTTTATCCCCACATGCAGCATGTCCCCCCAGTGCTTTATCCCCACATGCAGCATGTCCCCCAGTGCATTATCCCCACATGCAGCATGTCCCCCTAGTGCTTTATCCCCACATGCAGCATGTCCGCCTACTGCTTTATCTCCACATGCAGCATGTCCCCCAAGTGCTTTATCCCCACATGCAGCATGTCCCCAAGTGTTTTATCCCCACATGCAGCATGTCCCCCTAGTGCTTTATCCCCACATGCAGCATGTCCCCCTAGTGCTTTATTCCCACATGCAGCTTGTCCCTCTACTGCTTTATACCCACATGCAGCATGTCCCCCTAGTGTTTTATCTCCACATGCAGCATGTCCCCTCAGTGCTTTTTCCCCACATGCAGCATGTCCCCCCAGTGCTTTATCTCCACATGCAGCATGTCCCCATAGTGCTTTATCTCCACATGCAGCATGTCCCCAAGTACTTTGTCCCCACATGCAGCATGTCACCCCAGTGCTTTATCTCCACATGCAGCATGTTTCACCAGTGCTTAATCTTCACATGCATGTCCCCCAAGTGATTTATCCCCACATGCATGTCCCCCCAGTGCTTTATCCCCACATGCATGTGGCCCCAGTGCTTTATTCCCACATGCAGCATGTCCCCTAGTGCTTTACCTCCACATGCAGCATGTCCCCCCAGTGCTTTTTCCCCACATGCAACATGTCCCCATAGTGCTTTATCCCCACCTGCATGTGGCCCCACTGCTTTATCCCCAAATGCAGCATGTCCCCCCTGTACTTTATCTCCACATGCAGCATGTCCCCTAGTGCTTTATCCCTACATGCAGCATGTCCCCCCAGTGCTTTATCCCCACATGCATGTGGCCCCTGTGCTTTATCCCCACATGCAGCATTCTCCCCCAGTGCTTTATCCCCACATGCAGCATGTCCCCCTAGTGCTTTATCTCCACATGCAGCTTATCTCCACATGCAGCATGTCCCCCTAGTGCTTTATCTCCACATGCAGCATGTCCCCCTAGTGCTTTATCCCCACATGCAGCATGTCCCCCTAGTGCTTTATCTCCACATGCAGCATGTCCCCCTAGTGCTTTATCTCCACATGCAGCATGTCCCCCAAGTGCTTTATCCCCACATGCAGCATGTCCCCAAGTGTTTTATCCCCACATGCAGCATGTCCCCCTAGTGCTTTATCCCCACATGCAGCATGTCCCCCTAGTGCTTTATTCCCACATGCAGCTTGTCCCTCTAGTGCTTTATACCCACATGCAGCATGTCCCCCTAGTGCTTTATCTCCACATGCAGCATGTCCCCTCAGTGCTTTTTCCCCACATGCAGCATGTCCCCCCAGTGCTTTATCCCCACATGCAGCATGTCCCCATAGTGCTTTATCTCCACATGCAGCATGTCCCCAAGTACTTTGTCCCCACATGCAGCATGTCACCCCAGTGCTTTATCTCCACATGCAGCATGTTCCACCAGTGCTTAATCTTCACATGCATGTCCCCCAAGTGATTTATCCCCACATGCATGTCCCCCCAGTGCTTTATCCCCACATGCATGTGGACCCAGTGCTTTATTCCCACATGCAGCATGTCCCCCAGTGCTTTATCTCCACATGCAGCATGTCCCCCAGTGCTTTATCCCCACATGCAACATGTCCCCATAGTGCTTTATCCCCACCTGCATGTGGCCCCACTGCTTTATCCCCAAATGCAGCATGTCCCCCCAGTACTTTATCTCCACATGCAGCATGTCCCCTAGTGCTTTATCCCTACATGCAGCATGTCCCCCCAGTGCTTTATCCCCACATGCATGTGGCCCCTGTGCTTTATCCCCACATGCAGCATTCTCCCCAGTGCTTTATCCCCACATGCAGCATGTCCCCCTAGTGCTTTATCTCCACATGCAGCTTATCTCCACATGCAGCATGTCCCCCTAGTGCTTTATCTCCACATGCAGCATGTCCCCCTAGTGCTTTATCCCCACATGCAGCATGTCCCCCTAGTGCTTTATCCCCACATGCAGCATGTCCCCCTAGTACTTTATCTCCACATGCAGCATGTCCCCTCAGTGCTTTTTCCCCACATGCAGCATGTCCCCCCAGTGCTTTATCCCCACATGCAGGATGTCCCCATAGTGCTTTATCTCCACATGCAGCATGTCCCCAAGTGCTTTGTCCCCACATGCAGCATGTCCCCCCAGTGCTTTATCTCCACATGCAGCATGTTCCACCAGTGCTTAATCTTCACATGCATGTCCCCCAAGTGATTTATCCCCACATGCATGTCCCCCCAGTGCTTTATCCCCACATGCATGTGGCCCCAGTGCTTTATTCCCACATGCAGCATGTCCCCCAGTGCTTTATCTCCACATGCAGCATGTCCCCATAGTGCTTTATCACCACCTGCATGTGGCCCCACTGCTTTATCCCCAAATGCAGCATGTCCCCCCAGTACTTTATCTCCACATGCAGCATGTCCCCTAGTGCTTTATCCCTACATGCAGCATGTCCCCCCTGTGCTTTTTCCCCACATGCATGTGGCCCCTGTGCTTTATTCCCACATGCAGCATTCCCCCCAGTGCTTTATCCCCACATGCAGCATGTCCCCCTAGTGCTTTATCTCCACATGCAGCTTATCTCCACATGCAGCATGTCCCCCTAGTGCTTTATATCCACATGCAGCATGTCCCCTAGTGCTTTATCCCCACATGCAGCATGTCCCCCTAGTTCTTTATCCCCACATGCAGCATGTCCCCCTAGTACTTTTTCTCCACATGCAGCATGTCCCCCATGTACTTTAACCACACATGCAGCATGTCCCCCTAGTGCTTTATCCCCACATGCAGCATGTCCCTCTAGTGCTTTATCCCCACATGCAGCATGTCCCCCTAGTGCTTTATCTCCACATGCAGCATGTCCCCCCAGTGCTTTATCCCCACTTGCAGCATGTCCCCCCAATGCTTTATCCCCACATGCAGGATGTCCCCCCAGTGCTTTATCCCCACATGCAGGATTTCCTCCCAGTGTTTTATCCCCACATGCAGCATGTCCCCCCAGTGCTTTATCCCCACATGCAGCATTTCCCCCCAGTGCTTTATCCCCACATGCAGCATGTCCACCCAGTGCTTTATCCCCACATGCAGCATGTCCCCCCAGTGCTTTATCCCCACATGGAGTATGTCCCCCCAGTGCATTATCCCCACATGCAGCATGTTCCTCTAGTGCTTTATCCCCACATGCAGCATGTCCCCCTGGTGCTTTATCCCCACATGCAGCATGTCCCCCTAGTGCTTTATCCCCACATGCAGCATGTCCCCCTAGTGCTTTATCTCCACATGCAGCATGTCCCCCAAGTGCTTTATCCCCACATGCAGCATGTCCCCAAGTGTTTTATCCCCACATGCAGCATGTCCCCCTAGTGATTTATCCCCACATGCAGCATGTCCCCCTAGTGCTTTATTCCCACATGCAGCTTGTCCCTCTAGTGCATTATACCCACATGCAGCATGTCCCCCTAGTGTTTTATCTCCACATGCAGCATGTCCCCTCAGTGCTTTTTCCCCACATGCAGCATGTACCCCCAGTGCTTTATCCCCACATGCAGCATGTACCCATAGTGCTTAATCTCCACATGCAGCATGTCCCCAAGTACTTTGTCCCCACATGCAGCATGTCACCCCAGTGCTTTATCTCCACATGCAGCATGTTTCACCAGTGCTTAATCTTCACATGCATGTCCCCCAAGTGATTTATCCCCACATGCATGTCCCCCCAGTGCTTTATCCCCACATGCATGTGGCCCCAGTGCTTTATTCCCACATGCAGCATGTCCCCCAGTGCTTTATCTCCACATGCAGCATGTCCCCCCACTGCTTTATCCCCACATGCAACATGTCCCCATAGTGCTTTATCCCCACCTGCATGTGGCCCCACTGCTTTATCCCCAAATGCAGCATGTCCCCCCAGTACTTTATCTCCACATGCAGCATGTCCCCTAGTGCTTTATCCCTACATGCAGCATGTCCCCCCAGTGCTTTATCCCCACATGCATGTGGCCGCTGTGCTTTATCCCACATGCAGCATTCCCCCCAGTGCTTTATCCCCACATGCAGCTTATCTCCACATGCAGCATGTCCCCCTAGTGCTTTATCTCCACATGCAGCATGTCCCCCTAGTGCTTTATCCCCACATGCAGCATGTCCCCCTACTGCTTTATCCCCACATGCAGCATGTCCCCCTAGTGCTTTATCTCCACATGCAGCATTCCCCCCAGTGCTTTATCCCCACATGCAGCATGTCCCCCTAGTGCTTTATCTCCACATGCAGCTTATCTCCACATGCAGCATGTCCCCCTAGTGCTTTATCTCCACATGCAGCATGTCCCCCTAGTGCTTTATCCCCACATGCAGCATGTCCCCCTACTGCTTTATCCCCACATGCAGCATGTCCCCCTAGTGCTTTATCTCCACATGCAGCATGTCCCCCAAGTGCTTTATCCCCACATGCAACATGTCCCCAAGTGTTTTATCCCCACATGCAGCATGTCCCCCTAGTGCTTTATCCCCACATGCAGCATGTCCCCTAGTGCTTTATTCCCACATGCAGCTTGTCCCTCTAGTGCTTTATACCCACATGCAGCATGTCCCCCTAGTGCTTTATCTCCACATGCAGCATGTCCCCTCAGTGCTTTTTCCCCACATGCAGCATGTCCCCCCAGTGCTTTATCCCCACATGCAGGATGTCCCCATAGTGCTTTATCTCCACATGCAGCATGTCCCTAAGTGCTTTGTCCCCACATGCAGCATGTCCCCCCAGTGCTTTATCTCCACATGCAGCATGTTCCACCAGTGCTTAATCTTCACATGCATGTCCCCCAAGTGATTTATCCCCACATGCATGTCCCCCCAGTGCTTTATCCCCACATGCATGTGGCCCCAGTGCTTTATTCCCACATGCAGCATGTCCCCCAGTGCTTTATCTCCACATGCAGCATGTCCCCATAGTGCTTTATCCCCACCTGCATGTGGCCCCACTGCTTTATCCCCAAATGCAGCATGTCTCCCCAGTACTTTATCTTCACATGCAGCATGTCCCCTAGTGCTTTATCCCTACATGCAGCATGTCCCCCCAGTGTTTTATCCCCACATGCATGTGGCCCCTGTGCTTTATCCCCACATGCAGCATTCCCCCCACTGCTTTATCCCCACATGCAGCATGTCCCCCTAGTGCTTTATCTCCACATGCAGCTTATCTCCACATGCAGCATGTCCCCCTAGTGCTTTATCTCCACATGCAGCATGTCCCCTAGTGCTTTATCCCCACATGCAGCATGTCCCCCTAGTTCTTTATCCCCACATGCAGCATGTCCCCCTAGTACTTTTTCTCCACATGCAGCATGTCCCCTAGTGCTTTATCCCTACATGCAGCATGTCCCCCCAGTGCTTTTACCCCACATGCATGTGGCCCCTGTGCTTTATTCCCACATGCAGCATTCCCCCTAGTGCTTTATCCCCACATGCAGCATGTCCCCCTAGTGCTTTATCTCCACCTGCAGCTTATCTCCACATGCAGCATGTCCCCCTAGTGGTTTATCTCCACATGCAGCATGTCCCCTAGTGCTTTATCCCCACATGCAGCATGTCCCCCTAGTTCTTTATCCCCACATGCAGCATGTCCCCCTAGTACTTTTTCTCCACATGCAGCATGTCCCCCATGTACTTTAACCCCACATGCAGCATGTCCCCCTAGTGCTTTATCCCCACATGCAGCATGTCCCTCTAGTGCTTTATCCCCACATGCAGCATGTCCCCCTAGTGCTTTATCTCCACATGCAGCATGTCCCCCCAGTGCTTTATCGCCACTTGCAGCATGTCCCCCCAGTGCTTTATCCCCACATGCAGGATGTCCCCCCAGTGCTTTATCCCCACATGCAGGATTTCCTCCCAGTGTTTTATCCCCACATGCAGCATGTCCCCCCAGTGCTTTATCCCCACATGCAGCATTTCCCCCCAGTGCTTTATCCCCACATGCAGCATGTCCACCCAGTGCTTTATCCCCACATGCAGCATGTCCCCCCAGTGCTTTATCCCCACATGGAGTATGTCCCCCCAGTGCATTATCCCCACATGCAGCATGTTCCTCTAGTGCTTTATCCCCACATACAGCATGTCCCCCTGGTGCTTTATCCCCACATGCAGCATGTCCCCCTAGTGCTTTATCCCCACATGCAGCATGTCCCCCTAGTGCTTTATCTCCACATGCAGCATGTCCCCCAAGTGCTTTATCCCCACATGCAGCATGTCCCCAAGTGTTTTATCCCCACATGCAGCATGTCCCCCTAGTGCTTTATCCCCACATGCAGCATGTCCCCCTAGTGCTTTATTCCCACATGCAGCTTGTCCCTCTAGTGCATTATACCCACATGCAGCATGTCCCCCTAGTGTTTTATCTCCACATGCAGCATGTCCCCTCAGTGCTTTTTCCCCACATGCAGCATGTACCCCCAGTGCTTTATCCCCACATGCAGCATGTACCCATAGTGCTTAATCTCCACATGCAGCATGTCCCCAAGTACTTTGTCCCCACATGCAGCATGTCACCCCAGTGCTTTATCTCCACATGCAGCATGTTTCAACAGTGCTTAATCTTCACATGCATGTCCCCCAAGTGATTTATCCCCACATGCATGTCCCCCCAGTGCTTTATCCCCACATGCATGTGGCCCCAGTGCTTTATTCCCACATGCAGCATGTCCCCCAGTGCTTTATCTCCACATGCAGCATGTCCCCCCACTGCTTTATCCCCACATGCAACATGTCCCCATAGTGCTTTATCCCCACCTGCATGTGGCCCCACTGCTTTATCCCCAAATGCAGCATGTCCCCCCAGTACTTTATCTCCACATGCAGCATGTCCCCTAGTGCTTTATCCCTACATGCAGCATGTCCCCCCAGTGCTTTATCCCCACATGCATGTGGCCACTGTGCTTTATCCCACATGCAGCATTCCCCCCCAGTGCTTTATCCCCACATGCAGCATGTCCCCCTAGTGCTTTATCTCCACATGCAGCTTATCTCCACATGCAGCATGTCCCCCTAGTGCTTTATCTCCACATGCAGCATGTCCCCCTAGTGCTTTATCCCCACATGCAGCATGTCTCCCTACTGCTTTATCCCCACATGCAGCATGTCCCCCTAGTGCTTTATCTCCACATGCAGCATGTCCCCCAAGTGCTTTATCCCCACATGCAGCATGTCCCCAAGTGTTTTATCCCCACATGCAGCATGTCCCCCTAGTGCTTTATCCCCACATGCAGCATGTCCCCCTAGTGCTTTATTCCCACATGCAGCTTGTCCCTCTAGTGCTTTATACCCACATGCAGCATGTCCCCCTAGTGCTTTATCTCCACATGCAGCATGTCCCCTCAGTGCTTTTTCCCCACATGCAGCATGTCCCCCCAGTGCTTTATCCCCACATGCAGGATGTCCCCATAGTGCTTTATCTCCACATGCAGCATGTCCCCAAGTGCTTTGTCCCCACATGCAGCATGTCCCCCCAGTGCTTTATCTCCACATGCAGCATGTTCCACCAGTGCTTAATCTTCACATGCATGTCCCCCAAGTGATTTATCCCCACATGCATGTCCCCCCAGTGCTTTATCCCCACATGCATGTGGCCCCAGTGCTTTATTCCCACATGCAGCATGTCCCCCAGTGCTTTATCTCCACATGCAGCATGTCCCCATAGTGCTTTATCCCCACCTGCATGTGGCCCCACTGCTTTATCCCCAAATGCAGCATGTCCCCCCAGTACTTTATCTCCACATGCAGCATGTCCCCTAGTGCTTTATCCCTACATGCAGCATGTCCCCCCAGTGCTTTATCCCCACATGCATGTGGCCCCTGTGCTTTATCCCCACATGCAGCATTCCCCCCACTGCTTTATCCCCACATGCAGCATGTCCCCCTAGTGCTTTATCTCCACATGCAGCTTATCTCCACATGCAGCATGTCCCCCTAGTTCTTTATCTCCACATGCAGCATGTCCCCCTAGTGCTTTATCCCCACATGCAGCATGTCCCCCTAGTTCTTTATCCCCACATGCAGCATGTCCCCCTAGTACTTTATCTCCACATGCAGCATGTCCCCCAATACTTTATCCCCACATGCAGCATGTCCCCCTAGTGCTTTAACCCCCAATGCAGCATGTCCCCCTAGTGCTTTATCTCCACATGCAGCATGTCCCCCCAGTGCTTTATCCCCACTTGCAGCATGTCCCCCCAGTGCTTTATCCCCACATGCAGCATGTCCCCCCAGTGCTATATCCCCACATGCAGCATTTCCCCCCAGTGCTTTATCCCCACATGCAGCATGTCCCCCCAGTGCTTTATCCCCACATGCAGTATGTCCCCCCAGTGCATTATCCCCACATGCAGCATTTCCCCCTAGTGCTTTATCTCCACATGCAGCATGTCCCACAAGTGCTTTATCCCCACATGCAGCATGTCCCCCTGGTGCTTTATCCCCACATGCAGCATGTCCCCCTAGTGCTTTATCCCCACATGCAGCATGTCCCCCTAGTGCTTTATCTCCACATGCAGCATGTCCCCCAAGTGCTTTATCCCCACATGCAGCATGTCCCCAAGTTTTTCCCCACATGCAGCATGTCCCCCTAGTGCTTTATCCCCACATGCAGCATGTCCCCCTAGTGCTTTATTCCCACATGCAGCTTGTCCCTCTAGTGCTTTATACCCACATGCAGCATGTCCCCTAGTGCTTTATCTCCACATGCAGCATGTCCCCTCAGTGCTTTTTCCCCACATGCAGCATGTCCCCCCAGTGCTTTATCCCCACATGCAGCATGTCCCCATAGTGCTTTATCTCCACATGCAGCATGTCCCCAAGTACTTTGTCCCCACATGCAGCATGTCACCCCAGTGCTTTATCTCCACATGCAGCATGTTTCACCAGTGCTTAATCTTCACATGCATGTCCCCCAAGTGATTTATCCCCAAGTGCATGTCCCCCCAGTGCTTTATCCCCACATGCATGTGGCCCCAGTGCTTTATTCCCACATGCAGCATGTCCCCCAGTGCTTTATCTCCACATGCAGCATGTCCCCCCAGTGCTTTATCCCCACATGCAACATGTCCCCATAGTGCTTTCTCCCCACCTGCATGTGGCCCCACTGCTTTATCCCCAAATGCAGCATGTCCCCCCAGTACTTTATCTCCATATGCAGAATGTCCCCTAGTGCTTTATCTCTACATGCAGCATGTCCCCCCAGTGCTTTATCCCCACATGCATGTGGCCCCTGTGCTTTATCCCCACATGCAGCATTCCCCCCCAGTGCTTTATCCCCACATGCAGCATGTCCCCCTAGTGCTTTATCTCCACATGCAGCTTATCTCCACATGCAGCATGTCCCCCTAGTGCTTTATCTCCACATGCAGCATGTCCCCCTAGTGCTTTATCCCCACATGCAGCATGTCCCCCTAGTGCTTTATCCCCACATGCAGCATGTCCCCCTAGTAATTTATCTTCACATGCAGCATGTCCCCTCAGTGCTTTTTCCCCACATGCAGCATGTCCCCCCAGTGCTTTATCCCCACATGCAGGATGTCCCCATAGTGCTTTATCTCCACATGCAGCATGTCCCCAAGTGCTTTGTCCCCACATGCAGCATGTCCCCCCAGTGCTTTATCTCCACATGCAGCATGTTCCACCAGTGCTTAATCTTCACATGCATGTCCCCCAAGTGATTTATCCCCACATGCATGTCCCCCCAGTGCTTTATCCCCACATGCATGTGGCCCCAGTGCTTTATTCCCACATGCAGCATGTCCCCCAGTGCTTTATCTCCACATGCAGCATGTCCCCATAGTGCTTTATCCCCACCTGCATGTGGCCCCACTGCTTTATCCCCAAATGCAGCATGTCCCCCCAGTACTTTATCTCCACATGCAGCATGTCCCCTAGTGCTTTATCCCTACATGCAGCATGTCCCCCCAATGCTTTATCCCCACATGCATGTGGCCCCTGTGCTTTATCCCCACATGCAGCTTTCCCCCCAGTGCTTTATCCCCACATGCAGCATGTCCCCCTAGTGCTTTATCTCCACATGCAGCTTATCTCCACATGCAGCATGTCCCCTAGTGCTTTATCTCCACATGCAGCATGTCCCCCTAGTGCTTTATCCCCACATGCAGCATGTCCCCCTAGTTCTTTATCCCCACATGCAGCATGTCCCCCTAGTACTTTATCTCCACATGCAGCATGTCCCCCAAGTACTTTATCCCCACATGCAGCATGTCCCCCTAGTGCTTTATCCCCACATGCAGCATGTCCCTCTAGTGCTTTATCCCCACATGCAGCATGTCCCCCTAGTGCTTTATCTCCACATGCAGCATGTCCCCCCAGTGCTTTATCCCCACTTGCAGCATGTCTCCCCAGTGCTTTATCCCCACATGCAGCATGTCCCCCCAGTGCTTTATCCCCACATGCAGCATGTCCCCCCAGTGTTTTATCCCTACATGCAGCATGTCCCCCCAGTGCTTTATCCCCACATGCAGCATTTCCCCCATTGCTTTATCCCCACATGCAGCATGTCCCCCCAGTGCTTTATCCCCACATGCAGCATGTCCCCCCAGTGCTTTATCCCCACATGCAGCATGTCCCCCCAGTGCATTATCCCCACATGCAGCATGTCCCCCTAGTGCTTTATCCCCACATGCAGCATGTCCCCCTAGTGCTTTATCTCCACATGCAGCATGTCCCCCAAGTGCTTTATCCCCACATGCAGCATGTCCCCAAGTGTTTTATCCCCACATGCAGCATGTCCCCCTAGTGCTTTATCCCCACATGCAGCATGTCCCCCTAGTGCTTTATTCCCACATGCAGCATGTCCCTCTAGTGCTTTATACCCACATGCAGCATGTCCCCCTAGTGTTTTATCTCCACATGCAGCATGTCCCCTCAGTGCTTTTTCCCCACATGCAGCATGTCCCCCCATTGCTTTATCTCCACATGCAGCATGTCCCCATAGTGCTTTATCTCCACATGCAGCATGTCCCCAAGTACTTTGTCCCCACATGCAGCATGTCACCCCAGTGCTTTATCTCCACATGCAGCATGTTTCACCAGTGCTTAATCTTCACATGCATGTCCCCCAAGTGATATATCCCCACATGCATGTCCCCCCAGTGCTTTATCCCCACATGCATGTGGCCCCAGTGCTTTATTCCCACATGCAGCATGTCCCCCAGTGCTTTATCTCCACATGCAGCATGTCCCCCCAGTGCTTTATCCCCACATGCAACATGTCCCCATAGTGCTTTATCCCCACCTGCATGTGGCCCCACTGCTTTATCCCCAAATGCAGCATGTCCCCCCTGTACTTTATCACCACATGCAGCATGTCCCCTAGTGCTTTATCCCTACATGCAGCATGTCCCCCCAGTGCTTTATCCCCACATGCATGTGGCCCCTGTGCTTTATCCCCACATGCAGCATTCTCCCCCAGTGCTTTATCCCCACATGCAGCATGTCCCCCCTAGTGCTTTATCTCCACGTGCAGCTTATCTCCACATGCAGCATGTCCCCCTAGTGCTTTATCTCCACATGCAGCATGTCCCCCTAGTGCTTTATCCCCACATGCAGCATGTCCCCCTAGTGCTTTATCTCCACATGCAGCATGTCCCCCTAGTGCTTTATCTCCACATGCAGCATGTCCCCTCAGTGCTTTTTCCCCACATGCAGCATGTCCCCCCAGTGCTTTATCCCCACATGCAGGATGTCCCCATAGTGCTTTATCTCCACATGCAGCATGTCCAAAAGTGCTTTGTCCCCACATGCAGCATGTCCCCCCAGTGCTTTATCTCCACATGCAGCATGTCCCCCCAGTGCTTTATCCCCACATGGAGTATGTCCCCCCAGTGCATTATCCCCATATGCAGCATGTTCCTCTAGTGCTTTATCCCCACATGCAGCATGTCCCCCTGGTGCTTTATCCCCACATGCAGCATGTCCCCCTAGTGCTTTATCCCCACATGCAGCATGTCCCCCTAGTGCTTTATCTCCACATGCAGCATGTCCCCCAAGTGCTTTATCCCCACATGCAGCATGTCCCCAAGTGTTTTATCCCCACATGCAGCATGTCCCCCTAGTGCTTTATCCCCACATGCAGCATGTCCCCCTAGTGCTTTATTCCCACATGCAGCTTGTCCCTCTAGTGCATTATAGCCACATGCAGCATGTCCCCCTAGTGTTTTATCTCCACATGCAGCATGTCCCCTCAGTGCTTTTTCCCCACATGCAGCATGTACCCCCAGTGCTTTATCCCCACATGCAGCATGTACCCATAGTGCTTAATCTCCACATGCAGCATGTCCCCCAGTGCTTTATCCCCACATGCATGTGGCCGCTGTGCTTTATCCCACATGCAGCATTCCCCCCCAGTGCTATATCCCCACATGCAGCATGTCCCCCTAGTGCTTTATCTCCACATGCAGCTTATCTCCACATGCAGCATGTCCCCCTAGTGCTTTATGTCCACATGCAGCATGTCCCCCTAGTGCTTTATCCCCACATGCAGCATGTCCCCCTACTGCTTTATCCCCACATGCAGCATGTCCCCCTAGTGCTTTATCTCCACATGCAGCATGTCCCCCAAGTGCTTTATCCCCACATGCAGCATGTCCCCAAGTGTTTTATCCCCACATGCAGCATGTCCCCCTAGTGCTTTATCCCCACATGCAGCATGTCCCCTAGTGCTTTATTCCCACATGCAGCTTGTCCCTCTAGTGCTTTATACCCACATGCAGCATGTCCCCCTTGTGCTTTATCTCCACATGCAGCATGTCCCCTCAGTGCTTTTTCCCCACATGCAGCATATCCCCCCAGTGCTTTATCACCACATGCAGGATGTCCCCATAGTGCTTTATCTCCACATGCAGCATGTCCCCAAGTGCTTTGTCCCCACATGCAGCATGTCCCCCCAGTGCTTTATCTCCACATGCAGCATGTTCCACCAGTGCTTAATCTTCACATGCATGTCCCCCAAGTGATTTATCCCCACATGCATGTCCCACCAGTGCTTTATCCCCACATGCATGTGGCCCCAGTGCTTTATTCCCACATGCAGCATGTCCCCCAGTGCTTTATCTCCACATGCAGCATGTCCCCATAGTGCTTTATCCCCACCTGCATGTGGCCCCACTGCTTTATCCCCAAATGCAGCATGTCCCCCCAGTACTTTATCTCCACATGCAGCATGTCCACTAGTGCTTTATCCCTACATGCAGCATGTCCCCCCAGTGCTTTATCCCCACATGCATGTGGCCCCTGTGCTTTATCCCCACATGCAGCATTCCCCCCACTGCTTTATCCCCACATGCAGCATGTCCCCCTAGTGCTTTATCTCCACATGCAGCTTATCTCCACATGCAGCATGTCCCCCTAGTTCTTTATCTCCACATGCAGCATGTCCCCCTAGTGCTTTATCCCCACATGCAGCATGTCCCCCTAGTTCTTTATCCCCACATGCAGCATGTCCCCCTAGTACTTTATCTCCACATGCAGCATGTCCCCCAATACTTTATCCCCACATGCAGCATGTCCCCCTAGTGCTTTATCCCCACATGCAGCATGTCCCCCTAGTGCTTTATCTCCACATGCAGCATGTCCCCCCAGTGCTTTATCCCCACTTGCAGCATGTCCCCCCAGTGCTTTAACGCCACATGCAGCAAGTCCCCCCAGTGCTTTATCCCCACATGCAGCATGTCCCCCCAGTGTTTTATCCCCACATGCAGCATGTCCCCCCAGTGCTATATCCCCACATGCAGCATTTCCCCCCAGTGCTTTATCCCCACATGCAGCATGTCCCCCCAGTGCATTATCCCCACATGCAGCATGTCCCCCTAGTGCTTTATCTCCACATGCAGCATGTCCCACAAGTGCTTTATCCCCACATGCAGCATGTCCCCCTGGTGCTTTATCCCCACATGCAGCATGTCCCCCTACTGCTTTATCCCCACATGCAGCATGTCCCCCTAGTGCTTTATCTCCACATGCAGCATGTCCCCCAAGTGCTTTATCCCCACATGCAGCATGTCCCCAAGTTTTTCCCCACATGCAGCATGTCCCCCTAGTGCTTTATCCCCACATGCAGCATGTCCCCCTAGTGCTTTATTCCCACATGCAGCTTGTCCCTCTAGTGCTTTATACCCACATGCAGCATGTCCCCTAGTGCTTTATCTCCACATGCAGCATGTCCCCTCAGTACTTTTTCCCCACATGCAGCATGTCCCCCCAGTGCTTTATCCCCACATGCAGCATGTCCCCATAGTGCTTTATCTCCACATGCAGCATGTCACCCCAGTGCTTTATCCCCACTTGCAGCATGTCCCCCCAGTGCTTTATCCCAACATGCAGCAAGTCCCCCCAGTGCTTTATCCCCACATGCAGCATGTCCCCCAAGTGTTTTATCCCCACATGCAGCATGTCCCCCCAGTGCTATATCCCCACATGCAGCATTTCCCCCCAGTGCTTTATCCCCACATGCAGCATGTCCCCCCAGTGCTTTATCCCCACATGCAGCATGTCCCCCCAGTGCTTTATCCCCACATGCAGTATGTCCCCCCAGTGCATTATCCCCACATGCAGCATGTCCCCCTAGTGCTTTATCTCCACATGCAGCATGTCCCACAAGTGCTTTATCCCCACATGCAGCATGTCCCCCTGGTGCTTTATCCCCACATGCAGCATGTCCCCCTACTGCTTTATCCCCACATGCAGCATGTCCCCCTAGTGCTTTATCTCCACATGCAGCATGTCCCCCAAGTGCTTTATCCCCACATGCAGCATGTCCCCAAGTTTTTCCCCACATGCAGCATGTCCCCCTAGTGCTTTATCCCCACATGCAGCATGTCCCCCTAGTGCTTTATTCCCACATGCAGCTTGTCCCTCTAGTGCTTTATACCCACATGCAGCATGTCCCCTAGTGCTTTATCTCCACATGCAGCATGTCCCCTCAGTACTTTTTCCCCACATGCAGCATGTCCCCCCAGTGCTTTATCCCCACATGCAGCATGTCCCCATAGTGCTTTATCTCCACATGCAGCATGTCCCCAAATACTTTGTCCCCACATGCAGCATGTCACCCCAGTGCTTTATCTCCACATGCAGCATGTTTCACCAGTGCTTAATCTTCACATGCATGTCCCCCAAGTGATTTATCCCCAAGTGCATGTCCCCCCAGTGCTTTATCCCCACATGCATGTGGCCCCAGTGCTTTATTCCCACATGCTGCATGTCCCCCAGTGCTTTATCTCCACATGCAGCATGTCCCCCCAGTGCTTTATCCCCACATGCAACATGTCCCCATAGTGCTTTCTCCCCACCTGCATGTGGCCCCACTGCTTTATCCCCAAATGCAGCATGTCCCCCCAGTACTTTATCTCCACATGCAGCATGTCCCCTAGTGCTTTATCTCTACATGCAGCATGTCCCCCCAGTGCTTTATCCCCACATGCATGTGGCCCCTGTGCTTTATCCCCACATGCAGCATCCCCCCCAGTGCTTTATCCCCACATGCAGCATGTCCCCATAGTGCTTTATCTCCACATGCAGCTTATCTCCACATGCAGCATGTCCCCCTAGTGCTTTATCTCCACATGCAGCATGTCCCCCTAGTGCTTTATCCCCACATGCAGCATGTCCCCCTAGTGCTTTATCCCCACATGCAGCATGTCCCCCTAGTACTTTATCTCCACATGCAGCATGTCCCCTCAGTGCTTTTTCCCCACATGCAGCATGTCCCCCCAGTGCTTTATCCCCACATGCAGGCTGTCCCCATAGTGCTTTATCTCCACATGCAGCATGTCCCCAAGTGCTTTGTCCCCACATGCAGCATGTCCCCCCAGTGCTTTATCTCCACATGCAGCATGTTCCACCAGTGCTTAATCTTCACATGCATGTCCCCCAAGTGATTTATCCCCACATGCATGTCCCCCAGTGCTTTATCCCCACATGCATGTGGCCCCAGTGCTTTATTCCCACATGCAGCATGTCCCCCAGTGCTTTATCTCCACATGCAGCATGTCCCCATAGTGCTTTATCCCCACCTGCATGTGGCCCCACTGCTTTATCCCCAAATGCAGCATGTCCCCCCAGTACTTTATCTCCACATGCAGCATGTCCCCTAGTGCTTTATCCCTACATGCAGCATGTCCCCCCAGTGCTTTATCCCCACATGCATGTGGCCCCTGTGCTTTATCCCCACATGCAGCATTCCCCCCAGTGCTTTATCCCCACATGCAGCATGTCCCCCTAGTGCTTTATCTCCACATGCAGCTTATCTCCACATGCAGCATGTCCCCCTAGTGCTTTATCTCCACATGCAGCATGTCCCCCTAGTGCTTTATCCCCACATGCAGCATGTCCCCCTTGTTCTTTATCCCCACATGCAGCATGTCTCCCTAGTGCTTTATCCCCACATGCAGCATGTCCCTCTAGTGCTTTATCCCCACATGCAGCATGTCCCCCTAGTGCTTTATCTCCACATGCAGCATGTCCCCCCAGTGCTTTATCCCCACTTGCAGCATGTCCCCCCAGTGCTTTATCCCCACATGCAGCATGTCCCCCCAGTGCTTTATCCCCACATGCAGCATGTCCCCCCAGTGTTTTATCCCTACATGCAGCATGTCCCCCCAGTGCTTTATCCCCACATGCAGCATTTCCCCCAGTGCTTTATCCCCACATGCAGCATGTCCCCCCAGTGCTTTATCCCCACATGCAGCATGTCCCCCCAGTGCTTTATCCCCACATGCAGCATGTCCCCCCAGTGCATTATCCCCACATGCAGCATGTCCCCCTAGTGCTTTATCCCCACATGCAGCATGTCCCCCTAGTGCTTTATCTCCACATGCAGCATGTCCCCCAAGTGCTTTATCCCCACATGCAGCATGTCCCCAAGTGTTTTATCCCCACATGCAGCATGTCCCCCTAGTGCTTTATCCCCACATGCAGCATGTCCCCCTAGTGCTTTATTCCCACATGCAGCATGTCCCTCTAGTGCTTTATACCCACATGCAGCATGTCCCCCTAGTGTTTTATCTCCACATGCAGCATGTCCCCTCAGTGCTTTTTCCCCACATGCAGCATGTCCCCCTAGTGCTTTATCTCCACGTGCATCTTATCTCCAAATGCAGCATGTCCCCCTAGTGCTTTATCTCCACATGCAGCATGTCCCCCTAGTGCTTTATCCCCACATGCAGCATGTCCCCCTAGTGCTTTATCTCCACATGCAGCATGTCCCCCTAGTGCTTTATCCCCACATGCAGGATGTCCCCATAGTGCTTTATCCCCACATGCAGGATGTCCCCATAGTGCTTTATCTCCACATGCAGCATGTCCAAAAGTGCTTTGTCCCCACATGCAGCATGTCACCCCAGTGCTTTATCTCCAAATGCAGCATGTTCCACCAGTGCTTAATCTTCACATGCATGTCCCCCAAGTGATTTATCCCCACATGCATGTCCCCCCAGTGCTTTATCCCCACATGCATGTGGCCCCTGTGCTTTATTCCCACATGCAGCATGTCCCCCAGTGCTTTATCTCCACATGCAGCATGTCCCCATAGTGTTTTATCCCCACCTGCATGTGGCCCCACTGCTTTATCCCCAAATGCAGCATGTCCCCCCAGTACTTTATCTCCACATGCAGCATGTCCCCTAGTGCTTTATCCCTACATGCAGCATGTCTCCCCAGTGCTTTTTCCCCACATGCATGTGGCCCCTGTGCTTTATTCCCACATGCAGCATTCCCCCCAGTGCTTTATCCCCACATGCAGCATGTACCCCTAGTGCTTTATCTCCACATGCAGCTTATCTCCACATGCAGCATGTCCCCCTAGTGCTTTATCTCCACATGCAGCATGTCCCCCTAGTGCTTTATCCCCACATGCAGCATGTCCCCCTAGTTCTTTATCCCCACATGCAGCATGTCCCCCTAGTACTTTTTCTCCACATACAGCATGTCCCCCATGTACTTTAACCCCACATGCAGCATGTCCCCCTAGTGCTTTATCCCCACATGCAGCATGTCCCTCTAGTGCTTTATCCCCACATGCAGCATGTCCCCCTAGTGCTTTATCTCCACATGCAGCATGTCCCCCCAGTGCTCTATCCCCACTTGCAGCATGTCCCCCCAGTGCTTTATACCCACATGCAGCATGTCCCCCCAGTGCTTTACCCCACATGCAGGATGTCCTCCCAGTGTTTTATCCCCACATGCAGCATGTCCCCCCAGTGCTTTATCCCCACATGCAGCATTTCCCCCCAGTGCTTTATCCCCACATGCAGCATGTCCCCCCAGTGCTTTATCCCCACATGCAGCATGTCCCCCCAGTGCTTTATCCCCACATGCAGCATGTCCCCCCAGTGCATTATCCCCACATGCAGCATGTCCCCCTAGTGCTTTATCCCCACATGCAGCATGTCCCCCTAGTGCTTTATCTCCACATGCAGCATGTCCCCCAAGTGCTTTATCCCCACATGCAGCATGTCCCCAAGTGTTTTATCCCCACATGCAGCATGTCCCCCTAGTGCTTTATCGCCACATGCAGCATGTCCCCCTAGTGCTTTATTCCCACATGCAGCATGTCCCTCTAGTGCTTTATACCCACATGCAGCATGTCCCCCTAGTGTTTTATCTCCACATGCAGCATGTCCCCTCAGTGCTTTTTCCCCACATGCAGCATGTCCCCCCATTGCTTTATCTCCACATGCAGCATGTCCCCATAGTGCTTTATCTCCACATGCAGCATGTCCCCAAGTACTTTGTCCCCACATGCAGCATGTCACCCCAGTGCTTTATCTCAACATGCAGCATGCTTCACCAGTGCTTAATCTTCACATGCATGTCCCCCAAGTGATATATCCCCACATGCATGTCCCCCCAGTGCTTTATCCCCACATGCATGTGGCCCCAGTGCTTTATTCCCACATGCAGCATGTCCCCCAGTGCTTTATCTCCACATGCAGCATGTCCCCCCAGTGCTTTATCCCCACATGCAACATGTCCCCATAGTGCTTTATCCCCACCTGCATGTGGCCCCACTGCTTTATCCCCAAATGCAGCATGTCCCCCCTGTACTTTATCTCCACATGCAGCATGTCCCCTAGTGCTTTATCCCTACATGCAGCATGTCCCCCCAGTGCTTTATCCCCACATGCAACATGTCCCCATAGTGCTTTATCCCCACCTGCATGTGGCCCCACTGCTTTATCCCCAAATGCAGCATGTCCCCCCTGTACTTTATCTCCACATGCAGCATGTCCCCTAGTGCTTTATCCCTACATGCAGCATGTCCCCCCAGTGCTTTATCCCCACATGCATGTGGCCCCTGTCCTTTATCCCCACATGCAGCATTCTCCCCCAGTGCTTTATCCCCACATGCAGCATGTCCCCCTAGTGCTTTATCTCCACGTGCAGCTTATCTCCACATGCAGCATGTCCCCCTAGTGCTTTATCTCCACATGCAGCATGTCCCCCTAGTGCTTTATCCCCACATGCAGCATGTCCCCCTAGTGCTTTATCTCCACATGCAGCATGTCCCCCTAGTGCATTTTCCCCACATGCAGCATGTCCCCCCAGTGCTTTATCCCCACATGCAGGATGTCCCCATAGTGCTTTATCTCCACATGCAGCATGTCCAAAAGTGCTTTGTCCCCACATGCAGCATGTCCCCCCAGTGCTTTATCTCCAAATGCAGCATGTTCCACCAGTGCTTAATCTTCACATGCATGTCCCCCAAGTGATTTATCCCCACATGCATGTCCCCCCAGTGCTTTATCCCCACATGCATGTGGCCCCAGTGCTTTATTCCCACATGCAGCATGTCCCCCAGTGCTTTATCTCCACATGCAGCATGTCCCCATAGTGCTTTATCCCCACCTGCATGTGGCCCCACTGCTTTATCCCCAAATGCAGCATTTCCCCCCAGTACTTTATCTCCACATGCAGCATGTCCCCTAGTGCTTTATCCCTACATGCAGCATGTCTCCCCAGTGCTTTTTCCCCACATGCATGTGGCCCCTGTGCTTTATTCCCACATGCAGCATTCCCCCCAGTGCTTTATCCCCACATGCAGCATGTCCCCCTAGTGCTTTATCTCCACATGCAGCTTATCTCCACATGCAGCATGTCCCCCTAGTGCTTTATCTCCACATGCAGCATGTCCCCCTAGTGCTTTATCCCCACATGCAGCATGTCCCCCTAGTTCTTTATCCCCACATGCAGCATGTCCCCCTAGTACTTTTTCTCCACATACAGCATGTCCCCCATGTACTTTAACCCCACATGCAGCATGTCCCCCTAGTGCTTTATCCCCAAATGCAGCATGTCCCTCTAGTGCTTTATCCCCACATGCAGCATGTCCCCCTAGTGCTTTATCTCCACATGCAGCATGTCCCCCCAGTGCTCTATCCCCACTTGCAGCATGTCCCCCCAGTGCTTTATCCCCACATGCAGCATGTCCCCCCAGTGCTTTACCCCACATGCAGGATGTCCTCCCAGTGTTTTATCCCCACATGCAGCATGTCCCCCCAGTGCTTTATCCCCACATGCAGCATTTCCCCCCAGTGCTTTATCCCCACATGCAGCATGTCCCCCCAGTGCTTTATCCCCACATGCAGCATGTCCCCCCAGTGCTTTATCCCCACATGGAGTATGTCCCCCCAGTGCATTATCCCCACATGCAGCATGTCCCCCTAGTGCTTTATCCCCACATGCAGCATGTCCCCCTGGTGCTTTATCCCCACATGCAGCATGTCCCCCTTGTGCTTTATCCCCACATGCAGCATGTCCCCCTAGTGCTTTATCTCCACATGCAGCATGTCCCCCAAGTGCTTTATCCCCACATGCAGCATGTCCCCAAGTGTTTTATCCCCACATGCAGCATGTCCCCCTAGTGCTTTTTTCCCACATGCAGCATGTCCCCCCAGTGCTTTATCCCCACATGCAGCATGTCCCCATAGTGCTTTGTCTCCACATGCAGCATGTCCCCAAGTACTTTGTCCCCACATGCAGCATGTCACCCCAGTGCTTTATCTCCACATGCAGCATGTTTCACCAGTGCTTAATCTTCACATGCATGTCCCCCAAGTGATTTATCCCCAAGTGCATGTCCCCCCAGTGCTTTATCCCCACATGCATGTGGCCCCAGTGCTTTATTCCCACATGCAGCATGTCCCCCAGTGCTTTATCCCCACATGCAGCATGTCCCCCTAGTGCTTTATTCCCACATGCAGCTTGTCCCTCTAGTGCATTATACCCACATGCAAAATATCCCCCTAGTGTTTTATCTCCACATGCAGCATGTCCCCTCAGTGCTTTTTCCCCACATGCAGCATGTCCCCCCAGTGCTTTATCCCCACATGCAGGATGTCCCCATAGTGCTTTATCTCCACATGCAGCATGTCCCCATAGTGCTTTATCTCCACATGCAGCATGTCCCCAAGTACTTTGTCCCCACATGCAGCATGTCACCCCAGTTCTTTATCTCCACATGCAGCATGTTTCACCAGTGCTTAATCTTCACATGCATGTCCCCCAAGTGATATATCCCCACATGCATCTCCCCCCAGTGCTTTATCTCCACATGCATGTGGCCCCAGTGCTTTATTCCCACATGCAGCATGTCCCCCAGTGCTTTATCTCCACATGCAGCATGTCCCCCCAGTGCTTTATGCCCACATGCAACATGTCCCCATAGTGCTTTATCCCCACCTGCATGTGGCCCCACTGCTTTATCCCCAAATGCAGCATGTCCCCCCTCTACTTTATCTCCACATGCAGCATGTCCCCTAGTGCTTTATCCCTACATGCAGCATGTCCCCCCAGTGCTTTATCCCCACATGCATGTGGCCCCTGTCCTTTATCCCCACATGCAGCATTCTCCCCCAGTGCTTTATCCCCACATGCAGCATGTCCCCCCTAGTGCTTTATCTCCACGTGCATCTTATCTCCAAATGCAGCATGTCCCCCTAGTGCTTTATCTCCACATGCAGCATGTCCCCCTAGTGCTTTATCCCCACATGCAGCATGTCCCCCTAGTGCTTTATCTCCACATGCAGCATGTCCCCCTAGTGCTTTATCCCCACATGCAGGATGTCCCCATAGTGCTTTATCTCCACATGCAGCATGTCCAAAAGTGCTTTGTCCCCACATGCAGCATGTCACCCCAGTGCTTTATCTCCAAATGCAGCATGTTCCACCAGTGCTTAATCTTCACATGCATGTCCCCCAAGTGATTTATCCCCACATGCATGTCCCCCCAGTGCTTTATCCCCACATGCATGTGGCCCCTGTGCTTTATTCCCACATGCAGCATGTCCCCCAGTGCTTTATCTCCACATGCAGCATGTCCCCATAGTGCTTTATCCCCACCTGCATGTGGCCCCACTGCTTTATCCCCAAATGCAGCATGTCCCCCCAGTACTTTATCTCCACATGCAGCATGTCCCCTAGTGCTTTATCCCTACATGCAGCATGTCTCCCCAGTGCTTTTTCCCCACATGCATGTGGCCCCTGTGCTTTATTCCCACATGCAGCATTCCCCCCAGTGCTTTATCCCCACATGCAGCATGTCCCCCTAGTGCTTTATCTCCACATGCAGCTTATCTCCACATGCAGCATGTCCCCCTAGTGCTTTATCTCCACATGCAGCATGTCCCCCTAGTGCTTTATCCCCACATGCAGCATGTCCCCCTAGTTCTTTATCCCCACATGCAGCATGTCCCCCTAGTACTTTTTCTCCACATACAGCATGTCCCCCATGTACTTTAACCCCACATGCAGCATGTCCCCCTAGTGCTTTATCCCCACATGCAGCATGTCCCTCTAGTGCTTTATCCCCACATGCAGCATGTCCCCCTAGTGCTTTATCTCCACATGCAGCATGTCCCCCCAGTGCTCTATCCCCACTTGCAGCATGTCCCCCCAGTGCTTTATCCCCACATGCAGCATGTCCCCCCAGTGCTTTACCCCACATGCAGGATGTCCTCCCAGTGTTTTATCCCCACATGCAGCATGTCCCCCCAGTGCTTTATCCCCACATGCAGCATTTCCCCCCAGTGCTTTATCCCCACATGCAGCATGTCCCCCCAGTGCTTTATCCCCACATGCAGCATGTCCCCCCAGTGCTTTATCCCCACATGGAGTATGTCCCCCCAGTGCATTATCCCCACATGCAGCATGTTCCCCTAGTGCTTTATCCCCACATGCAGCATGTCCCCCTGGTGCTTTATCCCCACATGCAGCATGTCCCCCTAGTGCTTTATCCCCACATGCAGCATGTCTCCCTAGTGATTTATCTCCACATGCAGCATGTCCCCCAAGTGCTTTATCCCCACATGCAGCATGTCCCCAAGTGTTTTATCCCCACATGCAGCATGTCCCCCTAGTGCTTTTTCCCCACATGCAGCATGTCCCCCCAGTGCTTTATCCCCACATGCAGCATGTCCCCATAGTGCTTTATCTCCACATGCAGCATGTCCCCAAGTACTTTGTCCCCACATGCAGCATGTCACCGCAGTGCTTTATCTCCACATGCAGCATGTTTCACCAGTGCTTAATCTTCACATGCATGTCCCCCAAGTGATTTATCCCCAAGTGCATGTCCCCCCAGTGCTTTATCCCCACATGCATGTGGCCCCAGTGCTTTATTCCCACATGCAGCATGTCCCCCAGTGCTTTATCTCCATATGCAGCATGTCCCCCCAGTGCTTTATCCCCACATGCAACATGTCCCCATAGTGCTTTCTCCCCACCTGCATGTGGCCCCACTGCTTTATCCCCAAATGCAGCATGTCCCCCCAGTACTTTATCTCCACATGCAGCATGTCCCCTAGTGCTTTATCTCTACATGCAGCATGTCCCCCCAGTGCTTTATCCCCACATGCATGTGGCCCCTGTCCTTTATCCCCACATGCAGCATTCCCCCCAGTGCTTTATCCCCACATGCAGCATGTCCCCCTAGTGCTTTATCTCCACATGCAGCTTATCTCCACATGCAGCATGTCCCCCTAGTGCTTTATCTCCACATGCAGCATGTCCCCCTAATGCTTTATCCCCACATGCAGCATGTCCCCCTAGTGCTTTATCCCCACATGCAGCATGTCCCCCTAGTACTTTATCTCCACATGCAGCATGTCCCCTCAGTGCTTTTTCCCCACATGCAGCATGTCCCCCCAGTGCTTTATCCCCACATGCAGGATGTCCCCATAGTGCTTTATCTCCACATGCAGCATGTCCCCAAGTGCTTTGTCCCCACATGCAGCATGTCCCCCCAGTGCTTTATCTCCACATGCAGCATGTTCCACCAGTGCTTAATCTTCACATGCATGTCCCCCAAGTGATTTATCCCCACATGCATGTCCCCCCAGTGCTTTATCCCCACATGCATGTGGCCCCAGTGCTTTATTCCCACATGCAGCATGTCCCCCAGTGCTTTATCTCCACATGCAGCATGTCCCCACAGTGCTTTATCCCCACCTGCATGTGGCCCCACTGCTTTATCCCCAAATGGAGCATGTCCCCCCAGTACTTTATCTCCACATGCAGCATGTCCCCTAGTGCTTTATCCCTACATGCAGCATGTCCCCCCAGTGCTTTATCCCCACATGCATGTGGCCCCTGTGCTTTATCCCCACATGCAGCATTCCCCCCAGTGCTTTATCCCCACATGCAGCATGTCCCCCTAGTGCTTTATCTCCACATGCAGCTTATCTCCACATTCAGCATGTCCCCCTAGTGCTTTATCTCCACATGCAGCATGTCCCCCTAGTGCTTTATCCCCACATGCAGCATGTCCCCCATGTTCTTTATCCCCACATGCAGCATGTCCCCCTAGTACTTTATCTCCACATGCAGCATGTCCCCCAAGTACTTTATCCCCACATGCAACATGTCCCCCTAGTGCTTTATCCCCACATGCAGCATGTCCCTCTAGTGCTTTATCCTCACATGCAGCATGTCCCCCTAGTGCTTTATCTCCACATGCAGCATGTCCCCCCAGTGCTTTATCCCCACTTGCAGCATGTCCCCCCAGTGCTTTATCCCCACATGCAGCATGTCCCCCCAGTGCTTTATCCTCACATGCAGCATGTCCCCCCAGTGTTTTATCCCTACATGCAGCATGTCCCCCCAGTGCTTTATCCCCACATGCAGCATGTCCCCCCAGTGCTTTATCCCCACATGCAGCATGTCCCCCCAGTGCATTATCCCCACATGCAGCATGTCCCCCTAGTGCTTTATCCCCACATGCAGCATGTCCCCCTAATGCTTTATCTCCACATGCAGCATGTCCCCCAAGTGCTTTATCCCCACATGCAGCATGTCCCCAAGTGTTTTATCCCCACATGCAGCATGTCCCCCTAGTGCTTTATCCCCACATGCAGCATGTCCCCCTAGTGCTTTATTCCCACATGCAGCATGTCCCTCTAGTGTTTTATCTCCACATGCATCATGTCCCCCTAGTGTTTTATCTCCACATGCAGCATGTCCACTCAGTGCTTTTTCCCCACATGCAGCATGTCCCCCCATTGCTTTATCTCCACATGCAGCATGTCCCCATAGTGCTTTATCTCCACATGCAGCATGTCCCCAAGTACTTTGTCCCCACATGCAGCATGTCACCCCAGTGCTTTATCTCCACATGCAGCATGTTTCACCAGTGCTTAATCTTCACATGCATGTCCCCCAAGTGATATATCCCCACATGCATGTCCCCCCAGTGCTTTATCCCCACATGCATGTGGCCCCTGTGCTTTATCCCCACATGCAGCATTCTCCCCCAGTGCTTTATCCCCACATGCAGCATGTCCCCCTAGTGCTTTATCTCCACGTGCAGCTTATCTCCACATGCAGCATGTCCCCCTAGTGCTTTATCTCCACATGCAGCATGTCCCCCTAGTGCTTTATCCCCACATGCAGCATGTCCCCCTAGTGCTTTATCTCCACATGCAGCATGTCCCCCTAGTGCTTTATCTCCACATGCAGCATGTCCCCTCAGTGCTTTTTCCCCACATGCAGCATGTCCCCCCAGTGCTTTATCCCCACATGCAGGATGTCCCCATAGTGCTTTATCTCCACATGCAGCATGTCCCCAAGTGCTTTGTCCCCACATGCAGCATGTCCCCCCAGTGCTTTATCTCCACATGCAGCATGTTCCACCAGTGCTTAGTCTTCACATGCATGTCCACCAAGTGATTTATCCCCACATGCATGTCCCCCCAGTGCTTTATCCCCACATGCATGTGGCCCCAGTGCTTTATTCCCACATGCAGCATGTCCCCCAGTGCTTTATCTACACATGCAGCATGTCCCCATAGTGCTTTATCCCCACCTGCATGTGGCCCCACTGCTTTATCCCCAAATGCAGCATGTCCCCCCAGTACTTTATCTCCACATGCAGCATGTCCCCTAGTGCTTTATCCCTTCATGAAGCATGTCTCCCCAGTGCTTTTTCCCCACATGCATGTGGCCCCAGTGCTTTATTCCCACATGCAGCATGTCCCCCAGTGCTTTATCTCCACATGCAGCATGTCCCCATAGTGCTTTATCCCCACCTGCATGTGGCCCCACTGCTTTAACCCCATATGCAGCATGTCCCCCCAGTACTTTATCTCCACATGCAGCATGTCCCCTAGTGCTTTATCCCTTCATGCAGCATGTCTCCCCAGTGCTTTTTCCCCACATGCATGTGGCCCCTGTGCTTTATTCCCACATGCAGCATACCCCCCAGTGCTTTATCCCCACATGCAGCATGTCCCCCTAGTGCTTTATCTCCACATGCAGCTTATCTCCACATGCAGCATGTCCCCCTAGTGCTTTATCTCCACATGCAGCATGTCCCCCTAGTGCTTTATCCCCACATGCAGCATGTCCCGCTAGTTCTTTATCCCCACATGCAGCATGTCCCCCTAGTAATTTTTCTCCACATACAGCATGTCCCCCATGTACTTTAACCCCACATGCAGCATGTCCCCCTAGTGCTTTATCCCCACATGCAGCATGTCCCTTTAGTGCTTTATCCCCACATGCAGCATGTCCCCCTAGTGCTTTATCTCCACATGCAGCATGTCCCCCCAGTGCTTTATCCCCACTTGCAGCATGTCCCCCCAGTGCTTTATCCCCACATGCAGCATGTCCCCCCAGTGCTTTATCCCCACATGCAGGATGTCCTCCCAGTGTTTTATCCCCACATGCAGCATGTCCCCCCAGTGCTTTATCCCCACATGCAGCATTTCCCCCCAGTGCTTTATCCCCACATGCAGCATGTCCCCCCAGTGCTTTATCCCCACATGCAGCATGTCCCCACAGTGCTTTATCCCCACATGGAGTATGTCCTCCCAGTGCATTATCCCCACATGCAGCATGACCCCCTAGTGCTTTATCCCCACATGCTGCATGTCCCCCTGGTGCTTTATCCCCACATGCAGCATGTCCCCCTAGTGCTTTATCCCCACATGCAGCATGTCCCCCTAGTGCTTTATCTCCACATGCAGCATGTCCCCCAATTGCTTTATCCCCACATGCAGCATGTCCCCAAGTGTTTTATCCCCACATGCAGCATGTCCCCCTAGTGCTTTATCCCCACATGCAGCATGTCCCCCTAGTGCTTTATTCCCACATGCAGCTTGTCCCTCTAGTGCATTATACCCACATGCAACATGTCCCCCTAGTGCTTTATCCCCACATGCAGCATGTCCCCCTAGTGCTTTATTCCCACATGCAGCTTGTCCCTCTAGTGCTTTATACCCACATGCAGCATGTCCCCAGAGTGCTTTATCTCCACATGCAGCATGTCCCCAAGTACTTTGTCCCCACATGCAGCATGTCACCCCAGTGCTTTATCTCCACATGCAGCATGTTCCACCAGTGCTTAATCTTCACATGCATGTCCCCCAAGTGATTTATCCCCACATGCATGTCCCCCCAGTGCTTTATCCCCACATGCATGTGGACCCAGTGCTTTTTTCCCACATGCAGCATGTCCCCCAGGGCTTTATCTCCACATGCAGCATGTCCCCCCAGTGCTTTATCCCCACATGCAACATGTCCCCATAGTGCTTTATCCCCACCTGCATGTGGCCCCACTGCTTTATCCCCAAATGCAGCATGTCCCCCCAGTATTTTATCTCCACATGCAGCATGTCCCCTAGTGCTTTATCCCTACATGCAGCATGTCCCCCCAGTGCTTTATCCCCACATGCATGTGGCCCCTGTGCTTTATCCCCACATGCAGCATTCCCCCCCAGTGCTTTATCCCCACATGCAGCATGTCCCCCTAGTGCTTTATCTCCACATGCAGCTTATCTCCACATGCAGCATGTCCCCTTAGTGCTTTATCTCCACATGCTGCATGTCCCCCTAGTGCTTTATCCCCACATGCAGCATGTCCCCCTAGTGTTTTATCCCCACATGCAGCATGTCCCCCTAGTACTTTATCTCCACATGCAGCATGTCCCCTCAGTGCTTTTTCCCCACATGCAGCATGTCCCCCCAGTGCTTTATCCCCACATGCAGGATGTCCCCATAGTGCTTTATCTCCACATGCAGCATGTCCCCAAGTGCTTTGTCCCCACATGCAGCATGTCCCCCCCAGTGCTTTATCTCCACTTGCAGCATGTTCCACCAGTGCTTAATCTTCACATGCATGTCCACCAAGTGATTTATCCCCACATGCATGTCCCCCCAGTGCTTTATCCCCACATGCATGTGGCCCCAGTGCTTTATTCTCACATGCAGTATGTCCCCCTAGTGCATTATCCCCACATGCAGCATGTCCCCCTAGTGCTTTATCCCCACATGCAGCATGTCCCCCTGGTGCTTTATCCCCACATGCAGCATGTCCCCCTGGTGCTTTATCCCCACATGCAGCATGTCCCCCTAGTGCTTTATCTCCACATGCAGCATGTCCCCCAAGTGCTTTATCCCCACATGCAGCATGTCCCCAAGTGTTTTATCCCCACATGCAGCATGTCCCCCTAGTGCTTTATCCCCACATGCAGCATGTCCCCCTAGTGCTTTATTCCCACTTGCAGCTTGTCCCTCTAGTGCTTTATACCCACATGCAGCATGTCCCCCTAGTGTTTTATCTCCACATGCAGCATGTCCCCTCAGTGCTTTTTCCCCACATGCAGCATGTCCCCCCAGTGCTTTATCCCCACATGCAGCATGTCCCCATAGTGCTTTATCTCCACATGCAGCATGTCCCCAAGTACTTTGTCCCCACATGCAGCATGTCACCCCAGTACTTTATCTCCACATGCAGCATGTTTCACCAGTGCTTAATCTTCACATGCATGTCCCCCAAGTGATTTATCCCCACATGCATGTCCCCCCAGTGCTTTATCCCCACATGCATGTGGCCCCAGTGCTTTATTCCCACATGCAGCATGTCCCCCAGTGCTTTATCTCCACATGCAGCATGCCCCCCCACTGCTTTATCCCCACATGCAAAATGTCCCCATAGTGCTTTATCCCCACCTGCATGTTGCCCCACTGCTTTATCCCCAAATGCAGCATGTCCCCCCAGTACTTTATCTCCACATGCAGCATGTCCCCTAGTGCTTTATCCCTACATGCAGCAGGTCCCCCCAGTGCTTTATCCCCACATGCATGTGGCCGCTGTGCTTTATCCCCACATGCAGCATTCCCCCCCAGTGCTTTATCCCCACATGCAGCATGTCCCCCTAGTGCTTTATCTCCACATGCAGCTTATCTCCACATGCAGCA
This sequence comes from Taudactylus pleione, assembly GCA_031769625.1. Lineage (NCBI taxonomy): Eukaryota > Metazoa > Chordata > Amphibia > Anura > Myobatrachidae > Taudactylus > Taudactylus pleione. The sequence continues at coordinate 2,444,248 of JAUIMM010000957.1, forward strand.
TGTCCCCCTAGTGCTTTATCTCCACATGCAGCATGTCCCCCTAGTGCTTTATCCCCACATGCAGCATGTCCCCCTAGTGCTTTATCCCCACATGCAGCATGTCCCCCTAGTGCTTTATCTCCACATGCAGCATGTCCCCCAAGTGCTTTATCCCCACATGCAGCATGTCCCCAAGTGTTTTATCCCCACATGCAGCATGTCCCCCTAGTGCTTTATCCCCACATGCAGCATGTCCCCCTAGTGCTTTATTCCCACATGCAGCTTGTCCCTCTAGTGCTTTATACCCACATGCAGCATATCCCCCTAGTGCTTTATCTCCACATGCAGCATGTCCCCCCAGTGCTTTATCCCCACATGCAGCATGTCCCCATAATGCTTTATCCCCACATGCATGTGGCCGCTGTGCTTTATCCCCACATGCAGCATTCCCCCCCAGTGCTTTATCCCCACATGCAGCATGTCCTCCTAGTGCTTTATCTCCACATGCAGCTTATCTCCACATGCAGCATGTCCCCCTAGTGCTTTATCTCCACATTCAGCATGTCCCCCTAGTGCTTTATCCCCACATGCAGCATGTCCCCCTAGTGCTTTATCTCCACATGCAGCTTATCTCCACATGCAGCATGTCCCCCTAGTGCTTTATCTCCACATGCAGCATGTCCCCCCAGTGCTTTATCTCCACATGCAGCATGTTTCACCAGTGCTTAATCTTCACATGCATGTCCCCCAAGTGATTTATCCCCACATGCATGTCCCCCCAGTGCTTTATCCCCACATGCATGTGGCCCCAGTGCTTTATTACCACATGCAGCATGTCCCCCAGTGCTTTATCTCCACATGCAGCATGTCCCCCCAGTGCTTTATCCCCACATGCAACATGTCCCCATAGTGCTTTATCCCCACCTGCATGTGGCCCCACTGCTTTATCCCCAAATGCAGCATGTCCCCCCAGTACTTTATCTCCACATGCAGCATGTCCCCTAGTGCTTTATCCCTACATGCAGCATGTCCCCCCAGTGCTTTATCCCCACATGCATGTGGCCCCTGTGCTTTATCCCCACATGCAGCATTCTCCCCCAGTGCTTTATCCCCACATGCAGCATGTCCCCCTAGTGCTTTATCTCCACATGCAGCTTATCTCCACATGCAGCATGTCCCCTAGTGCTTTATCTCCACATGCAGCATGTCCCCCTAGTGCTTTATCCCCACATGCAGCATGTCCCCCTAGTGCTTTATCCCCACATGCAGCATGTCCCCCTAGTGCTTTATCTCCACATGCAGCATTTCCCCCAAGTGCTTTATCCCCACATGCAGCATGTCCCCAAGTGTTTTATCCCCACATGCAGCATGTCCCCCTAGTGCTTTATTCCCACATGCATCTTGTCCCTCTAGTGCTTTATACCCACATGCAGCATGTCCCCCTAGTGCTTTATCTCCACATGCAGCATGTCCCCTCAGTGCTTTTTCCCCACATGCAGCATGTCCCCCCAGTGCTTTATCCCCACATGCAGCATGTCCCCATAGTGCTTTATCTCCACATGCAGCATGTCCCCAAGTACTTTGTCCCCACATGCAGCATGTCACCCCAGTGCTTTATCTCCACATGCAGCATGCTCCACCAGTGCTTAATCTTCACATGCATGTCCCCCAAGTGATTTATCCCCACATACATGTCCCCCCAGTGCTTTATCCCCACATGCATATGGACCCAGTGCTTTATTCCCACATGCAGCATGTCCCCCAGTTCTTTATCTCCACATGCAGCATGTCCCCCCAGTGCTTTATCCCCACATGCAACATGTCCCCATAGTGCTTTATCCCCTTCTGCATGTGGCCCCACTGCTTTATCCCCAAATGCAGCAAATCCCCCAAGTACTTTATCTCCACATTCAGCATGTCCCCTAGTGCTTTATCCATACATGCAGCATGTCCCCCCAGTGCTTTATCCCCACATGCATGTGGCCCCTGTGCTTTATCCCCAAATGCAGCATTCCCCCACATGCAGCATGTCCCCCTAGTGCTTTATCTCCACATGCAGCTTATCTCCACATGCAGCATGTCCCCCTAGTGCTTTATCTCCACATGCAGCATGTCCCCCTAGTGCTTTATCCCCACATGCAGCATGTCCCCCTAGTGCTTTATCCCCACATGCAGTATGTCTCCCTAGTACTTTATCTCCACATGCAGCATGTCCCCTCAGTGCTTTTTCCCCACATAGAGCATGTCCCCCCAGTGCTTTATCCCCACATGCAGGATGTCCCCATAGTGCTTTATCTCCACATGCAGCATGTCCCCAAGTGCTTTGTCCCCACATGCAGCATGTCCCCCCAGTGCTTTATCTCCACATGCAGCATGTTCCACCAGTGCTTAATCTTCACATGCATGTCCCCCATGTAATTTATCCCCACATGCATGTCCCCCCAGTGTTTTATCCCCACATGCATGTGGCCCCAGTGCTTTATCCCCACATGCATGTGGCCCCAGTGCTTTATTCCCACATGCAGCATGTCCCCCAGTGCTTTATCTCCACATGCAGCATGTCCCCCCAGTGCTTTATCCCCACATGCAACATGTCCCCATAGTGCTTTATCCCCACCTGCATGTGGCCCCACTGCTTTGTCCCCAAATGCAGCATGTCACCCCAGTACTTTATCTCCACATGCAGCATGTCCCCTAGTGCTTTATCCCTACATGCAGCATGTCCCCCCAGTGCTTTATCCCCACATGCATGTGGCCCCTGTGCTTTATCCCCAAATGCAGCATTCCCCCCAGTGCTTTATCCCCACATGCAGCATGTCCCCCTAGTGCTTTATCTCCACATGCAGCTTATCTCCACATGCAGCATGTCCCCCTAGTGCTTTAGCCCTACATGCAGCATGTCCCCCCAGTGCTTTATCCCCACATGCATGTGGCCCCTGTGCTTTATCCCCACATGCAGCATTCCCCCCAGTGCTTTATCCCCACATGCAGCATGTCCCCCAAGTGCTTTATCTCCACATGCAGCTTATCTCCACATGCAGTATGTCCCCCTAGTGCTTTATCCCCACATGCAGCATGTCCCCCTAGTGCTTTATCCCCACATGCAGCATGTCCCCCTAGTACTTTATCTCCACATGCAGCATGTCCCCCAAGTACTTTATTCCCACATGCAGCATGTCCCCCTTGTGCTCTCTCCCCACATGCACCATCTCCACCAACTACTTTATCCCCACATGCAGCATGTCCCCCTAGTGCTTTATCTCCACATGCAGCATGTCCTCCCAGTGCTTTATCCCCACATGCAGCATGTCCCTCCAGTGCTTTATCCCCACTTGCAGCATGTCACCCCAGTGCTTTATCCCCACATGCAGCATGTCCCCCCAGTGCTTTATCCCCACATGCAGCATGTCCCCCAAGTGTTTTATCACCACATGCAGCATGTCCCCCCAGTGCTTTATCCCCACATGCAGCATTTCCCCCTAGTGCTTTATCTCAACATGCAGCATGTCCCTCTAGTGCTTTATCCCCACATGCAGCATGTCCCCCTAGTGCTTTATCTCCACATGCAGCATGTCCTCCCAGTGCTTTATCCCCACATGCAGCATGTCCCTCCAGTGCTTTATCCCCACATGCAGCATGTCCCCCCCGTGCTTTATCCCCACATGCAGCATGTCTCCCCAGTGCTTTATCCCCACATGCAGCACGTCCCCCAAGTGTTTTATCCCCACATGCAGCATGTCCCCCCAGTGCTTTATCCCCACATGCAGCATTTCCCCCTAGTGCTTTATCTCCACATGCAGCATGTCCCTCTAGTGCTTTATCTCCACATGCAGCATGTCCCCCCTAGTGCTTTATCCCCACATGCAGCATGTCCCCCCAGTGCTTTATGCCAACATGCAGCATGTCCCCCAAGAGCTTTATCCCCACATGCAGCATGTCCCCCCCCAGTGCTTTATCCCCACATGCAGCATGTCCCCCTAGTGCTTTATCTCCACATGCAGCATGTCCCTCTAGTGCTTTATCTCCACATGCAGCATGTCCACCAAGTGCTATATCCCCACATACAGCATGTCGCCCTAGTGCTTTATCCCTACATGCAGCATGTCCCTCTAGTGCTTTATCCCCACATGCAGCATGTCCCCCTAGTGCTTTATCCCCACATGCAGCATGTCCCCCCAAGTGCTTTATCCCCACATGCAGCATTCCCCCTTAGTGCTTTATCCCCACAATCAGCATGTCCCCGTAGTGCTTTATCCCCACATGCAGCATGTCCCCCTAGTGCTTTATCTCCACATGCAGCATGTCCCCCTAGTGCTTTATCCCCAAATGCAGCATGTCCCCCTAGTGCTTTATCCCCACATGCAGCAAGTCCCCCAAGTGCTTTATCCCCACATGCAGCATGTCCCCTTAGTGCTTTATCTCCACTTGCAGCATGTCCCTGTAGTGCTTTATCCCCTCATGCAGCATGTCCCCCAAGTGCTTTATCCCCACATGCAGCATGTCCCCTTAGTGCTTTATCCCCACATGCAGCATGTCCCTGTAGTGCTTTATCCCCACATGCAGCATGTCCCCCTAGTGCTTTATCTCCACATGCAGCATGTCCCCCAAGTGCTTTATCCCCACATGCAGCATGTCCCCCTAGTGCTTTATCCCCACATTCAGCATGTCCCCCTAGTGCTTTATCTCCACATGCAGCATGTCCCTGTAGTGCTTTATCCCCACATGCAGCATGTCCCCCCAGTGCTTTATCCCCACATGCAGCATGTCCCCATAGTGCTTTATCTCCACATGCAGCATGTCCCCAAGTGCTTTGTCCCCACAAGCAGCATGTCCCCCCAGTGCTTTATCTCCACATGCAGCATGTTCCACCAGTGCTTAATCTTCACATGCATGTCCCCCAAGTGATTTATACCCACATGCATGTCCCCCCAGTGCTTTATCCCCACATGCATGTGGCCCCAGTGCTTTATTACCACATGCAGCATGTCCCCCAGTGCTTTATCTCCACATGCAGCATGTCCCCCCAGTGCTTTATCCCCACATGCAACATGTCCCCATAGTGCTTTATACCCACCTGCATGTGGCCCCACTGCTTTATCCCCAAATGCAGCATGTCCCCCCAGTACTTTATCTCCACATGCAGCATGTACCCTAGTGCTTTATCCCCACATGCAGCATGTCCCCCCAGTGCTTTATCCCCACATGCATGTGGCCCCTGTGCTTTATCATCACATGCAGCATTCTCCCCCAGTGCTTTATCCCCACATGCAGCATGTCCCCCTAGTGCTTTATCTCCACATGCAGCTTATCTCCACATGCAGCATGTCCCCCTAGTGCTTTATCTCCACATGCAGCATGTCCCCCTAGTGCTTTATCCCCACATGCAGCGTGTCCCCCTAGTGCTTTATCCCCACATGCAGCATGTCCCCCTAGTGCTTTATCTCCACATGCAGCATGTTCCCCAAGTGCTTTATCCCCACATGCAGCATGTCCCCAAGTGTTTGATCCCCACATGCAGCATGTCCCCCTAGTGCTTTATCCCCACATGCAGCATGTCCCCATGTGCTTTATTCCCACATGCAGCTTGTCCCTCTAGTGCTTTATACCCACATGCAGCATGTCCCCCTAGTGCTTTATCTCCACATGCAGCATGTCCCCTCAGTGCTTTTTCCCCACATGCAGCATGTCCCCCCAGTGCTTTATCCCCACATGCAGCATGTCCCCCTAGTGCTTTATCCCCACATGCAGCATGTCCCCCTAGTGCTTTATCCCCACATGCAGCATGTCTCCCTAGTACTTTATCTCCACATGCAGCATGTCCCCTCAGTGCTTTTTCCCCACATAGAGCATGTCCCTCAAGTGCTTTATTCCCACATGCAGGATGTCCCCATAGTGCTTTATCTCCACATGCAGCATGTCCCCAAGTGCTTTGTCCCCACATGCAGCATGTCCCCCCAGTGCTTTATCTCCACATGCAGCATGTTCCACCAGTGTTTAATCTTCGCATGCATGTCCCCCAAGTGATTTATCCCCACATGCATGTCCCCCCAGTGCTTTATCCCCACATGCATGTGGTCCCAGTGCTTTATCCCCACATGCATGTGGCCCCAGTGCTTTATTCCCACATGCAGCATGTCCCCCAGTGCTTTATCTCCACATGCAGCATGTCCCCCCAGTGCTTTATCCCCACATGCAACATGTCCCCATAGTGCTTTATCCCCACCTGCATGTGGCCCCACTGCTTTGTCCCCAAATGCAGCATGTCCCCCAGTACTTTATCTCCACATGCAGCATGTCCCCTAGTGCTTTATCCCTACATGCAGCATGTTCCCCCCATTGCTTTATCCCCACATGCATGTGGCCCCTGTGCTTTATCCCCACATGCAGCATTCCCCCCAGTGCTTTATCCCCACATGCAGCATGTCCCCCTAGTGCTTTATCTCCACATGCAGCTTATCTCCACATGCAGCATGTCCCCCTAGTGCTTTATCCCTACATGCAGCATGTCCCCCCAGTGCTTTATCCCCACATGCATGTGGCCCCTAGTGCTTTATCCCCACATGCAGCATGTCCCCCAAGTACTTTATTCCCACATGCAGCATGTCCCCCTTGTGCTTTCTCCCCACATGCAGCATGTCCCCCCAGTGCTTTATCCCCACATGCATGTGGCCCCAGTGCTTTATTCTCACATGCAGTATGTCCCCCTAGTGCATTATCCCCACATGCAGCATGTCCCCCTAGTGCTTTATCCCCACATGCAGCATGTCCCCCTGGTGCTTTATCCCCACATGCAGCATGTCCCCCTGGTGCTTTATCCCCACATGCAGCATGTCCCCCTAGTGCTTTATCTCCACATGCAGCATGTCCCCCAAGTGCTTTATCCCCACATGCAGCATGTCCCCAAGTGTTTTATCCCCACATGCATCATGTCCCCCTAGTGCTTTATCCCCACATGCAGCATGTCCCCCTAGTGCTTTATTCCCACTTGCAGCTTGTCCCTCTAGTGCTTTATACCCACATGCAGCATGTCCCCCTAGTGTTTTATCTCCACATGCAGCATGTCCCCTCAGTGCTTTTTCCCCACATGCAGCATGTCCCCCCAGTGCTTTATCCCCACATGCAGCATGTCCCCATAGTGCTTTATCTCCACATGCAGCATGTCACCCCAGTACTTTATCTCCACATGCAGCATGTTCCACCAGTGCTTAATCTTCACATGCATGTCCCCCAAGTGATTTATCCCCACATGCATGTCCCCCCAGTGCTTTATCCCCACATGCATGTGGACCCAGTGCTTTTTTCCCACATGCAGCATGTTCCCCAGGGCTTTATCTCCACATGCAGCATGTCCCCCCAGTGCTTTATCCCCACATGCAACATGTCCCCATAGTGCTTTATCCCCACCTGCATGTGGCCCCACTGCTTTATCCCCAAATGCAGCATGTCCCCCCAGTACTTTATCTCCACATGCAGCATGTCCCCTAGTGCTTTATCCCTACATGCAGCATGTCCCCCCAGTGCTTTATCCCCACATGCATGTGGCCCCTGTGCTTTATCCCCACATGCAGCATTCCCCCCCAGTGCTTTATCCCCACATGCAGCATGTCCCCCTAGTGCTTTATCTCCACATGCAGCTTATCTCCACATGCAGCATGTCCCCTTAGTGCTTTATCTCCACATGCTGCATGTCCCCCTAGTGCTTTATCCCCACATGCAGCATGTCCCCCTAGTGTTTTATCCCCACATGCAGCATGTCCCCCTAGTACTTTATCTCCACATGCAGCATGTCCCCTCAGTGCTTTTTCCCCACATGCAGCATGTCCCCCCAGTGCTTTATCCCCACATGCAGGATGTCCCCATAGTGCTTTATCTCCACATGCAGCATGTCCCCAAGTGCTTTGTCCCCACATGCAGCATGTCCCCCCCAGTGCTTTATCTCCACTTGCAGCATGTTCCACCAGTGCTTAATCTTCACATGCATGTCCCCCAAGTGATTTATCCCCACATGCATGTCCCCCCAGTGCTTTATCCCCACATGCATGTGGCCCCAGTGCTTTATTCTCACATGCAGTATGTCCCCCTAGTGCATTATCCCCACATGCAGCATGTCCCCCTAGTGCTTTATCCCCACATGCAGCATGTCCCCCTGGTGCTTTATCCCCACATGCAGCATGTCCCCCTGGTGCTTTATCCCCACATGCAGCATGTCCCCCTAGTGCTTTATCTCCACATGCAGCATGTCCCCCAAGTGCTTTATCCCCACATGCAGCATGT